>JAECXF010000311.1:3307500-3907500 GCA_018151655.1 Drosophila bocqueti
ACAAATTAGTAAGTAAGATTTGTATGTAGTTTATACGACTGTTCCTATGTTCTAGTTACCTAATGGAAGACAATGTATGCTTAAGAATCTTTTTTTTAATAAACAAACATGGAGGACATTAAACTGATAATTACAAAGAACTTATATTGACTTGTTTACTGGTTACTGGGAAACATAGAGAGCGACGTGATCTACGAAAGAGACTCACACTTATAGTAAGTATTTTGAACTCTCGATGGCTTTGTATAAACCAAGAAAGGAAGCTAACTTAGGAGAGATCCACTCCCCTTTTGATGCTGAGCAAAGGTATAAATGATTTAAAGGGTCACTGCGATGTAAACTTCAGACTAAAATATAACACCCTGCGGGGAGATGAAAATACAATATACAATAAATACAAAGATCTCTGCAAAACTTAAGGGTCTCATAGTCTTGAATATTTAGATATAAGACCTAGTCTTACACCTTATATACGAAACTTTAGTTCTAGTCCTCCCGATGGTTTAGTAAATCATGTCAGCCACAATAAACAATGCCAGGGGCACAAATATCGGACTGCCGATCGGCAGTACCGTTACGTATGCGTCAGATCGCCGAGTAAATTATCCTAACAATTTGTCAGGGACCCTTCTGCAGAGAGATTTGCATAATCGAGTGCTGCAAGTAATTTACTGGCTGCATTTTTGCATATGGCCAGGGACAGGGCCAAGTTAATCAGAGCCCAAATGCCGCCGATCGATCGATCGATGGATGCTGTGACTCTGGCCTGTTGCTGGACTAATTTTGAGTTATTCGAGCTATGCAAGGCTGGCCAGGCCGCAGAGTCGACAATTGTCCAGAGATCGCCCCCGACACAGGGGAGTTAAGACCGGGGAATGCGTCGGGATTGTTTCTGCAACGCAACGGAAGCCGATGAATTGGCCAGATATAAGCCAAATGCCAAGCCACAGCGACATTGTGCGGATAGGGATTAAGACACATACCCATAAACACATACAAGTAGATTTATGCAACTCGTTCGATCTCGTTTTCCACTTGCAGGTCCACATCCGCTTGAGAGCCAGCTAGCAACTCCCACGCGCATTTCCTGCGGCCCGAATTGGAGCTCATTAATAGATCGGCGAATTGGGGCTGCGAATACGCACTTCCGTCACCCGGCAGCCAGCCCCCGGCTCAGAACTTGCCACACTTGAACTGGCCTTCAGAACAGCACACTGGTACTGGCCTATAGCGGCCATAACCGATCTTCTGCTCGCCAGCCTTTCCGTGGCAATCAATTCGCCATGCGCTGCTGCGGACGAGCGGTGCTCCGAACGGGTAACGGCACTGGGAGAAATCGTGGGATAACAGGGAATTGGGAAATACATACACAGTGTCCCCACAGCCTACTGCGATGGAAAGTTGATATGGCCATAGCGTCGTCCTTGACCCTAATGCCATCAAGCTATCCTCTTGTCACTACCAAGTAGCCTAGCTCCAGCCCGAATGCATTCGGTTTGATTCTAGAGCTCATTAACACTCAAAACCGGCTAAAAGTGTGTTAATGTACAGTTCATTTAAATTCCGATAAATTCCGATACCGATTTCGATCTATGACAAAAAGCTTCTTTGTCTTTATTTTCAATATATTTTGTTGAAATATTTATTATTTTTGTTATATATTTGTCATTATTAGGATTTGAACGCTTTTTTCGGACTTGGAACACAGAACAAAAAAAAAAAAAAAAAAGAGCACCAGGAGAAGACAAGCCACAAAATCGAGAACAGAAAAATAGTTGTAACATTTATTTGAGAATCGCTGGATTAATGCCTACAGTTAATGTGTATAGTTACTTGATTATTGTCGCATTCGACCCACACTCACACACCCACTCAGAGACAGGCCACACACACACACACACACACACACCCATGTTTGAGGGTGGAACGGATCCGAAAACTAAAACTAAGAACGAGGAGACGCAAAGAAAGAAAGCAATTTTCAAAACCGCAGAAAGCGCAGAACAGAAGCTAAGACATAATAAATGAAAAAAAAACAAAGAAAAGAGAAATAAATAAATACATGTTTTTTAAAAAAATATACGAATATCTTGTCATTATTTCTCGGTTGGAGTTGCAATGGCGGTAAGATGCCATTTTGTCCCAAAATTGCAACACAGCGGTGGTGGTAGGTAAGATGCCATTTTGTCCCAATATTGCATCACAGCGATGGCGGTAGTAAGATGCCATTTTGTCGCAATATTGCAAAACAGCTAAATGTGCATCTCTGGCGGTAAGTAAGATGCTAACTAAGAACGAGGAGACGCAAAGAAAGAAAGCAATTTTCAAAACCGCAGAAAGCGCAGAACAGAAGCTAAGACATAATAAATGAAAAAAAAACAAAGAAAAGAGAAATAAATAAATACATGTTTTTTAAAAAAATATACGAATATCTTGTCATTATTTCTCGGTTGGAGTTGCAATGGCGGTAAGATGCCATCCGCCAGGGGGCGCCAATAAAAAGCAAAAGTGCATCCTCCATCTGCTGCCTTCTGTTCGCCTGGTATTTCAGATTGGGCGACCGACGGATTTGTACTGCTGGCTCCCACAGCTTCAGCAAAATTCCGCCAGGGGGCGCCAATAACTCCCACAGCTTCAGCAAAATTCCGCCAGGGGGCGCCAATAACTCCCACAGCTTCAGCAAAATTCCGCCAGGGGGCGCCAATAACTCCCACAGCTTCAGCCAAATTCCGCCAGGGGCGCCAATAACTCCACAGTTTCAGCAAAAATTCCGCCAGGGGGCGCCAATAAAAGCAAAAGTGCATCCTCCATCTGCTGCCTTCTGTTCGCCTGTTACCCCAGACCGAAAATTGTTAATTTTGCACTGACAAAGTCGAGATTGAAGAAAATGGTTTTTTGAGCATAGCTCGGCTTAAACGCAACCGATTTGAGTTTGGTTTCGACTTTTCGTTTTAGTTTTAAAAGGGGAACAATTCTGCATTAAAACCTTGATTTCTAATTTTTGGCCAATTTTTTTGACAATTTTGCGATGTAACCCCTTAAATTTTGTTCAAAAAATGGGTCAAATTTTTTGCTCAAAAATTGCAGTTATTGGCGCCCCCTGGCGGAATTTTGCTGAAGCTGTGGGAGTTATTGGCGCCCCCTGGCGGAATTTTGCTGAAGCTGTGGGAGTTATTGGCGCCCCCTGGCGGAATTTGCTGAAGCTGTGGGAGTTATTGGCGCCCCCTGGCGGAATTTTTGCTGAAGCTGTGGAGTTATTGGCGCCCCCTGGCGGAATTTTGCTAAAGCTGTGGGAGTTATTGGCGCCCCCTGGCGGAATTTTGCTGAAGCTGTGGGAGTTATTGGCGCCCCCTGGCGGAATTTTGCTGAAGTTGTGGGTGAAATCGGTTGAGTTTTGGCCAGTTCGCAGTACAAATCCGTCGGTCGCCTAATCTGAAATACCAGGCGAACAGAAGGCAGCAGATGGAGGATGCACTTTTGCTTTTTATTGGCGCCCCCTGGCGGAATTTTGCCGAAGCTGTGGGAGTTATTGGCGCCCCCTGGCGGAATTTTGCAGAAGTTGTGAGTGAAATCGGTTGAGTTTTGGCAAGTTCGCAGTACAAATCCGTCGGTCGCCTAATCTGAAATACCAGGCGAACAGAAGGCAGCAGATGGAGGATGCACTTTTGCTTTTTATTGGCGCCCCCTGGCGGAATTTTGCTGAAGCTGTGGGAGTTATTGGCGCCCCCTGGCGGAATTTTGCCGAAGCTGTGGGAGTTATTGGCGCCCCCTGGCGGAATTTTGCTGAAGCTGTGGGAGTTATTGGCGCCCCCTGGCGGAATTTTGCTGAAGCTGTGGGAGTTATTGGCGCCCCCTGGCGGAATTTTGCTGAAGTTGTGGGTGAAATCGGTTGAGTTTTGGCCAGTTCGCAGTACAAATCCGTCGGTCGCCTAATCTGAAATACCAGGCGAACAGAAGGCAGCAGATGGAGGATGCACTTTTGCTTTTTATTGGCGCCCCCTGGCGGGAATTTTGATGAAGCTGTGGGAGTTATTGGCCCCCTGGCGGAATTTTGCCGAAGCTGTGGGAGTTATTGGCGCCCCCTGGCGGGAATTTTGCCGAAGCTGTGGGAGTTATTGGCGCCCCCTGGCGGAATTTTGCCGAAGCTGTGGGAGTTATTGGCGCCCCCTGGCGGAATTTTGCAGAAGTTGTGAGTGAAATCGGTTGAGTTTTGGCCAGTTCGCAGTACAAATCCGTCGGTCGCCCAATCTGAAATACCAGGCGAACAGAAGGCAGCAGATGGAGGATGCACTTTTGCTTTTTATTGGCGCCCCCTGGCGGAATTTTGCTGAAGTTGTGGGAGCCCGCAGTACAAATCCGTCGGTCGCCCAATCTGAAATACCAGGCGAACAGAAGGCAGCAGATGGAGGATGCACTTTTGCTTTTTATTGGCGCCCCCTGGCGGAATTTTGCTGAAACTGTTGGAGCTTTCAAAAAGCTTCAGAGCTTTCTCAAGTTTTAGCCAGGTTTCAAACCAATTCGAACAACTTTTGAAAGCTTTTGAAAGCTCACACAGTTTCAGCACAAATTCCGCCAGGGGGCGCCAATAAAAAGCAAAAGTGCATCCTCCATCTGCTGCCTTCTGTTCGCCTGGTATTTCAGATTGGGCGACCGAATTGTCGGCTCCCACAGTTTCAGCACAAATTCCGCCAGGGGGCGCCAATAAAAAGCAAAAGTGCATCCTCCATCTGCTGCCTTCTGTTCGCCTGGTATTTCAGATTGGGCGACCGACGGATTTGTACTGCGAACTGGCCAAAACTCAACCGATTTCACTCGGGCTCCCACAACTTCAGCAAAATTCCGCCAGGGGGCGCCAATAACTCCCACAGCTTCAGCAAAATTCCGCCAGGGGGCGCCAATAACTCCCACAGCTTCAGCAAAATTCCGCCAGGGGGCGCCAATAACTCCCACAGCTTCAGCCAAATTCCGCCAGGGGGCGCCAATAACTCCAACAGTTTCAGCAAAAATTCCGCCAGGGGGCGCCAATAAAAAGCAAAAGTGCATCCTCCATCTGCTGCCTTCTGTTCGCCTGGTATTTCAGATTGGGCGACCGACGGATTTGTACTGCGGGCTCCCACAACTTCAGCAAAATTCCGCCAGGGGGCGCCAATAAAAAGCAAAAGTGCATCCTCCATCTGCTGCCTTCTGTTCGCCTGGTATTTCAGATTGGGCGACCGACGGATTTGTACTGCGAACTGGCCAAAACTCAACCGATTTCACTCGGGCTCCCACAACTTCAGCAAAATTCCGCCAGGGGGCGCCAATAACTCCCACAGCTTCAGCAAAATTCCGCCAGGGGGCGCCAATAACTCCCACAGCTTCAGCAAAATTCCGCCAGGGGGCGCCAATAACTCCCACAGCTTCAGCAAAATTCCGCCAGGGGGCGCCAATAACTCCCACAGCTTCAGCAAAATTCCGCCAGGGGGCGCCAATAACTCCCACAGCTTCAGCAAAATTCCGCCAGGGGGCGCCAATAACTCCCACAGCTTCAGCCAAATTCCGCCAGGGGGCGCCAATAACTCCAACAGTTTCAGCAAAAATTCCGCCAGGGGGCGCCAATAAAAAGCAAAAGTGCATCCTCCATCTGCTGCCTTCTGTTCGCCTGTTACCCCAGACCGAAAATTGTTAATTTTGCACTGACAAAGTCGAGATTGAAGAAAATGGTTTTTTGAGCATAACTCGGCTTAAACTCAACCGATTTGAGTCGGGTTTCGACTTTTCGTTTTAGTTTTAAAAGGGGAACAATTCTGCATTAAAACCTTGATTTCTAATTTTTGGCCAATTAAGCAACCAATTAAATTTGTCATTTTTCATGCGAAAATACATATCTTCTCTTTCCAGAGTGGCCAGCAAGCTCAGCTCGCAGCTAATGGATATTCTAGATTCCAAGTTCAAGGAACCATCGATAAACTAACATTGTTGAGAAACAGCGCCCCAGGAGTCTCACCGAGAAACTGCCAAATCAGCTATCAATTTTTACCGAAACCAACGACATTCACCTTTTTACGACTTTCCAATGTAAGACAACTTCCGTTAGCAAATTGTAGGTGTAATATAAATTGAGATAATGAGAAAATCATTTTAAAAATCTTTATTTCCTTGGGGGGAATCCACATAATTGCAGCTGAGCACTTCCTTCGCTCTTCTCGTTTAATTGATCTCCAAAAACTCAAATCAAATCAAATCAAATTCATCAGTTTATACACAATTCATCAGTTTATTCCTCGCTTATCCAACTACATAACTTACAATGTTTAGGGGTTATCGAACTACAAACTAAATTAGGCAATAGGCTCGCACTTGCGTTCGACTTGCTTAACTTAACTTGGTCAGCTTCGCGTTAAGTTAGAGTGTGTTTCCGTTTCCGTTTCCGCTTCCGTCTCTGTGTGATGCAACAGTGGCTTGCAGCTAAATGGGCATCTCTGGCGGCTAGTAAGATGCCATTTTGTCCCAATATTGCAACACAGCTAAATGGGCATCTCTGGCGGCTAGTAAGATGCCATTTTGTCCCAATACTGCAACACAGCTAAATGGGCATCTCTGGCGGCAAGTAAGATGCCATTTTGTCCCAATATTGCAACACAGCTAAATGGGCATCTCTGGCGGCTAGTAAGATGCCATTTTGTCCCAATATTGCAACACAGCTAAATGGGCATCTCTGGCGGCTAGTAAGATGCCATTTTGTCCCAATATTGCAACACAGCTAAATGGGCATCTCTGGCGGCTAGTAAGATGCCATTTTGTCCCAATACTGCAACACAGCTAAATGGGCATCTCTGGCGGCAAGTAAGATGCCATTTTGTCCCAATATTGCAACACAGCTAAATGGGCATCTCTGGCGGCTAGTAAGATGCCATGTTGTCCCAAAATTGCAACATGTTGTCCCAAAGTTGCAACACTTTGTCCCAAAATTGCAACATTTTGTCCCAAAATTGCAACATTTTGTCCCAAAATTGCAACATTTTGTCCCAAAATTGCAACATTTTGTCCCAAAATTGCAACATTTTGTCCCAAAATTGCAACACAGCTAAATGGGCATCTCTGGCGGTAAGTAAGATGCCAGCTGTTGTTGTTGTTATTGGCAATCACAAATCTTCAATTTTAACATTTTCAGTACAAATTTAACCATTTCTCGGTTTGGTGTAACAGGCGAACAGAACGCAGTAGAAAGCAACTGGAAACTGTTATAAACTGTTATAAAAACTTTAAGCAAAATATATATTGAACATCCCAAAAGTATGCTACACTAAACCCCAAAAGTATGCTATACAAAAAATTCGCGAAATGTTTTTATAACAGTTTATAATAGTTGTGCGTCGCCTTCTGCTGCCTTCTGTTCGCCTGTTACCCCAAACCGGAAACGGTCAATTTGCTCCTTAAATTTTGTCATTTTCAGTACAAATTTATCCATTTCTCAGTTTGGGGTAACAGGCGAACAGAATGCAGTAGAAAGCAACTGGAAACTGTTATAAACTGTTATAAAAACTTTAAGCAGAATTAATAAAACATCCTAAAAGTATGCTACACTACCGCCCAAAAGTATGCAATAAAAAAAATTCGCGAAATGTTTTTATAACAGTTTATAATAGTTGTGCGTCGCCTTCTGCTGCCTTCTGTTCGCCTGTTCCCCAAACCGGAAACGGTCAATTTGCTCCTTAAATTTTGTCATTTTCAGTACAAATTTATCCATTTCTCAGTTTGGGGTAACAGGCGAACAGAATGCAGTAGAAAGCAACTGGAAACTGTTATAAACTGTTATAAAAACTTTAAGCAGAATTAATAAAACATCCTAAAAGTATGCTACACTACCGCCCAAAAGTATGCAATAAAAAAAATTCGCGAAATGTTTTTATAACAGTTTATAATAGTTGTGCGTCGCCTTCTGCTGCCTTCTGTTCGCCTGTTACCCCAAACCGGAAACGGTCAATTTGCTCCTTAAATTTTGTCATTTTCAGTACAAATTTATCCATTTCTCAGTTTGGGGTAACAGGCGAACAGAATGCAGTAGAAAGCAACTGGAAACTGTTATAAACTGTTATAAAAACTTTAAGCAGAATTAATAAAACATCCTAAAAGTATGCTACACTACCGCCCAAAAGTATGCAATACAAAAAATTCGAGCAATGTTTTTATAACAGTTTATAACAGTTCTCGTTCGCCTTCTGCTGCTTTCTGTTCGCCTGTTACCCCAAACCGGAAACGGTCAATTTGCTCCTTAAATTTTGTCATTTTCAGTACAAATTTATCCATTTCTCAGTTTGGGGTAACAGGCGAACAGAATGCAGTAGAAAGCAACTGGAAACTGTTATAAACTGTTATAAAAACTTTAAGCAAAATATATATTGAACATCCCAAAAGTATGCTACACTAAACCCCAAAAGTATGCTATACAAAAAATTCGCGAAATGTTTTTATAACAGTTTATAATAGTTGTGCGTCGCCTTCTGCTGCCTTCTGTTCGCCTGTTACCCCCAAACCGGAAAACGGTAAATTTGCTCCTCAGATTTCAATGAAATTGAATGGGAAAAATTAGTTGCTTGTTGTACAGTTGTTATAAAATTGTTGTTGTTGTCCTATAGTGTTCGTTGTTGGCAAGGAAAATGTTTAAAATTTAATAATATCTTTTAGATTCAGCCCAAAAGTATGCTACATAAAATTATACAACACCCCAAAAGTATGCCACATAAAATTATACAACACCCCAAAAGTATGCTACATAAAATTATACAACACCCCAAAAGTATGCTACATAAAATTATAGAACACCCCAAAATTATGCTACAAAAAATGCTATTTTGTCCCAATATTGCAACACAGCGATGGCAGTAAGATGCCATGTTGTCCCAAAATTGCAACATGTTGTCCCAAAGTTGCAACACTTTGTCCCAAAATTGCAACATTTTGTCCCAAAATTGCAACATTTTGTCCCAAAATTGCAACATTTTGTCCTAAAATTGCAACACAGCTAAATGGGCATCTCTGGCGGTAAGTAGGATGCCAGCTGTTGTTGTTGTTATTGGCAATCACAAATCTTCAATTTTAACATTTTCAGTACAAATTTAACCATTTCTCGGTTTGGTGTAACAGGCGAACAGAACGCAGTAGAAAGCAACTGGAAACTGTTATAAACTGTTATAAAAACTTTAAGCAAAATATATATTGAACATCCCAAAAGTATGCTACACTAAACCCCAAAAGTATGCTATACAAAAAATTCGCGAAATGTTTTTATAACAGTTTATAATAGTTGTGCGTCGCCTTCTGCTGCCTTCTGTTCGCCTGTTACCCCAAACCGGAAACGGTCAATTTGCTCCTTAAATTTTGTCATTTTCAGTACAAATTTATCCATTTCTCAGTTTGGGGTAACAGGCGAACAGAATGCAGTAGAAAGCAACTGGAAACTGTTATAAACTGTTATAAAAACTTTAAGCAGAATTAATAAAACATCCTAAAAGTATGCTACACTACCGCCCAAAAGTATGCAATACAAAAAATTCGCGAAATGTTTTTATAACAGTTTATAATAGTTGTGCGTCGCCTTCTGCTGCCTTCTGTTCGCCTGTTACCCCAAACCGGAAACGGTCAATTTGCTCCTTAAATTTTGTCATTTTCAGTACAAATTTAACCATTTCCCGGTTTGAGGTAACAGGCGAACAGAACGCAGTAGAAAGCAACTGGAAACTGTTATAAACTGTTATAAAAACTTTAAGCAAAATATATATTGAACATCCCAAAAGTATGCTACACTAAACCCCAAAAGTATGCTATACAAAAAATTCGCGAAATGTTTTTATAACAGTTTATAATAGTTGTGCGTCGCCTTCTGCTGCCTTCTGTTCGCCTGTTACCCCAAACCGGAAAACAGTAAATTTGCTCGCAGATTTCAAGGAAATTGAATGGGAAAAATTAGTTGCTTGTTGTACAGTTGTTATAAAATTGTTGTTGTTGTCCTATAGTGTTCGTTGTTGGCAAGGAAAATGTTTAAAATTTAATAATATCTTTTAGATTCAGCCCAAAAGTATGGTACATAAAATTATACAACACCCCAAAAGTATGCCACATAAAATTATACAACACCCCAAAAGTATGCCACATAAAATTATACAACACCCCAAAAGTATGCTACATAAAATTATGCAACACCCCAAAAGTATGCTACATAAAATTATACAACACCCCAAAAGTATGCTACATAAAATTATACAACACCCCAAAAGTATGCTACATAAAATTATAGAACACCCCAAAATTATGCTACAAAAAATGCTATTTTGTCCCAATATTGCAACACAGCGATGGCAGTAAGATGCCATGTTGTCCCAAAATTGCAACATGTTGTCCCAAAGTTGCAACACTTTGTCCCAAAATTGCAACATTTTGTCCCAAAATTGCAACATTTTGTCCCAAAATTGCAACACAGCTAAATGGGCATCTCTGGCGGTAAGTAAGATGCCAGCTGTTGTTGTTGTTATTGGCAATCACAAATCTTCAATTTTAACATTTTCAGTACAAATTTAACCATTTCTCGGTTTGGTGTAACAGGCGAACAGAACGCAGTAGAAAGCAACTGGAAACTGTTATAAACTGTTATAAAAACTTTAAGCAAAATATATATTGAACATCCCAAAAGTATGCTACACTAAACCCCAAAAGTATGCTATACAAAAAATTCGAGCAATGTTTTTATAACAGTTTATAAACTGTTATAAAAACTTTAAGCAAAATATATATTGAACATCCCAAAAGTATGCTACACTAAACCCCAAAAGTATGCTATACAAAAAATTCGAGCAATGTTTTTATAACAGTTTATAATAGTTTTGCGTCGCCTTTTGCTGCCTTCTGTTCGCCTGTTACCCCAAACCGGAAAACAGTAAATTTGCTCGCAGATTTCAAGGAAATTGGATGCAATACAAAAAGTTATTGGTTTAGTTTTCTCATCCTAAAAAGCAATCCGAAGGGTGGGAATGCCCTTTCCGGTTTCCCTCCATGGACACAGACTTTTGAATTTGAAGGTTTCACTGGCTGTATGGAAACATTACTTTATTTTGTATACATTCAGTATTCATATAATTTCACTTTCTTCGGAATTATTCCTCCAGAAAAGAATAAGAATACTTCTCCATTGATAATATAATATACAAATATATAAAGCCTTTAGACTATTTTAACCAGAATAAGTGTAGCAATAACGGCAGTGTTTTTTTTTTGGCATTTCTGCCAGTGTTTCCATGGGCAGCGTTGGAGAGCAGAGTCGAACGGTTCAGAGGCCCACAGCTACGGCCCTCTTCATGCCGCATTTATCGAATTATTATTTCCGGCTCTTTCCGGTTTTTGCATTGCACTGCATACACGCACGAGGAGTGGGAACCCAAAGGGGCCGAACGGCCAAAAGGGACTCTCCCAGCGAGGGAGATGCCGATTTCCCCAAAGGTGCTTCTGAAAGGGTCAGGGAGGACACAGGAATATATATATCCCCAATATGCGAATGCCTCCTCCATTGGCGGTCGCAATGGGCGACATACGACAATGTCCCGGCGACAGCAAACGGTGCAAAATCGAACGCTTTTTGTGTGAAGTTAATAATATGTTTGACATGGCCCCGAAAAGGGGATCGATCTGGCCGAAATATATGCAGAAATATGTAGCAGATTTCGCCCCGGGGGCCCCGCCAAGATCCTGGGGCCCTTTGCCTGGCCTGGCCATATCCACGGCTCGCTGGAACGCTTATATATACTTTTGTGGGCTCTTTACATGCAACGAATAAATTTATGATTTATTAAGGATGCTCTGATTACAACACAACCGCCTCACGGCCCATGGTTCCCCATGACTGATGTCTCGTAAATAACCTCCTCACAGACTGGGCCGGAGTCGGAGACGAAGACGGAGACGGAGACGGACACGGACACGGAGGCCGGGCGGGTAGGGAATGGCCAGCAAGTGAGTTATTTGTTTAACATGAACGCGTTTTTGACTCACAAATGTTGACAAAGAATAATGTAATTTATGTTCGGCCCTGACATCTTTCCAGGATTTCTCCTCGCATCGAGAATACCCATACTGGCCCATAAAGCGCTCCTCCTCGTCTCCGACGAGAGGCGTGAGTGCTAGCGATGGCACCGCAGTTGCAATTAGAGATATTCGCACCGATACGCAGAGGATCTCGGGCTGGGCGTGGCCCGCAGATAAGACTCGAAATGCCGACAAATAGCAGCGGCCTTTGTTGCCTAGTCTCGATCGCGTGCACAATTGTCCACGTAATTGTGATGTTATGCAACTTCTGGCGAAGGGCGCACAAGTGCCGCGATGGCGGGGCACAAAGATGCACTTGTCGCTGGGCTCGTCATTGTTACAGTTTTCCCTCCCCGGCAGTCCCGGCAATTAAAAGGAACGCCCACAGCACCGGAGTTCCAAAGGACCCCCCATCCCCTTGCGTGTGCGCTCGTTCAAGGATCGAAATGGAACACTGACTCTGAACACTGATGTTCTCCTAGTTAAGCTGATTACGCTTGACAATGCAGCTGAAATGATAATAATGCGTCCTGGATTCCCGGAGTACGTAATGGCAGCCAGGAACCCAGAGAATAGAGGGGATTACCGTCGTGGGTCCAGCATCATTTGACGGCTATTAAAAATTATTAAGGACGGGCGCACAATCGTTTCCAATAAAACTATCAGAGCGGATTATATTCTCGGAGAGAGTTCGCTTACTTTTACTTTTTAATACATATCGCGTAAGTGGCGTAGAAACAATTAAGCCCGCTTTCAGTTTCCCCTTGCTGTGCCACAACCATTTGGCAATGTCTTAATTACCACTCGAAAATGTCTCAATTCGACCGCGGGGCTTTCACTTTGCAAATTATTTAAATTAATTACCGCAACTGCGGCGTCCGGCGATCATCAAAAGCGTTCCTTGGGTTCCTTTAATTATGGACTCCTGTAGGGAGCAGCTTTCCTTAATTGCCGCCAAGCAAAGGCCAGATAAAACCAACAAACGGGCAAACCAAGCGCGTAAATGGAGCGACATTTGTCGGGGCAAAGCCCAAGGAATATGTTCAGATGGGAAATTTGTGGATTTGGGGACTATGTTTACGAGACAAAAGGAGGCCTGAGCAGAGCTTCAATTGAATTGGGTTAAAGCCAAAGGCATTTGGAAGAAGTCGTGAGACTGAAGCCCAATAATCAAATAAAAGATTTGTTTATACCGAATAAATAAATAAATACGGTTGGAAGGAGTTGTGACCGAGACGAGCTGCGATGGAAAACTGAAAATATTCCGACCGGAGCTGTTGTCCAGTCGAGGTATCGCCGCATTTCCATCACTGTTGGCTTTGGCTAAAGACTTTCCAAACCTTTAAAAAAAATCACTTGCATATTTAATTTCTTTTACATTTTAAAATCTAAAAATGCTAAACGATAACATAAATTAGGTAGCAACAAAAAAACAGGTTTATTAGCAAAATTAAATCTTTTTTTCTGAAACAAAGCTGCGTGCCCAGTTTTTTCCAAGGATAATGAAAACCAACGGCCTACAACATTGGCCTGCCCCAAGGAAAGATTAACCATAAGTAGGCATATCATTTAACAAAAACAAAACACATTTAATACTGTAAGGAGCGGGTTTCACATTATTTCATTAAAATGGTTTATTCTTTTATTCGGTTATCAAAAAGAGTGATGGGCTTGAAAGGGATTCGAGCCGCCGATCTTCGATATTTGACTCGTTCCTAGAAGGATCCCGCCAGCCGCATGGCTCCCTCAGGTGGCGGGCTCCATAATGCAATTTATGGCATTTAATTGGATCGCCGGAGAGGCGAACCGAGCTGAGAACAACCATTTGCAGGCGGGGCAGGGGCAGAGCCTAGACGAAGTCGCGTGGCATTGCGAGACTCTCTCACATATTATATGTACATATATGCTGCAGTTGAATGGCATTTCCCCTCGCATTTAAATGCACTCCAATTCACTGCGTGACTGGGCTAATTAGTCGCCATGCGCTACGCGCATATATGCGTTGAAATTCACTTTTGATTTCATATGCATTTCATCAAATTGCCGCTGCGCACGCGCATTAAGAAGCGGGATGGAGTCGCAGTCGCAGTCGCAGTCGGAGTCGGAGTGGTTGCCAGTGGAGATAAGGGACCTTGGTTTGATTTGAAAATTACTCGACAAAAAAGGCAACCCAACAAAAAAGCACGGGCTGCAAAAAATATATACATGTTTATGTATATAAAAAACAGCAAAAACGGGTTGCAGCCTTGCCAATTAAATGTGGTCCAGTCCCCCGTCCTCAAGCCCAGCTCCGACCCGAAGTCCGTTGTCATTGCCGCGGTTTACTTCAAATGAGGGACGCGCGCGTCCAGCGCCAAAATGGCAATCTTTCTGAAATTTATGATGAAAAAATGAACACTGTCGCTTTTTTGAACATTTTAATTATACACAGACACAGACAGAGGCAGAAGCAGAGGCAGCGCACGGCCGGCGGAATAAATGTATTGTCGGGAGGGTAGCGGCAGCCAAGATTTTCGGGAGTTACCAATGGTTCAACGGCGCCCTGGCTTAACCGGTAGCAGAAAACACCGGCAGAAAGTCGCTGAAAGGGTTTTAAAAATACATCATGCAAAATGTATTTTTTTTAAATTGTTCTACCTACTAAACAAATATTTATGTCTAAATTCCGAAAAGATGTCGTCAAAGTAGCAGGCCTGGACTTAACCCTTAAGATATGAAATACTTTATTGGGCAGTGTGGCCGGGAATTGGCCAATCACTTCGCGCTGTGTGCCCAAACGAGACGCCAGCACTGGAAGCCACCGCGAGACCTCACCCGGAATCCCAAGGCAGAGAACGCTTTTGGGGCTTTCAAGGGGGCATTTGGCGAGTAATTAATAAATTCGCAATGCTGCCACAGGATATTTGCATAAGAAATTATGGCAATGAAATGTTATGACCGCGCTCGTGACAGACGACTTCCAATACTCCTCCTCCTCCGTCTCCCTCGCCTTCTGGTCTTCCTTCTCCTGCCAAGGTCGCCTGGCGGATCTTACTTCGAAGCTCCTTGTGCAATTGCATAAGCCAGTTTTCGCCAGGGATCGCCTCCAGCTGTGTGTGCAAACAGGAGGACAGACACTTCGTCTGTGCGGACTCCCTTTCTGCCTTTCGGGTGACAGTTATGCATAAGATGGCAGGACAACAGAAGCAGGAGACGGACAGGGCACGCAGCGTGTTGCGAATGTCCGAGAAACCCATTGGCACAAACAAACACGACATCCTTTTGCACGTGGCCCGGGGATGGCCGACCCGATCCCACCGCCTTTGTGCCCGCAACAATGACAATGAAAAGTAGTCAACGCAAATTACATAAGGCTCGCCTTTGAAAGGACACTGGACACAGGCCAAGGCGTTTGTAAGCCTCTTCAGACGTTGCGCCCCGAAAATCGGTTTCTAATTTCGTAAATTCCTTAAATTCTAATTTTCCCTTTCCGGACAGGACACGCGGCAGGAGCAGGAGCCACAGACTTCGGCACTTTCAAGTCGGGTTGCTGCGCCTTCGCAGGAAGTCGGTGGGAAGCCCTCCATTGACTGCCCATTACGGAGAGTTCAATGGCGTTCAATAGAGTCTCCGAGTTGCAGCAGTTGGGCAACGATATTTCTCGAACTCCCTCCGGACTGCCAATTACGATTGCGGAGAAAAGGTGGCTTCATGGCATTCAAAGGCTCTCACCGCACCACAAGCGCCCAGCCCGACACCTCAGTGGAGGCTCTGAAGCCCACCCCTATCCCATTAACTCCAATTAAATCTGCACGAAAAACAAGACAAAACTTCTGCATATCCAAACTTCTTCAGTTTATTTATCATCGGTCTAAGAGTGTAGGAGCAGCGCATCTTTCGCCTCGCATTCCTAGCGGTTGAGTGTGTTTCGCAAGCGTATTTGTAACATCTCTATGAAGTAGAAGTGCGTGTCCTGTAAGCGTGATGGCAAACTTCACGGTCAAAGGGAGGACCCACCGACCCTTTGGCCGTGAATCGCTGGTTCGGCATCGATTTCACAGCGCAAGCGAAGGCTGTGAGGAAACGTCAGTCACACATCACGTTATGTAAATATTACCTTGACTACAGTTTCAAGAACATCAACTCACCGCTCAGGTGTACAAATTGTAGGTAAGTGAATAGTTTTCATTATGAGTATGAGAAGTATCGGGGATTGTTCTTGTTCTCCTTCCCGCCTGGTTAAAGGATTTCGTTATTGATTAAATTGCATTGCTTTTGGTTATTTTGCATGCTTACCCCATAGGTGTGCAATGGTGCCTTGTGTTAAACTACTTTCGTTCTGCAGCATACCGTAGACCCTTTCTGTCGGCTAGGTAGATTTCTTTTTCGCTTTAATTTGCTTGATTTTATTTTTTTACTCACCCCGGATGCTTGAACTATGAAACTAGTTGTGCTCTAGACGAGCTCTGGAAGCAAACTGAAAATATTCCGGCTGCAGCTGAGCTACATGCTAGTGACAGAACGTTTTTTCGATGACATTAGGACCAAGGACTACGCGATGGTTTTCCCGAAGCCCCAAGGCATTTCTATCGTAGTTGGCTTTGGCCACGAATTTGACCAACATATTGTTTACGAAAAACGACTGCCTGAAGCCACACATATTTCCAGCAGAAAAAACAATACGCCGCTTCCTGTGACAAACCGTTTTATAAACCCAATTTTTCGCAGATATTTTGGCCCGGATGCACTCCAGAGTCCAGACCCCTAAACACACACTGAATATTAGCGCTAATCTTTGAATATTTCAAAGAGCGATCCTGGGTATTTTTTAAATACAAACTCGTTTCGCATCCCCTTTCGGAAACCTTCCCCGGATTCCGGCATCGAAGCATCGTGCGTGTGAATCTATTAAAAGAGCAGCCGTCAGTTGGATCGCCGCCCCTTAATTCCTCAGCCACGATGTATCCTTCACCTGGGTTACGAAAATTCAATTAAGCAAATCGAGGCGCAGGGCAGCGCTTCTACGAAAAAGTCCCCCTGTTCCCAACAGGTGGATATACCTGCACCTATGCAGCATAGAGTTTGCCCGAAAGGTGGTGTGGAAAACGGAATTATACAAACAGAGGAGAGGGAACGGTGCCAAAAGGGTTTCGGGGGTTTTATTGCTATGCTGATGAGCTGCTGATCGCTGAACGGTGATCGGAGCAAAAATAACACAAAGATAATGGGCGGAGAAATCAATTTGGATCGTTCGATCGAAAATCTGTTGCTGCCGGGACTTTGATTCTTGATGTGGGTTGTTCCTGTTACCCTTCGCCTTTCGTGTGTTTACTTAGCTGTGAAAACCGCTAAGCCGGGGGAATTGATCTCCCGGCACTCCGATTTCCGATTTCCGGTTTCCGCCCAGGACTTATGCAAATATTTGGCCAACGGTCGGGCCCAGAATCCCAGAGAGTGCCTGTCCCCGGAGCCGTGGGAATCGATTGTCACGCAGTGTCATTAGTGGCAAGTACATCGTGGGGCGTGGGCAGTTCAAGGACAATGAATGCTTAGATCCCCCCAGGTGGAACGCTGGCAATCACGGCCTAACAAGCGTCCTGGCGGCCGAGGATCAAAGGACCAGCCTGCACCTGATCTGCCGCGGCAAAGGTGCTAAATGGGGCGTACTAATGAGATCAATGCCGCGCGCAGGCGCAACAATGAGCGGAGAAATGAATAGAAATGCCGCTCCGTCGAACAAAAGCCGAGGAGAAAGCCGCAGGACAGCCCAGGATATGGAGTCGCAGCCAGTCGGTTGGATAATCGTGAATAATGACTTTATCATTGACTTGGCGCAACAAGTGCTAACAATTAGGATTTTCGAATAACAAATGAGACACTCCATTGTTCTCGAATGGGTTTTGGAGCCCCAAAAGCGGTGATTCGCAGGCAGCCAACCTCTAATGAATTGTCGATCACCTTTTATGATCTCCCCTCCTTTTTCTCTTCTCAGAAATTAAACATTTCCCCCACCTACGGGACATCTCGACCGATCGATTGCACTGGCAATCCGCTCACTTGTCACCCGGCCGGCCACTCAACAGCTTCTTAGTGCGATCGGATCGTCCATGACGCGGACTGTCAGTAAGCGGATCTTCGCCGGATTAGTGTCGATCACTCGGCGATCTTGTAAGCCGGCCGCTTTTCGGGCAGCCAACAAGCAACTGGACACGACCACCACCCAGAGAGAGCGGAGCGGCCAGATTCAGTGGGGCTTCCCGCCGAAAGCTCAGCTCATATCATTAAAAATGTTAAATCGGCGAAGGAGTCGCTCAGATAAATAATAAATGCAATTTAATCATCAGCGAGACCAGCTCGGGCTGTGTTTGTGCAACACACATGTGTTTCCATGGGACTCCTAAGGTGTTTCTCCTGTGCAACGCGCTCGGCGGCGGTCACTTGAATTTTGCCAAGTCAGCGAGGTGCGAGATCGTTTAACGCCTCCCCCCTCCCAGGGACTGCCAGAGGTCGGCGTTTCGCGTTAATTGGGCGAGGAGTGCGGGTCGCGTCGGCGGCAGGATTCGTTAGCACATTTGCGGTTGTACGCCAGGATAACAAGGATATGCCACCGAAGGCCCAATACCGATAACCAGGGTGAGAGGAAGGGGACCGGCGGCGTCTCCATGGGGCGGGCGGCTGGCTACAAAGGCCGCAAACTCGCGGCACTCGAGCTCTCGGAATTTGAAAATGCAACATAATTGCGCTGATTATGAGGCCGGGGCACCATAAACGCCATTAACGAGCCCTCACGGCCTTCCAGGAACCTTCCAGGCCGCGCACCGCATTCTCTTCCTGCGCCCCGCCTCCCGCGATCTCTACCCTTTCGCGCTGCCTGCCAGGACCGAGGAGAAAGTGAAACGTGATCGCCGATTGGCGAGGTAATCGCAGCGGGGATGTTTGCTTCGGAGTTGTTTACAAATCGTTTGACCGCAACTAGGACTCGGACTAGGTCCGAAGGACTATCTTGGGCCCGCATCGGAGGCAGGTGCACTGGGAGAAATTTGTCAGTTCGTTTTGAAAGTGAAATTATATGAATACTGAAAGTATGAAATATAAAATGTGTGCATACAGCCAGTGACACCTCCTACTTTTATTGCGTGCACAAATTTCTACAAAATACGTTTAATGTTGTGGAAATAGTCAGACGTTTCTGCCAGTGCCTCTGAAACTTCACCCTCTGTGCCCTTTTTTAAGGGGCGTGTGACTATTTTTATTATTGTGACTAGATTGGGGCGCACTTTCACCAAATAGAGCAATAAATTCCCAAGTGTTGACGTTGATTCAGTCTAGTCGGAGCCAAAGTTGGAGTCGGAGGCGTAACCGCAGCCCCCTCCCCAATCCAAATCGAAGTCTAAGCTGGAAAATTTATGATTTAATTATTGTTTTGGTTCGGGACAGTCGGCGCAGTCCCGCTGAGCGTTAAACGCCGCCTAATGGCCAAATGGATGGCATCCAGGGGCCAGTCACAGTCGCAGCCGCAGTCGCGGCAGCGGATGCATAAATCGATATGAAAATCACCAATTATCTTATGCAATACGGCGACAGTCGCAGCGAGGGAGGAGGATATATGTCCTCCGCCCGAGTCGCCTGGACTCATAAGCATTGACATCGGCCTGATGATGATATACAATAATCGGGCAGCGGCAGCGATCAGAACATTGCGCTAAACGAGCAACTAACCAGAAGAGAAACGAGTTTAAATCTTTGAGTGCACTGGCTCGAGTGGAGGACTGGCAGGTGACTTGCTGATACTCTACTGTGTAGCTTTGGCAGGGTTATTGTGCGCCACATCAGCAGGTACCAGCCAGATGCTGAGTTCACTACAATTTAAACTGAACCAAGTGATTGCGTAGATATATACATATCTTAAGCCTAACCCGCATTGATTTAGATCCGACTGTACTCTTTGCCCGTCAAGAGCATTTCCGATCCGCTTTGCCTGGCCAGTGATGCAAATGGCCCTGGCAGAGACGATAGCCTGGACGTCGGCCATGTCCCATGTCTCCAGGACCAGCTCCATCTCCAGACGAGGCCCGTTAGTGCGGAGGAGAACGAACGATGATGATGATGCTCGATAGCTGGTCAGCGCCCTTTCTGGGCTCTGGCAGAGCTAAAGATCGGAGACCCAGACTAAAGACGGCAGACTGAAGACTGGGAACCGAAGACTGGACTGGGGAGACTGCAGCGCATTCATTTCCCTCTCAACGCAACTGGGCTCAAATATACAATGATATAATAAATTGAATGACATTCATAAATAAACAATATATAGAGGCCGACAGACTGGTGGCCTGGGTTGTGGCGGTGACTCCAACTGCAGCTCCTCTTAGCAGACTTTTCCTCGGGTCGCAGCGGCGTAATGAAGACATTAAAAACTGCTGCTGCTGCTGCTACTGCCTCGCTTTTTTCTCACAGCTTGCCCCGAGTTGTGGGAGCCGTGAAGTGGATCCCTTTTTTGCGAGGGGAAACCCAGGCCAAGCTCCCCCCGATCGGGTATTACATGCAAGAACAACAACGTCTTCAACATCATTATCAACAATAACAAGAGCAAGTGCGCCCACCCAAATGAGCCCAGCGAGAGGGGAGCGAGCTGCCCACACGGAAACAAAATAGTTGTATAGTTTACTTATTTCTAAACAGAAATGCAGTATATATTTGCTAATAATATGAAATATCAAGAATGCTGGAATGACCACTGATGAGTTAATTCCCATAAGCACCAAATTTCCGAAATACTCCCCTTGTGCGTTCCGTGTAGGATCAGGACCCAGGCCAGCCCGGTAGCCAAGTTAATCCAGTTTGCTTCTCCAACGACGCTGGATGACGATGGGGCAGGACCCGAAGACTAAGCCAAACTGATGTCTCATTTAACTAAGCAGCGGGACACCAACAACAACGCTGCTGCAGCCAGGGTCAAAATGCAAAAAGGCAAAAGCGATGCCCAACGAAACAACAACATTTTTGGGCAAAATGCAATCATAATAAATGCGCTCGCTGCCTGGGTGGTGACGACATCCACATCCATGCCCAGAAGGAGATGGCCAGAAGAAAGGAAGAGACTTCCATTTGACTACATGCCGGTGGCATTAACATATGTACATACATAAGCTCGGGGGATCGGGTTCTTGGCCCGGGATTCGGGATCGCAAGATGGGCATTGGGGCCCGGGCTGGGTCTTTGCCATGCGCTCTTGATGAACCTAATTGACAACTTTTTGTCAGCGCTCAGTGTGTGCGGATTATGATTGCTTTTATGCTAAAACAGAACCGTAAGAAAGGGCATTGCGAGGACCTAAGGATACGTAAAGGTAGAAGCCCATGCAAAACGATACCCTTTGGTAATAATTTTCTGCAGGAATAAATATATTATAGACATTGATTTGAAACCCGTGCAAGGTACAATAGCTTTAGTCAGCAGCTTGCACACGGTGAAGGAGTCATTTCAGATTTAACGCTTCTTTTTCACTCGTGGATTAGACACAAGTAAAGTAGGTTTTTATTCTGCTATATATATTCTTCCCAGCAGCCGCATATACCTCTCTTCCTCGACGACTATAGGTCTCAGCAGGACTGGATCGTCGTTGTTAGTTTAAATATTCTCCGATCGAAGCGCATCAATTTGATTGATTTGATGCAGACGACTCAGCGTCGGGACGACATATTTTATATTTATTTATTTATTTAATTTTTTTAAGGCTTCTCCCCGCCTGATGAATGCAAGGGGAATGCATGAATGCCATTGAGACTGGTTCTAAGCCGTTTCGCCTG
Source organism: Drosophila bocqueti (assembly GCA_018151655.1). NCBI lineage: Eukaryota > Metazoa > Arthropoda > Insecta > Diptera > Drosophilidae > Drosophila > Drosophila bocqueti. Next base: position 3,329,340 of record JAECXF010000311.1, read on the forward strand.
AAATCCGAAGAAGTGAGCGACTTTGGGCGAGGTAAACCTTAAAATCTGCAAATCGGATATGGATCAACACCCCGGGAGGAGGCAGGGTGACAAAGTCAAATCCCAGATGTTGACAAACCACCAGAGGCCGGACAATTCGTAACCCAATTTTGCTAACTAGATCACCGAAGATCACCGCAAGATCACCAGTTGCAGTTGCCGAGCCCTTCGCTCTGGACCCTAAGGATCCTAATTGCCCTTTGACAAAACCCAAGGGCCGAAGGCGATATTCCTGGCATCCGCCCACAAATCAGATTCCGATGGCTTTCGAGTGGCACACAATGGGCGGCAGGACAAAGGAGACAATGAGGCCCAGCCTCATGTGACAATTGTGCCGAACCCAAACACACACACTCATCTCTCATCTCTCGTCCATCCGAGAGATAGGCGGCTCACGCCCGGGGCTGAGCGGCTGACCAGCTGGCTCCGGGACAGCTCCTGGAATTCGGATGCGAATCCAAGACCGAATGTAAGACAAAAGTGTAATTATGCCAGGTCCCAGGAGGTGGGCGTGGCACAGTAGTCGCCGACTGCCAACGCCAGTGAAAGCCAACGCCGCCGTCAGCATTAGCACGCCACATGCCACAGTGGAACCGAATGGAGGGACGTTGGCCCTCTAGGACTGGATTGGAGAATATTTATCGGGATAAACTGAATATGCAATATAGATTCTCCATGGCCACTGTAGTACTCCTGCCACCATTTAGGCATTTGCGAAGCCCCATTTCTCGTACCATATTTCACAGCTCAGCCACTGCTCTACAGCGAGTAACTTGCACAATTGCAGCCCACTGTGCCGCGTGATCCATGATGAATGTTCGATGGGCTGGCCAGCCGGCACCCGAAAACGAAATCACATTACAGAAATTATGCATTTTTCTCACGCTGCGCCACTTCTCGCATCGTATGTTAAACTGTCGCTCGCAGCCAAAACGCAATTAAACAAAATTCGCGAACATTTCGCGAGAGTTACGAAAGGGCAAAGAGGCCACTAAGAAATACAGAGAAAAACAGGGAGCCAGCGGGGAGTTGAGAACGTTTGGAGCGATTTTCAGAATTATTTAATTGTCTGGGCAAACGACTTAATTATTTTGGCAGCCAGCCCAGAACGTCACCGGATGGCCGCGGGACATTCGGACATTGGCTAACTGCAGGCGTGCCTCGCAAATAATTCCAGAGGGGATCTTAGGGGGAGTTGGGGATCCCAGGGGATGTTTTGGGTTCTTGATCTCTGAATTCCGAGCTGACTTCTGTGGTCAAACGACGACTGAGACTGTGCCTGCAACTGAGACTGAGGCTGGGAATGAGAGGTTCAGGTTACACAAACTGTTTTGCATGCAAACAAGAATCTCTAGACACACGTACATATATCCTGGGCAGCCAATGGAAAGGACCTGCCGAAGGAAAACCCAGCGCTGGAAAATCACCCATCATTGTGTTTTGTTTCGGTTTCCAGCCTCCGTTTCCCGGGAAGCGGGTTTTGAAATTTCGCCGACACACAAACACAAGGAGCAGGGAGAGAAGAGATCGTAATGAAAATCGCACGCCTAAGAACATTGTTTAAGCCGCATTTAGTTACGGCTTAGCCGACGGCATCCTCTGCTTTTACTTTTACAATTGCCTTTACTACCATACTTTTGCTTTTGCTCTTGGCCCGGTCTAATCTCAGCGGCAATCTCTAATGAAATTTGCATCATTTGCGGCTGCGCGTAATGCAAATCCCAGTGATCCCTGCGGATCAGGCCACCGAGAGAGGCTGAGCCACCGCAGACCACCGCCACCGTCACGGCCGCCGCATAAAATCGCCCTCCGCTTTCCCCTTGGCAATTACGACAAATGTATCTGTATATTTCCAGACGTATCTAGACATCCAGGCCGAGGGCAATGACGAGACAGCATCTTTCTGGGTTCATTAATGCGGGATAAACTTGGCCGAGAACCAAAGCGTTTTATGGAGCGCCGTGTCGTCGTGAGTGGATTTACACAAACTTACGGTTGCATCGATTCCTTGAGATACATTTTATACAAAGTAACAACCATTTTGAAAATTGAAATAGTTTTTAGACTTGTAAAAGAGGAGTATTCTGATTGAGCTATTCCAACGTACACAAAGTACTGCCCGAAATCAACCATTAAACCAGTGCGGTGTAGCGATTTCTAACAGCGAAACAATCCAAAGAACGTTATGATGAGAACTTTTTGGTCTGAGTTCTGAACAGTTATGTTTAAATAAGAAAGAACACCGTTGTTGCAGTACATTAATGGATTCGCTCCCGTTTTATTTGGATCCTTTGCTGTGCCAACTAGTCTATCTTTTACCACCTTGCGTGGCAGCAACATTGTACCCATCTGCATGTTGCACCCGGAATGCAACGGAATCCCAGCTCGAACCCTTTTCCCATCCTGCTCGGTTTATGTCAATCTGGTGCTGCTGCTGCCGTTCAGGGAATCAGATTCCTAATCGCTGCAAGCTGCAAAAATCGTTGCACATGTCGGGGGCGTTGCTGTCAACTAGCATTTGCTCCTTGATTTCGACTCGATTCCGACTCGGTCTCCCTGATTTCTTATGTCACAGGAAAGGTGTGTGTGCGATGGGGTTAGCATATGCCGAACCCATTCGGTTCCGGGCTGTCATATTTACCAAGCGTTCTCTTGGTGTTTTTGGCGTGCGTGCCAGGACTGCAGATGCAGATGATGATCGGCACTCGGAACCCTATTTTTAGTGCCCTTCTTCGGGGCTCCTACCCTCACCTCGCCCGTACCCTTTTTATGCCAGCGGGGCAGCTGATACTCCTCGGTGCCTAGTGTAAATTAATATTTTGCCCGTGTCCTTCGAAGTGTCTGTGCGAGTGTGTGTATAGGCCTTATCACTCTCAGGACAGGCGCACGCTCCTCACATCGGTACGTCTTCCTGTGCGCGTCTTTCTCCCTTCCCTTCTGCCAGTTGAGGCTTGCCTAGGACGCGTGTGTGTCCTCGGCTACCTCACAGATGCAAACACCCCGGAGGACACCAGGGCAAACAGCGGGCACAAGTACACACACTGCAAGTCGAAGGAGTCGTGTTTGTTTGCATATCCTTGCCCCACCACACGCAGTCCGTGAGTGTTTGCTCAGCTTTCCGCAGACAGGCACCAGATATGAGACATATATATCGATTTCTGGATCGCCAGACTTTATTTCTATTCCACAGCTGGACATTGCAAGCCCTTCAGCTCATAAATAGCACCCTTTGCGGCATAATGCACTCTTTAATGGACATCGTTCCAAATTGAAATCTACAACAGCCCTAAAAGATTGTGTCAAGCTGCTGCCAAGTGAAATCTATCTCAAACTGGACGCACACCGCAATCTGTCATTAAAGACGATCGATCTGCTGCGGTATTTAAAGCGCCAGCCTTCTCGCCCGCCCATCCACGGCCAAATTGCAGGCCTTCGAAGGGCAAATTGATCGCTGATCATTGCAGATCTTCTGTTAGTGCGCTACCGCCATCCAGACAGCCAGAGAGCGATCATCGATGCTAGACGGAATCACTAATGGATGTCGCTGATGAACTGCAATCTATAACTTCCAGGCAGGTTGGCTGCCTGCCGATCGTCAAGCGGCGACCGTCGATGCGTCGATCGATCGGAATAAATGAGTTCCCGGACAGGTTGGAGCTCCAGTTCGACCGGCGATCGGCGTTTGGTGATCGGGAGTCGCAGCCTGTCATTATGGCCCATGGACTGAATGGCGACCTTGATCGCAACACACTCACAGCACACACGACACTTGATTAATATTTTGTTGAAATGCTTTGTCTTCTGTCCGACTCCGACTCCGACTCCGCGCTGAGGCAAATTGATAATGTTCATTAAAATCAATAAATTCATATTTAAGTATTTTGCGGCGGCCACTCCTGGCCCCGTCCCCCTCATCCAGCCCCATCGATCTTCTTCCCAGCCAGACCTCAAGCCGCTTCGATCTGGCCCCCAATTACAGACTAATCAAACAAGCCTGACAACAATTGCCATTGAATGGAGGAGCGGCGGGCGCCTAATTGCCAGCAGCAATGTGTCCTTGCGCTTGACAAATTCCACTGGGTCCGAGGTCCCAGGATAGCCAAGCTCTCGGAGCTAGCCAAGCAGCCAGCAGCCAGCAGCCTGAAGCCAGAAGCCAGAAGCCAGAAGCTTGGCAGCCTGGCAAAATAGCAAAGATGCGGCCGACAAAAGCAATAAAATGCTTTTGTTCTCAACCGCAGCTGGGTGGGACCGACAAGTGTTTAATCGTCGCTAATTATACCAACTAGTCGGAGTCGCAGATGGAGTGGCGATCGAAAAATTCTCCTGCGGCGTCACTGTGCAAAAAACTAAATAATACATATTTAGGCCATAATTAAATATTTGCCTTTAGCTGGCTAAAGTTATAGATTAATTCAATGCGGGCACATTAAGTGGGTGAATGATATTTACTCTAAATCAGTAAGTGCATTTTTGGCTATTTTCATAATTTTTCATAATTTGACATATGTACTTGTACTAAATTTTGTATTTTCATATTTGATAGTATTTTATTGTTAATTGTTTTAAATTTGAAAGCTGAATCAGAATATATACGACTTTTGACCATCAAATGTGCAATAGAAGCGCTCAAGTACTCCTATTCTATTAATTTTTTGTAATTATTTAGAGGAAAGACTTTAAACACCCAATTAATTTCTATTCGGAGAGTTTCACTCCGTTCCCCAAACTATTTTATGGGTTGATGAAGAGCGCTGTTCCATCCTATTTAATTCGAAAATCAATCGTTTTGCCAGGGCTTTTCCCGCCGTGTGGAGTCTGCGCGTGTCAATGTCAGAGGAGTGGACCGACTTGGCCAGGCCGGAATGCCAAGCGTCAATTTAATTATGCGAACAATACAAATTGCAGTGGTCGGGAAATGATTATGTCGCCGATTCGGTCCGTCAGTCCGTCCAGAAGGCAGGAGGCAGGAGGCCAACAATTTGCCGCCGCGATCCTCCGCTAATGGTCTAGCAACGGTCTGATAAGAGCCACAGAAAAAGAGAGTCGAGTAAAAGAAGAGCAGGCTGGACGCAGAAATAAATCAACAGCTGGCGGCGAGACAAATTAACACATAAATTCTAGCCGAGATCGCAACTATGGCTATCCAATTAATAATATGCGGGTAACTGGCACGACGACATCGCCAGATACACGTAATGCATGGCGCATTACATACTCTGCGACGGGATGGGGATGCGGATGCTGATGGGATCTGGGACTGGGACTGGGACTGGAACTGCGACTCGTCGGCTCAGCGATCATTGATCATCGTCAGCAGTCGGGGAAGTGGTTTAGCCTGTGCAGGCTTTGGCGGCAAAAGTCTCGCGGCTTGGCAGCTTCGCAGCTTCCCCTCGTAATCGCGATCAGCCTGCTGCCAAGATCAGTTATAAACCCACAGAATGTGATTCGGAAATTTAATTTTAATTAAATTGTTGAATGCGCAAGTTGCCGCCATTTACTTGGACTAAGTTCGGCCGTGATCCGAATCCGAATCCGAATCGGAATCTGCATCCGAGTCCCAGAAATCCGGTTCGGGCGCGATAATATCAATGCAACGGTTTATGACGGAGCATTTCGCTCTTCAAATTACATTTTAATGAGCTGTGAAAAAATATTTGTACCCCTAAGCGGGGCGATCAGGTCCCAGATTGGGGATACTGGGCATGTCCCGGGCATATCCGCGCCAAGCCAAGTCCTTAGACCTTGTAGCAGAAAAGGTGGGCAGTGAGTATCTCTGGGTCGGAAAGTTTATATTGTAACCCTTTCAAAAGCGGATTGGCCTGAGAGACTTGCGACTGCGGCTAAGTGGAAGCAAATTACTTGGGGCCGGGGTTAAGCAGTGTGTGTGATGGGTTAATGGGTAGAGTCCTTAGCTGGATCCCACACAAAGGGCAGTGCTTGGATCCCCTGGGTCCCTGAAGAACAAGTGGAGATGTCATGCAAATGAAACGATCAAAGGATATCCCTGATTCCAGATCCCAGGGCCCAGATCCCAGATCCCAGATCCCGGATCGCTGATCGCTGATCCCTGGACAAACAAAGGCGGTGCCCATCAGCTCATCAAAGGGCGATTGCTTTATGTGGCCGATACAAACAATGCCACAACAGCCAGCACATCCCAGGAGCAACACTCGAATGTGGCACTTGGCATGATTGACTTATCAAAGGAAGCCCAAGGAGGAGTAGTTGTTGAAATGAAGTGTTGACAAGTGGCAAGCCAGAGGAATGTGTGCCGTGCTCGAATCAATGAGCCGCGTGATGACAGGTGAGCCAGCTTGGGCTCCCGCTCCCCGGCCGCTCTGGCTCCATCTCCTGGCTGCATGAATGAGTGAGTGAGCTTGCATGGTCTGCGGCGTTGCATGCAACTCAGCCCCATATGGAGTTGCCATCTCGGAGCTTCGACTCTGAATTATGCGCACGCATTGTGCGCACGTCATGACAGCGAGCTGCAGACCAGAAGCGGCCAAAAGCCAGGCCAAAAGGCTACCAGGCTGCACATTCAGATTCAGGCCCAGACACTGTCTCTGGCTTAGTCTCGGATTCAGATTCGCTTCCAGCAGCGGCACTTCACAGTTTCGGTAGAAATTTACAACAAGTGCAGCAGGCAGAAATGCTAAGGAGACACGAGCATGGACACGGACATCGACATGGCGATGGAGATGGAGCTGCCTGGCTGGGGAGTTGGGAAAATGACACGGCCAGAAATAAAGTAGTACAAACTGTCGGTACAATCCGCACCTTTACAGAAAAGTTAGTTGATTTTCTCAACTGATCTTAGACATTTCTGAAATAGAAAAATACGCCACTGATTCCCCCCTGAAACACTTGTGCGTCCCGTGCTATACAGCCTTCTCTTACCACGGGTTTGTTTCTGCTATTTTCTCTGCGTGTATTCCGGGAGTTGGAGACGTTTTTGTCGCTTGGGTGATTTATGATGTGCTTCACACAGATCCAGAGAGCCGGAGATCAGAGACCCAGAGGGAAACGGCAGCAACAGCTCGACGGCATCATCCGCTTCGACATCAAGTGAAATGGCATTGATCGACCAGAAAGCGCTGTTGTGACAACCGGCCAAGGAAAGCGCCTTCGGGGCGTCCTTTCCCGGCCCTTTCCCATCCCTTCCAACTGTTCCCCCTTGCTTCAGCCCCTTTATATTCACCACTGCCGTTTTCTTAATTAAAATGTAAAGCGCAGTCATGTAAAGCTGAACTGCATTGCAATTACATAACTCAATCAATTTGTAAGTCCGAAGCGGCTTCAGGCGGCCCTAAGCTATGTCGGCAAAACAGTGCGTCCTGTGAGTATAGGAACGTTGATAGTTTTGTTATGAAAAAAATTATAAGCAAGGAACACACTTGTACAAAAGTAATATTCATAATAGTTACGCTACAGGTTTTAAGAATCTTTGTTTAATGAGTGTCAAAAAGATTAATAAGTCCTTTAAAAATCTTAATTGTGAGTAGAATTTCGCCTGTTTTTCCACTAAAATCTTTATAAACACTTCCTAGAATATTACTTTATTGTGGCCTGGTTTCTTAAAGACCTAATATCTTTTATTGGCTTAAGCTCTCCCAAAATGCGGCGGGAACACCGATGGCGACCGGCACTGTACGCGACCAGAAATTTTTCGGCAATCACTTAATCTGAACCGTAGCTAAAAACAACAAAAAAGGGAAAATACAAGCTACACTGATCGCTTTTAAATGATTTTGGCTGCCGCTGCGACGGCGGCGATAAACGAATTTATTGCAACAACGCACACAATAATTGGATCGAACGAATCGGATCAGGAACGAGGATCAGGAAATCAGAGGACCGGCAGATCGGAGTATCGGGAGATCGGGAGATCGGGAGATTGCCAGATCGCCAGATCATCAGATGGCCCCCGAACGGATCCTTAAATTTTATTATTGCCGCTGCTTCGTTGGTGTGCTCCTGCGGCCGACCGACCCCATTGTTTCACTACACGAGAACAGAGTCATAACAATAAGCGAATCGATTGAAATTAAGTTGCTCCAATGGCCACCACCGGAGACGCGAAGATCCGCTCAGCTCCAGATCCCGCTCCCGAGGCTCGGCGTGTAATATATCACGTTCTTTATTAGCGAAAAAAGCGACTGAGAATATGGGGAGACAAAAGCACTCGCTGCTGATGCTGCTGCTTAATCGATTAAATTTCTTAAATAAGCCTCGCATTCGGTGTTTCGTAAATTAGTGCCCAGTCAGAGATATTGTCAAATGATCCAGATATGTATATTCGAAAAGGGCTGGACGCGGACATGGCCATGTTCTGGGAAACATTGGCTGTCCGTCTGGCTTGCGGTCGTAAAAAATGGCAACAACATCATCACAATCGATCGACTATCGGCGACTATTAAAGGGAAAACTCCAGTTACACGGGAAACAAAATATGAGATGGCAAATTGTCAAATATTAGAAGAGACTAATTTATGATAATTTAACTCAATATTGGACAAAAAACAGAATGCTAAATAATAAGGTTTTCTTGGGGGCATGCGATGGCACAGATATCGCATAATTGCCATACATGCCAGTTTATCATTTTTACAATTTCTTTGTTTATTATAAATAAAGTGTATAGATTGTATTCCGATTTTCCTTCTGTGTAGCATAGACGCCCCTGTGCCGACAGACCCCCCTTAACTCCCTTACGACAAGTGCCAGATCCCATCAAGATGATCAATAATGAATGAGTTCCCCACTCGCTGGCCATATCATCAAGGGGGCAAATATTTAATGAAACCCATAAACTGACACTCACCTCTTTGGGTGCCCGATCCCCCGGCGATCCGGCGATCGGCGGCGACGACAAGCGGTGCATATAAAATTCATCAAAACGTTATTAAAACGTTGGCAAAAGGCAAGAAGTTGTAAATTTTAAATACAAATACGGGCAGGAGGATGGGTGTAGTCGATCGGGGATCGATAATCTCTGCGGCGATGGACCGATGGGCCGGTGGATCGCCGACCCTGGCATACTTTTGCTAACGCTAATTTAAACGAACCTTTTCGCCGGAATAAGCCCGCCGCATAATTTGCATATCAGCTTAATGTAAGCGCAGGATCTGCACTTTGTAAGGCCCGGCGTTATCGTGTCGGCGATCATGTCAAGACGACAAAACTGCATAAATGCCGGCCTCTCGCTGCAGACTGTAGACAGTAAACCGAAGACTGCAGACTGAAGACTGAAGACTGTAGACTGGGGACTCGGGGCTGGGACTGCTATTGGGACTGGTCTCTTCGGGGACGGAATTAAATGGAGTGGGCCGGGCCAGTTTTGTCCCTGGATGCCACAGGCTGACACTTTAATTTTCAATTACAACAAATTGCCTATAATGTCTATGCTTATCGCCCCGAAGTGTGGTGTGTGCTCTGAAAAATGCTGCCTAATTGCGACCGAAATCGCCTAATGACAGCTTCCATGTGGGACAAGGGAGCGGCAGGATCTGCGGAAGCCTTATCGAAGTCCACGCAATCTGAAATCAATTCATCAAAATCAAAACTCACAATTGATTTTGGTGGCTCTTCCGCAATGGCTCTCTGTCGCTCTCGCCGGGGCTGGAGCTGCAGCTCCTGCGAGTGCCAGGATCCATAAATAAATGTAGATCACTCCGCTGCGTGTGCAGCATATCCGGTCCAATGGTGCAGCCTCATCAAAATGTGCAAAAAAGAAAGAATGAGGAAGAGCAGGAGGACCGGGAACGAAACCTAACCTAAGCTGAAGAGAAAACCCCGGCAGACGATCGCCGATCGACGATCGAGCGTGCCCTATAATAATGAAATGGCACAGGGAATATTGTCTGAATACACTGGGAAAAGCAATCACTACTTTGAACGGTTGACATGGAAAAAGCATAATTTTCAGTGCTGTTTCACTAACTCCAAGTATTCACATGACAACACCCTAAGGACACACGAACTTCTCAGAGGTTAGCTTCGACCCAATTGGTCTCTAACTTACTCTATTTGCCACTAGCTTTTCAGAAGGATTACGCTGAGGCTGATATATATCCAAGCTACTTTGAGTGTACCCCCAAACTTAATCAATTTGTATTCTTTATTCAACAAGTAATTATACTAACAAATCGAAGGCCATTTCGCACAGTGCCTTCTCCGGTTTCCAGTCAGCAGTTCGCTCCTCCGATCGTGTGTCTCTGCCGGTGATCGATGTGGCAATAATTTTTAAATAAATGATCGTGCCCTGTAAATGATCGCCTCGTTCCCGGGCCGGAGAAACAGACACAGAAACGAATGTAGAGATGGGGACCCTGGTGTTTTGCTACCTAGTCGCAGGGAAGCGGGCTGGCCGAAAGGGGCAAGGATTTCTGTTTTGTAGGTGTTGTCATTAGGTTGCCGGTTAAGTAATTTGCCATGTACAGGCACAAAAACCATTAAGCTCCGCTCCAGCGTTCCCTTGGGGAGCCACAAACAAATAAGTAATAAAAGAAAAGTTGTTCAACGTTTTTCACACCTTCACACCGAGTGCGGTAGATGCCCGCGGCGCTACCGATCTGTAGATGAAATCCGATCCCAGAGCCACAGCCGGAGCCGGAGCTGGAGCAGCCACTCAACACCAACGCCTCCGCAGGAGAGCCATGCGTGACCCGACGACTTAATCCAATTTAGGTATATAAATTATGGCCACGAATACACAAAAAACAAATCGCTTTATTAACCAACGCAAACATTTATCGCAAAAAGTATAAATATTTGTTATTGCATTAGGCAATCCGTTCGCAGTCCGCCCCGTCTCCAGCTCCTGCCCCTTGTCCCCAGAATGGAAGTGAGGTTCCACTTCGCAGTGTGGTGATGATGACAATCTGGTCAGCAGCAAGCGCAGGAAAGCGAATCCCCATTCAGAGACTCCCTTGGCGCCCAATGGTGAATCTAAGAGGACTCTTTAGAGTGCGAATATTAGTTTAAATTCGCTCTTACTAAGTGAATTATTTATAACTATTTAGCTGTGCTTTGTTCATTTAATTCAAAAAATTAAAAGTAAGAAAAATCCCTTGCCTTCATTTGTCAAGACAAAGAAATTCTTTATATGCTGAAGCCAATTAAAGCGACTGGAAAGCGGGGAAAAAACAAAAGAGACCTTTGATTTAATTCCCCAAATTCCCCACTGACCTCAAACCCGAAACCAAGACACAGCTCCTTAATTATATATGCAAGAACCGCAATGGCAGATATATCACCAGACTGCGAACCGATCCGCACACGCAACTGGAGAGTTGCAACTTGCTCAGGAGTCCCCGGAGGAGGAGAGTGGGCTCAGAGCAAATCCCTAATCAGAAACAATTCCGACCGAGGACCAAGGGTGCCCGGGCCACGTTGCCATAAACAGTGCGAAGGTGTTGAAAGTCTGAGCCAGCTCCGTGCTCTGGGGGCCGCAGGCGAGAGTTCCAAAGACGACGCGGCTGAGTAATGCTCTTGCATATATTTTATGCAATTTTATTAGTGAAAATTGCAAGAAATGCTGTCCAGTCGCAAACCCGGCGCGATCTCTCTTCTCTCTGCAACGCATCTCCCTGTGGGTGATTTCAGGTGATTGATGGCCCCAGAAAGAACCAGCGATCGAGGGATCCAGGGATTCAGGGATCCAGGGATCACAGGCATCAAGTGATCCTGGTAGGGGGCATCACATTAAAGCCATCGCCATGTCAACTTCGTTTTGGGCATTGCGTCAACGAGCGTAACGTTTTAATTTCCCGGCAATCAAACGGACCAGACACCCATCGATGTGTTCTCGAATTGAACGGTACACCGCGAAAATTCTACAGAAATGCAGAGTCTGAAATGGGAGTATCGTTCTAAGCAGCTCGGAAAATGGGAGTATAAAGCTGACATTGTTGCAGATGTTCCATTTGATCTCTAATTCCCTGGAAAGTAACGACAAAAGTTTCTTCTTTATAGCATATTTCCTATAATTATTCTCTTTTTAGTTAGCACTCCGATTGACATCTTGGTCTTCTATACAGTTTGACCTTTATTTTTGTTAGCTTCCTTTGTATGCCTTCCTATTTGACTTTCGCTGAGTGTTGCCAGCTGATAACTCTTTTTGTGCTCTTCCAAAGGCAACTTTGCAGTGAAGTTACTATTGAAACCTGTATAAATAGCGAATATAGGATCCGAATATTTTATAGAACTTCAGTTCGAAGTGCCTATTCCGCTCAGTGCACAGTGGGCTCGGCCAGACAGTGGCTCAAGTTTTTGCTGGCACTTTCGGGACACCGGAGTAAATCACCCGAGACTTTGACATCTTGTGACAAAAGTCCGTTCGCTTTCGCTTCGAGATCCTCCTGCCCCAGCCCGGGGCTGCCCCTTTTTTATGGGTCTGCACGCTTTAAAATTTATAATGTGTGGTCGTTGAATAATTTGAAGGCACCTAAATTGGTGCATGTCTAGACTTTAATGGTTTAATTGGGACGCGGAATATTAGGTTACCGGTGGCGGTGGTGGGTCGTAAAAGCGCTGCAAGCCGGAGAGTGGGTCCTAGCCAAGGGTCCTGGCTTCAAATACTAGAAAGGAAGGGCCAGGGGCCCTCGACCGAGTCAAGAGTCCAAGGTCAGGTCGCTGAGCCGCAGAGTCGCTGACGGATGATCCATTAACTTGGCGCCGGCAAATGCAGCTTGCTGGTGCGAGTCCTTCTGGAGAGTCCAGGATGAGATCCCTTTTAGTAGGCGTAAAATTCATAGAAATTAAGCAGGGCTTGGCCCGGTTCTGCCTTTATTTTATTTTTGTTTTTGTTGCTTTTTTGCCACGTCTGAGGTGCAAATTGGTTCGCACCTTTTCCGTCGTTCGTCTGTGCTTCGTTTTTGCAATATTTGGAAATCGATCTGGGGACCTGGTCGTGGCCGTAGTTAGGCGGGTGATTAATGAGTTTTTAAGAGGCTCAGGCGAGAACTTTAATTGGAACATGCTGCTGCGTAAATCAGCTTAAAATTGCCACTAATAGGCTGCCCGAGTGTCCAGCGAGTCGGCCATTGAGAAGACCCAGTCCCTGGCCTTAAATTTACTTGATTTTTATTTCATTTTCTCTTCGCACCTGTATCTGTAGCTGTAAATCGGCCCGTGTAGCTGTTCACACCTCTGGACACGGACCTCGGCCGGGGATTAGCACAAATTAGAGGCTCGCTGGGTGACTGCTCGCTGCGCTGCAGAGCTGATTGATGATTTGTTGGCAAATCTATTGGCTAGACTAGGCTAGGTACTTGCTGCAATACCATCGCCGCCCGTCCTCCGGCACTTTATACCCTTTTCCCAATGATTCCCATTCGCTTCATTAAAAATCAATAAACGGCAGCCGCGCTACGGAGCACTCAGAAAATACTAAATAAATGAAACGCAACACCAACAAAAACGGTGTCTCAAAAAGAGGATGCTAAACATATGGAGCTAATGCCCTTCCTGTGACTTTTGTGATTTTATTATTGCCTTAAACTTGAAAGCACCAAAAACATGACAGATTGTCTAAAAAGTGTTCACTTGGATTAATTATTCGATGGGTATTAGCCACATTGGAATAAATGTGGCATGCTTCTCAGAATTTCAATATACAACATTAGTCTGCGGGTAGGTTTGTGGTGAAACCCAAAGAACCCTCCCTAAGGCAGGGTATTAAAGAGACTGACAAACGAGTTCGAAACCGCCGCCGCCGTCAAGTTCAATAAAAGGCGCAAAAACTTCAGCGAGCCAGAGATCGTCTGGGATCCGAATCGTTTTCGGATTGGAAACGGAATGGACGTCGATGTGGATCTGGATCATCGCGACTAGCAGCGACATTGTTACAAAATTTAATGCGTTTTTAAATTAAACGTTATATGCACTAATCCCGAACTAAACTGCGATTTACGGTCCCATCCGTGGAAGCGAAGCACGAAAAATTGATTAAAACTTAATGAGGCCCAACTGTGTAAGCCATAAATATGCCTGGCCAAATGGCTTCATTTGCATGGCATCTTCTGGGGTCTGGAATCTGGAATTCTAGGGGCAGGCCGAGCCTTGAACACTTTTCATCTCTAAAATGGCGCACGCCACTCGATCCGATCCTCGCCTCTCTATCTCTATCCTCCTTCATTTGCCGCTGACCCCGCAGAGGGAATTCACGTGAGAGCAGATGTTTTCCTGTTGACCGCATCTAATGGTGCGTGCTACTGCGCTTGCTCAGCCATTGCCAGTGCTGCCGATTCGTCCTTTTTGGAGGGACTACAAGGTCCTATGTTGTAGTTTTAGAATTGGAATTTGAATTAATTTTGAATGGATATTTATCGATATTTTCATATGATAACTTTTAAAAAATAATCCAAGCTTCAAAAAGTCATTGTTAAGCCAAAAAAGCCTTAATTTCAGTTCGGAAAACTTTTCTGCGCTAGTCTTTTCAATATAAGTCATAAGTCAGCACACAGAGTATTCAAATTTAAAAATGAAAACATTTTGATGCATTTTTGTGAAATTTTTAGTTCATTTTTTAATTGTAAAAACATTTTTTCAATATTTTCTTTTTTTTGAATTACCTTTTTGTTGGTGAATCAGAATATATATAACATTTTTCAATCATTTGTGTGTTGGGCATCAAATGACTTAAAAAGAGCTCAGAAATTGGCATTCAAGCTAATTAGTAGATACTCTTCTTAATAAAACCTCTTCATTTGTTGCTATTTTTATGGGCAATCATTTCGAATATTCAGTTCAATTATTAGAATTTATTATATTTAGCTACCATTCGGTTAGCAAAATATAAATAGCGGATTGGGGCCATCACTGGCAATCGCCTTCCATCCATTGGCTGCGAGACCACAGAAAGACGAGACTGAAACGTTGCGGCGGCAAATGTATTGGAATCTATACAGACACAAAACACACTCCACTGCGGGTAATGATAGTTATCAGCTGGGTCTGGCCCGGCCCCGAGTCTCTGCGATCTCTCGAGACTCTTAACTTGGCCCGCGACTCTACCCATAAAGCAGGAGCCACCGACAAGGGCAAAATAAACAAAAGAAACCTGCAGCCGAACTTGGAATGCTCTAGCAATTAGAAGTTAAGTCCCACTCATAAGAATACAAGACGTCATAGATATTATATATTAAGTTTGTTTATGTTTTTAGCGCTTCTTATTATATATATATTATTATATTTTTATATTTCGAAAAAAGGTAATATACATTTATAATTATATACAAAAGCCCTTCGAGTTTATTGTCTTCCCCTTTTAGACAAATGCCCTGACTAAGTCGAACTAACTCTAAAACTTCCAAAAGAGCCCAACAAAAAAAAAACATAACTAAAATCAAAATCCCCTCGATGATCCCCAGGTTTTTTGTTTTTAGTCTTTCGTTTGATTTGGCATGACAAGCTGAACTTTTGGTCCGTGCAAAGTTCAATGCGCCGCTCGGAGCGTGTATCTTAGCTTAGGATCAGTGTATCCACGTCGCTCTCTCTTTGTATATCGCATCGTGACTTTGACTTTGGCTCCCCTATTTTCTGGATTTCCTGGAGACGGATGGAGACGACTGCATCTCGGGGGCAACATCAGTGGAAACAACCCCTAGCATTTCCATTTTATTTTTGTGTGTGCGCGCGCGCTCGTTTATTTTTCAGCTGCAGCCGAAGCCATGGCAGGGGTCGGGAAAAAGGTGGAATCGGGGCATTAAGACCGTAAGGTAGTGTGCAATGGCTCTCCGTCTAAGCCCGTGCCGTGCCGTGCCCCATCCCCTGGGCCTCTCCCTTCGCGATCCCAATTCGGTTGCTTAAATACACCTGCCACGCGACGCGTCGCCTCGGCCGCCGATCGACGGGGAGTTTGAGGAGAGCGAGTCCGAGTCCGAGTCCTGCTCCTGCGCATGCCCCTTATCCTGCATTTAATTAAAATATTAACTACGAAAATGAGCGAGCCCAAATGGGGAGAGAGCAGCAACTACGCTTCGCTGGCTGAAATGCACTCGCCAAAAGCAGTGGCGTCTAGAGTTTCTTCTGAAGCTAAAGCAGGTAAACCTTTATTTTTCTTTTACCTTTTAGGAAAATAGCGAATTTTTAGAGTGTAATCAAGGAGCACGGCAGTCTATATAAGCCATATAAACCGCTCACTCTCTCCTCAGCAGGTCCTGGCAACGGGAACTCGTTTCAATTAACATTCAGAATTCATTTTGCATTTCAAGTTTTCGTTGGAGAAACGCACGCGTCGCGCCCCTGCCATCGGGCTATATATATAGTATGTACATATATCCTGCTCACATGTATCCTGTGTGCGCCCCATCTCGCTTGCACGCAATTAACGCACACGTATCCTGTTCTCGCGGCCCGGAACTATGCCTCATATCAAAGTAATTACGCATTTAAATCTTCCAAGCGTTGCGGAAAAAAAACAAAATAAAAAGGATATAAACAAATAAATTGCAGGACAGGACAGAGCAGGGCGTCGAGAGCAACAGCCAAAAGTTGTTTTCTGGTTGTCGGGACAACACAGCAAAGTTACAGGTTTTCGGGGTTTGTTTCGATGCCTGGATAAGGACTAAAATATAATGCATTTCAGACCATCTTTGGGGAAATGAAGTAATCATAAACTGATCACTGAATTCAAGTATTAGTATTAAAGAAAAGGTCCAGGTTCATAGAACATGAACTAATCTGAGATTATTTACCGATTGAAACCCTTTGGAAGACTCTAGAGATCTGAGTTACTAACTTTTCCAAGCAAACTTTAAGTAGTCTTACCAGATCAATAATCCTGAGATCAAAGTTCCAATCAAAACCGAGATAAAGACCATAATACCTCCAGACCTTCTTTCTACTGCCGAATGACCAAGCCTTAGTGATCTTTAGGCTTCCCCGGAGATTACACATGCTCATGTGTACCCGGGGATCAGGTAGGATCTCCCGATAAGGATAAGATCGCTACGAGGTAAGATCTGCATGCGAGTCCTTTGGCTCTTGTCGGCATTGTTGACTTCTGACAGGATGGAAGAACTATCAGTATCCGCACAAGTATACGTACTTGCACCCTCCAAAGAACCGTCTCCATCTATCAATCATTGCGCAAAACGCACTCCACTTCAGCCAGCGGTCCTGGCCACACAATGGATCATCCAGTGGACAATGGGGATGGGACTTCAACCCTATTCTGGGCATTTCACCAGCATTCCGCCAGGCTTTCGCACAGCATTTATTATCGAGACTGCAACAATGCAGTGGCATGCGGGGAAATGCGAAAATTTTAATAGAAACGAACGGATGGAAGGACGGCGATGCACACACTGGGGACAATGAACGTGTTAATGATGCCAAAATAATGGAATTCAAGCCAAAGTCCCGATCCCCGATCACACGGCATTACAATGCAAAAAAATAGAAAATAGAAAATATAAAAGAAAAGGAAAGGAGAAAGGGGAAAGAGTGAAGACTCGGAATGCAGCATTGCAAAAAAGGTAATGGAAATTGTCAAAGGATAAAGTACACAGAGAAGCGCCGTCCTTCTGGTCATGGTTGAAAAGGTTTTTGCGGGTTTGTTCGGTTTCGGTTTTCAGGCTTTGGTTTCGGCTTTTGATCCTGATTCTAGAATTTGAAATTTCGGCACATTTTTGGAATGATGATTTTGGCAAAGGGAAAATGCTGGTTGGCTGGCGAAACAAAGGGAACGAGTTGCTCGCTGCGACGGCGACGGCGACAGCATCGGGGAAAAAACAATAAAATCCAACTTACACCTGGCCACCATTTCGTTGTGTCTCCCTCTGGCAAAAGAGAGGCAGCTAGGCAATATGTTGTTTTTATTTTCTCGAAAAGAGCAAGCGGAAGTTGCAATTCTCCGTCGATAGCCAGGGTACAGAGTTGCCGACTCTGGAAAATCCCCCAAGACATGAAGGACTTGACAGTTTTTGGAACTTTCCGCTGGATTTCAAAGAACTTAAAGTAACTACGTACAAGAAATCCAGACTATTCCCCACAAGCTGTGGGCTTGAATAAAAACAAGTCCGGTATGGTGGAGTCTCTACTGTATTATTTGTCACATTTCCAACTCGTCGGCAAGTCGCGTGTTTTGGGTGAAAAACCCGTGATCCTTTTGATCATTTAATTAGACGAATATGTGAAATTTTTCGAACACCTTCCGAGACCTGACTCTGCATGGCTAATAAGGAGGATCTCTGGATGGCTGGCACTGGCGGTGCTGGCGGTTCTGGGACTGCGGAGCTCCACTCCTGGCCTGGCCTGGGTTCCAGGATCCCTGGCGGCGCTAATGAATAGGGGCGTGCGTGAGCTGCACATGAAATTCACAGTCGCAGTCGCGATCGCGACTTTTGCTAAGTTAATTAACACGGAAATCAAATTGCTGGCATGCCGCAGCCCGTCGCAGGGCCTCTTCTCAATCAGAGGGAAGTGCAGTGCCCCGCGGGCCTTGAGCACTTTTTCGAGTACTTTTAGTTGAGTTTTATCGCCAGTCCGAGTGACTCGAGCGGGAGTGGGAACAGTTTTGAGCCCAGGTAGGCCTGTCACTCGGAGAGAGGAGACTCTCTTTCGGAGGTACCTGTGGCTCGCTCGGCTCACTACCTGCACAGGTAGGCCGATCTCTCTCTCTCGCTCGCCTTCTCTCGGCCTCTCTGGCTTTCCTCTGCCTGGGCTGCGCTTTGAAGGGTACATAACGTGAGGGTTTAGGACGAAGGGACTCATTCTTGTGCAAGGTGTCAAACGATCAAGTTCAAGCCTTCTCCTCCTGTCTTTATTTTTTTTGTTGAGCAGCCGTACAACTCTGAGCCAGTCGAGTGTGTGAAATAACAATAGAAATCGTAACGAAAACACCACGCATCATGTCATCGAGTGTGCTGATCCCGAGCGATCTCTTCCCCACGACCATCAACTCGGCCACGAAGATCTTCCGCTATCAGCACATAATGCCGGCTCCGAATCCCTCCAACTCCACTCCGGGGACTGCCTCGGCGATGCCCATCAAGACGCGCAAGTACACGCCGCGTGGAATGGCCGGGGTCCTGGCCCGGTCAAGCTCCGGCTCCACCGAGGGCTCGTCTTCCTGCTCGCCGGGCTCCTCGCCGGCACCGTACAACGTGGATCAGTCGCAGAGTGTCCAGCGGCGCAATGCGCGGGAGCGGAACCGGGTCAAGCAGGTGAACAACAGCTTCGCCCGGCTGAGGCAGCACATCCCGCAGTCCATCATCGCCGATCTGACCAAGGGCGGCGGCCGGGGGCCTCACAAGAAGATCTCCAAGGTGGACACACTGCGCATCGCCGTGGAGTACATTCGGCGGCTGCAAGACCTCGTCGACGACCTCAATGGAGGTCCCTCTAACGCCAGTGCCAGTGCCATGTCCCAGCTGCAGCTCTGCCTGGACGAGTCCAGCAGCCACAGCTCCAGCAGCAGCAGCTGCAGCTCTTCCAACATGTACTACCAGAACGGAGGCAGCACCGCGACCACAGCGACCACGACGCCGGCCACAAATCCCCTCCAGCAACAACAGCAGCTGCAGCGCCAGCAGTTCCCGCACCAGCCACTGACGCCCATATCCCTGAACAGCAACCTGGCGGTGGTCGGAGTGACAGGCGCCGCCACGGGAGCCACCTCGCCCACGTCCTCCTTCAACTCCAGCATGTCCTTCGACTCGGGAACCTACGAGGCGGCTCCCCAGCAGCTCTCCGCTCATCTGGACCACCTTGACCTGGACGGAGGCGAGGCCCACGGCCATGGCCACTCGCAGCTGCAGCTCAAGTTCGAGCCGTACGAACACTTTCAACTGGACGAGGAGGACTGCACGCCCGACGACGAGGAGATCCTCGACTACATCTCGCTGTGGCAGGAGCAGTAGATCGCAGATCCACCCACCCACCACACATCCTGTTCTCTTCTAGTCAACGTTGAGCTGAACCGAGTGCCTCAAATTGTAAATAAGAACACAGCCTAAATCGCAAATACCACAAACACAAACTATTTTTTTCCTAGTTTAAGTTGAATTTTTTTGCCTAGACTAAGAACCACGAGACCAGTATCAAATATTATATATTTATGAAATCAAATAAATACAAAACAAAAGAATTACCGCATTTTTTGAGACCGGGAGAGAGAGTGGGGGATAACTAATTGTTGGGCAAATCAAAAAATGAAGCGAAAGCGCAAGAAATACAAGAGGAGTGCAGCGAGGTGCTTTTTTGTGGAGGCAATAACCAAACTCTGCGAGGAAGACATGCGGGTAGCACTCGCACATTAATTGCATTTTACAGCGATCCCGATCCCGATTGTAATGATGGTCAGAGAGTAATAATATAAAAAGAAACCAGCGAAAGACGGGCAACGGCAGGCAATCAGGCCGGCAGGATGTGCGGGCTGTTTTTGTTTATATGGTCGCTAATGCAGATTGCTGTGCATAATTTTTATGCCCCGCACTCGCTGGCTCTCGGCAAGTCCTGGTGCTAATCCCAAATAACCAGCTTTGGCTAACCCTTTCTCTGGGGTAAGAAAGCCCCGCTTAGCAGGTAGTCCTGCTAGGTAGAGTCGCCTACATATGTGGAAATAATTATTTTATGTCCACAGCGACACGTGCTACGAACTCTCAGAAGTTGAGGGAGCAGCAGCCTTATCGCAAATTGACAGAGTGCAAACAGCTCCGAACGATATGCCAATTCAATTGAATTTCTCTCTTTCCAAAATCGCTACGGAAACGGGAACTCGTCACTCTAACGCTGGCGGAATAAAGAGCGGGAACTCTGGCGGTCAAGGCCGAGGAGTTTCCAGGAATAAATACCCATACGAACTTATCTACAAGCGGAGAGATTTGCACAAGAGGAAAGATAAAGTATAGCTAAGAAACAGCACTGGAATGCAGTGAAAGATTGGTTATGTAAGTGAATACATAAAATGTTAGTTACTGAGAGTTTGCTATGATAGTTGGGTATATCTTTACTATCCCCTGTTTGCAAACACAATACATCTAAGCAAGATTTAGCTTAAATAAATCACATTGAATAATTTGTTTATCACACGGAAATTATAACTTTCAATAAGGAATACAACCACTGCTTTTACAAAATGTATTTAGTGCCTTTGGCATATCTGCAATATATATGCATTGAAAAATATAATTTCGAATGACTTTGCTATAACGTTTTCAAGATTTCCTCATACTCTTATTATTTTTGATATTTTTTTGTCATAATCCGATCAGACCAGGCTCATTATGGCTTACAATTTCTATTCTCTAAGACTTCCAAGCCATCACTCCGGACACTTTCCCCCCATTTCATGCCTTTGTTTCGAGTGTTTTGCCCTACAAATTGATGGCTTTATAATGTAGTGCGTTACCTGCACCACTTGGCACCACTTTCCACTTTTGCGAGAAAGCCTTTCTCCGCTGCCTCGGGAAAATCCTTCGCTCCCACGCACTAAGATGGCAGATCGTTGGAATAAATAAATAGAACCCTTGGCTGGGAGACAATAAATCACTTTGCATTTGAAAAAACAAACGAAAAACACAGAAAGACGCCTGGATCAGACTATATTTTGACACATTAAAGGGCAGGGCGAACAAAGGATCTGGCATTGTCCTTGGGAAATCTGGATGCTGCTCCAAGGAAGTGAAAAGGGATCGGGACCTCGGGGATCTCCTCCCGCCCGCCGCACGGCCTTTATTTCAATGTCAACGCTGACACTTGACAACTCAATGCAATTGTTTCTGTTTGTCTCTGGTCGGGAAATGGGTTCCCGGATTCACCCGGCTTATCGCTCAGCGCAGGAAGAACTTTCACCTTTACCCCTTGGCACCCGGGGAAAGAACACAGCACTCGCTCCCCCCTGGGGAATCTGACAAATCGCCATTTGGTCCGGACCCCGATCCCTTTTCCAGCTGCTTTCGGGCGTGAGCCCAGAGTGTTCTTTAATAGATTTTGCGGCGCGCCAGCACTCCGGCAACAATGTGGCCACATTAAAATAAATATATAAAAAAAGTATAAGACACAGGCCGCGCCTGCATCAATCAGGGCCCAGAAATTTGACCAAATTATAGGCTGGCCAAGGACCCACAGATTGATGGCTCAGCCAGTTGCCAGGCACAGCTTAGCTCATAATTCAGATCTTTAAGAAGTTGTTACTTGAAACATTTATTTTTACACCTAAGGCGCGAAGCAAACAACAACAAAGACCAGTAAAGGGGTAAAACAAGGCTGGGGCCAACCAAACAAGGAACGCCAAACTAAATAATACAACAGAAGTTTTTGGGAAAGGTCAAGACGAAGTATCAAGTGCCCTACAAAATGTTTTATAAATGGAAAACTCGACATAACTGCCTAGATTTTACTTTCAGGACACAGTTTAAAATCAATGTAAGACGTTTAAATTAATATTTCAAGGAGAAAGAATAGAAATTACTGAGCATATTCCGGCTCAGGCCCAGCATAACCCTTGTCTGAGCTTACATGCACATAGTTACTGTTAAGTTCAAACTTTAATCAAATATGAAGTTTAAAATCAACATTTCAGAGTGCATCCCAAGTACCCCTTGTGAGGATATTAGACGGATCAGGGCATTCGAAACAGGATCGGTTCGGCAGGGCAGGCAGATCGTTGAGCGTTATCGATTTATTTGAATTTCAATAAGGCACGATGGCGCACGACGGCAAAGCATTTTTTGGGGTTCATTATCCTGTTATGTGATGCGGCGGCTTTTGGCCTTTCATCTCGGCACGCAACGCATTTGAACTGGGGCGTTATTAATTAGCGTTATGAATTATTGATGCCAGACCCTCAGGTGGGGTCCTCGCCCACACAGCACACAACACACAGCGCACAGCGCACACGACACAGAACACACCAGCGACCAGACTCTGCCCTTCCCTCCAAAGATAATAATAAAAAGTTCATAAGCTATTCTGCTGAAGCCTGAGCTCCCACAGCCTGATATCTTCATTTTTCGGCAGGTTTCTGCAAGGATGTTCCCAGAGGATGCATAAATCGCAGCCTCGCACATCACGTACGCACGTACATCCATCCAGCGAGGGGGCCGCAGAAATATGTTCCAATTAGCGAAGTCAAATGTGACAAGCCGGCCAGCCAAGAGGAAAGAGTAGACATCCCCACGCGGACTTCGGCTCGGACTCGGACTCGGACTCCGCCAGGCAAAAGTTATTTGAGTTGTCATATTAAGTTGTGATAAATGTAGTTACATACCAAATGTGATAACTCTGTCGCAGACTGGGACGAGTCTCGGTTCAAACCGGGCTTAGGTAGGCGCCTCTCGCCCTCGTCTGTCCCTGCCATGATGATGATCCGCGATCCTCCTGCCTCTCGATCATTCAAAACACTTTTATGGCCCGATGGAAATTCCTAGAGCCGGCGTTTGTGCTTTATGGGCCGCGATCCCGCGTGACCCTGACTTCGGGGTGACCTGCCCTGCCTGGGATTCCACCTGCCGGGTGGAAGAAGAAGAGGCGGCTACCTGGGAAAAAGAAGAGACCTAATAAGCGTACAATTGGCGGAATCGGGGAAAAATCGGGCCTCTATAATTGTTAACCCTTGCGGGCCCTTCGCTTTAATCAGGCTTATTCGACAGGGAAAATCCAGGGCGAGAGATTAGGGCCAAAGTAAGTACAATAACATTTATGATGCACCCGATCCGGGGTTATTCCTTCTTCCTGCGGGCTTTCTAAAGGGAACATATCTACATTTAAGAAGACATATTTCATAACTTCAACCTTTAATATAAATTAATAATTACTTTGGGCTAGAGTTTGTTATTTAGTGAGCTCAAGTATGGCCTCCCTCGGAACAGTTAATCCCCTCAGAAGGCAACTTGTTTATTCAGTGCCTTGACCACCGGCGTTGTCCGCCTCCCAATTAAGTTCTTGAGTTTGCGATTATCTCAGAAATAGTTCTCCTTAATCCCATTAGAGCGTGCAATGCACCCAAACACTGGCTGCTACTGGGCGTGTTCCAGTTCGCACTAGAAAATACAACGCCCTGCTTTCCCTCTCCTAATTACCGCGGCCCTTCCACTTGAGCATATTTCTGGTCCCGAAAAATTCAGACTCAACCATGATAACGACAGCAAAGATGACAACCCAATATCTTTGACCAGCACACGTGCCTTCTCGTCCTGCCCTTCGTCCGGGTCCCCAGCACATGGAATTTGCACACCGATCTCGCATTGAAATTCCACGACACGTTGCGCGAAGCGTCTGAGATGTTTTCTGATGGATTATATGGATTTTGCCCATAAACACCAAACAATTAGTTCGTTCCTCGATGCACTGCGACACCAACATCGAGCCGAGATTTACAGAGTATAATAACATCAACAGAAATACCTAATTCCAAACTTTTAAAACAAATAAATATAGAGTGTGCTTAATTGTATTTATGGGACTAAACAGACTGCCCTTTTAGGGGGATACAAAATACTCTTCCCTCCCCTGTTTTTTCCTGTGTAGAAAGCGGCAAATAGGTTTGAAGTCTGCGGGCCTGTAGCTCCATCAATCTCTGCGGTGGCGTTGCCGCTCGCAATTCCCGACTTTTGTCAAACACACATCTCTCGTGATGCAGGATGGCTCTGCTCTTGTATTTGCATAAAATGAAGAAAACAAAAATAAGAACAGCAACGGGCAAAGGAGACGCATCTGCGGCAGAGATGCAGTTGCCCCAAAGGGGCCAAAATGGGCGGACAGAGCTGAACTGATCGATCGATGGCTGTAGCAGTGGCTTAACTTTGGCTTAGCTTTTGGCCCCGGCCTTTTGTTTTGTTTGTTGTGCGAGTGTGTGTGTGTTGTCTTTACTTTTTACTTTTTGGTGGGGCCGGGTCAGCTGGCCATAAATCATGATCTGTAATTACCCGTTGGCGCAGGATGCGGCATCTCCACATAAGCCACGCGTACAAAGGAGTCCCGCACATGCTCAAAGCCAAAGCCAAAGTCAAAGCCAAAGCCAAAGCCGGGTTCAAGAGTTTATCACTCTCGGAGGAGAGAAAGAAAGGATTGCGCCATGACCAAACACAATTATCCCACTTGATGTGCTGCATATTTACGCATGTTTGCTTTCATAGCCAGGCCAGGCAATCCTTTGATCACCCTCGGTGCCCAGATCCTTCACTCCTCAGCACACACCGCTGCAGCAAATATTGAGATACATAGAAAAACAAAAATGCGCCAGTTCCCCGAAGCAGTTCCCCGAGACCCCTTTACAAATCCTCTTCTTCTAGAGTTTTTCCATCAGTTCCATTTTATTGACCACAACGTCAAAACCTCAATATTGAATCATTTTCACAAATGAAATGCAGGCGCTTGTGCCGAGAAACTCTCAGGATGGATGCTGGTATTATTTCAGGAACATACTCTACAGGAGAGGGTACCTTTCTGCTAGCTAAGCTTGAAAAAATAACTACAAAGTAGCTTAGTAAAGAGATACAGCAACTAGTTATTATAATGAAGTATCTACTACTTCATAAATCCAAAGAGCAAGTATCTTCAATGTTTTAAATGTCGCAGTAGCCTAAATACCTCAGTTACAATAGTTTCTACACTTAATTCTAAATAAAAAAATGATAATAACTTTAATTTGTGAGTAGTATATTTATTTATTTGCATTCACAGTGTTGAAGAGGTCAACAAATGTTATATATCTACCTCAACTTTTCTTTTGCTGGAATATCTAAGAATTAGTATTATAGTTGCATTCAATTTCAGAGCAATATCCATTCGTTTTTCGCGCAATTCACCACTTCCTTTCCTGTTTTTTGCAGTCGTGCCCACTTCCCGTTCCAAGGGCCCCCAAAAAACGAGACGAGAGACGGAAAAAAGGCCACAAAACTGGCAGGTTTTGTCAATTATCAGTTGCTCGCAGCCTCAGTTTGAGCGGAGACAGCCGTTTCATTGCCCCGATCCCGATCCCAATCCCCGAGATCGAGTCTCGCTTTAAGCGTGCGAAATTTTCATTCATAAAAGCTGTACATGGAAGTTGGGGTTTTTTCTCAGCTCTTCTCCTCATTTTTTGTACAGCGAAAGAGGAGAGGTAAACGAAGTATCTTACGAGCTTCGAATGGGACAAGGCAGCGGGAAAACATCTCCCACTGGGCGCAACTGATGCGTCAGCTCAACTGTAGTTAAATTAATTTCACATTTGCATCGACTTCGGTGTCAATATTTGGACTGGCCGTGAAATCCAGGGCCAGGTATTTAGTTCTGGTCGCAAGGTCAGAACGCAAAAGGACATCTGTGAGCCGGGCCAGCTGCCAGGACACCTTCTCCGACTCGGATTCGTTGCACAGTAGCCATGAGGTGTGTGCTACTGTATCGTCTTCTATTCGAAACTGCCAAGGCCGTGGCTAATTTTCCAGGGCGCAGCAACAATGAGACCTTTTGGCATGTGCCCAAGGCTCAAATTGCGAAGGAGAAAGGGCCGCAGAAAAAGTACAAGAACATGAAATTAAAAACAGGGGAGATTTTTTATTGTTTGAACCATAATTCGCCAGGCTCTCCTTTTATTCCCGGCTAATGGCCATGATCAAAAGGTAATTGAAATCGCCCCAATTCGCTGGCCACCCAAAAACGTAATTGCACCATAATTTTGATCCCATTTTAATGACTTTATTTACCCAGGTCCACTCTGGTCCAGCTGCTCCTCCGGAAGATCCGAGGAGGACCCATGGATCCAAGCTGCCACAATGGATATCCCCCCATGATGCTTTGCAAATTGCATTTTAATCAGCTCTATTGTGTATAATTAAAATGTGTTTAGCGCATTTCCTGTGGGGTCCGCTCAGTCCCCACTCAGTCCCCGCTTTTTGCTCGGCTCTTAAACTAGCCGTTCGCCTGAAATGAAGTTATCAACACTTTGCCACAAATTGTCTGCCTCCTCTTATTATTTTGCGAAGAGCTAATTGGCCTGGGATCGCATGACAGCCACGCGTGTCCATCGAAGGAGATCGCCGATCGGCGATGGCATTTAAATAGCCGGCGAGCACGCAAATAGCTTGAGCCCATGTATCCTGAGATGGATGGGAGCTGGGATTGGAGCTGGGAACTGGCTTTGCTTCGGGAGAAAGCATCCTCTCTGGCCGAGACCAATTAGCTGGCTCACAGATGAATGATCTCCAAGGGAAAGCGGAGCTTCTCTAAATTTATGAGAGCTCTTAATTAAAACCAAAAACCTCAGCTGCCTATCTATGGTGTCTTCTCAAAACCAACACCTAAATATTTCACAAAAATCCAGTAAATATTTCGGAGTTGGTTTCGCGGTATCTCCCTACGACACAGATATCGAAATATCCTATCCGGGAAATGCACCATAGCTGATGTGGCTATTATATGAACGTCGATCATTAGGCCGCATAAATGGCAATTAAAGACGGCGACACGTTCCAGCACTTTGGGCTGCTCTCCAGGCAGCGTCGATCCCTCTGATCGACAACAAAGCCATGGATATCCATGGCCTCTGGAGAGATTCCCGGCTAGTGATACGTGGACGGTGTAAATTTCCACAAACTGCAATGACCAAACACAAAAAACACAGACACCACAAGGGCCAAGGGCCGGGAAATGAAATATGAAATTATTAAAACTACACAGAGTCCTGCGTCTTTTTTACCCCCACCCCTCTGTAGATGCTGGGAGATAAAGCAAATGGAGAAGAAACAATAATAAAAAAGTAACAAATACCAAGGGCTATTAACGACCGCAGGATCGGGGCAGGATCGTGGAGGAAAATGTGCCTAGTCACAAAGAGAGGGAATAAATAAGATGTTATAGAGTGCACTCCCGCGTTAAATAAGTCTTACATTTCAATGCGACTTTATCCTTGGAAGTCGATCAATTTTTCATATTTAACGCCATTGTCCTTTAATCCTTTTGGGGCCGACATCGCCTGGAAGTGACCGACCGAGCGATCACATCACCCAACGAAGAGGGAAAATCATGCGGGATCCTGGATTGGGATCCGATTTTTTCGGCCGAATCAAGTTGCCATAAATCGTCATGACTTAGAGATACTTATCGCTGGAGTGCGTCCAGGGCTTCCCCATTTAATTCTTCGATCTCGAGACTGTGTGGTCCGATCCCTGAACTTAATTTTAGGGGCAATAGTAGGCAATAGTAGTAAGTAATAGTAAGAGTAAGGACTTTCAATCGTCTTACTTATGGAAGATGGAACAACAGCTGAGCTGGGGCTTAGCGAAGAGCTCATAGACAGATGTCTTTGGGAAATATTATAGCCTCCAAACTACAGCATAGAACTTGACCCTTTACCCTAAAGAAACGAAGAAATTCTTAAGAAAACATAGGTCCCTCGAATTGAGTAATGGCTGCCTAAGACAGAAAAAAACTTGTATTTAAAGGGGGTTGCGAACGAGTAAATTTATTCAAGCAAATTGTATAATTAAAAACTACATAAATATGAATAGATAAAATTTACTATTTCTTACTAAGCGTCTTTTTTATGGACTACTAAACACCAGAAACCTCTTTGCAGGCGCAGTCCTTCCGGTATAATAAGTAATCTAGCAAAAAATCAATATACTTTCCTTCCCGTCCCCTGGAGAACTAGTAACAGCACTATTCCCTTTCCCTTCCTTTCCTTTCCTTTTTAGCTCACCCTGGAGGCCAGTCAAGGGGTAATATGGCTCAACACCAATTTAAACACGTCATGCATCTTGTTAGCCGCACCAAAACGATTCACCCAGCGCCCCCAGCCACGGTCCCCACTCGAGTCCCACTGGAGTCGTAACACGATATGCGCTGCGTCCGATTCCGAATCCGAATCTTGCACATATATACGACGATGCCCCCGGGGGCCGGCGAGAGGAAGTGATCCCGAGTTCCCCCAGAGAGAGAGACGCTGCTAAACGTATTGATTTCAGTACAAAAATCGAATTCCGACTTCGGTTAATGGTCAGGCCCAGGCCTGACCCGCTTTGTCTTATAATTGGATTTAGATTAATTGCATCTTCAGCGGCGAGCAGCGAAAGGAAAAGCCGGAGATACCGGAGCAGAAAAAACTGCACATGAAAAATTACATAAAACCAAACAAAACAATCATAACTCTGACTCGGTTTCGGTTTCCACAGAAATCGAAAAATGTAACTGGAGAGAGCGCCGGACATTAGAGATGATCCAGGATCAGGGATCTGGAAGACGCATCTCGTATCTCGTGGCTTTCTGCGAATTGCCGGCGTGTGCTACTCGTCTTGGGTCAAGTATCTCTTTATTTCTCCCGTCCTCCCGCTGCGATCGTTGCCATCAATATCAGAACCGCAAACTCATTCGGCCTCACGGATATTATTATTTTTGTTTCTTTTGGGTTCTGGGTGCCCGTGGTGCCCCCTTGCATAATTTTAGCTGGTCAACGGGAGTCCTTTAATCATTAATTAGCGTTAGATCAATCCACTTTGCCCTGCGTCTCTCCGGGGAACCGGCGACCATTTTTACGTTGGAATTTACTGGCTTTGCTTTTCTCTCTTTTCAGAAGAGACAACATCGACGTTAACGGCAGTCATGTTACTTTTAATGATAATTGCTGCCTCACAACTCATTTTTCACATTGATAAATGCGATTCGCACGAGCGATTCGCGTTCGAATCAATGTTGCCACTTCGGCCGGCTTTTCCCCGGCTTCCAGCGATTTGCATGAGAGCCTCCTGCAAGGCCAAGACTGTCAGCACAGAGTTTTTTGTGGGACTTCGATTTACTACAAAATTAAAAAACTTGATTTTGGCATCGCTAAGATACCTATATTCCGAAGTGCAACAATAAAATTATAGAGTAATTTGGGCTTCCTCATTATTTTCCGATCACTCTTAGGCATAAGAGCACAAGTTCATTTTTCCTTAGTAACCAGAATGCTCTAGAGTTGCTTTTCAGTATTTTCTTATATAAGTTTTTAATTATTACTTATTTGTTCTTAATTATTGCTAATTTTATGTAGTGGAATGCTCTCGACCAGCATCCACAGAGGTAGCGACAGTCATTGATCCCCCAGGAGGAGATCTCCACATCCAGTTAACAACAAAGAAGATCCGCTGGCGAGGCAGAAAGGAGCAGGGCAGCAAGACAACAAAAGCCGTCACAATTTGTCTTGATGGGACCCGAAACGGCCCAAAGCGGTACCACCAAGGATGCTCCTTGCCTCGTATCCTCGCTTCTCCCCGGAGCCCATAAACCATTTAAGCATTTTCGACTTGTTAGCAATTAATTAAATAGATCGGCCCTTGGCTAACAGCTTCGACTGTGTCATTTTTCTTCGCGATCTCCGCTCGCCCCGAGCGTCTGCGTCTCCTGCGTTAATTACGGCGACAGCATTCAATTTTTATGGCGGAGACACACGCCCCATTTGCATTTCCTTGGGTGTAGGGTACACGTATTCCGCGCAGATCCATTGTCTGGCAACGCTGCGGCACGCTTCAATAAAATTCAAAAACAAAACAACAAAAATAAAATGCAATACAAAAAGGCATAAGGTCCCGCCAAAGGTTCAGTTTACTCCTGCTCGCCCCGTTTCTGAAATTTATTTCGCTGTTTTTGCAATTTAAGGTAATTATTATGTACCTTTGGGGTAATTTTAACACCTCGACACCATCGACAAATATCATCTAAAGACCGCGCTCCACCGGAATATACTCACGCACATGCATATACGTATATAGTAGCGGCTATCAAGCCACCGAAATCGCAACAACAAACGTTTCTTAGAAGCGCAGAGCTTTCAACACCTTCGATGCGTGCCCAGCCGAAGGAGCACATCCTCCAGATCCCGCTCCGCCATTCCCCCGGTCTCCCAGTCCCCCAGTCCCCCAGAGCCATTACTCCATAGCCCCTGTAGCCTTCCGGGAACCCCTCCCTGGCCCCCAGCTGGCCAGTTATTTTTCACACCTCGACAACATTTTTTCGCACTTCGAGCCGCGCGCGCGAGCACAGCCGAGCGGCATATTCGGTTACCGCAACAATCAAGCACTGCCGCCACCACCACACTGGGAGGAAACTATAGCAGAAATCCAAAGGAATTTGGAGATCCTCGTATTGGGAATGGTTTAGCTTAGGGAGAGCAATATAAACCAGAACATCTTAAAGCAAAGTAATGTGAGGCTCTTTGCGATGTTGAGATAATATTCTTTGATAGCTTAAATAAATCTTTATAGATTATTTCGTAATTAGAAGCTATAAATCTTCTCCGAGAGATTTTTCATATCTCCCAGGGAAGATGATTTCTGAGATACTGTTTTTGAAATGCAAGATATCAGTAAAGACTTCCTTTTCGATATTTCCGATATTTCGACATACTTATGGGCGAAGCTAAGACACCTGTTCAAGGTTTTAGTGATGATTTAGGATCCCTGCTGTAAGTAGGTTTTTAAACCTGAAGATAAAACATCTGCTATACATTTCCCCATGTCTCTATGTTTATTTAACATAAGAATATAGATATATTTATATTTGCAGGCTTATTTCTGCTGATTTACCGATTTTCTTGCGCAACATCTTGACATGTCAGACCGGCTTTTCGCCCAGTGTACATCTGCATCTCGGCACGTCCCGATTCCGACTGCCGTTTTTAATAACCGAAGCTCGACTGTCGCTGATTTAGCTGCCTGTTATCTCACTCAGTTCATCGGGATGCGCGGTTCGACTTTGACTTTGGTCTCGCCTCGGCTCGGGGTTGGAGGTTCCCGGTCTCGGCTTTGGATTCTGTTTCCTTGATGATCCCCCGGGAGGAGTCTCGTATCCTGTACCCCCTTCCTCCCCCTCGCTCGCACTCTTTGGCGTCGCAATTATCGCAAGTAGCGTGCGTGTAAATTACCGTTATTAGGTGTGATCGTGCGAAAGCCACTTCATCTTTGAGATACATCTTCAGGTCTTTACTCTCTCGCCTGCTAGCGGTTTCGCTTTACTTTCGATTCGCCCCATCGGCCAATAAAATATATATATGTGGATATAGTGAAATATATTTGTTTGAATATAAGAAATCACCGGCCACAAGTGACAATTTCCGCTTGTCGATCCCTCGCCACAGATAGTAGAGACCGGTGGCCACGCGGAACACCCATAAAAAGTCAAATTAATGTGATGACAATAGAGATACGGATCTAGGGCTCTCTGCTGACAGATTTCACGCTTACGATATCGCCCGTAAGAGACGATCCAGTTCATCACGTCTTGCACTTGTCCAGGGCGAACGTGAGGCGACTTCCCTTATATACGCACATTATTTTTACCTCGTTCTCCCCGGGTTCAGGGGTCATCCCTTCCAGTAGCTGGTGTTTTGAATTCCAATTAGCGTTAATGAACAGCGAGAGGGCACATAAAGTATATAATTAATTGTGTCGTTTCGGGGCGATAAGATTTTTGGAAGCATGCAAAGGTTGCATCCGCTTGGTGAGACTTCTGGGAATGCGAGCCTGGGTTTTCGATCGATTTTACAAATCAATATATTATATATGGGAAGCTGTGGAAGATAAACACCTTGCCAAGGTCGGCTTGATATATGGCAGGGTTTTCACAAAACTATACACAGAAATATGGAACCATTTTCCATGTCCTCCAGTCCAGGCTAATTGGAAAACGAGGGTACTCCTACCAGAGTCCTGTAACCCGCCATCACGGGCAGCAGATGTCGCTGCAGTGCCGCCCAACTAGAAAACCGCCTTGAGAAGCCAATTGGAAAGGACTCACAGTCCATGCCCTACGGAGAGGGCGCCACAGTTAGCTGTTGTGCCCGACTCTCGACACCTGACAACCCTGGCCAGCTGCTGAGATCCTGCAGGTAGCCGCAGGCACCCCGAAAAGGACCCCGAGAACCGGGATCAGGATCAACACTTTGCCCGTCTCATGCGGTTTAATTAATCACTCACGGAATCCGCGGCTAATTAAAATGCTACCAAAACATTTTTGCCTCCATCTCCACGATTCCAAGGGGTGTGTTTGGGGAAAATTTAAGAAGGATTGAAGGATTCCCAGAGCCGGGAAAAGGGTTTTCTGGCGGTGGGCGTGCAGGCGATGACGGACAGGGATTTCCATTCAGGATATTAGAAATGCATTAGGATTCGGTGGCAGCTTTTAAAAACCAATTAAAATGCATAAACGATTTCGATTTGGATTTTTCTTGCTTCTTTTAAACCCATTTTTAGGGGAATCGAGGGGTCCTCCCACTATTTTCTGATCTCCTACTGGCAGCTGTTTCTGGCGCGGCTTCCATTCCAGGTTAATCAAGGTTTTATGAATTTATTGGGCGCAATTCTCGTTACCCTCTCGCGGGTACTAACGGTTTTCTCAAAGCAGCAACAAAGTTGTGCCTTCGAGTATCATTTCTTTGCCTTTTTACAGATTTATGAAGGCTTTATTGCGCAGGGCTACGAAGGGCTGAACAGGGAGAACTTCACTTGTTACGGCGGACATAAACACTGGCGGAGTCACTGGTCTCCGATCTTGAGAAGTGGAAGGTTAATGAGGCTACGTTCTTACACTTTGCCAACAAGTTTTTGCTAAAATTATCTTAATTATATAACATACGAATTTTTAGTGACGAAAATTATACATATTTTCTAATAGTTTTTCAGATTTCAGGAAATAGTTTATTTATTCTTAAAATATCTGAGGCTTAAAGCAGTATCCTATAATAAAACCAACGGTGTTTTAAACTAAGTCACTAGTCATATAAAATCCATAATTAGGTGATGCATGATATTCCCATTAATCTTCAAGTTTCCATTCATTCACATATATACTACTTTTAGTGTGGTCTTATACCAACGCTTAAATGGCCGAATTCGAGGCCAATGCATTTAATATTTTGCAAAGTGTAGCGCCGAAGAAGGTCCGATAACGACGAGTCCCAGTTCAATTCCTGCTGTCCACAATTAAACAAAAATCGAGGCAAGGCCCACGCAAAATCGTTTTGCTTACGTTTTGTTCTCTATGCTTTTTTTAGGACCCCAAACGCCGGTCCCTTGGTATTCATGGTGCGGCACAAACTTGTGGGATTTGTCTGGTGGCTGGTTGTTGTTGTTCTGGAGCTTATGTAAATAAATAAGAGAATATATGGTACGCGTATGATTCGGGCTGATCGGAAGCACGTGTCAAAGCCAGAAAGGGGTCCTGAGGCAGAGGAAAAAGTTCTGCGATCGTTGCCAAGGCCACGGCACATGGGAACATGTAAATATACATATTTACGAACGGAGAAGAGAGTTGGAGACAGTGAAAGTCCCTCCGCCGGCTCTCTTTTTCACTTGGGTTCCTTTCACATGATGGATCACATTTTATATCAAGTTCCATAATGAATGCCCCTGCTCCTGCTCCTCCGCTCGTTCTGCTGCTTTGACAAAAGTGGAAGTGCATTCAAGTCGTCTTCTCCCTTTCTTTGGCCCATGACAAGGATCTCTGAGATTTAAGTCTCGATTTTCCCAAAACGTAAACGCAAAGAAAAGGAAAAGGAAAACAAGGACAAAGGCACACACACTCACACACACAGAGAGAGCACCCACAGGCAAAAATAGAGAGGGAAGGCTGCCAGCCCCGATCACTTGTACTTGTTGTGCCCGAAGGACTCACAGGACTCCGGGGCAGGTAGCGGAAAAACCCCTAGCCCAAGTAACCCCTGTTGCTGCGGCCGTCGGCCCTCTGTCGCCGTCGCTGTCGCTGTCGCAGTCGCAGTCGCCGTCGCCGATGACGAGGGAGTAGGTATAAAAGGCAGCGCCGGCAGGACAAGGTTTATCATTGCGGAATCTGATTCCACAACAGCACCACCTCTAGCCAGCAGCCACCTCAACTAGCACTCGCACGGATTACCATGACGAGCATCTGCAGCAGCAACTTCCAGCAGCAGCAGCACTACCAGAACATCAACATGCTGCTCCACCACCACCAGGGCCTCCAGCAGAACCACCAGCAGCAGCAGCTCCTGGGCCAGCAGCAGCATCAGCTGATCGCGCCCAAGATGCCGCTGGGCAACAGCCAGCTCCAGAACATGCTGCCCAGCCAGTCCCAGTCACAATCGCAGCTGGGGCCGATGATGAAGAAGAAGTTCAACTACAACACGGTGCCCTACGGAGAGCAGTTGCCCTCGGTGGCCCGGAGGAACGCCCGGGAGCGCAACCGGGTCAAGCAGGTGAACAACGGCTTCGTCAATCTCCGCCAGCATCTGCCACAGAGCGTGATCAACTCGCTGTCCAGCGGCGGTCGCGGGGCCAGCAAGAAGCTGTCCAAGGTGGACACCCTGCGCATCGCCGTGGAGTACATCCGAGGCCTGCAGGACATGCTGGACGATGGCACCGGCCCCCGTCGCCCCATTTACCACTCGGCAGACGAGAGCAGCAACGACAGCTACAACGACTTCGACAACGGTAGTCTGGAGGACGACAGTAGCCCGCAGCAACAGTTCCTGGTGGGCCAGCTGAACTCCTACCACTCCGCCTCGCCCACGCCCTCCTTCTCTGGCTCCGATGTCTCCGGCTCCAACTCCAACTCCCACTCCGGCTCCGGCTCCAGCTCCATGGGCTTTGTGAAGCAGGAGCTGCCCGAGCACGACCTCAAGTTCGAGTCCTTCGACAGCTTCAGCGACGAGCAGCCCGACGATGAGGAGCTCCTCGACTACATCTCGTCGTGGCAGGAGCAGTGAGTGGATCTCCGGACCTCCGAGCAACGGAAAAGAACCCTGTACAAACTGTAAATAACTCCACAAATTGTTGCCTTAGTGGGAGTGAGCGAAGAAACCAAGTCCCAGATTCTACGTTAGTTCGTAAGAAACCGCCCCTCTTTTTTTTCGATAGCCTAAGCCATGGAAGACAATGATATAAAACCAATTTTTTTCATAGTTCTAAGTTTGTTATAAGCATGGAAGACACTAAACTAACTAGCTATATGGCCCTATTATTAAAATGCAATAATAAACAAACGAATCACAAAACCTAAATCCAAAGTAATCTTTTTATTCAAGAAGCGATTTCAAGTTACACTGTCTATGGTGAAGATGTAGAAATCTAAAAAATCTTTAAAAATGCAACAGGTAAAGGAAGTAACAAAAACTGCTGGGAAACGAAACTAAATTAATAAAAGGATCCGCAGAGAATAAAAACACGGATTAAAAAATATTTTAAATGTGGTGAAACATTTATAAGATGAAATTAAACATTCAAATATACTATGTTTTGATATTTATAGAAAGACTGTTCCGCTCCAGACAAGTAATCGCCAGGATCTTCTTGTCCAAAATCGTCAGAACTAGACAGCAAGCCATCTGGGATTTATAAAAGGAATTTAAGTGCTTGGAAGCACTGAGATTGAAGTAGGCTTTCCTTTTCCATAGTAAAGAGATCGCCGGCGGGCCAGTGACTCACATATAGCCATGGCAACGCAGCCCACAGGGAACGGAACTCAACACCCGACCGGAAGCAGCGGCGAATAACGAGTTTCGATTTGGCCATGTATTGTCAGTGGCCCTGCGCCGCGAGCGGAAATAGACAGTCACGCCTGAGAGGCTGAAGTGGACTAGGACTTGCGCTCCTTGCCAGGCATATCGCCCCTCGCCCCAGCTGAAAGGATCGATCCACGTGGCTGGCGCACCCCAGCGCCGACAGCTAGACAGCTTTCCCTCCAAGCTGGACGTAATCACGAGCCGTGAAATGCACTTCCGCTACCCCCTGGATGCACTCGGGGAAAGCCAGGTAATTGCTCTGCGCTAATATATTAGTGTTTATATTCTCCGATCTGTCCTGTTTCTTCGCCTGCAAACCCACCCCGGGGACGCGAACTTTCGGGCGTGTGCCGCGTTAATATGCAGGAATGTGCGTCTCCTGGGCGACAGATGCAGATGCAGGGCGGCGCCACGCCCACTGCCACATTATGCTAATGCCAATAGCGCGCTGGACACGTGCATGAGGCAAGGATCGCTGACCCCGCCCCGAGAGGATACGAGCAGAAGCAGGGACAGGAAGCATATCGTCTTGCCGAAAAATTTCAATATTTTTCCTTAAAAACTGAAAAGGAGGAATAAAGGAAGCAGGAGGGAGAGGGAGGAAGGAAGCGCAGGAGGAAGGAATAGGGATTCGTGGGTCGGTAGTGGACGAGGACGAGGACAATGCGAAATGTGATTGTATGTCAGCTTAAGATAAAACCAGGAAACGAAACTGAATTCGCTCGCTGAATGAGAGTGAAACTGCCGTCTCGTCTCGTGTCTCATTGTTACCGGATATCAAAAGGAGCTTACCAGGATCCTGGATCCTGGACGCAGGACCTGTCCAGCCTAGGTGTCAAAATACGGCACTAAGCCTATGTCCCCTAATAGGCCCAGGCCCTGAGCCGGAGTCTTATGCAATCTTAGCTCATGGCTCAGAAATAAAAGTATATAAAGCCGATCCATTTCTTCTGTCCGATCCTGATCCTTTGGCCGTCTCTCTCGTCTCAGTCTCAATCTCGAATGACAGAGATCACTGAACTGAATGAAGCAAGATGGCAATAAATTCGTTTTCTGGCCTCTGCCAGGAAGTAACTTTTTTGGTTGTCCTTGTCGCAGGAAGTGCGTATTTGTTTTGCATCTACCTCGGACACAGAAAGTGTCTTCCTCGGCGTTTATTTATTTTCGTAGATGCGCCCTCGGGAAATACGAGAGGCAATGTTATTCTATCACGTCGCAATTCAAAGGAAACCCGAAGGACACGCCACTTGTAGTGCTTGTACTTGTACTGTACTTGTACTTGTCCCGCTCCCATTCCCGTGTTCCCGGACTGAAGCCTTGTAACTTGAGTTATGTGACTTTATGACGGCGTCGCGACCCGAGATTTATGGCCCATGTGTCAAAATACAAGAGAGGTCATGTTGCCCTCCCGAACTTCCCCCTTCCGAAGATCGATCGATCTTCCCCTGGCCTCTTGCCGGATTTCGCACTTGGCCAGGCGTCAAGTGGCAGCGGTAGTTCCTTCTACAGTCCAGGACAGAGTCTCGACCTCCGCCTGGCTTCCTGGTAGCTTGCTAATGAGGCGACACCGAGTGGCTACCACACTCCAGTTGAGTTGAGTTCCCGTCGTCCAAGTGATTCGACGAATGCCATCAAGTGCTTGGATACCAGGAAGGTGGACACAGCTAGCAGGAAGGATCTGCGTTGCCAAAACATTTACTGCTTAAACTAACAAGGAAGTGGGCCTTCAGAGTAGTCCCCAGAAATAATAGAGAGATCTTGTAGGATGTCCAAAGGTTATATCAATAATAATTTTCACTTAAAAAATAAATGTAATATATGAAAGTACATCTATTTATATCCGCATCTTCTCTCTGCCTAGCACCTTGAGGGGGTTCTTTTAGGTTAGTGATCTCGACGATCGTCTGATACATAGATCGTGTCCTGGGAAACCTGCCTGTCAAGCAAACAAGGCCAGTAATCGCCACGGGCATCCAGTGATTAGCTAACAGCAACCCAGGTTGATCCTGCAACCCAGCTATGGCGCACCCTCGCAGTCGTGTTCCTTTATCGAAAGAACTCAGCTATCTGTGTTGGATATATATTTATAGGCTCCGCCACGATCACCGTACGCTACATTTAGCAGAGTGTGAAGAACTGACGGTAGTTAAATGACTTCGTTGGATGCACTCTCCATTCAGGACGGGACCGGCACTTTGACTTGATTGTTGACATGATGAGATGGATGCAGGCGGAGGGACGGAGACACCGAGAGGGGGAGAAACTAACCGCAGAACCAACAATGGCGCGGATCTAGACAATGCCGGAGCAGTACTCCGTTGTACACGTGTCCGATTCGGATTCGGATTCGGATTCCCTGGTCCCTCGCAGTTATGCTGGTTCGGGGTCCAATAAACTATCAGAGGCAATCAATGTCAGAGCGTTTTGTAGAGCAACAGCAAAGGCAAAAGCAAAAGCCAGATCACAATGCCGCGCTATCGAAAGATCCGAAAAGAAAGGACTTCCCTGGAATATCCTGCGGCCCATTGTGCTCGGAATGAAAAGTGATTTTATTGCTTTCATCGTCGACGAACTGCGCGTTTCACTTTACACTGGCAAGGTTCCAGTTTCTGTTGGACCTGGAATCTGGAGTCTTCCCCCTCCTTGCGGCGCAGGGGTATCCATCAAAGGTCAAATCTGCGGGATTCTGCGGGGCTTCATTACACAGTAATCCCCCTGCAATCCTCGCTGGCAGGACATTAGCATTTTAGACGTTTCGCAGCGAGCGTGTCCGATGCGAAGGTGTCGCCAGAGAATAGTCCGCCGCTGGGCACCGTGCCGAATCCTCTACCTGTTCTCCCACTTCTCCCTCTGGTTTCCCGAGGAAACTTGCGGGTTTTCACGTGGAAATTTGCAAAACGAACAAGTGAAATGGCGTGAAAAACCGGAACCGAATCGATCGCAGGCGAACACGTGTTTGTTGTTAAGGGCGCGACAATGTCACGGACTAACGATCCCCGGCAGCGGGATATATCGGGGTATACGGTATCTGTAGTGTTTGGAAAGTGGGAGAGGTTTTGGGAGGGAGAATGGGCTAATATCCTTGGCTAAGTCCGGTTCGTGGACATCAACAGGGACTGTGTGTTCTGCGATAATTCATTCAAGTCTTAACCCATGCATTTTCTTAGGATCTATAACATAACTATATGCTTAATATTAAAAGGGTTCTATTATAAAACTTGATATGTTATCCATATGAAATTATTTTACAAGTTTCCTGGGTCTTAATAGTCCCTAAGGCAGAATCTAAATGTTGTAAGAGTTGTTTTTATCATGAAAGAAACTTTCTGTCTTCATACAAATCCTTCCTTTCTCTGCGATAATATTTTTCAGACTATGAGGAGAAAAACCTGGAGTGATGGCAGATTCCCAAGACCCTTGACCCTGGGAACTTGGTCAGCGGTTTGCTAATACACTGCGGACGAAAACCGCACGCAAAAATCTACTAAATCGGAGATTAAGAAAATCAGATCAGGAACAAAACTCAAGCCCAGACACAATGGCAGCGCTGGAGACAAACCACAAAGAGCGACCGGAGAGGGGGAAATCAATGCGGGGTCAAAGCCTAAGGTTGAGGTTAAAAAATTGAGGTTGCTGATCATCGAGCAAGGTACGTCTTCAAAGAAAAGTCACCGACCGAAACGGAGAAAATGTCAACCACAAACTGCGATCTAGATACACTCACTCTCTGCGGCTCTCCGAGGATAATGATCGAGATGATGACGTTGGCCATTCTCCACCCGGGTGCCTTTGATCTGGCCCCGATTTTATTCAGAGTCCCGTATGTCCTGGCTTTGTTTTTGTGACTGCCTCCTACGATGCGATAATCGATTTATTAACTAAAAAGCAAGACCGAAATGCGCTTGGCAAAAAGTATCTGAATGTGGGCATTGTGGAAACTCCAAACGCAACGCCGCCAATTTTTAATGCACATTGAGGTGCATTAAGACGTGAAATTGTCACCATTGTCCCTGCCATTGTCCTCCCTGCCATGGCCCACAGTGCACATTCAACAGCAAAGAGAGCAGTTCCACTCTGAACTGAACGGACCTCGAAGGATAATAAAATCGGTGCGGATCCTGCGGCGATGACAGCATCGAAGGGAATCCGAAGCGGAGACTCCTTTATGCATTTATGCAACAGAGTTTCCATGGACCGCATGCCACACCCACAGCCGGGAAATGTGAAAAGAGGAAGCCCCGAAAAAATGTATAGGGAAAAAGGGAAAAAGATTCGAAAAACTGGGCGTCGACGCTTTAACACCCGAAAGGACGAAGATGAGGAGCCGCTTCCTAGCCAAAATGCACGTGTACAAGCCTGAAAAGATACATTTGTAGGATCCAAAGCCAAAATATGGAAGAAGTCCTGAGAATAGTTGCGAAAATAGAAATTGAGGTGGAGTTACGTGAGATACAGAAGACGTTTTTTATTTCCTGGACTTACTTATTTGTGAAGATATAAATATACGGCATGCTCTAACGCCAAATTAACATTTACCAATACTGATTCCCATGACTTCTATGTGATAACGTCGGACAAGGCACCGTGAAACCATCCTCATAATCATACTGAGATACATACAAGAGTACACGTCCACATAGATAAAGATACAAGTATCTGAAGGATAAGCGAAGGACCCAAGCGAATATAGACACGTGTTCTTGCCCTGCGATGATGCGGGACTATCTAATCGTAGAAGGAATGCTGGGGGCGACAAAGTCCTCGGGGCTAATCGCAATTTCCAATCGCCGGCGAGCTGGTTTTTCCTGTGAATTCGCTGGCAAATTGATATCTCGCAGATATCCTATCTTGTAGCTGCAATTACGACTAACAGCGGGCGATCGGCGCTGCCCAGCATGCCCTGTCGAGGACCCTTGTTTGCTATATATTTGTTTTCGCCATACCTGTACCTATTTCGATTTCCCGATAGTTTTCAGACCCAAAAACGAGCGCACACGCTTCAGCATTTAGCGGATATTACTTCGCTTTGCCGTCTCCTTGGAAAGGATCGGCAGGCCAGGCCAGGACTTTCGGGTAAGGTAATTAATAGTCGCAGCCGGATCTGAGTCGCTAGCGATCAAAGCGTTTCCATTAACCCGGCCGAGGCGTGAACAATTATGCCCTAAACATTTGGGTCAAACACTGGTCACTCCTTCGATTCCGACATGGATTCTTTGGCTTCCGCCAATTTAGAGCATTCAATTCAGAGCACCAGCTCGCAGCAGGTTATCCCTTTAATTGGGGTTTCCTGAGGTTCTCTCTGGCCAGTTCGTGGAAGAACAACAAGTGCTCCGGCGGTTTCATTGAGCACCAGCGCCTCCCATTCCCATTTAATTCTATTCGATCCGCTCCGATCGCTGCTTAGGGGGCGTGGTCGCGGGAAGCCAGCGAGACGGCGCTAAGATGGAAACACTTTGCATAGGCCTCGAACCGGCGGATCGAAACAGAGCCACAACCAGAACCGAATGCAGATGGGAAATGGTGGAGGAAAGCTAACAAAGCATGGCGAATCGCTGATACGCTTCACGAGCGATTCGATCTGCAAGGAAGAGTGTGTGAAACAGATCACAGGTGGCAAGGAAGCTGGAAGGGATTGGGAAATCAGAGAAGGTTCCCTGGGAGTTGCAGACTTCCCTACTTGTAATTGAGCAGAATATTCAATTTATACAGAATCATAAAGAACAAGAGTCTTAAGTTTACCTATAAAGTTATATAAGTTTTATAAGTTTTACCATAAACCAAAGCGAAGTCTCCACACCCCGAAGTAAGAGTGTTCTTTTCCCCGAACAACTTGTTAACTCCTCCTCGCCTCGCTCTAATCTCTATTGGTTCTCCGACTGACTAACTGACTGATTGACGTCTCACTGAAAGTAACCACGAGTCGCCGGAGTTGTGAAAGAGTTTCGAGCTGCAATTGACAGGCAACATGCGCTCGCTGAGGGCTGTCATCGCCTTCAAGAGCAAACAAATTTGGATATCCCAACGGAGGCGAGTCAGTCAGGGAAAGGGGGCAGGTCTCGGTTCTCAGTCAAGTGGTTCCGTCCACCGCGTGCTGGAAAGTTCGAAAGAGCTCTTCAGCTCGATCTCTAGAGGTGGAAAGTCGGGCATTTGAGTGCTAAATGATGTCTACTCTTTTGGATTAAAAATAAAATAAATTAGTTTGAAGCGATACAAATCCATGGCTCAGTAGAATAACCTCCTCATACACAGGATACTTTCTTGCTACGCTTGAAATTACAAGCCAAGCGGAAGGAAGTGGCAACCGAAAAATAGAAAAATGCCACAGAAATGGTGTTAAAACCACAGAAATTAAAGGTGAAAGGAGGGCCAGGTCCCTCGTCCTCGCCCTCGCACAGGATATGCGCGCACAGCAAATTGAGTTGTTTCCTGCGCCTTAAATTGCACACTCACGATCGTGACGATCCTGGCGTGGCAAATATGATTACTGATAAGCAGTTCCCTGCTCTCCCCTCCCCCTGGTCCAATTACACACGCCGTCTAAAATTTCAGGACCTCTCGACATTTTCCGACGACGCGGCGTAATCAGAGATTTCCAACACCTTGCCCCACCGGCAGAGCCATTTCCACAAACTAATTAATTTTGAGCCTCGGGGCGACATGCGCAGCGAATGCGCTTAACAGCTTTCTCCCGGACTCCCTTCACACCAGATCGGAGAAGGGAAAACTGGACATGCCTGTTGTAATTGGTTTAGAGCCTCCGATCAGCACGCGCGCCGCCTCTACTATAATGGGTAATGCCGCCAAATGAGTGCTCAGGAAATCCAACAGCTAATTTTGAAACTCTCCTCCGCCCTCCCCTTCGAATGATGCGCAATTTTCGGATAATCCCAGGCCCAGGGTTCCATGCCAGAATTATCTGGACATCATCTTGGCCTAATCGGTTGGCAGAGATCTCTGTTAATGTTTCTCGACATTAGCTATGTCTAAGGTCAAGGATAGTAAAGCCTCGACTATTTATGCAAACAAACCAACTCGATAAGGAATGAATCAGTGCACGTGTTTTATTGTACGAAAACCTATAGAACTCCCACAAATTAGCAAGTAATTATTCTGGAAAATACT
Source organism: Drosophila bocqueti (assembly GCA_018151655.1). NCBI lineage: Eukaryota > Metazoa > Arthropoda > Insecta > Diptera > Drosophilidae > Drosophila > Drosophila bocqueti. The sequence goes on from JAECXF010000311.1 coordinate 3,372,931, forward strand.
GTAAAGCAGCCAGAATTGTAATGTTATTTCTGTTTCTATTAAATAACAAAAACAGGGCTGGGAAATATTTTGTATTTTCTATTTTGAAGTAAATTTTGTCTCGAGCAAGAAAGATAGGAAGATGACTTTGTTGAAACCAACTATTTGTAAGAGCCTAACATTTTGCAATGCTGGTGATTTCCCAGGTATCAATACCAAAGTTATAGATTTCCCAGCTAGCGACCTCCCAGTTTTCGTCTTCCAGTTAGCGATTTACCAGCAATCACGCCTCAATTGTCTCCAAGGGATATATGGCTATATGTGCATTCTTTTTCTATATAGAAAGAAGGCAATTTGCGGCGGCAGATGCGCCGCGCAAGGATAATAAATGTGCCACTGCGCAGGCGCATCTTTACCTTGAATCGGACTCGGACTCAGACTAGGCCCAGGACAATGAGGACTCAATTCAAACAATTGACGAACGCCCACGGAAATGGAGGTAAATGAATTGAATGGCTTTCGAATTGAAATGAAAATGGGAAAACGAAATTCGAAAAATGACAGCCCAGAAATGGCATTGAATCGAAGATCGGGGAAAGCCCCGAGAGGAGGCCTGAGCCATAATAGAGACACGGCCCGAAAAACAGCCAGAGTAAGATGTCACGCATATCTGTAGTAAAACGCGACCAGCAGAGCGGAGGAAGGACCACCAGAGTCCTTTTTTGCCCTTTGTCTTTCTGCTGTCTGCTGGTGCCGTGAACGCGGGGGTCGCCGAATGCCAAGCGCATATATGTATATGGCATATAGCATATATATACGAATGTATTTCGGTTTGGCAATGCGGTCAAAACATTGTCCCCGAGAACAATGCCGGTCCATGGGACATTTGGGACCGCCCAACACGACAGGATCGACAGGATTGACAGGATCGGTGCTCGAAAATACCTTGAAATGAGCAAGGAATATTCTATGTGCGAGTTCTCAACAGCCATTAGCATGCTGGGCCAGGGATGAGCCCCTGGCCGAGTTCGCAGGACACAGGCTAAACAGTTTCTAATTGTCGTGGCGAATCGCAGTGGGCCTTGGTGATTGTTTTGGCCAAATATTTATACACAATTAGCGAAACTGGCACGAGTGTGCCAGCTGCAGCACACCACACACACACACCTGGCTCCTCAGCCGGGACTAGCTGCGGTCAGTCCGAGTCCCAAAGGGCCAACATCCACTACCAGCATCTCCGGCACACGAGCCAGACGCCTGCCGGCCAGCGAACTTGTCTGTTTATTTGTATATTTTATGCTGGTATCTACTTATCAGAGACCTCCTCCGCCCCAGCCCTTCCTGGTAATGTCAATCGAATTCCTGGCCAGGCTCTTCCCGTTCGAAATCCTTTTCTTTTCTTACTTGGAACTGACCACAGGAATCGGAAATCCAACTCAACTCTTCCGTTTTTCCTCCGAAATATTTTGACACTTGAGCAGCAGCAGCGCACGCCCTCACAGTCCTCACAATCCATTCATCCTTCATCCTTTTTGGCACTTTTCGGCGGAAAACAGAGCTACTGTTTGTCCAGGGGGCTGGGACCACTTAAGTGGCTTAACCATTGTCTTGGTGAACCCGTTCCCATTCCCATTCCAGCTACCAACTGTCTCCAATAAAAATTTGCAACTAATTTTCCTGCGGCCTTTTGGTCAGCAGCTTCCGCGCATGCGCAGACACACAGCAAAAGTCAAATAAAATAAAATAAGGCTCAAAAACAAACAAGAAATCGCTGAACTTTAAGCTGAGAGCGGCTCGTTAGTTGCCGATTTTATTTTTGATTTGTGTCGGCATATTTTGCATACATCAGCTTATGCCCGACTGCGAGGGCAGTTCCACGAGTCTCTGAAATCGAACAAAGCCAATAATGCATAAATTTCAATTCTGAAGATTCAGATTTTAATGACGAATCGAAAATATTTATGCATTTTGGAAATATTATTTGGAAGGACAACATATAAAAGCATACACACATTTACACAATATTAAATTTTAACTATTTACACGACTAAATTTGTTTCAATTCGCCACAATTTTGCATGCCTAAGTTCAAGAGATGTAGTTGAAGAAGAACTTAAAAAATAAAAAACTACTTCAAGAACACCCAGAAATACCTATCGTTGACCCAAAATTAAAAACACAAAAATCCTTAATTGAATCTACGCCTCCGCCAAGATCAAAGAAAACCCCAAGGTAACCTTCACAACTTTCCACTCCGTTTATGAATTGGAACACAGCCCAACCTTGGACGCGACATCAAGAGCGGAATCTCTCGGTGGGACCTCGCCTCGAACCCGATGAGGACCAATCAACACCGCAAAGGTGGCACTCGAAATTATTTCACAATCAATTCGGCTCTGGCGGCATTTTGCCATCTAATTATAATCGAAACGGATCTGAAGGAGCCGCCGACTAACTAAGGGAAAATTTCAAGGCATTCCTGCCCAAGCGCTGCGAGTGGAAATGCAGATCGACCGGCGGAGGGAGAAGGGACAGAGAGATGCTCTAATTAAAATTGAAATGAAGTGCCCAAGATGCAGAGCAGCGAAGAAGGTCCTTTCACAGGTACCCAAATGGGAAGAACAAAAAACTAGGATAGGTCTAGGCTGCAGGGCAATAAATTCCAAGGCCCGAGGACCGAGGACCGAGGTCTTTAGGGGTGGTCCTCCATTGGCACGTTCGTTGGCCCCGGCTTAGGAGTTGCCCAAAGATATTACAATAAAAAACGCATTTCTCCCGTGAAGCCGTCTTTCGGGGTATCCGTTCGCTCGGTCTCATTATTAGAGGAATCCCTATTATGTGTGGATGCCAAAATGCATCACATCGGAAACTAATCCCGCGCTGGCGCAGCCCACACACGTCTCCCTCGGCGGGAAAGGATTAGCATGACCCTACTGCCCTGGCCCGTATTACGGACCGTCTACTCCCTGGCCTTTTTTTATTATTATGAGTATTGCCATGGCGAATGGCCACGACAATGGCCAAGTGTGAGGGCCAAGGGCCAAAACAATCGGAGAACAATCAACGAATGCGCCACTTTTGCCATTGAAGTGCAATTGCGCGTTCTAATCGATTCAGGCCGAGTCCGAGACGAGGCTATCCCCGTCCGATTCCCAGATCAACTCTTAAGGAGAAACCAATTTCATGCCCGGAGAGATCGCGGACTCGGTCGGCTGAGCGGGCCCTGTTATTGTTATTACAGCTGCGATTAATTAAGCAAACAAATCGAGTCCGGCTATATACGGTAGCTGTAAAAGCAAATAACCCGCGGCAACACGATCGATGCAGTTCGATCGCCATTCGCATTCGCATTCGTGCGTTTTGGCCTAATTAATTGCCAATCATAAAGGCGCTGGCACTGGCACTGGCACTGGCACCGAGTGCAATGCGCTCGTAAAGCGAATCAGCTCTTTAAATGCCCCAAGTCCCGCAATTATTCAAGTTTGCGCCTTGAAGGGAAGGTCGCGGCTTGCTGGGCGAGATGTGTGTGTGTTTCGCAATTAATTAAATTAAGTTTTCAGCGAAAAGGCCAAAGGCGTGAAGCAACAAGCATAGGTCTTTGGGAAACTAAGGCCATCGAACGGTCGATACTCTTACAGAATAGTTTCTTACCAAAATAGCTGCGAAGTGATATTAAATATGCAATTGATGCTGGCCTATAATTACCAACTCCCCATTTGGGGGAAAAAGATATCGATTTATTAAATTCAAATAGTGTACATTTTGTAGCTTAAACTAGAGTACATGCTTATGTCGAACACGCTTATAATTCCCAATTCCTTTGTGGAGAGATGCGTTTTCATGGGAAAACATATTTGTCTGTGGCAAAAGCTGTGGAAAAGCCAGGGTGACCGCTTTTGCTCAAAGAGCATCGACACAGGAAGTGTTCGAAGCCTCTTCGCACCCTCTCTTTCTCCCTTTCTCTCCCTGTCTCTGTCCCTCTATCGCTGCTCGTCAACATTAACAACAAACAGCGATAACATTTTAATTGCGCTGATCTGTTGATCTGCTGATCGGTTGATCTTCTGGCCAGTTTGTTAATGTCTTTTGGCAGCAGCAGGAGCAGCAGCAGGAGCAGGAATTGGCCCGAATCGCGTCCCAACGGATCGAAACTGGCATCGTGTTAAGAGGCTCTAATAAAGTTGCTCGATGGCTCTTTCTCCGAAGCGGAGCCCATCGATCTGTTGCAATTATTTATCGGTTTGAATATCTTACATCATCTTATGGCCGCCCGATGATATTGATAATGAAGTCAGCGGCAACACCAACCTGGCACTTGGCGAATCTTAAACTTTGCCTCGTTATGGCCCCCTGCCTCCCAACAACCTCCTTCTTGGTCCCCCTTTGTAAGTGCGGCAAACATGAGAAATCGCTTTAAGCCGCCTCTTCTAGAGCGGAACATCGATTCATATATATCTCTGACGTCTCTACATGCAAGTTTATCAGCCGGCAATGAGCTTGGGGATAAGTCAAGCAGATAGGAGATGCTGGTCCCGATTGTGCTGGTACTGGAGTAGTATCCCGAGTGTCCATCAGATTAGGGGACGAGTTCCAGAGATTGTAGCAGCAAAAAGCTCGATCGGAGCCGAGATCGTGAGATTGCGCAGAATATCAACGGAGGCAAATCCATCTGAAATTTACCCGAATAGCGATTCTCCAAAGACAAGATCACATCTTAGATGTCCACCTCTCAATATTCGGGCATAATCAGTTAATGCGAAAAGTTTCCCGACTAATCCGCCTACAGGCTATCCCTGCTATCCTGCAGTGACATCAACTGATCCTCCAATTTTCCTCGGTCCAGAACCATTTCTTATCTCGATCGGATGAGAAGTCGGCCTACGAGGGATGAAACTCCCTGGAGGACGGGCAGCACGTGCAATTTGCATTCTGCACTTTGTGTTTTGCAACTCCCCAGAGCCCTATGATCTCCAGTTGCTGCTGCTGCTGATGATGATGATCACATGCAACGTGTCTCGTGTGAGTTTTGCATAAACATTAAGGCGCATTAGTGATCAGTGAGTGGCACTTCATTAAAGCATCTTTTCGGGCTACCTGGCGGCAAACAAAGGAAGATCTTGCATGATCGATGGCCCTGACTAGCTCCTGCCGATGACTCAATCGCGGACACACATCATAGTACACAGTTCCTGGCGGACACACGTGTGTTGTGCTAATTACCAGTCAGTTGCAGTCCCACGTCTCTGTGGAGCAGCTGATCGGTGATCGGTGATCGCCATGCAAATGTATGCAGACTGAAAGATGGCCAGGTATTAACGGTAACCCGGTCCGGTCCGAATATCAATCTCATATGCATATGCGGCCGAGAAGAGGGACTGAGACTGCAATCAAAAATCAATTCATAACCATTTGCAAGGTGCAGACGGCGGCGTCAGGCGACACAGAGAAAAGGAGGGTCCCGGGCGAGGGACACGGGCTGTGCCGGGGCTCAATCAAATTTGTTATAAAACTGTGAAAGTCTGCGACAGCGATCGGAAACAGGACTCAAAGTCAGTATCGATTTGCATGCGATCGGATCGGGGGCAACATTATGCAAAAGATGCAAAGAGACCCCTCAACTATACTCATTGCTTGGCTTTGCTTTGCATACAAACCCATGCCGATGACGATCGAAACTCCAATTCTCCGATTCCAACTCCAACTCCAGTTCCCATTGCCTTTGCCAATGCCAGTGACAGTGCCAGTGCCAGTGCCAGGTCCCAGAACCCAGGAGCCTGTATCAATGGCCGGCGATCTCACTGCCCGATCGACTCACGCACTGATCGACAGCGAGACACAATTCAATCATTTCATTTCTGCTCCTGCCTGCGACTCCGCAACGTGGGACGTGGGACGAGCGACGACGACGAGGTCGCTTGATCTTTAGCGCTAGATTAAACGATCAGCGGAGACAGCCACCGAAAGACGACGACGACGACGACGATCGTCCTACGATCAGCGAACCGGACTCTGCTGGGATGTACTTGTTTTTGCTCCTTCGGCAGCAGCTTCTCCCTGCAGCTTGTTGTGTAGGCTGATCTTTGTTGGCTCGGTCGATCGATCGTGGGCCCAGCAAATTATTTCACTTGCTCGGGATCGCCGGTGGTCCCAATGTACAACTTGATTTCTGTTTCCTCTACCGCACTGGCAGTTTGATTTGTTTAAATTTAATTATGCATCGATTGTCGGATCCCAGCGTAGGTAGATCCGCTCCGTGATTGCCCCAAAAAACTCTCAACTGAACCGAAAATCTTAAGGGAAAGGGACACAGGTGAAATTATGATGGTGCTCCGTCCCTGTCCCTGTCCATGTCACTGTGTCTTTTTCCCTGCGATCTCTCTGATCTCTGGGCTCCTTTGATTTGATTATCATCGTCATCGACGTGCTGATCGTCAAACCGCCAAATGATGATCGATGCCAATGCTGGCAGCTCCTGCTCCTTCTCCTTCTCCTTTCTGTATCCTTTCTTTTCACAGTTCTTCTGTCGTCCAATGGTCCGTGTACAATTTACATTTTGTACTCTCATTCTTTGTGCAACGTATGAAGCGATCAATCAAAAATGCAAACCACAAAGCGATCGATCCTCCTCCTTTCCGGATTCAAGGAAGACAAAATAGTTTATGAGCGTTTGATGTGAACAATGCGATAAACTACGGCCCTTGGCCTCATTTCAATATATACGCACAGGATGGATCTCCATTGGATCCCGATCACAACGAATGTCACCGCCATGATGTACAGTTTGTTAGAATTTGAATTGTGCGAAGCGCATCGTAAATTATCGCTGAGGATCGCAGGATGCCGGTGCCCGAGGAAGCCTAGTGGTGGCAGAAAAGTGGGGTATCGCTACCGATACGTGTTACCTTTTTTAGGTACATATATCTAGAGACCATTGTAAGACATTTGAATCGCGGCTCTGCCTGACCGATAGTATTGCCACGATCGACAGACCTATTGATTGGATGACACACTTCCTGGTTATTTATTTGCCATTTCCGCCCATCTAAAGTCCAACGCAATGTAAACCACTTGGTTATGCAAATATATACCTGGGCTAGAGATAGTGCTGGAGAGAGAGATATCTCTTGATAAATTTAGAAGGATAGCAGATAATCACACCCACGCTTGCGGCATTCCAAATTCACTTGAACATGGCACATACGGCGATAGATCGGCTGTTTGAGGAAGATTTGGCACGAGTCTTGCGTTTTATGATCCCAACTTCGGGCCTGATATCGAGGTGACCCGACTTCGGCGGAACCGTTTGTTTGTTTCTTCTTTTATGTAAATATGTAGTATATATGTAGCATGTATGGAATCGGTTAAGTGACGACGCTGCGTGGGTGTTGTGAACTTGCATAACTGTGTCAGCGATCGTCGTCGCCGCTCCACTGGCTGTGTCAACACGCAAGGCGACTCCGGGTGGGAGTCGCGGCGAGTCAACATTTGCCGAGTGTGCCGTCCGATCAATACGGAGCTGGAAGAAGAACGGCAAAGGCAAAATTAAAATCAATAATTCCGCGATAAGCCTTCACCTCACTTTCTGGCACTCCGCCAGATTCACTTCGCCTTTCTTTCGGTCCGAGTATGCTCTTCCCCCTGCGAGGCACACACGTCATTATCATTAGGGTCCCGTGCCATATATCACAGAGCCCCCTCCTCCTCCGCCGACGACTGCGACGACTGCGACGACTCGCCCGCACCTAAATTATGGCATCTCGAATCTGCATAGTGCAAATAGCCGCCAGCTCCTTGGGGCTACAGACAATGATTGGCCCTGGCCGCAGATGGATGCTGTCCAGCAGCAGGAGCTCCGAGAGGGAGTGCGGTTGGCCACACTTCCAGTGTTTGTGTCTGAATAACACCGCCTGGCCCTGTCTAATGCAGCTGCCACAAAAGTTAATTGAAACGGATGATCCATACCGTTTTGGTATTTCGGGGATACTGCAGCGGAGCGAAACGCAGAGAGATCTCGAAAAAGTTATTCAGATACTCAGTACATATTCATTGAAATTACTTTGGTAGTCAACCTCTCTTTCTCTCACCCGAAATCAATGAAATTAAATGTCCTCTGACCTCTGGCTGTGGATTTGTTCTTCTTTTCCTTCTTATGACGCCCCACGCCCACTGTGCCGCCCCTTTGCCCGGCTGCATAGAGCTATAGTCATGCGTATATGTGGATGCAGTCGGCACACAGCATGAAGTCAGCCGCCCGGAGCTAGGTGGGGTACATCGTCCAGGTTTCGGCTCCGAAAGATCAGTCTATCATCATCATCGATGCTGGATGCTGGTCGGCGGATGCGGGACAGCGGCGACATCAACGGAACGAACAGCAGTCAAAACTCTGTCAGACAGTTTGTAAACAGTTTTCGAAGCCAAAGCATCGCGATAAAGGCCACATGCCCCACCGTCTCCTGGCCCGGACTGGCTTTAAGCCTAAGACTCGTCGCGTCGCCTCGACTTAGATGATGATGATGGCTGTGAGGCTGTGAGGCTGCCAGGCTGCCAGGCTGAGGCTGTCTGGGATGGCCGCCTGGTCCATTTCAGAAAACTGTGTCCGACATTTGCACCATTATAACTTTATCGCTTTTGGACAGATTGTTGGCAGCATGACGGGGTCGGTGGATGCCCGTCATCGTGTCGGATCTCCGCAGTCAGAGTGAGTGATGTACCTGCTGCCAGAATGCTGATGATCATGAAGGCTTAATAGCATTAGGCCGGGCCCTGGCTGCCGCTCGGGGGATGTCAATAAAAATTACCCACTGTGCGCGCCGGGTCCGTCCTGGGCTGTGTGAGCTCCTTGTCGGCTTTTATCTGCTCTGCGACTATCGATCTACAATATCCAATCTGGAAAGCTACTTGTAATTGCTCGCTGCGGCTGCTGTGCGGATTATTACTAACTGGGATGGCTTTGCATTTGGCCAAAGTCAAAGCCGAGGCTGCAGCCGGGGCCAGGGCCAAGGCGCAGCTCTTTAAAAAACCATTTCAACTTACAAGCTTGTTAAGCTTGCCCCAAATCTCCTTCACCATTGGGGGCATGCCGTTTAATGCAATTTCACGTCGCTTTTTATCGCCGCCTAAGTAGCCACTAAACGGCAGCTCTTTAATCTCAACGACTTGGCGCGAATTCCCAAAAACAAAAAAAAAACGAAAAACAGAAAAACAGGGAGTACTCTTGGAAATGAATATGAACTTTCTTCGGGACTGCCGAGCCCAGTCGCGGCGCGCCCACCTTGTTAAGCGCTAAGGACACGGAGGAACTGGTCTTAACGAGGCGCACACTTGCCGGAGAGCGGCTTCGATCTGCGATCGATCGATGGACGGACCCCGAGAAGGCCTCGGATTTATTTTTAGTTAACGCTAAATTGAACCGTGGCCGGATCGAACAGTTCGGCGGTTCGTTCGGTTAGTAATTGCGGATTAAATGCATCCATCGGGGGCCATCATCATCATCGGAGATCTCGCGTACACCGGGTGAATCTGATTAAGAATATTTCAATTAGCCGGGTTATGAGCCAGGGTGCCACCTTCGTATCCATCACCAGGCAGCGGCGAAGGGCTCCTCCCGCAGATCCCGAGGAAAGAAAGAAAGTTCGCGTACTTTGTAGCGTTTTCTTCTCCTTCACTTTTTGTGGCATCTTTTGATTGATTCGATGGCGGGCTGCCTTCTTGGCATGCTAATTAAGTCACTTGACCGAAGGGCTGATGGTAGATGCATAACGAGCCCCCGATTAAGGGGGCGTGCTTGGTGCCCGGACTCGGGACTGGCTTTGATCTGGGTAAACGATTTTAATTGATTAACTTTCCATTTAATCCACATCCTGTTGCATGCATGTCCTTCGGCCGCCGGCCTTCCATCGGCTACTGTTGCTCCACTGATGATGATGATGGCTCCCATGCTGCTCCATAGTTATATATCTGTCCCCGCTGATGAGACAGAATTATGCCATAAATGCCAAGGGTAAAGCCGGTCGGAGTTTTGCTTAACTAAATCGTTGCTCTGTTGCACTTTCGTTAAGCTTCCAGGCAGCAGCTCATCTCGTAATATCCCTACACGGTGAAAAATAGAGTAGACCAACTCCAGGTTTCGTTGGAAATAGATAATAAGTCAAGGGACCTAATTACCAAAACTAACCCCAAAACTTTCCCCATTAGTATCCGAAGTTCAGAGGACCTTGTGCGACTTCCTTTGTCTTAGGTTAAGCCAGCAAATTAGACCAAAGGAAAGACCTTCCACGTTTCGTCGCTACCAAGAAAGTATGGGCGCTATCCATCTAATTGGTACAAGGACCTCGACGAAGCTTTTTCTGGCCGTGTAGCTATGCCATACCATAATCCAGCGGCAATCCATGGAGCAATCAAGCCATCAAAATATAGCAGCAACCGAAAACACTTTCATTAAACTAAATTTTTATTGTGGCACCGCCACCACTCCAGAGACCGAATTTAAACTGGCGAATCGGCGTCATTTTCATTTATGGCCAGATCCCGGCAAGACGACTATAAAGCTTTGACCCAGTTTCCACTGGCCGCTATCATATTCCCTTGACGGCACGGCAGTTGCAGTTGCAAGTCGGCTTTCAAGCAAAATTACTACAAATTACACAGCTTTTCGGGGCGCAAAAGTGTGCCGCATGCGTGACAGGAGCTGGAGATGGAGATGGAGATGGAGCTGGGACTGCGGCAACTTTTCCTCCAGACACAACAACTTTGCAATTAAGTCGGTCGATGCTGCAGATTAAAGTAAATAATATCTGATGTCCGCTGCTGCCTCACAATAACTCATAAACTGTAATCACTTAGGTCGCCGTGGCAGCAGGCCGTCCGCGAAACTAGTTATCCTTATCGATGTGCTCCACAATGAGGCCCCAATATAGTCCGGATCGCATCGCATCGAATCGAATCGAATCGAATAACGTAACGAAGCGAAACGAAGAGGTGCCGGCCGAGTCCGCAGCGGAACGCTTTTTATCGCCGTTATCCCCTTGATTTATCTCTCACTTGCAAGGGCCGCCCCGACTAGGCCACACTTTTCCCGGTCATAATAAACAATTTCATAATTGCAATCGCTGGGGTTTAAAAAACAAACTAAAAAACGAGAAAAAAGAAAGCTAGCTTCGGGAAGCCGAAGTTGGTGTTCCCTATTGTTCCCCGTATATAGGGTTTTTGTAAAATAAAAAACCTTATTCAGTATCATAAAAATTCCCATATCTCACAGCAGATGGAAATCTGAAACAATGCTTCTAAGAATTTCCTAAATGAAGCTCCTGACTAAAACTATAAAACCCCCTGCCAGGGCATGACTTTAAATGATACTTTCCTTTGAATCAATCAGTTCGCTTATCTAAATTGTAACCGACCGATAATCGCCACAGTTTCAGTGTTCATAATTGAAGCGTAGAGATGCACATAAATAACTGTGAACTCAAAGTAAATCTTTCAGTTTAGGCAAAGTGGGGGTCATGTAATTAGCATTTAACAAGGTGTTATAAATGATTTAATATGAAATCAGTAAGAGTGATAAATCTAAAAAAATGGATCATCGCTGGAGGATGAGTCCGTGGCGGCGGCTTCTTCACCGGCAGCGCGTGCCATCTTGGTCAGCTCGGGGGGATTGAAGAGATGCAGGCCCCCGGTGTCCTTGCCCACAATACCCATCTCGAAGCGGAAGTTCCTATTCCGCTTGTCGCAGTGGCACTTGTAAATAATCTCACCGGCCTTTTTCACCAGCTCCTCGGTCTCCATGTCCGAGATATTTCCCAGCGTGTCGAACTCCCGCATGACCTGCGTCTTCGCCCTGCCGTTGGCGCAGGCGTAATAGCCAAGGAACGCGCAGGACGGCTCGATCCTGAACAGCTTCGGACCCTCTTCCGCGTCCCACGAGGCCAGGATGGCGGCCAGACCGAAAGGACGCTTGAAGGCGTTCACGGTGCTGGCGTGCATGTAGCTGGCGGCACGCTGGCACAGTTTCCTTAGCGGGATGGAGCGGCTGTTATTCATCCGGTACGAGGCGGCTTCCTCGCGGGAAAAGTCCGCCACCACCTGGCCATCGGGCGTAAAGCCTGCAATGGCCATGCCGATGTGCTTATCGATGGTAAAGATGCGTTCGTCAGCCTCCGGCTCGAATAGCGAGTTCCTGATGATTTTGTCCACGGCCAACACCACGGAGTCCTTGCCCCGCATCCCGATTATGGTGAAGCTATTGGCCACCGCCCTGGCGGCGAATTCGATCTGCATGATCCTACCGTCCGGCGCGTAGCTCGCGGCCGTTTCTTCGGTTGCCATTTCGTTGATTCAATTCTGTATTTAATTAAATTATTAAAAGGCAGAAACTTAGCTGACAGAATTTACCTCTCCCATGTGTGGTGCGACCGAAGTAAGAGTCCAGGCCTTTGCGATGCCTCTTTTGTTCTGGCTTAAAATCTAGGAACTATTCGATTTCCCAATTAGACACACATTATCGCTATCGATGATCGAAGGTTGCGAGACTGACAACATTTCGACGCATAAATTCCACAGCCAAAGGAGGGACGCAGGATTCTGGCCGGGATTAATCGCAGAACTTTGGTGAATAGTTGCAGAACGAATTTACATTACATTTGCATATTTTGGCGGAACACCACAACAGCAGGAACAACAGCACCGGGCAGACGCACCAACATCAACACAGACACAGACACTGCGCGCATGCGCAGTCGATTGAAGGTGACAATAAATGGGAATAAGCTAAACACGAGCGAAAAAATTGCAGTTCAAGAAGGAGGTGGAAAGCGAGAAAACGGTAGGTAAAGGCAGATGTGTAAATTGGAAATTCAACTTACCCTATCCACCCCTTGCACCCTCTTTCATTTTTGATTAACTTTATCTTCGGTTATTTAACCCAAGACTTGTACTAACATTTCTCCTCGGTTGTTGTTTCGATTAAAAACAACGGGAGGAGAAACAACAACAACAATTTACAGATGTGCGAAGCGACAAAGCCGCTATCAAAGATTATTTCGTGTGTCTTTCGGATGTCGACGCGATCATTGTTCCTTCGCCTGCCTGTGGTTGCTGCGGGGACTTATCGATATACCGATACACGAGGCTGTTGCTGTTTAAATGCGTATTGATAATCATTAGTTAAGTTGTTAACTGATTCCGTTTAGAGATTTGTCAGCGGGACAACACAGCGGTCGGCTTGTGAAATATTTTAATGTGATTTATCTGCTCGACTAACAGCAACAACTGAAACCAATCGAATCGAAACGAAACGAGACAGAGGAACATGGCGATGGCCGATTGCCGATCAGCCATAAATCAAGCGCAGCTTTTGCCGGCTAATGAGACAGATTGCCCATTCTCCGGGTCAAAATGCCGGTGGTCCGTTTTGCTCCTCGATAAAGCATCAGGACCGGCGATCGATCCTCAGCGCAATTGCTTCAAATGATATTTTATTGGTATTTGATGAGCATCGGCGTGCAATTGTCGGGTCAATAAATCTAAAGCCCGAGATATCGCGGGGCACCGGGCGTATACGCGCTCATTAGAGGGCGATCTTCTTGGGCACCCCCAAGAAGCACTGCGAAAAGGAAACTAGTATCAACTGGGAAATATAATAAATACGTTGCATTTGTTGATATAAGAAAACTACACCACCGATAATCAAATATGTCACTATTTCGACAATGAGACCATTTAATATGACTGAGCCCATTCAGTCATGTAATCACTTTGAAATTCGAAGAATTCATGATTGTTATATTTTATCGAATGACTATTTCAAGTAGTTTTAGGAGCCAAATATGTTATAATGTTTGAGTATGAGAACTGTACTATTTTCGTGTCTTGTATACTTGTTTTTAACTTTCCTGAACTTCTTTTACGGTGTACAATGCAGTCGTGATATGGAGGGTATTGCGACCACCGGGCGAGCTCCGAGTGGGAGAGTCCTAATCCCGGTTAAAGCACAAAAAATAACAACACATAAATAATACGCTCATTGAGTTCCAATTCACTACATTTGCTGTTCAAGTTTGAGTTCAAATTTCGGTACAAGATGTTGTTTTACGAGCCCCTCTTCGTTCCTCTTTTTTTCTCAATAAATCACGCGACAGGCCAATTAGGTCCGCACAATTTGCGATCACTGATCCCCGAGGAGCTAAAAAAAGAGCGAAAAAACATTGGCCCTGGGACCCAGGAAAAGAGTCGCTCGCCAAGCCCCGCGTCCAAACTCCAATTGCAACTCAATTAGGTCAGTTTGTGTGTGGAGCGGCCAGTCTTAATCCCCAGTTTATTTTTACACAAAATTGATAGTAAACGAAATATTTATCTATAGCCCGTGCTATCTGCTTGAGTAATGAGCCGTGATTCACTTGCGGCCCGAAAGAAACTGGTGAACCGAGGAAAAACAGCTCCAGAAAGTGGAATTTTTCGGATTTGCTTTCTTTTTTCACACGTTCCGAATGGAAAACTAAACATTCCTCGTGGTTTGTAAATTTATTTCAATTTCGTTACGTATCTAAAAAAAAATTTATAAACTATTTATAGCATTTCCCACAAAGACATTAGTTTCCCAACCTCCAGAGACCCCATGCCATGACCAAGGCCAGGACCTTCCACAGACCCATTTGTGACTGGGAAACAGCCGCATTGACCGGAGCAAATCCCAGACGCCGGTTGCCCACATCGAACTCCGTGTAAAAACGCCCCAGGAACACATCGCCCAAAATCCAAAAGTCCTGATTAATGGACTGGATGAGTAGCAGGCAGGTGCTGCCAGACATCTCTATATAGTAGATGGGCGAGATCCTGAAGTCCACGCCTTGGATGTTGATGACCAGGTCGGGCATATAGGTGGTTGATGTGCAGGCGAATTCGCCGTTAGAGTCGGCCGAAAAGATGGCAGCAACGGTTTCAAACTCGGCTTGGGGGGCAATAATCAGGGAGGTTCCCGTATCCGCAATCGCCGCAACGCCTATGCTGACGATAGTACTGCCGATTTTGATGGAGTCCGTGGTGAACTGCCAGTAGGCTGGCTGAGTCACTGAGACGTAGGTGAGGCCCCCGCGGTAGAGCGACGGATCCGATCCGCCCAGGATTAGCTCGCCGCCGTGGGTGGCGACGGTGGAGCCGTTGTCGAGCAGGTAGAAGGAGAACACGGGGTTCACCACCACCAACTGGTTGATCATGTTCTGGAAAACGGGGACCACACCGTCCGCCGCCAGGGCCGGGAAGCCCATGCCCAAGATGCCATCGAACAGGGCGTCCACGAAATTCGAGCCAATCTCGGTGTACACCTGGCCGAACTTCTGGTTGGTCACCGTCAGTCCGCCCACGGACACGGAGTCCACGGCGAGGTAGCCAGAGACACTGCCCGTTCCGTAGGTGATCGAGAAGGCGGTTCCGTTCGCCTGGTACGTGCTGGATGTGCTTTGGTTGTACGTCTGATGGTCGGCACAGCCCGCGCTCGTGCAGCTCACACTCGGAATCCAGAGGTTCGAGGAGCCCGTGTCGAACTGCACCATGAAGTACTGCGGCGGAGTGCCGATGCTGATGTTTCCGTAATACTGATAGTTGTCGTAGTTCGACAGCGGCTCCACCGGGTAGCCGTTGGCCTTTTGGCTCAGGCTCTGGCTGTACTTAATCTGCACCAAGTCCCTTTCCGCCACAACGGCCTTCTGGCTGCGCTTGAAGCTCGGCGATCGGTGGATCGGAATCCGGTGCAATTTGACCTCCTTGGACGCCTCGCTCGCCGCGAGGAGCAGGGTCAGGGTTAGGGCCAGGAGGGCCCCCATTACTGCGAAGTGGGAAGACATGTCCACTGGAGCGGGTGTCAAGCGCGACTAACTGCCACTTCACTATCAGGGCGCGTTCTTATAAAAAAAGCTACATATATAAAATATATACATACAGCGCTAGCTTATCGATAACGGTAGCAGCCGCATGTATGAATCCAAAATCAATGAAGGTATTTTGTAAATCTTACGCAGATAGCTGGACAGGCCTGCCAAGGTCATGTGTTCTGGGAGGAATATCAATATTATACAAATAATAACCGATAAACAATATAGATATCATCGTCTACCTACACATTTTATGAACATGTATACAAAATAATAAATAAAAAAATTTATTACAATTTCCAACGATTTTAGCACCAATATTTTACCATTCGTAAATTATGATGGTAATGGCAAGTAACTTTATATTTTTTATCTAAAATTCTCTAACATCTAACATTCTGGGGACTTTAAATCTATATTTATCGGCATTTTTCCTATATGATAACCATTTAACAAATCACATTAAAAACAAAATAATAACAAACCAACAACGAATTAATTTAAATTCAGAAAATTTTACTGGCTTTGCGATGAACAATATCTATACATATTATCGATCTAGAACATACCCAGCATGTTACTGAAAATGTAACAGCAAAAGCACTTATTCCGGAACCCACTCGCTGCACAGTTTATCAATTTTCCCCCAAGATATATATTTCACAATTTCCCTTACTCACCGCGATAAGAAGGGCCCCTGTGTTATCAAGCTGAACAACTAACACGCCATAAATCAGTGTGCGCCTTAATCGATAGAAAAATCACCTTAGGTTAATCCTTGATGGAAAATACAAGAAAATGACGAAAGCGAACTTCAGTTGCCTTGATAGCGGCGGCTGTTGGAGCTCCTTGGATACCGAAAACCTACATTTTGATGACGCCATATGCGTCATTTACATACTTATCTCACACCATTAATCATTCTTAGGAAGTGAATAAGTCACAGGCTGAGTAACCAGAGGTTTGCCTGGGGAGCTTCTTACTAGTTTCTAGTATTTATTAAATTTATTAAATAAAAAATATTCCTTTCTTCTATAGGATATCCTTAAGGGACGAAAAGGCGTAGTCAAATGGAAAACACTTCCTGTCCGCAATATTCGATACGGAATGACTGGAGAAATGTTAATTAACCTGCCTGTCGTCCCATTTGGCCAATGAAGATGTCAACCCGAGTGAGTGGGAATTTCCATGGATTTGACCGGGACTAGAGTCCGAGCCCGAGCCTAGACCCTCCAAGACGTACGAAGGATGAATGAAACAAAGAGTTATTGTTTTTAATGTATGCATAGAAAGGTCAAGGGACCACGGGACACAGAGCGGAGCTGCACCCTCCGTACCCGAGGTGTCGGCCACTTGATGAGCCGTGACCTAATGTTGCACTACACACAATGGGCCATGATGAGGCCGCTTTGTCACTCGTGCGGCAGTATCAACTCGGATTGGATGCGCTACCAATGGGGATTCTATATATATATCCACCGATCGCTGCTCTGCGTGGGCGCTCAAGTCAAACAAATTGAAAATTTATCACCCGGAGCGAAAGGCACCGCACTCCGTGCCCAAAGAATGTGGAAAAGGCACCGATGATCACTTTGGTTGGCGCAGAAAATTCATTTTTTACACTCCCGAATGCACTGGACCATTCGCAAATTGATTTCGCTCTGCCCGAATGTCACACGAACAATATAATACTAAGCTACACATATATCCCGGATTCAGGATTCAGGACCCAGGATCGGTCTATTCCCTGCATTTTTGCCTTTACTCTCTTGGGTTCTATCCAATTTCAAAGAAGATTCACACGCAAATGCCGCCCGAAGAAGCTCGTGGAAGTCATTGGCCCGCTGTGAACTGGAGCTACACTGAGAAAATATAGCTTATAATACTTATACAAATTTGTATAATATGTATTTTACTTCTATGATGTTACCACAGCGGAAGGTCAAAATGAAAATTAGTTAAAAATAGATTTAAAGAAAGATTTCCATATTTTTAAATATATTTATGAAGAACGTTCTATGATTCCATTGTAATACACATTTTCTTTAACAGTCTACGTGTGCAAAGATCCTGGCTTTTTGCAGAGTGGAGCGCAGCTCTCTGGCCGCGATCGGAGATATACATCTTGGCCATGCTATATGGCCCTCGGCCCTTGGGGCGCTGCGTTTTAACTTCGATTTCATTTCGCGCTGATCGATTTTTGCACGCAAAGTGTGAGGGAGTCCCCCCTTCCTGGGTGCCTCTGTACTTAGGCATTAAATTTATTGTGCAGTCCGATCAATATTTTATTGTTTTCGCAAAAACTTCTGCACCTCCTTGGCGCGGTTCTGGGTGCGTTATCAGTTCGGAGGAACTGAGGCTCGCTCTTGGGTTCACCAGGCGGACAGGCAGGCACGCCAGGCAGGCTTCTTCAAAGCGCCAAAGGGGAGTTCCTTTTCATTTTTCCTTATTTATTTTCCCTGGCTCTCGGCTTGTATCCGTATCGGTTTCAGTTTCGGCCACATGCAAAACAATAATCGATGCCGGAGACTCGGAGTCAATCCATTTAAAAACGTGTTAAAGAGTGCCTCGAAAAGAAGGGTTTTGCGGGTGGGGGCAGGGGCTGGGATCACGCCCACACTTATTTGCGCCGCCCCGGCTTATTTGATTTTGGATGCGTTCATATTCCGCGCCCCGCGGCTGCACTTCATCCTCCGTCGCGAATTTATGATGTGATTTCGATCATTTGACATAATCTATTTAGCGTCTGCTCTCGTGCTCCTCGGGATTCGGATTCGGCTTGGGCTTCGAATCCGGAGCTGGGCCCAGCTCCTCCTTCCCCTCCCGCATTGGGGGCATAATTTGTAATGAGATAATTTTATTTGCTTTGCCCAATGACTTGCGCTGGTTTTATTTTCTGTTTCTGGGATAAAATCCAGGCTTTGAGAGGGGGCGGACGCGATGGATCTCCGGAGATATGCAGGCTGGTTGCTTATTTATGAGTGCTTCACTTCCTCAAACCCACTGAGGGAGGAATTTTAGCTTATATACATAGGAAATTAATACTTTAAAATGTGATGCTTTAAAAGGAACCTCAGGAATCTAAGGCAGAAAATACAAGCACTCTTTACGACCCCTAACAATCCTATCAGAAGGAAAATTTAAAAACGCTGATCACTTCCCTGTGAGTCATCCTACCGGCAATTAGTAAACTCTCCCTTCGTATCTGGAGAAATTTGTTCTCCCCGATAAGGGACACCTAAGGGACACACGCAGCCTTCAGTCAAGCCGTAACTTTCGCTCAAGTGATCCTATCGGCCTCACATTTAATAGTGACCGGGGATCCTCGGAGGAAGCTGCGCGCATCTTTTACGAGCATAACGAATGTCCCCCGATTTAACGACTTTCACCTACCGCGGTGACAATTCTCGGCTCCTAACCCTTGCGGGGCTGCGGCTACTAATTGCTAATACGGTAGCCACCAAACCCAAAGAAAAGGAGAAAAAGGGACACGCGCTCAGCTCGAGAGCGATCTGTATCGGCGGCTGGGTCCTACTAATTAAGGATCTCCGCAGGACCCACCGCACACATTTCTCCGCCACTTTCCTTACCACCAACCCCGTTGCAAGTAAGTTCTTCGTCCAGTTCATCCATAAACACAATAAGACAACTTGAAGAAAAATATCTATGAAATATCTTCAGAGATATATAAATATTAATTAATTTTGAGTTAAGTAAGTAAAAGGAATTAGAGCAGCTTTATTGAGGTGCTTGTAGGTATTTTTATAAAATGCAAGACAATTAATAATGCATGTTTATAAGATCTAAAATCTAAAATTATAATAATAAGGTTGAACATGGAATGGTGTAAGCCATAAAAATGTATAGGTAGTATTAGAGCTTGATTATAAAGTCTTCCCAGCTAACATCCAATATAAACGTTTCCCCCAGTGTACACTGGACTGCCAACATTGTTTCCGACAGTATATGAGCAAATGAAATGTTTGATGGCTTACAATGTGGGTCAGAAGAGCCGAAAAGTCCAGTTAATGCCAGTGCTGATAGTTACTAATTGTTTGTTATTAGCGTGCGGTTCTGTAACTGTTTTTCCAGCTTTTTCGGGGGCCGGACTTTATCCCGCGATCCCCGAGCAGATCGGAACGGGATTACGCCCCATCAGTCCACCAGCCAGCGAGCCATTGATCGCAATCAAGGAGTCGGAGCTGGAGCAGAGAAGTCTTGCCCAGGTCTGGAGCAGAAGCTGGAGCAGGTTGATCGATAGCCATCACTGGTCCCGATCTCGATGGCCAACTTGTTTTTATTTATTGCCCTCGTAAAGGGTATACTCATTATTCTAAAGAGAAGAGGGTAGAAGCAAATATTCCTACAAATTAATTACTTTCCGTTGATGCTGAAGACAATTTAGGCGATACTTTTGACACAAAAATCCACAAATACATTTCGTTTAGTCGGAGTGTTGAGTAAGGAAAAACCAAAGTATTTACTTTTGCTTTATGAGCGATTGGTAATCAAGCCCATTCAGAGTATTCAAAACTTCGATTTGCTTCACTTTCAGGCGGTTTCTTCTTTTTCTTTTCACATTTTTCTTTTTTATTTTATCTTTTTTCCCATTTCGTTTTCATTTTCTTTTCTTTTGCATAAAACGCGCCTCATTTGCTTTACATGCCAGCGAATTGAGTGGATTTTTAAGGAGAGCTGCCAACAGAGGACCACCCAAGTGGCCGGTAGAGAGAGAGCAGAGCTGCTGCCTCTTGGCGGCATTCATTTCGGGTCTGCAAATTAGAAAAATGTTGCACGAAAATCAATAAAAGGCTAATGGATGGTCCAAATTGCAAAAGCCACCTTCGGCCGGGCGGCTGACTGATGGCAACAATGTGCAGATAATTGTGAGTGGAGAGTGGAAATGATTGGGGCAACCATTCCGCTTCCCGTCCCGCCCTGCCTGCCCTGGTTAAGTGATCGTTTAGCGATCATTTGGCCTGGTCTCGTAAATGAATGCAAAAATGCTCATTGCCATTAAGTAATAAAAGGGGAGGGATTGTGGAAATGAGGAGGAGACCATCGGTGATCAGTGATCGGTGATCGGTGATCAGTGAGCCAGGGGGCGCCGATGCCATTAGTGATATTTTTTATCCACGCCAAAATCAATCGGGCTGTACAGCAGGACAACAAGTTTGTCATGCAAATATGCAAGAATTTTTGAGTTGAAAATCCTAGCTCTTCCAGGCCAATTAAGATATTATTGTCCCAGCCCTAGCCTCGGACCCCAAGCATTACTTTTTAGGGCCTCCGCAATGTCCATTTCAATCATGATAAAAATTCTGAAGACCGGCCGAGCAATGCATTGTTGTGATAACAATGAAATGACTGCCATTAATGTGAGCGACAAGAATTCTACAAACAGTTTGTTCAATTAAATTGACAAATTTTTATGAACTACCAACAACGCGCTAACTGCGCGGCATAAATCAGAAAATATTAACTCGCAGTCCGGCCAGTCGGGGTTGAGTGGTAAACCTGACTGGCCGGCGATTAAAAATGCGTATTAATTTTTATGCGCAAAACGAGCAGATACGCGGAGCAGTTCCCCGGACGGCCAACTGCCCAGGATCGAATGGTAGTTAAAGACTAATTGTGGTGGCCCTGCTCTTCGCGAAACAGGAAGCGGAATAAAGACTGCAACTGCAGGGAAAGGCAGACGATCAACAGATTAGATGGGTGTGCAAAATAATATATATGTATATGTGCAACGATATAAATAATTATATCGATCTAAAGTACATAAAATTCACATATTTCAGTTAGGCGAAAGCAAAATGATTTATTTATATTATTTATATATTTATAGGGCATAATAATTTTTGTCAGAAGCTTGCAAATAAGTGAAGGAGTCATTTCCGACCCTATAAATCATATATATTCTTGATCAGCATCAACAGACGAGTCGATCTAGCCATCTCTGGTAGAATTTTAAAATTTTAAAATTTTTTTCAAAATTTTTATTGTTACATTTTTGAAATTGTAAAAAAAAAATGGAAAAAAAATTAATTTTAAAATTAATTGGAATTCAGTATGCAGTTTTATTAGCCTTATAAAAGCTAACTCGGGACTGTTTTCCGAATTCAAATTAATGTATTTTTAACTTAGTTATTACATTTTTAAGATTTAATTTGCCCAAAAATTGTCTTATAAAATTATGGATAAATATTTAAATTTTAATACTCCTTTCGGGGTATTATAATTTCAGTCAGAAGCACAAAACAGAGTGAATGAGTCATTTCCGACCCTATAAATTATATACGCATTTTTGGATTAGTTATGATCGATTTTCATGATTCAATGGGAACTTCCAGGGTATACAAACTTTGGTTTCCCTAATTTAGCTTGTCATATAAAAAAGAACATTTGTAAAGCTCCTAAAATATATTTTCGAATTTTTTGAAGAATCAAGCCAGTTCTATCGAAAGATATGGGGTGACTATTGACTTTGGCAGACAAAAAAATAACAATTAATATTGCAGCGAAAGCGAGAGGGAGATCTGCCCAAAGGAATGGCCAAAATGCGATTCGAAACTCATTCGAAATGGATTTTATATGCAGCACGCTCGAAGGGACAATGGAGTCCTGCACCATACAAAAGCCGGACAATCGTAAATTACTAATTGAAAACGTATTTCGCCCATTGTGCACTTTTCACACGCAAAGATCGTCGGACAATGGTTGTTTTTGTTTACCGGACTCTGGCATTGTCTCGGCCTGACCTCTGAGGATTTTCCAGGGAAATGCCAACGCGTGTCAACCAGGCCAGGGAAATCAACGATATATGAAGGTTATAGATTTTTATAGATTTTAGGGGACTGTGTACAAATTGTAGATATGGTATATGGGACTTAGATGATTTTGTTCGCGCTTTTCTCTGGCAGATTTATTGAGTAGACGACTGAGGACACTGATCTGGGTTTTGGTCTGTTTTGAGCTGCTCCTGGCTCCTGGCTACCGGACATCCGGACATCCTGGACCAACGATCTGCACAATTAAGTTCCAAGCGCAAGTTCGATGGCTCCCTCGCCTTCGTGTGTGGGATCTTCGCCATTCAGCAGACTCATCATTATGCCCATTCTCTCGTTGTGGCTGACAATTCAATTATTTCTCTTTTCGTATTTTTATGTGCTTATATATATTGTTTTTTTGCTGGCCGGAAACCCCGACAGCGGACTTCCTCGGGTCAATGCCTACTTATGCATTTTCGGCCGGGTCAGTTAATTGAGTTGTTCGTCGTCGTCGTCTTTATGCAATTCATGGCCGTGCATTGTCCTCTGGGCAGCATATCCTGCTGCTACTGCTGAGTTTGGTCCTGGTCCTGGTCCTGGACCACACACTGTCCGCCGCCGCCTCCGCCTCGCTGCATTGCTCCTGCTGAGCGGTTCTTTGTGGCAACAGCTCCATACCCATTATTGTTCCCACAGAGGAAGTGGTGCTCCTTAATGATAAATATAGCATATAAAGATTTTAAAAACTAAACAAATACTAAAACACATGATCAATTTCGGTGGGAATTTTTTACTTGAAATATTACTATACATTTTATAGGAAATACATTTTTTTCCTGCATTAAGTGTAAAATTAATCGATAAGCGATAGTCTTTGGTTGTCGCACAAATTGTCAACAGCATCGATAAGCCATCGATTGCCTGGCATGGAGCAGAGTGGAGTGGACCGGAGCCAATCAAGGCCTCCACCCAGATCCGACCCGATCCTGCCCAGCTGTCGTGCTGAACTGGCATCAATTAAGGCCGCACCAATGTTTTCGCACCCGCAAATCGATTAATTTTGTGCCTAAATGCGATAAGGCCACCGCTTCCCCGGGGATTGGGATCGGCTTCGCCCGAACTCTTCTCCAGTTTGGGGCTGGGAGCCCCGGCTGGGCAGTCAATATTTAACTTTGAACTAATTATTTCAATGGAAAGGCAAATAAGTTGAATTCTCTGTTTGCAGAGCTCCTCAGCCCAAACCCAAGCCCAAACCCAAACCCAAACCCTCCGAAGCCGTCCTGGTGACGGGAGGCAGGGCTCCCCCCACCGTGCTCCTTGAGCATGTTTTTTTAATTATAAGCAACACGCAGGCGGCCCAGAGATTTGGCCAACGGACTCAAGACTTCATTCACTGAGCATGCGCGTGGCCACGTCGACAGTTTGCCCCATTCCATGCCCTTATGCACGGAGAGAAACGAATCTGTATTCGATATTTATTATTAGCTCATATATTCCAGATAAATTTGAGGGTCCCTTTACAATTTATTTCCCAGTGCTTGGCCCATTACAAAAGCGGATCGCCAAGCCCCAAGCCCAGGCTTGTCTTCGACTTGATGCGCGCGCGATTTTTGCCACTTAATAGCGCTTAAACACGAACATTTTGAATTGTGTGTTGCCGGGGCGCGGGGCATCCTCAGCCGGGATCCGAAGGAGCTGGGAATCAAAGTGCAGCGCGTAATTGCAGCAGCAGCAGGAGCAGTGGGATAGGAATGGTTCCAGGGCCCAGATCGGGCATCGGGAATCGGGAGCAGCCGCAGAAACAAACCAACAAACCGAGCTTCGTATACGGAGTCCCCGGCACAAATTGCGGTGTGAACCAGCCAGGAATGCCATAATGAATCGCTGGGATATTTCGACCCAAGGGATACCTGTTACCACTGCGACACCTAGCGGCGAGTGGGGGAGGCTGGCAGGCATAGGGGAACAACTAAATTATGAAAATAATAACACTAGAAAGACCCATTTTATTACTAGTTAAGACGAGAATAATCTTAAAAAAAACTGGAAAATAAAATAATCAAATATAGGGGATAAATTAAGTATTATAAGAACATCTAAGAACATCTAAAATCAAATAATGATACTTAAATAGATTACACCTAAGAGGAACGTTACAATTTTCGTTCAAGTTTTCTCAAAAATATACTTACTAACATATATTTTGATCCTTAGGATACAAACCTCTGCGGTCAACTTTCTGGCTAATCCTATACGCCCTGCCTCCAGACTTGTGCACTGCTCTCCTGCTGGTGTTGAGCACTCCAAGTGGAGCTCGGGCTCAGGCTCACATAAATTAATTTGTGGGCATAATGCGCCTTAGAGTCCTGGTCCGATTCCGATCCGAGAGCTTTGCGTGGCTGCAGAGCATTCATCACCTGGGTTTCGCATTTGTTTGCTGACAATGAATTGCACACTCTCTGGCGTTGGAGTTGGAGTTGGAGTTGGGAGTCCTCATCCTCGTCCGCGTCCAAATTAAAATTCTACTGGCGAGCCGGGCATAATTAAAAGATCCGAATGCCTAATGAAGTGAGCCCCGGCATTAGATATGAAGCCCACATGAGAAATACAAATAAAATGGCAACGGCAATCGGAATCCGAACCGAAATCGAAATTAATTCACAACCGGCAATAAGGCCAATATATCAATATGGGCAGTGACAACTGCGGCCACGCGACTCCGTCTCGGACTCCTGGCATAAATCCTGCCAGAGCAGTTGGGAAAACTGGATGCCACAGCGCAGGGCCAGAGGGGAGAGAGAGCCACTCTAAAGCCCTGTGAAAGGTGCGCTCTATATAATTGCCCGTCATTATCGCTGATGAGCGAGCGAACACATCATGGAGCAGGAGGGAGCCACTTCCCTGGCAACACGTGCAGCATCACCATCAAATATCGCCTCCAAATCAAACACACTCCCAGTCCCAGTCAAAATTGTGTATAATGAGTGGCTCGGGAGGGCAGGGCCCAGATTCCGCAGCAGATCGAGGATGTGTGGCGGCTGCTGAGGTAGCTTAGCCCATTATTCAGGCTTTATTTATTTTGTGGCCGTGGCCCTGGCTGGGATCGCTGCGCGGACCCACGGATCCACGGATCCACTGATGCCAAATTAAAAGTCCGGTGCGCCCAAGTCAAAAGTGCAAATTTTCGCAGCCGCATCAGACGTCATATTAGCGAATCAACTGACAAAGCACATGAATATCAACACAGCGTTT
The DNA here is from genome assembly GCA_018151655.1 of Drosophila bocqueti. Classification (NCBI taxonomy): domain Eukaryota; kingdom Metazoa; phylum Arthropoda; class Insecta; order Diptera; family Drosophilidae; genus Drosophila; species Drosophila bocqueti. The sequence continues at coordinate 3,398,795 of JAECXF010000311.1, forward strand.
GAACAAGTGGATTAAGAATGGATTGGATCCGATCCCGAGCGACTACGAATGGCTCTCCTGCTCCAGACAGACCAGACCCAAGCCCGGATCCCAGGTCTTTCGGCTGCCGCCGTTCTTTATAATTAAAACAGGAAAGGAGGCTTCTGCTCAGGAATAACTGATGTATAAATACTCTACTAAGAGATTTAATGTTTGAATTGCCTAATGATACATGGGTTTTCAAACAAATCATTTAATGATTTATTTATTAATCTAAATAAAATGTGCAAGGTCGGCCTTAAACAGGAAACAAAAGTAGATTTATATTACTGTAGTCATAAGGAATCCCCTAGCGAGTGGACTCTCCCCACAGAGTCCGCACTGACTGCTCTGAGCTGCAATTCCAGTTTCGCTTGGCAATCGGGTTTCGATGCGTTTCATTCATGGACCTAAGCCGCTTAAGTTCTCCCGACTCTCGACTCACGGCTCCACAACCGACTTTTGTGTATATATATTTCTCTTTCCCTTTGACTAATGTGCAGCTTACACTTGACTGGCGCACAATCAACACCATCAACAGGAGCAGGAGATTCGCGCGGCTTCTGGCTGCCATTTCGGGGCCTCATCATCATCATCAGTAGTGAACACACGGAAATAAACACTGCTTTAATTTTATTTAAACATCTCATTCTGTTTTTTCTTGAAATTAAGAATTATATTATTATCATTTTTGTTTACAATAATATATAGAAAGTTTGCAGTCAAGTCATTTGCAATTTTAATAGATTCATATTTATTTATAATATATTGCAACCATATATTATTGATTTAATGGCATAGGTATATATAGCTTTTTCTCTCTGTGCCCCGAAACGATCCCGATTACTCGTATTAAGACAACGCGTTTTGCCGCAGCGTAAAAATTCACAAATTTACTGATCCCTCTGTCGATAGCCGATGATCTCTGTCTGATGGCAGTCACTCTCCTCTGGAGAGGCCTCCTCCTTCGCGGCTTCCTGGCCACAGGTACCGTTTGTTTTATTTGGCTTGACTACGCCCAACCCGCGGCAAGAGAAGGCCCCAGGCCCCAGGCTAAGGGAATATCAGGTTTGAGGGGCCTCCTCAGGCCTAACGGCGCTTCAGATTTGCCATCGCTTCCCAGGAAAAACATTAACTGCAGAGAGAGAGACAGTTGTAAGAGCCAAATGAAGCTACCGTTTTGGCCAGATCGCGATTAACGGAAATGAATTGCACTCTGGCCGGGCCAGGCCAAACAGTTGCTTATCTATGGTTGAAAGAAACTTTGTTTCTTTTTGGAAATCAATCTCTTGTCAGAGTCCATTCAAAAAAAATTAAAACCTGCATTTGTACATGAAAAAAAAATAAGAGAAGCGAGGAAATAAAACCGGCAACAGAAGCCACTGGACATTCCCCGTCGTGAATGCGAGTTAACCATCCCGGGACCATTATGTTAATGATATAATCAAACAGTCGCCTCTCAGGAGAGTCTCTTTGACTTGAACTCCGATTTGAATTGGCCGAAAAAAACGGACAAACCAACTGGGGCCACAATCGATTGAACCAATTTAAAAGCCATTAGCCAAATGACACTAAATGCTCGCCATGGGGTAAACTTTGGCGGGGATTCTGGGATTTGAAGAGACCATTTTCCCAAAGGAAAGACATTTGCAGCTCATAAATTAAAACATTAAAGGAGAGGGAGCTGGAGCTGGAGCAGGAAGACCGGAATCAGTTGTTCAAATGCAAATTGAAAAGTCCTTGCAGTCCTCCACGTCGGCAGCACTTAGCCAAGTATTCGCCCGCAGAAACTATTTAAATTATGCCAAGGACCTGGACCTCTCGCTCTCTGGACAATTACGAAGGCACTGGGCACCAGCATAAATGCGCAGCGGGACAGGACCAATGGGGGGTTTCCTGCGCGTCTTTCGGGTGTGTGAAGAAGGGTCTTGGGGCATGGGTAGAGCTTGGGTTGGGAGGCACTGGACAATGGCAGGGGAAGGGAGGAGGACAGAGGCGGCGGCGTCTCGCGAAGCACACGCAACGCGATCGCGACGTGGGCCGCATGCAAATTGAAGAGCCACCACTCTTCCCAGCTATTATTCATTGGGGGTAGATAGGGATCTCGGTTAGATGAAATAAATCTTAGGGATCTGTGACTATTGTTAACCCTCACAGTCAGCTCACTTCTAGATTAACCAGAACCTCTGAAAACGCTAACCCAAACAAAATCTGAAAACACTAGCCCAAATCTCGTCTTAAAACTCTCCTAGGAAACACCGCTTCAAAATGACCTCGAAAACCGCCAAACACCCTCCGGGTAATCCTCTGAAATATTTTTATATATTATTTTAATTTATTAAAAACATTTCGAATGCCTTGAAAACATAAATTGTAAGCCTTAGGTATCCCCTGTTCGAACTATGCTTTCCCAACTGTTGTACTTCCCTCATTTTTTAGAACTTTTTTGTTGTATTTTGCCTTCCTTACTTTTTGCTTTTCTTTTTTAATTTGCCGACAGACGAGAGCAAATACGACAGCGTTGATGATCATGTTAATGAGGGGCAGGTCCCAGTCCCAGTCCCAGTCGCAGTGCCAGTGCCAGTACCGGGAGCAGGAGCAGCTCAGAACCCGTTGATGTTGCCTGTCCCTGTCGCTGCTGGTGTTTGGGATCGGCGCTGTCCATATGCAAAACGTCAGCGTTGACGCAAAATCAAAAGATCACACAGGATCAATTACAACTAATGATATGGAGACGAGGCTGCCTCAGCGAGCTCAGGGAGTTGGAGCTGGAGCTGGAGCTGGCTTGACTTGGCTGCGTCAACGGGCTGACAGCTGAGATGACGTCGCCGCCGCATGCGGGACCCGGAGCTGGGGAGGAGCCCCGTTCGGTGTGTGCTAACAAGTTGCACTCCAGCTGAAATTGCCCAATTGACGGGCTGAGCACCGAGAGCACACAGTGGGGGCCGAGGAAATAAGTTCTCCTTAAATATCAAATATAAAACAAATATTAAACTGACTATAGAACGGAACAAAGAGCTTGGTTACCCATGAGCAAGACCTGCCTCTTACTTCCTGCTGAAACAGCTGTGAGTCCAAGACTCCTATAGCTCTGGTCGCAACTGTCCGAGAGAGCGGAGGGGGCCGGTTGGAGCTCTTCATCATGTCGCATCGTTGTCACCTCATGCCCAAAAACTGCCCAATGAACCCAGCCCTTCTGCTGGTTACCCGCCCTACCCCCTCCCTATGGCGGCATAATTAAACTAATTGTCCCGATAGCCGCCGTCCGTTTGATGTTCATGGGCCGGACGCGGTCAATGATCTTGAACTTGGGCCTGGGAGCCTGCCTGCATCTGGAATGGCTCTGCCGGAATTCAATCCAATTCCAACTGCGATTCCAATTCCCGATGGTCCAATTCAAGTTCACCACTTGCACTTGGAAATGTAAAAATTATTGACGGCGACCGGGGCACACCAGTTATGTCATCAATGTGGCATTTCGAACAGAGCAATCAGGGATGGGGCAAGTTAAGTAATCAAAGGGCTTGATTGAGCTCCGACAGATCCATCGAGAGTTGCTATCCAGCAATTGAAGACTTGTAAGGCTATGATGTGCTCTAATTCATTTGAGAAACGAAAGTTTCCTACAAATTTTGGAACAGCAATTTTCGGTCTCATAAGATAGTGATCTTTTGAATATGCAACAAGGGAGTCGCAGTTAGACTCTCTTTTTACTCTCCCTTGAGAGAGGAATTTCCGATTTCTTACGAAAGTAATTTGCATTCTCCTTAGAGAGCAATTATAATTATAATTAAAATATATAATGCCTGCAATGTACAAAAAAAGCAGCAACCACTTTCCATTAACAGGTCATTTCCACAATTATTTATATTTGGTCATCGCAAACAGTAAAAGGTATCCCTTATTCGCATAAAGCCTTTCTCTAATCGCTTTCCAACCTGTACTCTTTGTGTTCCTCTACCTTTTCTGTTTGTCATCTCTCCCTGCATGCAGACTCAGCTTGGAAGTTGGAAGTTTCGTAGCGAAAATGATAATAAATAAATATGCCGAAACACTAATAACACGCTTAAGAGATTGGCGCAAGTCGGCGCTTCCTGTCTGTCGACCATTCAACCTCACGCTTCCATCCCGCTCGCTGCCTTGCGCCGTCTGGTTTCCCTGGCCAGCTCCACTTGTGTGTATATGTATGGATACACGTATATATGTTCTCCCCCAACTTGACGATATCCGCCAGCTTTTGCTTCTGCTTTTCTTTTCTCCTGCCTTGGCTTGGCTTGGCCTGGTGTTTGTGTGTGTCGGATGCGATTTAATACAATAAAATATCACAATAGTCCTCGGGTCATTTAGTTAGACTAGCAGCTTATCATCCACACACACACACACACACTGGGGATCTCCCTTGGAATCCGAATTCGAGTCCGAATCCCTATCCCTATCCCAAGCCCACAGCCTCCTTTCCGTCTGATCTGCAAGATTGATGTTAACGGAAAGCGTCGTTTTCTTTCCACGTTCAACGTCTGATCCCGCTGTATCTGTATCTTCTGCATGGCATCTCTTCTTCAGTTCAGGCGGCAAGAGTATCGGAGGCAGTATTTGTAAATTGAGTATTTTAAAATAATCATTTTAACTTTTAATGATTTGAACTATTTAGAATTTATGTTTAAGTATTGTTTCACCTCTGTCATACTGTAGCTTGCAACTAACTCTGTTCTCGAATAAACAAAAATATATCAAAGAAATACTCTTGGCTGACCGCCTAATAATGAATCGAAAGAAACCATTTCGATATTTAATACATTACTAATAACATTTTGGAATGCTTTCAAGCTTTACCCCTTCTGTAATTCCGACTATTTTGTGTGGTGTGCAAAGTCGACGTTGGACCTGTGTCTGGGTCTGGGTCTCGGTCTGAAATTTGTTGTTTTGGCCTTTGTGGCTTATGCAAGCAATACGCTGTTCAAGTGCAGCGTAATTGCTGTTGTTATTGTTGCAGCTAGTGTAAATTTTATTGCATTTCAATTTGGCAAGCAGGCCCGGGCGATTTCCCCCTTTCTTCAGATCTCACCGGAAAACGGACTCATTTTTGTGATTTCCGCTCGATGTCGGGGCAGCAGGAAATTTCATAATAAACACACGCTGACGTCACATAACGCAAGTGGGCGAGATTGTAAAAAAAAAATAATCAAATAGTTTTTTCTGAAACGTATTGGAATAAATATTAAAAGTCATTCAATTATATTAAATTGATTTCTTGACCAATTAATAGCAAAAATTGATTGGAAATAGTTTAATAAATTCGATTAAGTTAATATGACATCAAAAACGTTTTATAAATATTTCCTAACTGAACATAAGACTGTCAACAACAAGAAGTCATGCGAATTACCAATAAACATTTTAATCTACCATTTTGAAAATTTAATTCAGTTCAAAGGGACACGAAATGAGAAATTTAGACGTTAAACGTTGGTGTTTTAGGAGAAGAATATTAATCAAGTGTCGGAAGTTGATATATAGATACTCTTTCCTTTCCCGAATCGGGACGGTCGGGGATTATGCAAATTAGATGGAGCGATACGCATCGGGCACACGCTCGCTGCCTCCATCTCGCTTTTTTTTACTTCATTAGGTCGTCGTCTCTATCAGCATTTCCCCCTCTCTCTCTCTCTCTGGCTCCCTCCGAGGGTCCTGCTCTTCCTTTTCTTGGCACACGCGCACCTGTAGCAGGAGCAGCTGCTCCGATCGCGAGAGGATGCACCAGCACCAGCACCGGGCCAGGATCGTCGCGCTCCCTTCGTGGGGCAGGTGCAACATTTACCGTTTACCTCGGCCGCGGGCCAAAGGTGAGCAGAGAGAGGGGGAGTTAAGACTCAAGAGCTCGCTCAGGGGATCCTTTTTGGATTCATTAGGGGAAGTACTGGGGCAGGGTTGCCCGGTTTAATTATGGAAACCATGAACACTCTTAATAATTAAAGTAGTAATAATTAGAATTAAAGAGAAAATTGCATGTTCATTAACTCTAGAGGTCTAGAGTTCCTCTGATTATGTTTTTTCAAGTTATTGAGTACGATTTGAAATTCTGCAGAAGTGTTCAGAGAATGGCCATTAATTGTTCCATAAATCTCTACATTAAATAGTAAGTATGGTAACTCTGATTATTTTTGTATGTGTTTCATTTAGTTTTTGAATGCGGTTTGTACTTCTGAAGAAGTCCACAGAGAAGGGCCTTTAATTTTTCCATAAATCTCTAAATATGAAAGCCTTCTTTTCCTTTAACTCCTTTATATTAAGTTTACCGACACCCTACAAAAGTTTCCACTTCAACAGCATCGGATAGAGGAAATTTGTAATTTATGTTACAAAATATTTTCATTAAGGAAGGAGGCTGGAGATGGAGATGGAGAGATCGCTCGTAAAGGACCCCATTCCATCCCGCTGTGACGATGACAATAATAACATCAACAAAGCGATGAATTTATGGCCGCCGATCCCCTGGGACATCTAGCTGGATTCTAATTAACCCGAAGGCTGATGCAGATCGCCGAGATACGGTTCAGGTAGCACTTGTAATACCTGTAATACCGTCCTCAAAGACTACTGTCTCCGAGTCTTTCCTGCGGCGCAGGTGTGTGCTGGCTCCGAACAGTAGGTGGTTCCCGGGCCATGCTCCTTGATTTATAAGAGCAGTTGATAGAGTTGGATGCTGTGGGGGCGTTTTATTGTGCAATCAGTAGCCAAAATAGATGGGAATCTCCCGGATAGGGTTTCACTTTCGCTATGACAACAGCGAAGGCAGAAATTGAAATGTTGACATCGATAGCCAGTCGAAGGCGGACATTCCGGGAAAGAACATAAAACGATTTGGGGAAACCGAGGCAGCGATTCCCACCGATTCCCGAAGCAGACACCTGTGCGTATCCTTTCGCTGCCTGATTAATTGAGCTACCTTGTCATCGGCTCTCCGAGTTGCAAAAAACACAAGTAAAGACCCGAGAAATTAAGGGAAATACAGGTGGTCCTCCTCTTTCGGCTGGCAGCCAAATCAATTAGCCTAACAAGACAGCCGAAATGGAAACGGAATCCGTGGCATCCTCTTCTAACTGCCAAAGGAGTCGGAGGAGCGAAGGATGTTTCGGAAGCGGCTGCAGCAGCGCTGAGGCTCCTTCTTGCTCACTCACTTCACCGGCTAAATGTGTGGTCTATGCCAATCATGCTCTTTACGCGCTGCCTTCATTAGCCGCCAACAAACTTGGCCAGTTTATCGCACGCCGCAGCCCCTCCTCCGCCCTTAGCCCAAAAGGTTCCCAGATAGCGCCGAGCACATCAAACGATGCAACCGAACCACCACAAAGGCCGCGATCCGCGGTCTTGGCCCATTATAAAACTGATTTGCGAACGCGAGAGCTGCATTTGAATGCAGAATTTATGCAGCCGCGTTCTTAAGGCGTCTCCTAGAGCATTCGTGGCACTTGAAAAAATAGGAAAAACTCTTGTTCTAAACAATATATAATATTCTACAAACAATAAATAGGGTTTTTTTTAAATAGGTTTCCTATCCATCATTTTAAAGACAATTTTTTGGAAAATAAATTTCCCTATCAGTCGTAAGAGTACATTGGAAATAATAAATTAATAAATAAACGAAGAAAAAGCGAAATATTATTATTATGTTTGTAAATATTGTATTAATAAAATGTATATAATAATACTAACTATCTATTAACTTTATAAAAAAACGAATGCATCCAAATAAAATAAACAATTAAAGGCATCGTTCCACTATTTTCCCTAGTTCTTCTTAGATTCAATATACTTAATTTCCATTTCCAGTCAGAAGGGCAATCGCTCCTATCACTTATCCCACATATTTTCCGCAGTGTGCTCCTGTTTTTTCTCTGTCCATGTAACGAGCTGGCAAAATGACTTAATTAGTGGTTTCTACTCGCGCTCTCTTGATGGCTGGCTAAATGTTTCAGGCCCGGTCTCCAGCTCCCGGCTCTCAGCTCTTAGCTCTGAGCTCCCGGCTCCAGACAGAACATCTCACTCAGCATTAACAATTAAGTCGGGATTTGGACGGGATCAGCCGGCGGCAACCTGCGGCGGCCTGCTGGGCCGTAGACCCACAGATCGGATTCGGGAGGCAGCTCAGACGACTCGACTCAGAGGACTCTTATCTAAATAGGCGCGTCCCGAAGTACAAATGGTCAAGTGGATAGATAGGGCCCCGTCCTGGAGAGTCTAATTTGTGAACAGTTAAATAAACAAACATCGAAGTCAGCCAGAGGACACTTGTCGGCGCTGTCCTCTGAAGCGAGACTGGGCTGCTGCTGCTCCTGCGCTTCCCTTTGAGCAACAAGCCGCCGCCTTGATAAGGACTCCGACTCTCAAGACTCAAGTGTCGGCGAGACACACGCGACATGGGACACAGGACACGGGACACGGGGCACGGCACAGGATCTTGGATCTTAGATCGGAAGTGCTGCAATAATTCAGGCCACCTCCTGGCTCGGAAACGAAATTCAATGCTTGAGCAGATGCGAATGAGGCAAAACTATGCAACAATGAAACGAAGCACAAGTACTTAGTCTAGTGATTATGTTACAGGCTCAAACTTTCTGCTTAAGTTGTTTCAAAATAATATATTGAGACAAATACATGTGAAACTGATAAATATTTTGAAGATTGATCAAAACCAGACCCCTTTTTAAACATAAATAAGCCGAATGTTCCTAAAAAAAAGGTTCCCCATTAATCCTTTCGCAATTCTCAGAACAGACTGTAAGCCGGCGGGAAAGAAAATTGCATAAAAAACGACCAACTCAGCGAAAGGCCACAAAATCGCAACATTCGATCGAACATCACGAACGAGTTGGAGTTGCGGAAAACCTTTTCCCAAAGCAAACGTGAGAGAATTGACAGAACGAAATGGATTCCCAGAAGCTGGGACTCTCTCTTTCTCTGCGTTCCATTTTTGTGGCTTGACCCAGAACAATGCAAAAAAGGACGATATATCTTATTGACACAGGCTGCTAGGCTGCAATATTTGCGCAATATTGCTGATCCTGGGAGCTGCAGCTAAGAAAATGTTTTGGCTGAGTCTCAAAAAGGATTAGTCGGAGGTAGCACAAATAAAACAGAAGTCCTGAACGTAAACATTAAGGCTGTACGTATAAGTATGTCCTGGGCACAATCGCATATAGGCCAAGACGCACAGGAGAAGACTGCAATTAAATCGATGATGGTCGACTTGAACATACCCCGCTATAGTGTTTTTAATTTTATCGAATCAGAATATATATTTCACCAATAGCATTGCAATTTAGTCTTTGATTTTTGCATCATTTCAAAAAAATTAATAATAATTTTGACTCGGCTCCTGGTTCCACTGCACAGGGTATTACAAAGTGCGAATCAAGAACGGCAGACGATGGAACGCTCGTTATTTTGCCAAGAAATTTCCGTGAAAAGCGCATAATGGCCAAGAATGGAGACCAAGGAAATTGCACAACAATGCACAATTCTCCCCGATTTTCCGCAGTGCCTGCCTGGCAGCACAAACACACAGCATGTGGGCGCATTCAGGCGACCGATCGATCCCGGCAGGACATGCCTGGCAAAGTCAACACAGACGCTGGAATTGAGTAAGGGAAAAGCAAATATCACGAACTACTGTGAATAAGCAGTGGACGGAACAATGGTCCCAAGGATCACATTTTTAATTGATCAGAAATACAAACAAGTGCAAAAAAAGCAGACTAATAAAGGAGACATAGGCAGGGGCGGGGGACAGGAGACAATTGTTTCCACGGGGCGTTTGTCCTGTCTCCCTTTCAATTCCCACTTTGTTTGGTCATGTTCTGTGTAAACACTGCGCCCCCGTCGAACACGCATCACTCCCTCCTCTCGATCGAGGAGGCAGTGTCCTGATTTTATAAAAAGAAACAACTGAAATTGAAATTCCATGAATTTCTCTGATCAATCACAGGCCATTCAGGAAAATAGTAGCAAATATCACTTATTAAAGGGAACTGTTTCATGTCCCTTTTTTGGAAACAATTTGTCAGCAGTTTGTAAGATCCCCTGGCATTGTCCCAATAAAAATGTATAAAGTTTGCGGAAAAGGATCTACAAAAATAAAAAAATTTTAAATGTTCAGATAAATATTTCCCGAAGTAAGAGAAACATTTTATGAATTTATTAGTCCTAGATCGGTGGCAGCTGCTGGGGCTGGTCTCTAATCTAATCAGGAGAGTCATAACTTTTACTTGGACAGGCTGGAGAGGGCCACTACTCGTCCTCGCTCTCGTATCTAATCAGCGGGTAGCTGCAGGCTACAGTCCTTGAAGTCCTGGCCTCAAGCCAACAGTGTAGAGTTAACGGAATGGAATCATCTCGAGAAATCGCTCCAGTCAGCGCGGCGCTGGCGGCGGACTTCAATTGCCAGCTAATCCCCGAGCTGCAATTCACTTTTGACGCATTCCCGGGGTCCCTGAGTACTCCGAGAGGATCATTCAAGTGCATTTAAATCCTCGTCGGAGCCGAGATCCTGTCTAACCGCAGCTTGCAGGCTGCCAGAACAAAAGGCAAGGGACATGGAAACGAGAAGGATTCAGCAGTGCGTGAATTTCGTATTCCGCTTTTGGCAAACAAAATTGAACAGGATATCAGCGCTTGACACAGAAATCAGGGAATCAATAAAGCAGCATTATTTTCCTAGGCAAGCGGGGGTGCCTTTTCGAACAAAGGAACAACTCAAAAAGGGTGAACATTTGTATAGCGGCAGGCCTTTGCCAATTGATCTCGCTGATTTCGAAAAATAAAGCACTCAGCGAGCCAAGGATACATTCAAAAATCCTGCATTGAAGACGGCCAAGGACCGTAATTTATTTCTTAATTGTCCGGACATTTTGGCACAGTTTGTGCTCAAGTACTTGTTAGATCCTAAGAACTTTAGTCAAAAGGATGCCAAATTGTAAGCCAAAAGGTATTTTAACAAAGATGAATGCCGTTTACAAAAATATACAAAGGTTCTTACATATAAACTATATTAAGGACTCTCCCAGCCAGTAAAGGAATTTCCTGGCAGCAAATACGTTTAAATAAATCAAATATTTAAAGCCGTTCCCAAGATATCTTACCTAAATTAAATTTTTCCGTCCCTTTCTCTTTGAAAAGTATTTTTTTAATAGTAAATTTAAATAAAATGTTTAAGTCCTTATAACCTTATTAATTAAAAATTAAATTAAATGTAGCAATAAATTAAAATCTTTTAAGAAATAATGGATGGATAATTACGGGACATTCTAAGCGAAAAAAAATTGAATATTAAATATGATGTAAAATTACATGTTTTTCAAAATCTAATTTTCTGTAAAATATTTTTTGTGGCATACCAAGTTACAGAGTTACTGGATTCGGCCTTTTGGCACAGCGTGTGTTCCGTAATTTGCATAATTTGCATTGCCGCCGGCTCAGTTTTGAGTTCTGAGTCCTTTGATCAAGGACCCTCGCGCGTGCGCACTCCGCTGCCCCGCCCCTTTTTCAGCCACGCACCCAGGATAACAAGTTTTTGTTCAACAGAGCTTTTGGATTTTCCCTCCCAATGTAATCATTTATTCAAATAGATTTCATTTCATTCGCGATTATTCGCTATTGTCCTGTTGCTGCCCCTGTGTCCCCGTTGAGTCCTGTTGCTCATGCGCACTCACCCTTGATCATCGTCATCGGATTGCAACTTTGGTTTCCACCTTCATCGGGGGTTGATCGGGAAGTTTTCCGTTGACCCGACATGCCGATGCCCTCTAAAAAGATAACGGACAACGTAGGTAATAAGTCTAATCAATATTTTAAAATGCTTAAAATTATGTGTAAATATTTCTTTTGAGCCAATTTTCTTTATTTCTTTACATTTTTCCTGCGGACGACATGCTTTTATTTAATAGAACCATTAAAAAATCCATAAAAGTTATCCTTCAATTTCCAGACCCATTCATACCTCGAACCCATGGACATTCAGTAACCAAAGAAAGGGGCAGGAAGAAGCCCGTAAGAACGTAGGGCCAGAATGAAATATGACGGCACACCCTATGAAAAGGACATTACATTTTGTTTGAAATCCAGGGAATCATAAAGGGACGAAACTATGCGTGGCGGCACTCCCACTTCCCTTTCGATTTTCCATGCAGCTTTTTGGCTGCTGGCCAGATCCGTAGAGCAAACACCCCCAAACCCAGACATACCTACATACGAGTGCGTGCTAATCCTGTCGGAACTTAATGCAACGCCAGGACCTACGTGGACATTGTTATTGACAAACTGCCGAGGGTTGTTCGGGCGCCTGCTCGCCAGAAAAGGAGAGGGGGCGAGGACTGAGCGATTGCTGTAGCAGGAGCAGATGTTTTTCGCGGCAGGACGACGACGATGATGAGGATGACGTTGGCGATCAGCGACCCCAGCACGGGGCACGAAACACGGACCTTAAAGGACAACAAAGGAGCGTGAGCGGGAGAGAGAGATAGAGATAGAACTAGGGTAGAGCCAAATCGAGGGAGATCCTTGAGCCTCGTTCCAAACCGGTCGCTATGTTATGGCCAAAAAGGCGGAGCACCGAGAGAAATAAATACTTAAAACTGAACACCAAAAATATATTATATGTAAATATTATGAGTTATATAATTCTTTAAATTCCAACTAAATGGCAAATTCTAAAAATTCTTCTATCTTTAATACACCTTTAGTACCCTCTATCACACCTCCAGCCCATAATGTTGTTTTCTTAAGCCATAATTTATATTACTGTTGACTTAAAATCACTTAAAATAAGGCCAAAAAGTATGCTATATTCATTGGCAGCCTTGATCTACTTTCCTGAGCAGCAATTTCTTCTTTTTGTTTAAAATTCTGTCATTTTGAGGAGTGTATTTAATTAAAAAAGTTACCGCTTTTTATGCACACTTTCGCCTGCAGCGTTATATGCCCAGATTGGATCAGGATCGGGATCAACGATAGGAGCAGTATCTGCTCTGAAGCTGAGGGAGCGAGTGAGCGAGACAGTGAGTGAGCGAGGGTGAGAGTAATTTATTGTTGCTTGTCAACCCCCGAAAAGCGCGCCAAGGGCCCAGCTCTCGATGCCAGGTCCCTCTATGTGCACTTATGAATGTATATACTCGTCCTGCCAGAGTCCCGTTCCCAGGTAGAGCACGATCCCCTATGTGCACGCACACTGCCACTGTACATTATGTACAAGGCGAGGCACGTGCGCACGATCCAACGCTCCCCAACAGTTCGAGCATTTCCAACGATTCCACTCAGATGCGTTCGACTCCTTAGGGAAATTCACAGTTTTCACAATATAATGGAATCGAAAACGTTACTGGAACTGAAACTGAAACACACTTTTGGCACATGCCAAAGAGCATAGATCGAAAGATCTATAAAGCATATCAAATAAAATATTTAATTTAGGAAGCCGGCTTCGAAAAGTACATAATCGATGTAGAAATATAGTTTTAAAGGCCCTGAGCTTATTTTGATGGCTCTAATGTCAAATCTAATGTCCAAAATGCTAATGAATGTGGTAAGTCATATATATTCGCTTTTAAACTCCTACTAAAATAGTAACGAATTGGGAAAAGGAGGTACATTTTCAACATTTTAAAAGACATCACTTCTCTCTCCACATCTTTTCTTTCTTCCATTTGCATCGCCGCGAGCGACCTTTCCTCGAGAGATCCTCAAAGCAATTCGCCTTGGACCCCTATCACTTATCCCCCGAAGTTATTTCGAGGACTGCCACAGCAAAATTCCATTCGCCTTCAAGTTTCCTCCGCGCCACTCACAAACCCAAGGAAGAAATACACATAAAATATGTGAAAGAAGGAAAAACAAGAGCAGGAACGATTTACGAGGGCACAACTGCGCACAGATGCCGCTCTAAGGAAGGCAGGATCCTGACGACGGATCGGGGCACTTGAGTCGACGACAAGTACACAGGACTCGGGACTCAGAACTCGTACTCAGTCAATCGGCGCCTGCCCCCGGTAACAGGGGAAACAAGAAAAGGAAAAGCCAAGCCAAAGTCAATCTCTGGAAGAACGCCTGATTGATTTACGAGCACGAAGAGGATGTGACGTTCCCAGGTTCCCTGCAGGACTCCTGTTTGCTCACCGCTTTCACTCCCATTTCGAATTTCACTCATCATCTATATTCATATTTTTCCTTTTATATTTTTTCGTTCCCATTGAAATCGATGCCTCCTCGAAATGCAAATAAACCGGGAAAACCATCGGAGCGATGCCAATCCCTAGATCGAAGGAAATTAGTTTTTGTTTGCCCAAATTGTTGTACTTTCTCAGGCCGCCGCCAGAGATGAAAGTCACTAGAAAGTAGGGGGAGAAAAGGAGAGAAGAAAGTCAGGATTCGGACACAGGAAGTGGGCCAAGCCCAAGGTAGACCCTCAGGGGAGGTTTTAGAAGCCAGAAGCTTCTAATTAAATTAAGAGACCCCTAAAAAAACAAAGATTTCTTTATACACAACTTAACACCTAAGTTCCAACTCTGAGAACTTTGATAACTTGACAGATTCTGTTATATACATACATGTATATATATGTGTATATGCTATATTTCTTCCTATACCTGTGTGAGTGAGGGAACGGGGGAATTATCCGTGAGCCGAGCTCCGACAGAACTGCATTAATGAGACTTTCAACCCCTGAGGAAATCGGACAAACAATTCCACCGGGGGTTGCCATTGGGTTGCAAGTAAAATATTGTTATTACTATTTTATGATTATTATATTTTTAATTATTATTATTCGGGCTACACATTACTACAATTAAATAATGTTAATTCCAGAATCTCATTCAAAAACCTTATATTTCTTGATAATATTTTAGTTATTCGTTTTGTCTACAAAATAATTATATTTATGGCATATTTTCACACCTTATAGTGGCACATTCTCGATTCCCGCAATTTTCTCGCCGTGTAGGGGGCAGGGGGCGTGTCGTGTCGGGTCGCATCGTCAAAGTGGGACGCAACCGAGTCAAAGTCTCGAGGACAACAAAGGACTCGATGTGGCAGCTCTCACAACTCACAATTGTTGACTCTTTTTCCTCCTTTCTCGGCGAGCAAGAAGCAGATCCTCGGGGATCGCAAAACCGGTAGTCGGTAGTCCTGTTTCCTTGAACCTTTCAAGTGAACTCAAGTTTATAAATTGTGCAGCAAGTACACACAAAGGCGACGCCGTATGTGCGCCGAAAAAAGGAAAAGTTCGCAAAGGACTCGGACTGAGGCTGAGACTCAACACAGCCTCAGGTCTGGTGGAAACTACCTGAAGGGCTGTTTAAAAAGTTTATTGTGGCAGCGAAACAAGTTTCCACACAGCCACAGACTGCTAAGCTTAGGACTCCCGGCGAAAAAAAAATGGAACTAGCAAGGAGTCTAGGTAAAATTATTTTCCCACACCAGCGCTCCTTAAGGATCTCTCTCTCCTCCGGAGGCTGCAGTTTCTCACCCCTGGCATCTTGTCAATTTTAATTAGGATTTATGGCCGAACAAATTCCAGGATCATCGGTTCTCGCCTTTAATTTCCCTTAATTAGCTCGACAATTGGCAAATGATTTTGCACAAAGGCGGAGCCTTGATTGGTTTCGGTTGCATTGGAAAAGGAAGAAAAGCCCTCATGTACATATGTCTAGCAAATGCCACAGAACATGCCAAGATAGTCCTAGTCACATGTACTTCTGAACCCTTCAGTGATTAAGTGGAAAAGTTAAAGACAACTGACAAGTCGCTGATTCGAAAATGATGTATGGCAATGGGGAACAGCTGGGAACTGTTAAAGGATAAATTGAGAGAGCAATTACTAAAGTAATGACAGCATTGAGAGTAGTTCCTTAAATAAAATAATATAATATTAATATTAAAAGTATCTATTAAATACTTTCTAGAGGGTATAGCAAAGTTTTGTGTAAGTTCTTGACATTCATGTGTTTCTATTAGTCCCCAAAAGGTACCTGGGTAGAGCCTAAGACCTACTAATTTGATATATAATATATATTTCCATCATTGCTACTATTTTATTAACGTTTTAAGAGTCTTTAGAACGTCGTAGTTTTTATTTTTGATTATCATTTGCTTAGAAGTTTTTTTTAGAGCCAAGTCCTATGGTGATCTTCCCGGCTGTGTGTGGGAATCCAAGGTGCTGCGCCCTGCCTGTGGTAGCTCAGGTAACCGAGGGACCAGGGCTGCCAAAGCTCCCTCTGCTCTCACCTCGTATTATGCATATATCGAGGGGCGGTATATTAACACAGGGCCATATAAAGCCTATGTACAGCGAGAGAGAGAGACCGAGACATTCCACCCTTATGCCAATCGATCAGATGTTAGTTTTCCCAAAAGCCGCAGTTCCACACTGAGGTGTGTGTTGTGTGTGTGAGTGCGTGCGTGCGAGTGAGTGAGTGAGTGAGTGAGTGTGATCCCCGGGAAGGATCGCAGGGAGGGACACCCCTGTCTAGGGGATGAAAAGTCAGCAAGCGAACGTTTTACATAAGGACGCAGGCGGCAGGACCTTCGGCAGTCAGCGAAGTCACTTCCGTTGAGCCGTCGAGTCCATCGAGTTAGCCGCAGTTCGAGTTCGGAGTTCGGGGCACGCGACACAGAACGCCAGCAGCTGTCCTTAAGCAAGGACACGTCAGCCAGTCACCTACAATCATCGCTCAGCCACTATAGCCAAAGGAGCCAAAGGAAACCAGAAGAGCCAAGTTACCATGGCCGCCCTGCCCTCACCGCCCACCAATGCCGATGCCAGTGAGAGCAAGGAGAATCCCCAGGGACAGGGACAGGGACAGGGGCTTGGACAGGGACAGGGACAGGGACCCGGGCTCAAGGCCACTCTCAAGCCCTTTGGCAAGATCACCGTGCACAATGTCCTCAGCGAGAGCGGAGCCAACGCCCTGCAGCAGCATATTGCCAATCAGAACACGATCATCCGCAAGATCCGCGACTTCGGCATGCTCGGAGCTGTACAGAGTGCGGCTGCGGCTCAAGCGCAGGCAGCGTCGTCGGCCGGCAGTAACAGCACCACCCCCCTGCCCAGGAAGCGACCTCTGGGCGAGTCCAAGCAGAATCAGCAGAACCAGCAACAAAAGCCGCTTCCCGCCGCCAAGAGGAGCAAGTCCTCGCTGAAGAAACTGCAGGCCGAGAAGACCCCAAAAACGACGCCCCAAAGGAACTTGGCCAAGCTGCAGCGGCAGTTGGAGCAGCGGCTTGTGCAGGAGCCGGAGCATCAGGGTTCGGTGGTGGTGGCGTCAGTGGGTGGAACGCCCGGCCGGAAGGGCCTGCCCCTGCCACAGGCCGTGGCCCGCCGGAATGCCCGGGAGCGTAACCGCGTCAAGCAAGTGAACAACGGATTTGCCCTGCTGCGCGAGAAGATACCCGAAGAGGTGTCCGAGGCCTTCGAGGCCCAGGGCGCCGGCCGCGGGGCCAGCAAGAAGCTGTCCAAGGTGGAGACCCTGCGCATGGCCGTGGAGTATATCCGGAGTCTCGAGAAGCTGCTGGGCTTCGATTTTCCACCGCTGGGTCGCTGCGCCAATAGCTCCGGCTCCGGCGACGACAGCTTCATGTTCATCAAGGACGAGTTCGATGGGTTGGACGAGCACTTTGATGACTCCCTGAGCAACTACGACATGGAGGAGCCCCAGCAGCATCAGCAGCAGCAGCAGCTTCTACCTGCCGTGGAGACGGAGCCCAGTCCCAGTCCCAGCGTAGATGTGCTGCCCAGCCTGACCACCCTCAATGGGATGCAGTACATCCGGATACCGGGCACCAACACCTACCAGTTGCTCACAGCCGAGCTGTTGGGTGAACTGAGCCAGGGCGCAGGAGCGGAAGCGGCATCGGTGGCTGTCAGCAGTCCCTGCTCCTCACCACCTGCCGTCGTGGCCGAGGAGCTGCTCTTCAAGCAGGAATCGCCGCCAGGAATCCCCGTTGCTTACAGTCTACAAGGACAGCAGCAGCCACAACCGCAGCAGATCCTGGGATCCTCGCCCATTCTACCCGCTTTCTACGACCAGGAGCCGGTCAGCTTCTACGACAACGTGGTGCTGCCCGGCTTCAAGAAGGAGTTCAGCGACATCCTCCAGTACCAGGAACAGGCCGGGCCCTGCGCCTCCGGCGGTGGCTGCCTCTCGGACGAGAGCATGATCGATGCCATCGATTGGTGGGAGGCGCACACGCCCAAGTCGGACGGCGGTCCCGCTTCCTCCTCCAATCTCTCCAACGACGACACCTCCGCCGTGCTCTTGTAGAAGTCCAAGTCATTTTTTATATATTTATATATACATTTTTTTTGCAAGCAAACCCAAGCCTTGACCGAGTCATTGAGTAAATGTAAATAGCCGAGAGCGAGAGCGGGAGATAGAACGAGAGAATCATCTAGTGATCATCTTCTTCCTGACCTCCACTGTCCTCCCCAAATAGTTGACCTAATAAAGAGCTAAATGTTGAGCCAGTCCTAGTTCGTAGTCGTCCTTGTTCCCCCTCTAATGGCAGCTCCCCTGCCTAGTTAAGGTTCCAACTTTTTTTTCATAGGCCTAATTGTGCGAATGTTCAGTTGAGTTAAGGTAATATATACTATATGCTATATGCTATAAACTATAAAATACATGCAAAGTGCTAAAAAATCAAACCAATGTCTTTGAATATGGGTATAAAAGGGTTTTACGGATGTGGTCATATATTCTGTTAAATATCCGGACTTTATTGACGTGTGTAAAGACGTTTTAGCTTTAAACATGTTCTTAAAGGGCGGAAAAAAAATAAAGCAATATATTTTTGTGATAGATAATATCGATAAATAGTAAATATATATTTAACAATTAAATGTTACATTTTCAATCTAGAAAATTTCGACTTTGAAGTGGTTTTCCCAGAGCTGCCTTGCCTCCGATCTCTGGTGTCCTAACGGTTTCGCTCAGCATCCATATATGCACATATATTGGATTTCGGCTAATGGCTGCCAAACATGCACACTCATCGGATCGGATCGGATCTGATCTGAATAAGAACTGAAAAAATAACAGAAAACGGAGAACTAACAGCAAGGGAATCGGCGTATCATGTTCATTTTCATAAGCGTCCAAGCATGCAAGGGATAGAGATCGCACGGTATATGCTGCATATAGTATGTGTATTTGCATACGGGACAGGGAAAGGTCCTGCCAGGCACTCCGCTTCACTGCCTGATATTCAAATGGGCCTCATGTCCGTGTCCTGATAAATGACAGTGCGCCCGAGGGAGAAGAGAGACCGAAAAAAAACCGGAGAGAGGAGATCGAATCCCTCTGGCGTAACCCTGCAACGTGGGAATGGAAAAGCCGAACCGGAATTGTGCTGCTGCAAGTGCAGGTCTCCTATTAACAGAACTAATTAAATATGCAGCAAAAGGGGCATAATAATTAGGGATTTACGAAGGGCAACCGCAGAGCAAACGGATTGCACTCAAACACTGAGGTCCTGGGTGTCCTACTCCGACAAATCCTTGATCGATTAGTTCAAATAAAAGTGTTGAAATTGGCATGAGGCATTAATGGGTAAAAAGGTGTGGCATATACATGACATTTATTTTATTTAAATTAAATATGCTTAAGGAATACGAAATAAATTCAATATAGAACCATCAGGGATTGTTTTAAAGGACAATATTTTAGGTATTCGACAACTCCTTCTCTGACTTACTTATATTTCTTGTAATACTTTTCTAGAATATTTCTTTTATTTTCTTTACAACATAAATATATATACCTATGTACACATATTATATATCTAGGTATATAATCCTAGGTATTGGCATTGAAAGTACCAAAAAACGGAAATCTTGACTGCCATTATTTAAAGGCTCTTTTCTCACCCTCACGCTGGCTTGGCGCTAGGATCTCTTGGCTAATTGTATGCAGGACCTTATTGTCCTGTGCCAACGTTGGTCTTCCCCTCTCCCACCTCCCTCTCTGCCGCTTTGGACAGCTGCCAGGAGACAGGACACAAATGAAAAGAAAACATCTCGAGAAAACCGAGAAAAACGCGCCAATCCAAAAAGGATAAAAATGATGCAAAATTATCCAAGACGAGGAGGACGAGAAACAGGATCGAACAATGGGGAAAATCAATTGAAAATCGTTTGGCCATTAAGAGGAGAGATGGCCTGTGCCAAACGGGATCGGAGAAGAGCATCTGCGGATTCCAGACGTTGAGTAATACGAGTGTGCCCTCGAGCGAGCCTACACACAAAGAAAAAAACGGAGCCTAGATCAAGCTATAACACAATTAATAATTAATTTAAACAACGAATTCAATCACTTTTAATACTCATATTTGAAAATATATTTACAGATATCTTTGATAACATATTCATATTTATTGGACAAATCAAATTAAAATTCTGCTTTAGTTTTTATTGGTTTAAGAAATCGTCTTATTATTTATTTTATTTATTTAGAAAGAATGGATATTTCAATCTCCTTTAAATAATAACAATTATAACCATATTTATCCCAATAATAAATATTTTAACTTTACCCTCGATATTTTTTCTCCATGTACCAGTCCCTGTCCTTCGGCCGTTTCCCATTTCTTGATCCAGGTGCAAAGGTGCGTTTCCCTACCTTTCTTTTTATTTTCTTTTTTTGTGGTGGGTGCCCTGTTCACCGTTAGCAGTGAAAATCTGCTCGACGCACCGTTATGATTATTAAAAATATATATATATGTTGGTAATGCGATCGATCCTATTTCGGACTGAAGTCCCGTTCCGATTTATCGCTAGGAAAGGCTTGAGCAGCAGATGAAATCCCCTTTCGCCGCTCGTCGGAGCCCGGGTTCGGTTTCGCTCTTTGATTCCTCCTCCCGTTATGCCCCTTTGCGGGCACATGTCACCCTCCTGAATATTCATAAATCATTGGTTGTAATAACTCATTATTATTGCAACGGGACATGGACTCGTACGAGGTGCACCCCGCCCTCACGTTCAGTTAGCGTGTGCGCAGGCGCATGGGCTGGGGGTCCCCGATCCTGATCCCGATCCTATTACCAGTATCCAGGGACAGTTGCTGGCGGGGACTCAGTTTTCCAAGGTATTATTAAAATCATATGGGACTCAACAAGATCTCATCACAAATATAGATAACTGGAAACTTATTTTCCAAATTCATTCATCGACCGCCCGTTCTTAGTTTCCGACACATTCATTCAGTTTATCTTAGTTTCTGTACCTTCAAGGCGACTCATTCAGTTTACCATAGTTAAGGGCTTAAAGGATTTGAGCACTTTCCTGAGTGCCTGCAGATCCGCTGATCCGCTGATTCGCTGTCCGGGATCTAGGGTTTCAGTCATTCAGGTTTTGTGCTCTGATTTCCTAACCCAGTTTCAGAAAGACTCTTAGCCGCAGAATAAGCCGCAGGATCTCCATTTAAACTTAAGCAGTTTTTCTGGCCATCATTCCAGGGATTTTTACTCTGATTTGTTGTCTCGAGTGGACGCACTTCAGGCCACAATAAGGGCACTTAAGAGCGCGCTTTGTGGCTAAGACGCTTAAGCGCTTAAGCAGGGTCTGGACGCTGTGGCTAACACTTTCTGAAAGCGTAAGACCCCCGCCCCTTGTCCGGAGATGATCCTGCGGCTGACAGATCCAAGTTAATTTCATTCAGGACTCGCGTGCCGCTGCCATATTGCGTCCTCGAGTAAAATAATAACATCATAGGAATGTCCTCGGCGAGTGCAGCAGCTCCAAATGAAGGGCATAAGGACGACATGTGTTGGCTCTGAAAGTGCTCCAACAACGACTGGCTGCACATGTTTCCCAGGACCCCGTCACCGGCTGCCTCCACGTGGGTCCACATAATGCACGTTCCGAATAAATATAGAATAATACCCTGTATTTCCCGTAGCCCTGTGTTTTGACTCCTGGCACTCCAGGGTGGCCACGGGCCTTTATTTACGTTTCAGGACTCCTTTTGGGATCAAGAGCACTCGGCATTGAGTCATCATCGATTGTGTGACTCGCACAATTTTGACAGGCTCTGTTGGCCAAAGGCATCTCTCCAGGAAGCCCATTTTTGCATTGCATTGATTGAGATGTCCTCTCTGTCTGTCTGAACAATATTCCGAGCTCTTTGAACTTAACCTGACAAGGATCCTGGCTTGGTGTGGGGTCCGTTCACGAGAAGGACATCCCGGAAACAGCTCAATCAATGCAGAAAGGCTCCCTCTCAGGGAGAGGCTAAGAGTTTCCCTGAGAAAAATGAATTCCAAATAATTCCAAATAATAATAAACATCCTAATGATAGCGCGGAAGTTAACATGACTTTTTATGCCTCGACTTACTCCCCCCAAAAACAATGGAACATAATTTACGAAGCATTTTCTTCCACCTAGCACATGCCAAATTAATGGTAAATTTCTCTAGAGCCAGATCAGTGGGAGATGCGGCTCGCGGTGGTCATCAAAGGGTCAAAAGGAGGCCCGAGTGTCACGCATGAAGGACATTCGTATGCCCCGCTACGAAATTCACAATGCCTAAAGGATTCCGCCATAAAAAGCGGAATGAATGTGCACAAACATCCGGAATGGAGAGTGTCCCGAAACGGTGGATTGGATTACCGCCGCCGGTGATGTGCCCAAGATCCTGGCAGGTAGAAGAGCGTAAAAAACACTCGGCTATTTTCCTAGCGCAAAAAAGGACAATGGTAAAGCAGAACCGATGTGCATGTCCTTTTCGCCTCGGCTTCCTCCTCCGAACGGGTTCATTAATCGTGTTTGGCAACAGGAAGCGCACCGCGAAGGAAAACGAAAGGACTTCCGTTCCGTAATCGGATGCTCGTTAATCGAACGGAAAATCGAGAGGAAAATCAAACGGAAAATTGCATTGCAATGCCGAAAAAAGACCAAAAGTGAAAGCCGACTCCCAACACTAAAAAACCCAAAAGGAGCTGCCAAAACCAAAGAAGGAGTGAGAAATTCCATGACAGGGCGAAAATTCCTCCATTATACAGCGATGAACTGCCAGCGATTTTGGGACAATAGCATTTGCATTTGTCACGGCCTCGGTCCGAACCAAAATCCGATTAATCGCATTACAAATCGACCTGCGAAATGAGGTGTCGACTTAAGTGAGCAGAGTGAGCGCTGGGCAGCGCGCGATCAGCGATCGCCGCCGATCAGCATAATGCTAACAAATTCGAGCAGCTTATACACAGCGGTAAAACACATGACAATATACCAAAATATCGTTGTAAAATTAAATGAATATGTAGACACCCTACACCCTACAGCTACATACATAGTTGGTTTCAGTATACCTAAATATATGTATAGCCTAGATTTAAGTCAGAATCCTGGAATGCACTGACGGATTCATTTACTTAAATACCCATCTTTATATATGCATATTACTATTCATTAATATAGATTATTTACAATTTAATGGGGAGATTTCAGGGGAGTACATTTAAGCATTTATTCTACTCAAATTGCTAACTTTGGGACCTCAATCCTTGGTAACATCAATCGCATGTTGAATGCTGTTTTAAGTGGATTTTCTCTCTCTGTAGGTACCTTACGCCGCACACCTTTCACACTCCACCAAGGACAGAGAGGGCTCTGCATCAATATTTTGACATTGCCGGCGGTTTGGTGTTCGCAAAAACTGCCGATTGCAACGCATTAGCGCATTAACGAGGAGGAGGACCAGGATCCGCGGTGGTTATTCCGCAGATCATGTGGCACATATCAAATTTCAAGGTTGTAATACCGATCCGCGATCCCCAACAGAATGTGTATATTTTACATATTCAGTGCGTTGTTTCAGAAACCTTCTGTTTATACCCTTATACCTTGCAGGGTAATTTAATTATAGTCGAGTTTGCAACGCTCTGAAGGAGTCATTTCCGACCATAGGAATCAAACGACTTTTTCAATTACAGTTTTTACAGCTCCATGGGCTGCGCTTGCTTTTATGTATATATTTCATATATTTTTAATATTTTTTGGGTTTCATTCAAACCATGTGACTTAATAAATACTAAAATAGAGGAAAAAAAATCACACTACAGTCTAGGAAAAAAAAGAATGGGATGGGATAGGCATAGGACATAGGCATAGGAGAGGGAATACAAATGGAAACAGTTGAGTAATTAAAGGGAGAAGGGGGATATAGGATATAGAGTATATAGCATATAGGGGCACCACCCACTAAGGACCAACGAAAAGAAAGAAATAGAAAGTAATAAAGAAAAAGAATAATGGAAAATTGGTTGACTCTCTGGCTGGCTTGTTGGCTTTCTCGGTTCGGTTCGGTTCGGTTCGGTTTGGCTACGGGTTCGTCGTCATCGGATCTATGTACAGGGCTCTCAGGAATCAGGAATCAGGAATCAGGGATCGGAGTCGGAATCGGACCTAGGCGCTGGCATTGGCATACTGACGCTTCTCCAGCGAGATGTTGAAGCCGTTCTCCAGCTTCAGGATGATGTCGGCCTGCAGCTTGAAGTCCGCCTCCGTGTCGGTCGAGTGGACGATGTAGTTCCTCACGATGGTGGACAGGAGGACCTTGAGCTTCAGCATCGCGTACTTGCGACCCACGCAGCTCCTGGGCCCGGCGCTGAACGGAATGAAGGCATAGTAGTGCCTGTTGGCCATGCGCTCCGGCAGGAAGTTGTCCGGGTCGAACTTGGTCGGATTGGGATAGATGTCGGGGCGCCGGTGGACGCTGTACTGGAGCACGATGCAGGTTGTGCCCTTGGGCACCGTGTAGGGGCCACTAGCCAGCTTCAGGTCGAAGTCCAAGCGGCGGGCAATCAGGGGTACTGGTGGGTACAACCTCAGGGTCTCGAGGATCACGCGCTCCAGATACTTCATCTCCATGGTGTCGGCGAAGGTGCAGTCGCGCAGCATGTTGTCGCCGAAGATGGCCTTCTGCTCGGCGAACACCTTGGCCTGAATGTCCTTGTGGATGCCCATCATGCACAGCGCGAAGCTGGAGCCCGCCGAGGTGGTGTCGTGGCCCTCAAACATAATGGTGTTCACCTCATCGATGATGTCCTTCTCATTCCACTCGATGTCCGGATTTTTAGCCATCTCCACCATGGCGTCAAGCAGAGCCAGACGCCGCTTGGCGCCCACATCGTTCTCATCGATGTCGTCCAGATCGTCCCGCAGGCCCTCCTTCTTGGTCGCCGGGGCGCTGCTGCTGGGCGCGATCTCCTCAATGATGGCCCGCGACTCCTCCTGGAAGTTCTCCTTGCGGTCCCTCACCACCTTGCTGGTCATGCCCAAGATGATGTCCATCATCTTGTCGCCCTTCTCGCGCAGCTTGGTGAACTTGTAGATGGAGTCCAGGCGGTAGAGGAGCTTCACCTGCCGCTTGTGGATGATGTCGCACATGTCGACGACGGCCTGGGCGTACTCGAAGCTCTTGTTGCCCTCCGGCAGCTTCTTCACACCCATCGCGGTGGACAGCAGGATGTCGACGGTGGTCGTGGACATGTAGTCGTGCACGTCAAAGGACTTGCCCGCCTCAAGGGCCATGCGGCCCACCACGCTCTTGGAGTGGTCGACGAACGTCGGCACGAAGCTCTTGAGGATGCTCTGGTGGAAGGTGGGGGCGATCATCTTGCGGTGGTGGCGCCAATGGTGTCCGTTGCTGATCAGCAGCCCGTTGCCGAACCAGGGCTTGAAGTAGCGATACTCCTCGGCCTTGGTCAGGTGCTGGTGGCCGCCCAGGATCAACTCGATGTCCTTGGGGTTGGTGAGGAAGACGAGCAGGACGTTTCCAAGCCATGCCTTCATCGTCTCGCCGTACTTGTTAAGGTAGCCCAGACCGACGGCCAGGATCTCGGCGTTGCTCAGCCCTGCTGCCACGTGAGCCTGTCCCAGGATGGGCAGCTCCGGCGGCGACGGTATGTTGGCCACCATGCGGTACTCGCGGCTGTTGCGGCGCCAGTACTCGTACAGGGCCATCGCCACAAGGGTGCCCACCAGGGTGGTCAGCATGGGGCTGAATCCCAGCAACGAGCCGCCGCCTCCAGCTGCAGCCTGCTGCAGCGTCTCCTGCACTGTTTCCACTGCCATGATTGCTCTCGCTCTCTCTCTCTGTCTGTCACTTATCCGCTGGTGGTCCTCCTTAGATCCTCCTGCTTCGATGGCACTGTTGCTATTCCAGCCGCCAGCGCTCAACTGTGCCTTACCCACCGCCGAGTCCACAATTTTATACGGACCGGTCCTCGGGGTGGTCGGGTCTGGGGGCCAGTCCGGGAGTCAAGTGTATGCCAGGCCACCACCCAGTCCCAGTCCCAGTCCCAGTCCCCGTCCCCGGTGGTGATTTGCAAACCAAATCCGAGTCACGTAGTCGTCCGACCGAGCGCACTTTGGAGCCGCTCCACTGCGTCATTCCGTTTCCGATTGCCCACGGAGCCACCATCGGCAGTCCGCCATTAAATGACAGTGGGCACAGACGGACAGTCCTCTGGTTCGCTCTTTCCCAGTGCAGTGCGATCCACCTTTCACCTCATGCAAGTGGTTTTCCAAAGAATAATACGGATTTTCAGTGACAATTTCAAATTTTTCCAAGTCTGATTTTTGTTTTCCAAATTAATGGTATAATTGTAGTATTAACCTTAATGGTTTATATTTAAAACATTACGTTTTGACGATTTTTCTGGTGATCTGTCCTTTGAAACTATTTGACAATAATCAAATTTATTGAGCTATTAAAAACATACAATTAACGTATTGGAGTTTTTATGATTATATTCAAACTCTTATTCGTCAAAAAATAAAATATATATATAGCGCATATTTTTGAAACATTCAATATTACTATGCATTATTATTACTTCGATAAAAACGAAGCCTGAAAATTAAAACACCTAAAGCTCTTATTTTATAAATTTTGTTATCCTAATGGCAAATGATTTGCCAATAAATTCCTTATTAATATGTTTCTATTATTATTATAATATTCCATATTATTATATTCCATATTATTATATTCCATATTATTACCTATAAAATTGCATTAAGAATCGATCCATTTTGGTAACAAAAAAATAGGTCCTTAGAGGAAATATATAAATGTCAAGCCTTTACAATCCAATTCCGAATCTTGCAAAGCAGTGAAGGGGGGAAATAACCCCGTCCCCCCGTCTCCCCGTCTCCCCACCCTGTTAGAAAGTGAATGGAAAGTGAACGTGGGCTCTGCTAGCAAGCCTCTTCTTCCTGCGGAAGTGCCCAGGATGCCAGTCGATCCCTACTCGGGATCGGGTATGCAAAGTGCTACTACCTGTGCGCGACCACTTGCAGGATGATTTACCTGCCGACAAGCGGAAGTTGGTGAGGGCAGATCCTCTCCATCTCCGTCTCAGTCTCCGTCTCCGCTTTCGCTTTTCATTAAATTCAATTTCGCCGCCTTTGTGCCCGGCCACCTGAGCGGCGCACGGGGCCATGCAAAAAAGGGAAAAGCGAATAAAACAAGGTAAATAAACAATAAATCGGAGTACAGCGCAGACAAAGGGGAGGAAGCTGTCGCTTTTCTGATCTTCCTCCTGCGCCTCCGATTCCTGTTTCGAGTGATCCTCTTTACTATTTATTTTCATTTGCAAATGGATATTTGCTGAGCGCGTGTTCAAAGCGTGGTACTATCCATATATTTCAGTACACCTGAGCACACGTAGAGTCGCTCTTTGGCACATTAATAACCGCTGCACATTCAACACATTAATTAAAATTGGTAAAAATAGTTTTTATTGAATTTCTGATCGAACGGACTTAAGTAATTCGAAATCAAAGCATAGCAACACAATTGAATCGATGTTTTTGTATTGTTTTGTTTTCGCAGAATAAATTACATGAATACTCGACACTCGATACACTTTTCGCTTACAACGTAACTGATATACATATGGATATATATGCTAATTAATTTATGCGTACATATGCTCTAGGCGCTAGGTATATGTGGGTATGACTTTTATCGATTCGCGAAGCCTGAGCTTCGCGCAATGCTTTACAAAATAAGGATTCGTGTTTCCCGAATACACATAATACGTTACAACTTATGCGAATCGTCTCTCTCTCTTCGCAACTACGAACTAACAATGTCTTTTAGCTTTATCGAATGAATGAAAAGAACACAGGCACGCACTTGAGGTGCACTTGATGTACACTTGATGGGGGAAAAAGGAAGAAGGAACAAAATCTGGCGGGGATCTGGACATAGTCACCAAGCATATATGGCATACAAGGGGAAGGCGCACGCGTACAAAGCACAAAAAACGAAAAACAAAAAGCTATTTACATGCAAGCACTTTACACACGTCACAAGGCCAAAATAGAAGCAGGAGGAGGAGAATGGTGTGGGACTGGGGTTAAGCTTGGGGTTCGGGTTGCCGCAATCCCTCCGCGGCTCCTACGCCGTCTCATTGAGATGCACACAGTGGGCGTCCTGCATGAGCTGCGTGAGCTTCTGCGTAAACGTTGGAATGTCCTGCAAGCCGAAAGAGTTTAGTTTCCAAGAGCCATGGCCCCGCCCTCGCCCTGCCCATACTCACACTTGTCTGGCAGATCTCCTCGAGCGCCGTCTGCGCCACCGGCAGCGAGGCCTGCGCCAGGCTCTCGAGCAGCTGCCGTCGATCCACCTGGCCCATCGCGTACAGCGCCTGGGCAATCATGTCAAAGTGCAGGGCGCCCTCGCCGCTCAACAGCAGATTGAGCAGGGCCCGCTGGAAGGAGGCCAGCAGCTGCTCCTTGAACAGCGCCCGCTGGTACAGCCGGCTGCGCTCGTTCACGTTCTGCATGGAGAGGAGGACGCTGCGCACGTTGCTGGGATCGGTGCCGCTGACCAGCATCTGGCCGTAGGCATTCAGGATGGCCATGAAGTGGGCCGGGTGCAGGTTGTCGCTGCAGTTGAAGTTGCCGCCGGCGGCGCCGGTGTGACCGTTGGAGAGCTGGTTCTTGTAGAAGAACTGCCACTTGCAGGTTAAAACACTGCAAGAATTTTGCATTCAGACAATTTCAAATTATTTCTGGAGACAGATGTCGCTCACCTGTCGAAGAGGGCGTAGAGGAGGCTGGTAATCTCGCTGTTCTCCGTCGCCGCATTCTGCTGCTGCAGCAGCGGCAGAATCTGCTGGGTGCCAAAGTCCAGGATGGAGGGCAGCAGGCCCAGGGAGGCGCTGCCCGGCTGCTCCACAATCAGCTTGAACATCTGCAGCACCTTCTCCATGACGGCCAGTCGGCTCAGGGTGAGCTGCTCCCTGGAACGGAAAGAGAGGTTGCAGCGCGGAGTTGAAAGAGAGCGAGAGAGGACGAGGGGCACTGGCTAGCTGGATGATAATCGAGGGGAAATGCAAGCGACGAACCTGCTGCTGACGTTAATGAACAGCGTGATCATCTCCTTGATGAACTGGCCGCCCAGGTGCGTGGGCAACGTGCGGAGCATGCTGAGACTGAACTCGGCCACCGTGATGGCCATGGCTATGCTGCTCAGTCCGAAGCTGTTGAAGATCATCAGAGCCTTGGTCAGAATGGGCTGCAAGGGGATAGAGAGAGAAATTGAAAAAAATCCCTCACAAGTTCCTCGAAATAAACGCAAACCTTGAAGGTGCTGGCTAGCATGTCCTTGGCATTGCCCCCGGTCGCCTTGAAGTACTCTATCAGCGCCGTAAAGGTGCCCAGCAGACTCAGCGTGGTGGCCGCCACCTTGCTCTCGTTGGCCTGGCCCAGGTCCAGGTCCAGGAAGTTCTGCGCCAGCCCCTGGACGTACTCGCGCAGCATCCACAGCCGCCGCTGGTAGTCCTGCTGCTGCTCGGGCACGCACTTCCACGGCAGCACCATGTAGCTGACCAGCGCAATGTGCACGTTTATGCACACCTGGCGCGGCAGCTGGGCGCCCAGGCGGGAGCCCGCCTGCAGCAGGCTCTGGATCTGCGGGATCTCCAGCAGGCACTTGGGCCGTATCACAGTCGCGATGAAGAGCAGCAGCTCGCTGGCCGCCTGCTGGACGATGGGCGAGGCGGCCGCCAGGGAGCCGCTGCAGGCGAAGATGCTGCCCAGGATGGCGAACAGGCGGTGCAGCAGCTCCTCGCCCACCATGGCCTTCGAGAGCGGAAAGATGCTGCGGATGGCCAGCAGGACTTGAGCGTACCTGAAAGTAATGTATTAATTGGGACACGAACACCAGGCAAGCCGTCTTCCTGGGCACTCACAGGTTGTCCAGGTCCATCTGGAACGTGGCCTTGTCCATCTCGTTGCCGCCCTGCAGGCGGTTGCTCGCCAGCAGCTGCAGCGTCTGCAGCAGGCTGTCGGACAGCATCTGCAGCTGGCACTCCATCTCATCGGCCACGCCCGGCGGCGCCGCAGCAGTGTCCATCAGCGGCGCCAGACGCACCACCGCCTGGCAGACGGTGGCAAAGTCCCGCAGTATTTCGCCCACATTGGCCGTCTTGAGCTTGCGGGCCGCCTCGTAGCTGCGACTGCTGCCGTGCTCCAAGGCGTGCTCCAGCGACATCAGATACATCTGCGGCCGCGACCAGTGCGTGAAGACTTGTGCGAAGACCACGTGGGCCCCGCGGGTGTTGGCCAGCAGGGCCAGGGACTCGAAGCACTGGTCCAGGAACTGCTGCCACTCGGTGGCGGAGGTCTGAAGGAAATAGTGGAAGTGGAAATAAATACATAAGCAAGTCAAGCAAGCAGGCAACTCCACTCACATCGTCCTCCATCAGCTCGTTGTCCAGCACCTCCAGCTCGGGCTTGTTGGCCTCGAACTGCGTCCGCCGCATGATCTCGTCCACCAGCTGCGTGAGCACCTGGTTGAAGCGCGTCACCTTGGCCGGCTGCTGGGCAATGCCCTTGATGATGGGCGTCCAAATCTCCAGTTTCTCGGTGAAGTCCAAGGCTCCGTGCACTAAAGGAACAAGAGAAGAGGAGAACGGGAGAACAGGAGAAAGACCATTAGCTGAGGCTCCCCCGCTTGCCAGGATGTAACCAGGAGGTACGCCACTCACATTCCGTGGTGCAGCCGTAGAGCAGGTTGAGGAAGGTCTCGAGCAGCTCCGGCTCCTGCATCAGCTTGCCGGCGTACTTGGTGGTGTAGAGGCGCAGCAGCTCCCTGAACTTGTCGCTGTACATCTCGCTCTGCCGCCGGTTGTTGTTGTGCTGCTCCAGGAGGCTGCTGACGCCGCCCATCAGGGTGCCCGCGAAGGGCAGCGGCTTCTGCAGGTAGAGGAGCTCGTTCAGAACCGACAGGGCGGCCAGGGAGATGGGCTCGTTGGCGGGACGCCACTGGGAGAGGTCCAGAATGCTCATGAGGAAGTACTCCGAGATCAGTTCGGTGCGAATCCAAGAGACCAAGTGCTGCACACAGCCGAGCAGCTCCAGAATGGAGGAACTGTGGGAGTCACAAGGGGAGTTAGCAAGCCGCCAAGCCGAGAGCTTCTGCATCATTAATTTTTCTAGGCTCTAAAACCCACCTTAGGTGATTGTCATTTGGCAGCGCTGAGGTTAGACTAAAGTCCATGAGTGTGTTGGGGATGGTCGCTTGAATGTCTTTGCCGTTGATGTGGCACACGGCGATTAGTAGATACTTGGTGAGCAGCTCCATCACATCGGGAATACACATGGAGATGCTACACGCGGCACAGGTGGACACAGAGGGGGTAAGGTTAGGGTTTAAGAGGCACATGTACATGTATACTCAAAGGTTCTGCAGAGTTTAAAAGATTCCTAGGAATTCACACTAAAAACCTCCCAAGAAAGCATAAAACTTAAAGGAAAAGTAGTTTCATTTACAAATTATTCAAGAAACAAATGCAAACTAATTAAAAACGAGACATTTACAAGACAAATATTACGAATAAAGAACTGTGAGGGAGACTTCAACGACAGAGAACACTCGAGAAGGGCGACTGGGAAACCACTCACCAGGAGTAGAAGTACTGCTTCCATTCGGTGGTCAGATCGCCGCGATTGCTCACCACCTCCTCGGAGGTGACGCGCAGCAGATTGATGCCCAGCTGGAAGCGAGTCTTGGTCAGCTCCATGCAGTGCTGCATGTAGTTGGGGTCCTGCTCGGGGAACTCCCGCTTCCCCATCAACGCTATCAGCTGCGCCAGCGTATCCCGGTGCCGCCTGGCCGCTCCCGGCGCCCCCAGCTGGGCATATGTGTTCCACAGGGACTCGCGCAGCAGTGTCTTGTCCGCCGCAGTCAGCTGCGTCCACCGCCGGGTGATCGTGTGCTCCAGCGTCGAGGTGCTGAAGAACCAAAGGAACTGATTCTCGGTGCCCTCCGGCGCGGTGGCCACGCGCAGGCACAGCTGCCACGCCTCCGGCTGCGACTTGAAGGCCAGCAGATTCGTCTCGATCTCGCGCTTGCGGGCATTCGATGTGGAGGGCTGGTAGAACTCCTGCAGCAGCCCCTCCACCGTCGTCATGGATGCGGCGTGCTGTGCGGGGAGCGGGGAGCGGAGGGCGGAGAGAGAGATAAGTGATAAGTCTGGTGTGGAAGTGGAGGCCTCTGGCAGATTCTGCGGGCGCGACTGACTCAGCAGCAGCAGAAGTGGGCGGCGCGCAACGGGAACGGAATAGAGAAAAGGAGCGGAGCAGAGCAACACTCACCATTTTCCCCCCTGGCAGTTCGCTCGCTCGCTGGCTGGGATGGGTGGATGTGTGTGTGGCGTGCCGTGTGTGGGGCGTGTGTGTGCGCCGCAGCAGCGGCAGCTCTTCCTGGGCTGGCTGTCCTCCCGCTCTGGTTTCACTTTGCGTCAGCAGCTGGTCGCTGGCAATTTCATGTTTTTCTTTGTGTACACGAAGGTGGCCAAAAAAAATTGTGTCTGAATCTGCGAAACTCTTCTGCTGACGGCCTGGCAACTCTGGCGCAGCGACGTTGCTGCGTTAGCCAACACAGCCCGCAGATGGTATAGCCTATCGATCTATCGATAATTCCAATTAAGACCAACTACGAAGCTGCAAGCGCTTGCCAACACTTCGCCATGGCCCTAGGCAGCACTGTCGCCTCGCCGGCAACAAGTGAAAGTAACGGAGAGACGAATCCTTGAGTCGGCGGCATTTAATATACAAATATCTATGGAGCACAAGGCCGCTAAACGCTCGCGTTCGGTTGACGGCCACGACGATGACGCCAACAACAATCCCGTACAAAGGAAGGTCTGGGTAAGCCAGAAGATGAGCGACGCCCGCGACCCAGAGAAGATGCGGGAGGTTCACGGTGAGTGTGCAGT
Source organism: Drosophila bocqueti (assembly GCA_018151655.1). Lineage (NCBI taxonomy): Eukaryota > Metazoa > Arthropoda > Insecta > Diptera > Drosophilidae > Drosophila > Drosophila bocqueti. The sequence goes on from JAECXF010000311.1 coordinate 3,432,094, forward strand.
AGTTCAGGGACGCCTCGAAAGGATTATGTCTGCATCAATACAATAGTATTTCCCTTCCCATTATCCAAAGCAAATATAGTTGGTTGGCTGTGCTTTTACAGTTCAAACAATCGGCATATATCGGCTATTTGCTTCTAAATTCTTATTGGAAAAATTCGTAGTGTTTAGGAAAGAAAAAAGTAAGTGAGTTCCCTTGCAAGTGCATACATCGATGTATGTCCTTGCGACTAAAATCGGTGTTATCGGTGCTTTTCCAGCTCTAACGACAGCTTCAATTCTTTCTTTTTCCAACGCCTTTGCAGAGAGAACAACCAAAATGCTTTTCAACGGTGCCGCCGCCAGCCAGGCAGCCTCCGAGGCCGCTGCTATGGAGGAAGCTAACGCCCTGCACGAGCACTACCAGCTGCAGGGCGACGGGAGCATAGTGCTGCGCGACATGCGTCCCGACACCGCCAACCCGTACCTGGAGCGCCGCAAGTCGCGCTGCTGCCAGCGCCCCACAATCATCCACGGGCGCTGCATCAACTGCTCAATGGACCTCTGCGAGGAGTGCGGCTATTCCTGCACCGAGTGCAACCACTTCATTTGCCGCAGCTGCGTCACCGTGTTGTAAGTATACGCGGCTTATATTTGGATCCCCAAGCGCTAAGCCCTCATCCCTCGTCCCCATTTCAGCAACGACCACTCCGAGGATCCCATGTGCGAAGTATGCCAGATGTTCTATTCCTAAGGCGGCTCCCCCCGGCCTCCAGCCAAGCACTCGCTGTGTTCACTAGACTAAGTAGAGAGGAGTAGAGGCTGATCTCGTTTTCCCTCACATTTGTATTTTAATAATGAAGAAAAAACTGATAATAATAAAAACCGAAACGGAAATGAAGCCTACACCTTGCCTCTGAACTTGTGGTACTTGTCGTGCTCCTTCACCAGTCCCTCGTACAGGCGGGCGCCCGCCTCGCTGCTGGAGCGCAGGATGAAGTGGCCGGCGCGGTGGTCACACATGCCGATCAGCTCGTGGCACACGCGTACCATGTGCACCTTGACCTGGAAAGGGATTGCAGGTTAAAGAGGTTCAATTACAACTGCAACGCGACGCACCTTCTCGAACAGCGTGGTGGGCCGCTCTGTGGCCACCATCTGGCGGATGGTGAAGATGAGCAGGAAGGGCGCCACACGCTTCACGGCCAAGGCCTGGGTGGCCGCCACCGTCGCCATAACCGTGGCCAACTTCAAGCCCAGCTCCGCCAGGCCGTCCAGCTCCGTGTCGCTCAGGTCCTGGGCCTGCTTCCGTTCCGCCCGATAGCCAACGATGCCCTGCACCAGGTCCTGGCACAACGCACTCAGCTGGGCGGCCCGGTCGGCCATGAGGTTGCTGTGCTGCTTCAGCAGCACCAGCAGGTTATCCGTGATGGCGCCGTACAGCTCCACGAAGTCCTGCCACGTGCCGCGACCCATCAGGTGCTTGATGTCCACGTCCAGCATGGCGCCGAGCAGGCAGTCCAGCGTCTCGCCGGTCAGCGGCACGGTGCGATTGCCGGCCAGGTTGCGTTGGGCCTCCAGCAGGCGAAGGGCGTGGCCGCGATACGCCGCGTCCTTCGGCTCGGGCAGGCGCAGGGCCACGCCCACGCTGATCAGTTCGAAGTGCTCGTTGAGCATCTGGGGGAGGGAGAGAGAGGAGACGCATCAAGTCGCTGGAGGGAATAATGGAATAATCCCTCTACTCACCGCTGCCTTGACGCCGCTCAGCGAGCACTTGGCGAACAGCGCGAGCAGCGTCAGCACGTTCCGCAGGGCCGTGTGCTGCGCCGGCGTCTCTGGGCGCGGCATCTGCTCCACTTGGCCGGAGAGGCGGCGCAGGAGCAGCAGGAAGTCCTCGTTGGTCTTGTAGCCGATGATCAGCCGGATGGCGGGCTCCAGGCACTCCTCACAGCTGATGTCGCCGCCCGCCTCGATGTCCGCGTTCAGCTGGCGCCAGTAGCTGCTCAGCACGAACTCGATCTCGTCCGGATCCAGGTGCAGGCGCTGCCGGTGGGTGAGGGCCACGTTCAGCAGGCGGATGGCGTGGGCATTGCGGTAGTTGAGCTGGCGGGAGAAGAATGGGATTAGGACACTGGGGAATCCACCTGAATCCATCGCCTGGCTTACCGAGTGGCCTATGTAGATCTTGCAGATGCGGCGGAAGTCGTCATCGATGGGCTGCACCGTGGCCATGGCCTGCTGACCGTGCTCCTCCTCAGCCTTGGCCTTCTTCTTCCGCTTGCAGCTGGCCAGCGGTGGCACCTCCTCCGCGACCGCCTCCTTCTTGTCCTTCTTGGCCTGCTGGCCGTTCTCCCGCTCCAGCCGTGCCAAGCGGTTGATGCAGCTGCTCACGTACGTGGCATAGCCGGCCAGGGTGGCGTCCACGAACTCCTTGTAGGCAGCCGCCTCCTTCCTCTTCTTCGACCGGAACTTGCGGCTCACCATCCCGCCGTAGATCTCGACCAGTGGCTGGAGGTGGCGCTGCATCTTCCTGCCCTGCACACCCGTCACGCTCGACAGCGTTTCGATGGCCAGGAGCAGGAGGCGGCACTGCTCCGCCAGGAGCTTGCCGTTGGCAGCCAGTTCCGTCCGCAGGTACTCCGCGCAGCTGACCAGGAATGGTTCGTAGCCGGCGCTGTGTCGGCGGATGCAGCGGGCGAAGAGCTCTTCGTAGAAGCTCCACCCGGCCGCCGAGGTGGTGGGGATCGCCTGGAGCAAGTCGCTGAGCCGTCCGAAGTAGGAGCAGATGGGCAGCGGCCGGCCAAAGTGCATAAGATCTGGAAGCAACGCGTGTTGTAATGCTGGAGCAATGCAAATGCAAGTAGAAAGCAAGATCCTCACCTATCAGCAGCCCCAGGACCCGCGGGACCACCTCCTCCTGCTGGTCGGAGCAGCTGAGGTCGCGGTAGAGCACGAAGATCACCAGCCAGAGGCGAGAACGCATGGAGCTGGGCAGCTGGGCCAGAGGAAGGCGCTGCATGGACTCCACCAGTTGGCGGCCACAAGGCAACTGCAGCTGCCGCTGGGCCTCCTCCCTGGCGACGCCGAGCAAGGCGGCCTCCTCCAGTGGCTCTTCCCGCGCCAGCCTGAGCTTGGCCAGAAGCGAGCCCTTGGCCTTCTTGGCTGCCTTGGCATATTCCCCGAGCAGCTGCAGGGCGAGCAGCTCCACGCACTCGGCGTCCTCCAGGTGAGTCTCCTCCCACTCCCGATCCGACCGGATTCGCAGACGCAGCTGCTTCTGGCTGCGGGTGAGCCGGAAGAGCTGCTGGGGCCCCAAGGCCTCGGCCAGGGCGTCCGAGCAGCTCGACTTGCGCTCGTCCTCCTGCAGCAGCCAGCCGCCTTCCAGCAGCTGCACCTCCAGGCGCTGCAGTCGCTGGCGGCACGAGCTCTTGCCGAAGTTGTGCACCCGCTGCTGGATCAGGGTCCACTCTGCGGGCGGAAGAAAGCCCCGCAGCTGCAGCTTCCGCTGGCTGGCGGGGTGGCCGTCGGGCCAGTAGTGGGCCAGGAGCAGCTCCAGGCCACTGGCGCGCTCGGTGCACTCGAGGAAGGCGTTCATCAGGCGGCGATTGTGCTCCTGGCCGAGCAGGCGGCGGCCGAACTGCTCCAGCACCTGGGCGGTGTGCTGCAGCTGCTGCTCCACCTCCGTCTGGTGGAGGTGCAGCTGCTCGGCCAGCCGGGTGCCACTCAAGTACTGACACAGCAGGGCGGCATGCAGTTCGCGGGCAAAGTCCAGGTTGCCGGGCAGCGTCTGCTGCTGCTCCTCCTGCAGCAAGTCCGCAAACGAGTGGAGCAGCGTCCTCCAAATCACCAGCGAGGGCTTCGTCATCAGGTGACTGACCAGGCGCGTGAAGGCCACGCCGGCCGAGTGGCTGGGCCAGGTCTGATCCAGCTGCTTGAAGGCATCATTCAATGAGGAGGAGGAGGAGCCTGCCGCCGCTGATCCCGCAAAGATCGCACGCAAGTAGCGCTCTCCCTCGTCGCCCTCCGTTTCGACCTTGACAGCTTCAGGGTGCTGGGGGCGCCGCTTCTTCGCCTCACCGTGGATGGGATTGGGCAGCTGGTAGACCGCCAGCCACTCCCTGAGCGACTTGAGGAGATTCATGACGAACCTCTCGGCCCGACTCAGGCGACGGAACATGTCCAGCAGCAGGACGAGGTACTCCGAGTACAGCCGCTCCTCCGCGGCCGTGTCCTTGTGGGCTGTGAGCAGCCAAACGGTGATCTGGTAGACGTTCTGCTCCAGCAGCAGGGGATTCAGCCGCAGGGCCGAGCACAGCAGCACAAGCAGCTCCTTGAGATGCGTTTTCCGGTGCTCGCGCGCCAATTGCAGTAGCTGATCGGCGATGAAATCGAAGGCGCTCAAGGCCTTCACCTTGACCTTGGTATCCTCCGGCTCCCCCGGCTTCTCCAGCTCCTTGCTCTCCTCCTCAGCCGCGTTTTTCCTCCCCTCCCGGTTCACGTTGAACTGCAGGGAAATGTCGTACTTGCGCAGCGACATCAGCAGGTAGGCTGCCAGGGGCAGAGACGCCTCCTTCTTCGGGAAGACTGCACGCACAAGCAGCCCCAACTGGACGGGCTCGTAGCGATTGTTGAAGACGGCGGCCTCGAGGAGCAGCAGGCTGACATGCAGCGGCTGGCTGGCGCCGCGTTTTTTGTTGAATGTCTCCTTCAGCTGCTTCTCTAGCTCGGCCAGCTCCTCCACCAGGCTGGCGGACTTCAGAGTGAGCAGGAGCTCGACCAACGGACGCGCCGTCCTGGCATTGTAGCATTCGCGCAGCTCGGGGAGCTTCTGGGAGCGTCGGGCAATCTCCGCCAGCTGCTTGATCACCGGCACAACGAACTCGGCATGAGAGGAGGTCGTCGTTAGCTGCTCCTGCTGCTCCACACACCGCTGGTGGCACCGGAACAGGCTGGCGTAGCACTCGCACAGCAGCTCGTAGTCCGCACGCAGGGCGTCCTGCAGCAGTTCGCAGTCCAGCAGGCTGGGCAGCAGCTCGAGGGCAGTCACATTCGCTGTCGCATCGCGGGAGACAATCGCTAGCAGCGCCCGAATCAGCCGCGACTTGCACTCCTGACCGACCAGTCCGGGTTGGGCGCGCAGCGCGAAGAGATCCTTCAGCTGTGGCACGGGCAAGGGCTCCTCCCTCTTGCATTTGGGCAGCGAATCGCCCAGCCAGCGGATGATGATCTCGTACTTGCCGGGATAGGGGAACTCGACGGATTGCCAGACTCGGATGGCGAAGTCAACACGTGCCGCGTAGGGCTTGCTCTTCTCCAGCAGCCAGGACCTCAGCTCTGCGGGTGGGAGTGCGATTATTTACGGTCGCCCGGGACAGGGGGATTTTCTTCTTACCTTCGCCGGGATCCATCTTCGCCTCGTGAAGGTGAAATTAACAATGCAAGACAACAAAATTCGAATTCCGCACGTGTTATTATCGCGGGTGCCAGTGTTGTGAAGGCACGCACGGCATATGCGGTGGTACTTGCTTTTTTGAAGCCAAATATAGCTAAATCATTTACATGTATTATAAATATGCGAATTTGTAATGAAAGGAATTAATTCATTCGAATATGTAGAGGTAATATTTATTAAGGGGGTAAACCCACCTAGAAACGCAAAAAAAGGCCATTTTTGTAAAATTTACTCCTGGCAACCTATAAAAGTAATCAAACCAAGTTTTTTTTTAAATGATAAGCACACATTTCAACTAATATTTCATAACTTTTTTATTGAAAAATATTAAATACACTGCGAGATATTCTTTGTTCCGCAACGTCCAGAAAATCGAAGGACCTCCGCGGTGCTCACTCCTGCTTCATCGGTAATTATCCAAATCAAAAAAAACAAAAAGATTATTAATCTGTAGATCCTCTTCTAGTCTACTACGTAGGTTTTTTTGAAAATATTGATTTTTGGCGAAATGGTGGCCGTTTGAACTCAAAATTGCGATTTTTAAGAAAAAAAAAAAAGTTTATTTTCTTAATAAAAAAAAAACTAAAAATCTTAAAAAAAAAATCCTATGTAGTAGACTAGATAATTGTGTATAGAATAGCCACAGAAAATTTCAAGTCAATCGGTTTATTAGTTTTCGAGATATCGTGAGCACCGATTTCAAAAACATGGTTTCGAGAAAAACGCGTTTGAAAATTTGGCAATGGGTAAGCGCACGTGTAACGAAGGCATTCATTATCGGCCATAACTCATTTTTTCGAATTTCGACTTGAAACTTGGACCAGACATTCCTAAGATATCAAACTTTAAGAAAATAAAATAAAAAAAAAATCGAACATTTTGAAATTCCTAGGTGGGTTTACCCCCTTAATATAAATATTAAAGCACCATTAATAGAGGTGCAGAAACATCGATGGAAACATCGATGCATCGATGTTTTTGAAATTTCCGAAAACATCGATGTTTTTTTTTGACCATCGATGTTTCTGTGTCGTCACTATCTAATGCTAAAATAAACGTAAATTTCATGAATTTAAAAAAAATTTTTAAAACTTCGATGTTTCATCGATGTTTCATCGATGTTTCTGCACTTTTACCCACATCGATGTTACATCGATGTTTTTTGTGAAAAACATCGAAACATCGATGTCTCCAAACATCGATGTTTCTGCACCTCTAACCATTATACACGAATGATCTCTAAAAACTCGCACAGTTCTCCCACAGTTCCAGTGTTTGGCCGCTTACCAACACTGCCAGCAAACGCCAAGGTGGCAGCCCTGTGGGCAGCAGTTGGGTTGCCCAGCTGTTCAGAGGAGACTCACGACAGAGGAAGAGGAGGAAAAATCACCTGGGACTAACTTTCCACTCAAATTCAAAATTTGTAAATTCGAATCAAAATTTTGTCGTCGCCTTTGGTTGGCTTGTTCCTGAATGAGACAGAAATCACAATGTTGTTGAACTACACAAGGCTATCATCCCACGGCTGCACGACTCTCCGGGTCTCGCAAATCAGTCGGCTCGCAAAGACCCCGTTCACCCTGCAACCGCCACACAGCCCGTCATATAACCAGCACCTGGGCCGGTGCCTCCAGCGGCGCTGCCAGAACGTGACCCTGCCACCCCGAGTGCCCCCTCCGTCCTCCTCCAGTCGGCCGCTCCTGTTGCTGCGATCGCTGCGCGGCCTTCATCAGAGCAGCAGGCTGTTCACGAAGCTGACACCAGGCGAGACACCGATAGAGCCGCTCAAAGCGATGGGCCGCTCCCAGTACGGCCGCCTGCTCGGCCTGACCAAGTCGGAAAAGTGGGTGCTGTTGGGTGCGTCGCAGCTCATCCATCGTGCCCCTGCCCCTGACTAATCCCAATCCCATTCTTCGTTGCAGCGGGCATTGCCTGTCTGGTGGTCTCCTCGGCCATCACCATGTCGGTGCCGATGTTCCTCGGCATGACCATCGACGTGGTCTTCCAGAAGGGCGGCGCGGACGTGAGCGCCGCCGCGCTGGCCAAACTGGGCGAGTACTCAATGCTGCTCTTCGGCATCTTCGTGCTCGGCGGCCTGGCCAACTTTGCCCGCGTCTATCTCTTCGGCAACGCTTGTAAGTACGGCAGGAGGTGCGCTAAGATCACATCGAATTGAGCAAATTCCCCAACACTTAGCCCTGCGCATGGTGCGCAACCTGAGGTCGCGCGTCTACAGATCCATGCTGATGCAGGAGACGGGCTGGTTCGACACCAAGGGCACGGGCGAACTGATCAACCGGCTGAGCAACGACACCTACATGGTGGGCATCGCGCTCAGCCAGAACGTGTCCGATGGCCTGCGCTCCCTGGCCATGATAGGCGTCGGATCTGCCATGATGGTGAGTGCGCAGCAGGTGCCGCTCTGCGAGCCCTAATCCTTAATCCTCCGACTTCCTCGACAGATCTACACCTCGCCCCAGCTGGCGGCCATGAGTGCCCTGGTGGTGCCGGCCATGGCCGGCCTGGCCATTGTCTACGGACGCTATGTGCGGCGCATCACCAGGATCGAGCTGGACATGTACGCGCAGATAATGAAGTACGCCGAGGAGCGGTTTGGCAACATCAAGACGGTGAAGATATTCTGCCGGGAGCAGCAGGAGGCAGCCACGTACGACAGCAAGCTGAACGAGGCCCTCCAGATTGGCTACAAGGAGACGCGGGCCAGATCCATATTCTTCGGCTTGGTGAGACTTTGACGACGGATTAAAAAGAGCCTTGTAATGAGTGGTCCTTCCCCCACAGACCGGCTTCACGGGCAACTTCATCATCATCACGGTGCTGTACTACGGCGGCACCCTGGTCCTGGAGAACTCCCTGACCATCGGGGCCCTGACCGCCTTCATGCTGTACGCCGGCTACGTGGCCATCTCCATGAACGGCCTGTCCAACTTCTACAGCCAGCTGAACAAGGGCATCGGCGCCTCGGAGCGCCTCTGGGAGATCCTGGACAGGGAGTGCACCATCCCCATACACAAGGGCATCGTGCCGCCGCAGAAGCCCATCGGCGACGTGGGCTTCTCGGGCGTCCACTTCACATTCCCCTCGCGCCCGGACTCGCCCGTCCTCACGGACTTCTCCCTGAACCTCTTGCCCGGCCGCACCACGGCGATCGTGGGTCGCTCCGGCTCGGGGAAGACCACCATTGCCCTGCTCATGCTCCGCCTGTACGATCCCCAGGAGGGCTCCATTACAGTGGACGGCATGGACTTGCGCGAGGTGAATCCCCAGTGGCTGCGCCACAGCATCGGTGCCGTCAGCCAGGAGCCGGTTCTCTTCTCCGGCACCGTGCGCGAGAACATCTTGTACGGCGCGAACTCCGGCGATGAGGCGGTGGAGGAGAAGCTGCGGGCGGCCGTGGAGGAGGCGAACGTCAGCGAGTTCACTGACAATCTGCCCGACGGGCTCGAGACCATCGTCGGTCAGCGCGGCATGATGCTCAGTGGCGGCCAGAAGCAGCGCGTGGCCATCGCGAGGGCGCTAATCAAGGTAACTGATCCCTTCGGCTGTACTTCGGTTTCTAAATTTGAATGTGTGCCTTGCAGAATCCCGCCATCCTGATCCTGGACGAGGCCACCAGCGCCCTGGACGCCGTCTCGGAGCAGCTGGTGCAGAACGCCCTCGACAAACTCGTCCGGGGACGCACCGTGCTGACCATTGCCCACCGGCTGAGCACCATCCGGAACGCAGACCAGATCGCCGTGCTCAGTGGCGGCAAGATCGTGGAGCTGGGCACCTACGACGAGCTGCTGGGCATCGACCAGGGCGTCTTCCGCGAGCTGGTGGCCAGCCAGACCTTTGGCGCGTCTTAAAGTGGCGCCTGGTACATGGCGCCTGGTACTCTTAGGTTATATTTATGTTTGGCTGACTCTAGACCTCGGACGAGATCCACTGCTGGCTGGTGGTGGTGGGCTTTCAGTGTTTATAAATCAAACGTTTAAATTTCGTACAACGACGGCCTGCCGATTCCCTCGGCAGATTCATAAATCAACAGTTTCTAGTTTTGTACCCACTTTGTACAAAATCACAATACAGCGACTCCCGATTTGACCCTTGTTAACTACTGAGTATATTTGATGTATTTGACGCAGCTGCGGAGAGGCAGGTGAGCTAGGAAGTAGGTTACCATTAAGTAGGTTACTCGAAATACACAGAGCTTTATGTGATGGGAAAGAACTTCTCTTCTACTTCTCTTTTTCTCCACTCTCACCCATTGTTTTACAGGACAAATTTGTGTTTCAAACATTTTATTGCTATCGCTTACACTTCTCCTCCTTACAGCTCCTCCTGCTGGTCCTCCCTCGTCTTAAGTCTAATGACAGGCACACAAATAAATGCAATAATTTCTCTGTATCTGTATCTAGCTTCCAAATACGTCCTGCGCTACATATATCCAGAAATTCAATACGTGGAACAGCTCGACGGACGCCGGAGCAGCGCCTACTTCATGGTGGGCATGGCCACGGCCGCCTGGGTGTGGGTCACGTCCGTCTCGCGCCACAGCTGGGTGACGGTCTTGGTCTGCGTGTAGAACTTGACGCCCTGCTTGCCGTAGAAGTGATGGTCGCCGCGGAAGGAGCCGCGCGTGCCGGTGAAGGAGAACATGGGCAGGGGCACCGGAATGGGCACATTGACGCCCACCTGGCCGGCATCGATCTCGTTGACGAACTTGCGGGCAGCGGCGCCGTTGGTGGTGAAGACGGCGGTGCCGTTGCCGTAGGGATTGGCGTTCACAATGCCGATGGCGTCGTCCAAGGTGTCAGCATTGAGGATCACCAGGACGGGGCCGAAGATCTCCTCGGTGTAGCACTTCATGCTGGGCGTGACGTCGCTCAGGATGGTGGGGCCCACGAAGTAGCCCTCCTCGTAGCCCGGCACACTGATCTTGCGTCCGTCGAGGATGAGCTTGGCGCCCTCCTTCACGCCGGACTCGATCAGATCGTTGATGCGCTGGCGGGAGGCGGCGCTGATCACGGGGCCCACGTCGGTGCCGGGAACATGGCCGGCGTTCACCTTCAGCTTCTGGGCGCGCTCCACCAGATCGGGGATCCAGCTCTGGGCGTCGCCCACAAAGACGGCGGTGGACAGGGCCATGCACCGCTGACCAGCGGCACCGAAGGCGGCGCCCGCCAGCTGGTTGAGTGTGTTCTCCTTGTTGGCGTCGGCCAGGATGATGCCGTGGTTCTTGGCGCCCATGTTCGACTGCACCCGCTTGCCATTCTTGCCGGCCCGCTCGTAGATGTACTTGCCGGCCTGGTCGGAGCCCACGAAGGACACGGCCTTGATCGCGGGCGCGTCGCAGATGAAGTCGACGGCATCGTGCTGGCCATGGATGACGTTCACCACGCCGGGCGGACAGCCGGCTTCGTTCAGCAGCTCCATCAGCAGCATTGTGGCGCCGGGCACACGCTCCGAGGGCTTCAGCAGCATGGTGTTGCCGGTGGTGATGGCCACCGGGAACATCCACAGCGGAATCATGGCCGGGAAGTTGAAGGGAGCCACGCCGGCGGTGACACCCAGGGGCAGGACCAGCGAATAGGTGTCCATGTCGCGGGCCACATTCGCCACCGTCTCGCCCATCTGCAGCGACGGGATGCTGCAGCAGTGCTCCACCACCTGGAGGCCGCGCAGGACATCGCCCTCAGCATCGGCCAGGGTCTTGCCCTGCTCCTTGGTTATGCTCTTGGCCAGCTCCCCCATGTTCTCCTTGATCAGGGCCTGCAGCTTGAACATCACCTGCTGGCGGGTCAGGATGGACTGGTTGCTCCACGACCGGAAGGCCTTCTTGTTCGACTCCAGCGCCGTCTGCATCTCCTCCTGGGTGGCCTTCGGCACGCGGGTGACCACCTTGTTGGTGGCCGGGTCGTGCACATCGATCCACTCCTTCGTCTTGGACTCCACGAACTTGCCGTCGATGAACAGCTTGGTGGTGGGAGCAGCCGAGGAGTACGTCCTCTTCGCCATCTGGCGGGCCTGGTGACGAAGAAGGTGAGCGAATTTTAATATTGAGCATGTACCTCGGTAACAATTACATTCTTTCACGTTCTTCACATATATTTACATAGTTTTATTGTTTGATTTTACATTTTTAATTCCAGAAAATGTATTTTATGTTGGGATTATTATGAAACATTTTAGCTTATCTTTGCCACACGCATCTATTATACATGTACATAGTTATACTACAATAGATATGAGCGCTAGGATGGACCAGCTATTCCATTGCACATTTTATTTCAATTTAAACCGCAAATTCCTAATTAACTACAATTTATTTAGGAAAGTCAGGTGTTCATTTCTTCCACAACAAAAATATCTTGCCTCCCTTCGCCACACTTGGAAGCAGAGATCATGCTCCTGAGACTTTTATCGAAGTAAATTCGAATTTATTTTCTTCCTCCGTTACTTATGCGCTTCCTTCGTTGCACCTTGACTTTCGCTTGCAATGCAAATCGGAAAGCGGAATCCTAACCTCAACCCCGTCCAGAGTGTGGGGTGGGGTGAGGTGGTTTTTATTTGGTTGATAACCAAAAAAACAATATAAGAAGGGCGGACATGCGGGGGTCGCCACGCCCACGCTTATCAGCGTCCATCTGGCCGACATGCGTTTGGCTCGAGTGGAATTGTTTCGCCAACTGTTGCCCGTCCGCTTATCTCGTTTTATTGGATTTTATGCCGCTAAATCCCCCGGTAATTGTTTTTGTTCTCGCTTTATCTGTCTCTTCTCAAACCTCTGCCTCTGCTTCTGCTTCCCCAGCGCAATTGCGTAACATGTGTTGTTGTCAATTGGCGATTTCGTTTTCACGGCCATCGCCTCTTCCCTTCTTTGAATCAATTAAAGAGTGAGAGTGATGGCAGATGCAGCCATTGCACTTGCACTTGCAGTCCCCGTCTAATTGGAATACTGGAACTGAAACTGGAACTTACTTCAGCGCCGATCAAACGCACAAGGGACATCTTGGAAATAGGAAAGAATTGGGTGGATAACTGCCAGCAGGAAGGATCGCCTCGGGTTGGAAATGGCCAGGGATCGCGTGCTCTCCAAAAGGTGGTTCCACTAAAACTGAACGCAGACGCCGCCTTTCAGAACCGTTCCGGGGGCCCGTGTATTTTTGCCCACTTGTAGTGTGTGTGTGGTGCGGGCTGCGATGGTGTGATTGTTGATATACGAGTGAAATAACTGGATGACTTGGCGGCGGAGGTGGAGGCGGAGGTACACACACACACACACACAACTTTAACTCAAGAACCTGCCGCACCAGCTGTTGTTTTTGCTATTTTCCTATTGTTGCTATTGTTATTGCTATTCGTTGGGGGCTCGTGGCTTGATTGTGAGAGTGAGTTTGTTTTGCGATGTTTGTCTTTCCATTGCTTTCTGCTCTCGCAAAGAGTACATTTGCTGGCGTGGCAAGAAGAGAGTCATATTTTGAATCTAGAAACTTAAACCTAAACAAAAAATAAAAATAATTAAAAGGAAAGATTTAGTTTAAAACATATTTGTAGTGTTTATCGATATTGGACATATTCCAATTGGAAATTTAATTTGTGAAAAAGAGCGTGCAATATTCAATACTACGACAGCAAAATATATTATTTATTGGGTATTTATAAACACTCGCAGAGATACCAAATCAACTTTGTATTGGTGTTTGTGTGTGTATTTTTCCATTAAGCATATACTTATGTATACGTACGCGTGTCAGCCGGCACAGTGAGAGTAAAGCTTAATTAAATTAAATAGATATGGTGCTTTTTAGTTCTAGTTGACTAACTAAGAAGTCACAGGAACTATGGTGCTATTTAGTGTTGATTTGCCGTAATTAAATACTTTTTAATGCCATGTAAGTTTAACATAAATCAAGCAGACAAAATAACGGTAAACAAAAGCAACAATGCACTAAAATATACCAAATACCGATCTCAGATTGCCGCGTAAATTTAAATGGTGCTGCCTATTTTAGGCGCTCGACTTAATTCAGCTTTTTCTGTGTTCCCAGTCGCTTTACATTTTATTTTCACTTTTCTATTTCCATTTACATTTTCCCTTTTCGCCGGGACAAACAACAAGTTTCGCTCGGACTTCCGCTTCCTGGTCAACATAATTAAAAGTACTTTCCCTACAGCGCGCGGCATTCACAGCCCCTCACAGGATTAGCACGCGCACACACACGCTGGAAGGATAACCGAAGGAAACAACACACACATGTGCCGTCGTCGTCGGGCTTTCTCTCTTGGAGCGCAGCGTGTTTGTTTTGACTTTCAATGGGACGCGGATGTGCCGCATCCTTCGTGCTCTCCTCAGTGATGCTCAGAGTGGCTATATTAGATGGTTCCTAAAAGTTTTAGGAAAACGCGTTAGGACCGTTATGAAAGCATCAGGAAATCAACTATAAAAATATAGGAAAACTCGTGGGAAAATAACCATGACTGGCGGCAACACTGCCGCTCTCTCTCTCTCTCTCGCGGAAGCGAAAGCGAGCATGTGTTCGTGAAAGCAGGAACAGGACTAGGAGTATAAATAGCACGACGGCCCGCAGGACTCGCTCACTCTGTGAGTCCAGAGGCCGAGGAGCAGCGCCTCAACTAAGACAGCTCTTTGGTTCGCGCAGTCCGAAAATTGCATCTTTTTCAAAGGCAGAGTCTAGCCAACAGCTATTGTCATGCCAGGAGGCGGAACCGGAAGCTAAGGGGAAGCCAAGATAGCAATGATGGAGACCACGGGCGGCTACCAGGACATCAGCGCCCTGGAAAAATCGGTGAGTTAATCGACCAGCAAAATATGAATAGCGTAGGCACTCACCAAGACGTTGGAATAGGCCAGGGAGAAGCCCTGCAGTGAGAGAAAATTGATACGTTCAACGGGGTCAATTACAGGGCAAGCCATTATAATAAATCATGGGTCGTGCGGGCCTGGGCTTGGGGCAAGAAATGGAAAGAAATACCGCACCGCACCATCTAAGGATCAGTGCCATAAGAAATAGATACATATATACAATATATGTTCTTAGTTATTGCAAAAACTGTGATATAGAGGAGGGTTCCCTTAATTTTAATGTATTTATATTCGGGAACTAATAAATTTAAATAAAACGTTTGTAGTTTTGAAAACGTTCTAAAAACTTCCAGGTTAAGCTTTCGAAATAATTCCATTTATTTGCAAATATTGTAAAATTAATGATATGTGAATCAACTCAGAAACAGATTTCCGGTTTATTCTGTTTTCGTACTTATATTATTATAATTATTTTTTAATGTTTATTTTGTTATTTTTTTTTATTTAGGTGGCCAATGCCGGCTCGCAGCTTTACACAATGGCACATAAGCTGCACGCGGTGGAGCGCAGCCTGGAGCAGACGACGATGGAGCAAATGGACGAGATGGAGGTGCTGGAGCTGCTCGAGTCGATGAGCGAGGTGACCAACGAGTACCAAAATCTGCGCAAGGACATTCGCGAGGTGCAGCAGCTGCAGCGTGACGTCAGCAGCTCGATACGCTACCAAATGCGCAGCATGCAGCAGACATTTCACACGCTCAAGCAGCGGATAGCCAGCTCCCAGAAGAGCCGCAGCGGCAAGCCCGACTCGGAGGAGGAGGAGCGAGTCAGAGGAGCGAAAAACAAGTAGGAGCCGGTGGAGCCGGAGCCACCACATTTATGAATAAACCATGAACCTTATTGATTGGCCAACGAGGGAGAGACAGGGCCTGCGAGAGGTGCCGGAAATGTGTCAAAGGGGATGAGAGGCTAACGGGAGCGATGGATAGACTGGAGCGCGGAGCAGGGAGCAGGGAGGAGCGGCCAAACTGAAGCAATCAACTGTGCAACTATATCGCTGACACACACACCAAGCATTTAGACTCCAAAGCAGATCCTCTACTTTACAATGTATACACTTTGAAATCGAAGAAATCTAAGAATACCACACACACTCCTTGTAGGTCGGGCGATAATTTATACATGTGAATCCCCGAGTAGGCATAGAGCGTACTTTACGACGAACCGAATGTCTGATGCACTTTTCCAAAATTTGCCTTAAAATAATATCGATATCGTATTTGAGCTAATTTTTGATACGACACGTTTTAAACCGTAAATAAAACAAAAATAAAGATATTACTAAGCTATAGTCACACCACACACACAATGGCAACCTGCTTTTTGGTTATTCTTGTGTTTTTGTTTCACTTTTTGGACAGTCGTTTGTTGAATAAAAGAATACAAATAAAAACAAGTTAGTTAAGCCCATGCAACAAACGGATGTTTATTCTGAAACCCTCGGAACGTAGCCCAAAAAACGTTTGAAATTTATTTGGGAGACAACAATGGCTGGCTATTATGATGAAGACTTAGTCATTTGATATAAAACCGAAATTCATGTCAATTCATCAGTTTCGTTTGATAAACCTTGCAATATTTATCTATCTATGTAAATATAATTTGACCGCCAATATATTGAATGTGGAACCTACGGACTACATAGGTCCTATAGCAGTTCCTAAATCTGGTTCGCAGCGGAAATATGCCTATTCTTGTGAAGTGTAACAGCTCTTTCCACTTGTTGTTCGGCATTTTTTGATGACAAATGATACGGTCATGGTTTCTTGGCAACCGCCAATATTTGAAACACAGTATTCGTTATCCTATTGATGATTCGCTCAATTTATTTAATAATTGTGCCCAAACTATTGACATGCTTTCTGGCGGCTGCCAGGACATGTCCAAGAAACTTGGATGATTGGATATGGGCCCAATTAGGGAAGGGTGGGATAGGTGTAGCCCGAAAAAATTTCTTATAAAATGATGGATAAATATTTAAATTTTAATACTCCTTTCGGGGTATTACAATATCAGTCAAAAGGACAGAACTCAGTGAAGGAGTCATTTCCGACCCTATAAATCATTTATATTCTTGATCAGCATCAACAGACGAGTCGATCTAGCCATCTTTGGTAGAATTTCAAAATTTTAACATTTTTTCGAAATTTTCATTGTTAAATTTTTGAAATTGTAAAAAAAAAATTTTAAAAAAAATTAAATTTAAAATTAATTGGAATTCAGTATGCAGTTTTATTAGCCTTATAAAAACTAACTCAGAGCTGTTTTCCGAATTCAAATTAATGTATTTTTAACTGAGTTATTACATTTTTAAGATTTAATTTGCTCAAAAATTGTCTTATAAAATGATGGATAAATATTTAAATTTAAATACTCCTTTCGGGGTATTATAATTTCAGTCAGAAGCACAAAACTCAGTGAAGGAGTCATTTCCGACCCTATAAATCATATATATTCTCGATCAGCATCAGCAGACGAGTCGATCTAGCCATCTTTGGTGGAATTTTAAAATTTTAAAATTTTTTCGCAATTTTTATTGTTAAATTTTTGAAAGTGTAACAAAAAAATTGAAAAAAAATTAATTTTAAAATTAATTGGAATTCAGTATGCAGTTTTATTAGCCTTATAAAAACTAACTCAGAGCTGTTTTCCGAATTCAAATTAATGTATTTTTAACTGAGTTATTACATTTTTAAGATTTAATTTGCCCAAAAATTGTCTTATAAAATGATGGATAAATATTTAAATTTAAATACTCCTTTCGGGGTATTATAATTTCAGTCAGAAGCACAAAACTCAGTGAAGGAGTCATTTCCGACCCTATAAATCATATATATTCTCGATCAGCATCAGCAGACGAGTCGATCTAGCCATCTTTGGTGGAATTTTAAAATTTTAAAATTTTTTCGCAATTTTATTGTTAAATTTTTTGAAAGTGTAACAAAAAAATTGAAAAAAAATTAATTTTAAAATTAATTGGAATTCAGTATGCAGTTTTATTAGCCTTATAAAAACTAACTCAGAGCTGTTTTCCGAATTCAAATTAATGTATTTTTAACTGAGTTATTACATTTTTAAGATTTAATTTGCCCAAAAATTGTCTTATAAAATGATGGATAAATATTTAAATTTTAATACTCCGTTGGGGGTATTACAATATCAGTCAGAAGGACAGAACTCAGTGAAGGAGTCATTTCCGACCCTATAAATCATATATATTCTTGATCAGCAACAAAAGCTGAGTCAATCTAGCCGTGTCTGGTGGAATACAAAAATTTCACATTTTCTCGAAATTTTTATTGTTAAATATTTAAAATTGAAATAAAAAAATTGAAAAAAAAAATTATGTTAAAATAAATTGAAGAATTGAAAATAAATGCAGCATGCAAATTTATTAGCCTTTTGAAAACTGACTCTTGAGTGTTTACCGAATTCAAATTAGAGCATTTTTCGCTTTGTTATTATATTTTTAAGCTTTAATTTGCCAAAAAATTGCCTTTTAAAATGTTTTTCAACATACATACATACATATGTACATATTTACTCCTTTCTTTTCGCGCGGCCATTTTGTTTCTCTCTTGTCCTGCGCGTGTAAAGTACATACAAAGAGCGAGAGAGGCACGTAAAGAGTACGATCATAATTGTTGCATAATTGTTGGCGCTCTCGAACGGCGCTCTTAATTACCGATTCGTCCATTCCCTTGCATGCTTCCGATTGGGATTGGGGTGGTCCATGGTTTCTGCTTATGACGTTACTGATTGGGATTTGTGACGATTTGAGCAAGGAGAGCGAGAGAGGAGGATTCTGCCGCAAAGAGAGAAGTAAGAGAGGGATTAGAAGAGGAACAGTAAAGAAAACTTGCGAAGGAAAAAGGGACAACCATGGTGGAATTATATATGATTCCACCACGGGGACAGCAGCTCCGACGAAAAAGAGCAAAAAGGAGAATTTTAAAAATACATCATCTCTCGAACGGAACGGATGGAAAAAAAGGGGGCTCCATGCAATTGATCGCCGCGGCAGTAAAAAATGAAATTTAAAGGAGTTTTTCCAACGCGATTGCGGAAAAACCAGTGGCCAAAAGAGCGGGAAGTTGTAGAGCCCACGGAGTAAAGTGAAAAAGAGTGAAAAGTCGGGGGACAAGGCCTAAAACATACAAAAACGGCAGCCGGGATGTGTTTTTTTTTCTGTTTCTAATCCAAAGCCAAGTACAGTGCCTTTAATTTGGCTAGTGAATTTTGTTGTTTTTGTTTCATGTGCAAGTGCAACAAGTTAAAAAAGTGCAACCTTCAACAAATTAGAAGGTTTTTTCTTCCCTTTTTAATATCTGCTTTGGTCTCCTAATTCGACTTGGGATCTGCAGCAACAACCTTGTAAGGGTGAGTGAGACAGAACTATTTACTCCTTTCTGCTTTCCTTGATTTTCTGCGTTTTCGCGCGGGCATTTTTTCCCCTCTTTGTCCTGAGCTTGTGACGTAAAAAGTTCCGTTACAGGCTCTCTTGATTCTCGCCCTTGATTTGTATCTAAGAGCGAGAGAGCCACTTAAAGAGTAGGATCCTCTCTTGTGGGTGTTAATCTTGAGATTTGGAAATTTGGAAAGCTGCCTTTGTTTACCTTTTGTTTTATTGCCTTGCGTGGTTTTTTGATCATAACTCGCGTTTTCTTTTTGATTTTTGTGGCAGAACATTTCTGCATTTAAAACTTATTTTCTCATTTTTGGACAATTTTGAACAATTGAAATTCAGTATGCAGTTTTATTAGCCTTATGAAAACAGACTCAGGAGTGTTTACCGAATTTAAATTAATGTATAATATAAGAATACCAATAGATAAGAGACAATTATTAAACGAATTAAGCGAATCATCAATAGGATAACGAATAGTTGTTTTCAAATATTGGCGGTTGTCAAGAAAGTGTGACCGCATCATTTGCTCTTAAAAATTCCGATCAGCAAGTGGAGCCTGCACTCCGTCACAAGAAAACATCGATAGTACTGCCGTAAGCCTTTCCATCGATAGTATCGATAGGTCAGTAGAGTCAATCACTGATCTCAGTAGCTGGAGAATTAAATTTATCGCAAGATTAAAATTAAAGAAGTTTTTGGCAACAATTTTGGCCAGCGAAACCGTAGGAGGTGGAGTTTGTGACACAAGTGAAAGAGGGCGCCGCCGGCTGCCAACGGGGCAATAGGAAACGGCAAAAGAAAGCGCATATTCAGAACAAGTTCGTTTCGGCGTTGCACCAGTGTATGTGCGCGCGCGCGTGTGAGTGTGTGTGCGTGTCAACATTTTGTTGTTGTTCCAGTTCAGTTTTTTTCCTTTTTATTTTTTTGGCGAAGAAAGCAACAATTGTTGCTTCTACTGATTTTACCCTTTGTAAAGTTATACCTGCCCAGTTCTCTCTACAATACCCTCTCCTTTGCACTCGTGCGCGCCTGCGCCAGGGATTGTTGTTGTGTGTGTGTTTGGGCCTGCTTACGTGTCTGCAATAAATTAGCAAAAACAAAAACAACAAATACGCGAAAATTGTTTAAAAACCCCCCTAATAGAAGATGTGCAAGTTACTGGGACTTGTGCTGGCCTTGGCCCTGTGTCTCTTCCCCGCCTCCTCGAAGGCGGAGTACAGCGAAGTGCAGGTGATCCAGGAGACGGAGAACTTCCTAGAGAATCCCCACTATCTGGACAATGTCCAGATCGGAGAACTGTTTGCCCAGCTGGCCAAAGATTATCCGGAACTGGTGCAAAAGTATACGATTGGGAAATCCCTGGAGGATCGCCCCCTTCATGCCCTGGCACTGAGTGCGCCGACCTCGGAGGACAAGGACGGGGATCTGCTGCGTCCGATGGTCAAGCTGGTGGCCAATATACGCGGCGACGAGGCCCTGGGCCGCCAGATGGTGCTCTATGCGGCCGAGTACTTGGCCAGCCACTACGTAGCGGACCAGGAGGTGCAGCACCTGCTGAACACCACCGAGATTCATTTCCTGCCCACCTGCAATCCCGATGGATTCGCTGCCGCCAAGGTGAGTCACTAACTTGTACACGCTTTATGTTTATTCAGTTGCGGAAGAGTAAATGGTAATAATAATTTTTAAATAGATAGAAAAGAAAATAATATTATAAATCACAGAGTTTCAGATGAATAAAATAGTGTAATAATTAAAAATGGTATAGTCATAATACCAAACAACTAAAGGCAGATATTTAGATGCTATTATCATAACCGGTGCTGTATTCCTCTGAAACGAACCAATCTAGCCGGAATCGATCCAAAGAAAGGTGTAAAAACAGCTGCGCTCTTGTTCGTATTAATTAGAAAAGTGAATGCAAATGGGTTTCAACTACCTGTGCCCTCCCCTTCGATCCATAATAATTTTGACTTTCACGATACACACAGGGAAAATATCACAAATAGAATGCCTTCAATCATAGATCAATGTGGTGTTTCCATCAAAAAGGTCTTGTCTGTAACAGAATACTTAAATTTAAACTCCGTAGAAATTTTCGAATTTGAAATTATTGATGGCAAATCGGAATATACAATACTTTGCGTTTTTGAGTTTTGCCTATCAAATGCCGCCAAATATACCTGAAACATAACCATTATGGGGGCTTTTTAAAATCGATATTTTCGTATGATAGTTCAAAATAAAAATAAAAACCTATTTTGATTTGGATAATTTGCTGTAAACTATAATATTAATATTTAATTTGAATTTCAATGTCGTATAATTTTTTTTTTTGTAGTGTAATAAAACCGCCCCGATACCGTTTATATCACCTCTTGATCCGAGCTCTCTGCATGCGATATGTCGAGGTTTTGTCTCAACTTGGCCCGCTGTGCTTCTTGTGGCACAGAGAAATAGAAAAGGCAGATTTACCTCTGTACAGTCTAGGAAAAACCAGATCTTAATCCCGAGCTGCCACCTTGATCGGAATGTGACCCAGTTCCACTGGGCTGTGGTTTACCACCGTCCCGCCTCGATTAATCACTCAATTAGTGACTGCGAGCACTCGGTTCTCAGCGCAACTAATCCGACCAGAGTACTGCATTCTCCACCGATCTGCTCCGCTTCTGCGGTCTCAATGTCTCGGTTAAGTGTCTTTCGAGTGGCACTCAAGCTCCAAACCGTTTAATGCTCCCAAAGAGTCTCTTCAATAGAAAAAATCAAGTGATGCATCTTGAGGGGTCTTCAAGTGGTAGGCTAATTTCATAGATGCTTAAATATACATATACCAGCCAAGGCAATTGTAATTGTATCTTTAATACAATTTCAGGGGTTTGTCATTATGACATTTAAAAGTATAAAGTATACGATCTTGTGCTATTTAAGTTGTATTTTCATTATATTCCGATTACAAACCGGCTCTGAGTATATGCAGCTAATATATTTCTTGGAATTTTTATGGATTCCCTTATCTCTTCCCACGGGAATATTTTTATTATGAATCTTTTGGGAATTCCCGACAAGAGCTATTTATTAGTTCATTTAATTACTTCCATTCTATGTACATACATATGTATATGTGAATGTACATATGTATATGCTGATTAATGATACTGAAACGGAGCCACTCTCTCAGAGTTCAAGTTTGCTTTAAAATGCGCAAAAAGTAACAATTAAACTTTCGTTATTATTAGCCTTATCAGGCCATGTGTCCCGAAAAATATTTATTTAAATGGGGAAGAACAGTTGCCCGTTAGCTATTGGGTAACGAATTAATGGGCATTGCATTGTTAATAATAATAAAGTCTATCTAATCCACGGAGTATTATATATGGCGGCCTGGCCTAACGTGACCTTGTCGCCTCTACTTTTTGACACTTCAATGGGCACTTTGGGGCCTCTGATTAGATTAAAATAATGGTAAACAAATTTAACTAGCAGTTAAATGCGAAATGCACTGCGACAAATTATATTAAGTAACTTTGTTCTTACAAGCTGCTACATTTTGAAATCTATTACTCTTGGCTGTATTTACGTTTACCATTGGCTTAGCCCTATATTCGTTGGGTTTTCTGATTTTGGCTAATACATTGCAGACAAAGCATGGAGAGGAAGAGAGAAAGATAAATACATGAAATGTTTTCAGTGCATTTTTGGCATTATTTTGGCCTAAAACCGTGCTAATTATTTTGCCATGTGTGTGGCCATTCGAGTATGCATCGAGTATGTATCTTTGATGACAGTTTTATGGCCTCGCCAATAATCGGGGTAGTAAAGTAAACACAGTTACTTGGTCCGCTAAGCCGTCCACAGTTGCTAGTTGTTGACGTCACTATTTCGCAATTGCAGCAGGCTCTGTGACAATAACTGACTGAAAAGACTGGGTGGCAGAACAAGTGGGGGGCGGCAGAAGGCCATTACATTGCAAGAAACTGGTTACATGTCACAACAAATTTCTATGTGTTTGTTTTCACTTTTTGGTTCAACTTTGTTCACTTTATTTAACTGCAATTGAGACACTTTGATTGGCAACCGGTTTTGTTGTTCCTGCCCGAGAGTTGGCGCTAAATGTTTGTCAATTTCCGCTGCAGCACACACGCTGTGCAGATTGGCTAGTTTTTTATTTATTATTTTATTGCATATAGTTGATGTGTGCCTGTGTGTGCGTGCAGCAGCTGTGTCAGTTCACGAGCAAAATGCAGATTATATAAATCATCAGGTGCTTGTGTCTGCTGCAGACGCGTAAACTCCATTTCTTGGAATGGCGTGCATCTTGTGTACAATTCTTTATGTTAATTACTATACCTAATAAATACAAAATTTAAATTTGCCTTTTTCCATTTTGTTCCATTAACATTATCATTAAAAAAATCATTTAAATGATTAAAAAGAAAATAATACTAATTTAAATAGTTATTTGTAATTGTAGGGTATACAAACTTTGTTACTCTATGTTGCTCTTTAACCGCAATCCCTGAAGGAAGTGCATTACTCTGTTTTCGCCTTTTCTCTCTGCCTCTCTCTTCGTGGTGAGCAGCTTTCCATAAGACGATCGGAGCTGAGCTTTTTGTATTTATTTATTTGTCCCCTGCCATTAATCAATGGAACATGGCGGAGAGCTGATGAGCGGACGAAAAATGGCCATATGCTGTTGTCCCGTTTTTGCTGATAAGTACAATTTTGCCTCGCTCTCTGTGCCAATTTTCGTTTGCTTACTGATAAGGCGGCGGGCCGCTCTCTTGCACGTAAGCACGTCCGTGTGCCTGTGTGGGTGGCCTTTGAACCCACGCAGGACGGTCGTGACGTCATGACGCCTGGACGTGGGAGTGGGGTTGGAGTTATCGATTTTCGTGTGCGTCGCTAAAATTATCCTGTTGACGTGCAAAGCCAAGCGATGCGACGCGACGCGACGCGACGTCTCTCTTTCGGCCCCCACTCTCTCCTCTCTTTCTCCCATTCCACCCGAATCACACACCCACATGCGCAGGCGCCCCACTTTTTCGGTCTGGCAACACCGTAATGGCACAATTAAAAGCGCCCAAATAAACCATTAGTTTATGGTTCTCGACAAAATTCAACAATATAAATCTGAAAAACACCCAAATTAAAGCGGCGTCTGAGTAGTGAGTTCACAGCTGCGTGTAATTTCCCTACAATTAGCGCCTGTCTGCCGTGCCACGGAGGGCGCGCTCTCTCTTTGCCGGAGTGTTGTGTATTTTTTGGCTCTCTCTTGGAGTGCCAGCAACAGCAGCAGCGGCGCACAGTGGTCATCTGGATCAAAATCAAACATTTTCAGTGAACGTATTAATTTTTACTTATTTGAAATATGAATAAATCGTGAATTTTGGTCATCGTTAATCAGATATTAAATTTGTTCATTTCCAATAGAACGCTTTTTAGTTAACCTTAGCATACTCTTAGCAATACTCTCTTAAAAGTTGAACAAATATCTGTAAGATGACATGAGAAATACGTGATATCTCTTATCTTGGGAGAGAAGTTTTTAATCTGACAACGAATAAACTGAAATGGCCCCACTGTGCGGCGGCGACGCGACTGAGCGGGCAATAGGCGCTTAAGGCCCATCAACGCAGCACATTTTCAAACAGTTGATTTTTCGAGGCTGAGCTGCAACGACGACATTTACACTGGACTAGCCAGCGAACCAAGGAACGGACGCACGGGGACGCCACCGCCAAAGACAAGGGGGCAGAGCGCGCGCAGAGGAGAGGAGCGGAGTGTGGAGCTGAAAAGTAACTGTATCGCTCAATTTGCACGCCAGTGATAAACGACAGTCAGCAGTCAGCAGCCAGCAGCCAGCAGCCGGAGCCTGAGAGAGAATCATCGATAAAGACAGAATCAAGATGCTAGCTTTATGGCTGTCATTGGCCCTCGCCCTCGCAGCGGCCAGCAACGGGTACATCATCAAGGAAGATGAGTCCTTCCTGCAGCAGCCCCACTACGTTAGCCAGGAGCAGCTGGAGGACTTGTTCGCTGGACTGGAAAAGGCCTATCCCGACCAGGCGCGCGTCCATTATCTGGGCCGTTCCCTGGAGGGCAGGAACCTGCTGGCCCTGCAGATCTCCCGGAACACCCGACAGCGGAACCTGCTGACGCCGCCGGTGAAGTACATTGCCAACATGCACGGAGACGAGACCGTTGGCAGACAGCTGCTAGTGTATCTGGCCCAGTATCTGCTCGGCAACTACGAGCGGGTGCCGGAGCTGGGGCGGCTGGTTAACAGCACGGACATCTACCTGATGCCCACCATGAATCCGGACGGCTACGCGTTGTCGCAGGTAATGTGTGCTCTCCTCCTCCCCCGGTGGTCACCTGTTGTGGCGTTTGTTTTTGGGGAAAAATCGATGCGAGGACGCGGGAGCACTGGAGCACTGGAGGAGCCCAAAAATAACAGT
This sequence comes from Drosophila bocqueti, assembly GCA_018151655.1. Lineage (NCBI taxonomy): Eukaryota > Metazoa > Arthropoda > Insecta > Diptera > Drosophilidae > Drosophila > Drosophila bocqueti. The sequence continues at coordinate 3,457,278 of JAECXF010000311.1, forward strand.
AGTGGGTGGCATTAGGCGGTGGGCTGCTGCTGTAGCAGGAGAGATAGCGTGGGAGTGAAAGATTTTAAAGTGGCAAGGAGAGAGCTTTAGGCTTTTCTGTCTCTCTCTCTCTCTCTCGACCTGCCTGTCTCTGCCAGAGAACTTTTCACTCCTAAATGAATTGCGTTAGGCCGAGCTCTGGCTCAAAAAACCACCTCGGCGTTTACTCATTTCTTATCATTAACAACTATCAGTTTCGCCTTCTTGGGCCTCTTCGTGTGGTGCTGAGTGAGGAGTCGAAAGCGCAAACTCGCAATTATTAATATTTGTTTGTGCTCATTGGCCCAGCAACAAAAACAAAGGTCAGATTAATACAATCTGGAAAGAGTCTCGCGCGCTCTGGCTCCCCCGCGCTGACGGGTATTTCCAATTGATTGTATTTCGAATGCATTGCAAAAGCATGCACCTAATGCGAATATAATTCACATTTTCCCGCTTCAATATGAAGTGGTATTGAAATCAGGTTTTTAGCAGACTGAAAATTCCCTTAGTTCACTTGGATTTAAACTAATGAAATTAGGAATGTAAATGACAAAAGTTAAACAAACAAAATGTACACGTTATATTCGTTCAGGATTTGAAGGATTTTTTTTAAGACATTATTATATTTAATAGGTAAATAACGCGCTCTTTCCTTTAAGGATTAGTTTATGGATATAATGACGAACCATATAGAACACACAAGTTTTCATGTTCGGCTTCTTTGATGTATGTACTTCATTTGGTGTTTAAAGAAGAGTTTGATTACCATTGTTTACTCCAACACTCAGCACATGTTGCCCATTTTGGCCACGTAAGCAGCTCCCTCCGAGCTGCCGAGCTTGTGAGCTGCGGGGGGGTGCTGTGATCATTGTGGCGACGATGATGATGACATGATCCATTTATCGTGGCCCATCAATGGTGTAATTTGTTCCATTCATCCATTCCCAGCCGTCCGTCGGGAGGTGGCTGCTTTGTGTGGGTTCCACTTTCCGATGCGAGGTTGGGTCTCTGTGGTCTTTGCTCTGATTGATTGGAAAGCGGTGGAAGCCACCACTGCCCCTGCCGCTGGCGAATCGTTCTGTCTTCCTGCCTCATTGCACAATATCGTATTGCATTATATGTGTTATGTATATTATGGCATATGTTTGTATTTTATGGTGTAATCACTCGGTTGACACCTGACTGCCATGCTAAATGGCCAATTCCGGTCAGGAGTGACCTGCATGCCAATCAGCCCGTGACAGAGAGCAAAAGAGAAACTTTTTCTGCTCTCAACTTTAACTTTAAATTTAATTAAAGTACCCTATATATTGTACAAATGGCACTCAAGTACAAGCTAAGCCTTGGCTTTCCAGTTAAATATAAAAATATTTCTAGGAAACAGCTGCTGCGCTTTGCAAAACGGAATTAATAGATTTTAGCAGTCTCAGTACTGCTTAGCAATTGTTTATTGCAAACAACTCATCTGTGATAAGGCAACCTCTATCTGTTGATTAACAAAACAAAAATGTAATCTTTGCAGGAGGGCAACTGCGAATCGCTGCCCAACTATGTGGGACGCGGCAATGCGGCCGGCATCGATCTGAACCGCGATTTCCCCGATCGCCTGGAGCAGTCGCACGTCCACCAGCTGCGCGCTCAATCCCGCCAGCCGGAAACGGCGGCCCTGGTCAACTGGATTGTGAGCAAGCCGTTCGTGCTCTCCGCCAACTTCCATGGCGGCGCCGTGGTGGCCAGTTATCCGTACGACAACTCCATGTAAGTCAGGGACCCCCTCCGCCCCCAGCTGGACTAACCCGAGCCCTTCCAGTGCCCACAACGAGTGCTGCGAGGAGAGCCTGACCCCGGACGATCGGGTGTTCAAGCAGCTGGCCCACACCTACTCGGACAACCACCCGGTCATGCGCAAGGGCGACAACTGCAACGACTCCTTCTCCGGCGGCATCACCAACGGCGCCAACTGGTACGAGCTGTCCGGCGGCATGCAGGACTTCAACTACGCCTTCAGCAACTGCTTCGAGCTGACCATCGAGCTCTCCTGCTGCAAGTTCCCGGCCGCCAGCACTCTGCCGCAGGAGTGGGCGCGCAACAAGGGGTCGCTGCTGCAGCTGCTGCGGCAGGCGCATATCGGCATCAAGGGCCTGGTGCAGGATGCCAGCGGCTATCCCATAGCCGATGCCAATGTCTACGTGGCCGGACTGGAGGACAAGCCCATACGGACGTCGAAGCGCGGCGAGTACTGGCGTCTGTTGACCCCCGGCCTGTACAGCGTGCATGCCGCTGCCTTTGGGTAAGTTTGCTCTCGCTTCTGCCTCTCGATCCCCCAAGCTAATGCTCTATCCGTACAGCTACCAGGCCAGTGCCCCGCAGCAGGTGCGGGTGACCAACGACAACCAGGAGGCACTGCGCGTCGACTTCAAGCTGACGCCCGTCGAGACGAACTTTGATGGTATTAGCAGTTTTTACAGTCCCTATTATTTCTAAAGCGGAGGAGGAACGCCACTTACCCTTATATATATCCATGTATATATATATGGGAGCAGATCCAGCTAGAAACACACTCACACACACACACACAGCATATAGCCATGACCTGCACCTAGTTTGCACCCTGCCAGTTTCCCCTATTGTAATATATGTTGACTCGGCTCATTTCCTTACCAAAACCGCCACCCCACCCCCACCCCCTCCCGTAACCTTACCCTTGGTGTGGGCATGCTCATTTCCCCCTGTGTTTTCCCCAAGGTTCGTTTTCCGGCTGTCGGCAGCTTGAAAATATAAAACGTTGGGCTTTCAGACGGCGGAAACCAATCGAATCGAATCTGTTTTATGTGTTTTCCTTGACTATTTGTGCGTTTTTCGTTGCATTTTCACTTTCACCGAGGGAATCACTGCTCCATTGTGTCCCCCCCTCTCTCTACCTTGCTCTCTACCCTGCTCTCTCTCCATTTCTCACACACTTGACGAGGAAAGCGTTTGAGTTGTACATAGACCTCGGCAAGGAACACAGCAACAGTGCATTCAGAGCCTGAAAAACCCGAAACCAAATAATGAAAAAGCGAAAACACACACACAATAATCGAATATAAGCGAATTGTACTTGGGAACTTGTAAAGAACTCGAAATCGAAGTCACAGCCCCTCTGGAAGGAAGGTCATTGAATGGCCCCCTAAAAAGGCGAACAAATATACACGGCTTTGGCTTGATATCTCCCCTATTTTTCTCTGCTCTACGCATATTAGCACTCTATAGACACACATATATACGGCTATATAATATCACTATCAATATGTAGAATGTATGCGACTCCCATCAGATATCGGAACCCCGCGAAAGTAAAGCAAACTTGTGAATTACGGCTTTTAATATAGATATATACCTACCATATATACATATTTATATGCAATGCACACACGACTTTGGCTGGAAATCGAATGTGGCCAAGGGGGAATATTGAATGGCCTGGGAGCCGCGATGAGCAGGGCCAGCTTAATATCCCGAAGTCCCTTTGCAAAGGATCAATAAAATTTTGATTTTCGCTTGGTGGTTTTTATTTTCAACATGGTCTCATCCAATATTCACATCCCCATAGATGTCTTCATATTATATGATTATACTATATGGATTTAATATTAATTTGTGCTTGTTTTTTCTGACCCTATATCATTTTAAAATGTAGATTCTGGTGTATTTTCCACCTCATTTCACATTTGATTTGGAATTTATTTGCTTTTTTATCCAAATTTAATTAATTTTTGTTTCGTAATCAATTTAATTTTGTTTTGTTTTCGTCACTGCGAGGCAGTATCTTGCTTAAGTAATGATCTTCAACTTTAGTTTCTATGACCTGACCTTTCCGGGCATTTGTATATATCCTTTGCCTTGCGATCAGCTGCGGGAGAAGGCAACAATTACACAGAATCTGTTGAAATATTAATTGTATATTCCACTAAGTACCTAAAAGGCGAAAGAAAACTAACAAAGAATGTGTGTGCCAAAAGCCAAACTATAGATTCTCGATATGGATATGTTTTATATATTATATATAAATAGGTACCTATTATATGTATCGCACTTAATCGTACAAAAGAGTCGGACATTTTCTTTGGCATTTTACTTGGATTTTATCTCGAAATAAATGTGAACTATGGAAATTATGGCAAAAATAAACGAACGAAATTATACTATGATATGCATCTATGCTTGTGCTTGTGAATCGGCTGCTGATGTAGCTCCCTGCTGGCCTGATCCCGCTCCCTTAGCCCCCAATCCCTAACCCTGACCCCTAACCTTAGACGCACTGCCACCCCCTAACCCCCACACACTCCCTTCGCATGCGGCACCCTTTGCAAACTGGCATGAAAACACACGCACACACACCCTGACACGTACAAGATCCTCACCCTCATCTCCGTCTCCGCTCTGCCCACTCTGTCCCCAGGCAACTTCCGGAAGGTCAAGGTGGAGCGCTCGGAGCCGCCGGAGAAGCGCAAGGAGCAGTTCCACGGCTTCCTCACCCCCACCAAGTTCGAGCACCACAACTTCACGGCCATGGAGAGGTGAGCAGGGCTTCCTAGTCGCCAGGCTCGACGTCCTTGCTAAACCCGACTTCTGCCTTTCCAGCTTCCTGCACGACATCGCGACCAGCTACCCCTCGCTGACCCGCCTCTACAGCATCGGCAGGAGCGTCGAGGGCCGCGACCTGTGGGTGCTGGAGATCTTCGCCACACCCGGAGCCCATGAGCCCGGCGTGCCGGAGTTCAAGTACGTGGCCAACATGCACGGCAACGAGGTGGTGGGCAAGGAGATGCTCCTGCTGCTCACCAAGTACCTGCTGGAGCGCTACGGCAACGACGAGCGGGTGACCCGGATGGTGAACGGCACCCGGATGCACTTCCTGTACAGCATGAACCCCGACGGCTACGAGGTGTCGCGGGAAGGCGACCGCACCGGCGGCGTGGGCCGGGCCAATGCGAACGGCATCGATCTGAACCGGAACTTCCCGGACCAGTACGGCACGGACAGGTACAACAAGCAGACGGAGCCCGAGGTGGCCGCCCTGATGAACTGGACCCTGTCGCTGCCGTTCGTCCTGTCCGCCAATCTGCACGGCGGCTCCCTGGTGGCCAACTATCCGTACGACGACAACGAGAACGACTTCAACGATCCCTTCATGCGGCTCCGCAACTCGAGCATCAACGGGCGCAAGCCCAATCCCACCGAGGACAACGCCCTGTTCCGGCACCTGGCCGGCATCTATGCACGGGCCCACCCCACCATGCACCTGGGCCAGCCCTGCGAGCTGTTCCAGAACGAGTACTTCGCCGAGGGCATCACCAACGGGGCGCAGTGGTACAGCGTCACGGGGGGGATGCAGGACTGGAACTACGTGCGCGCCGGGTGCCTGGAGCTGACCATCGAGATGGGCTGCGACAAGTTCCCCGTTGCCGCCGAGCTGCCCAAGTACTGGGCGGACCACCGCGAGCCCCTGCTGCAGTTCATCGAGCAGGTGCACCACGGCATCCATGGGTTCGTGCACAGCACCATCGGCACGCCCATCGCCGGCGCCGTGGTTCGCTTGGACGGCGCCAACCACTCCAGCTACAGCCAGATCTTTGGCGACTACTGGAAGCTGGCCCTGCCGGGACGCCACAACATCACCGTGCTGGGCGACAACTACGCTCCGCTGCGCGTGGAGGTCGAGGTGCCGGAGGGCGAGCCGCACGAGATGCGCCTGGACGTCACCCTCATGCCGGACGACCCGCAGCACTGGGCGTCGGCCAACGACTTCCGGATCATCGAGAACGTGGTGAACACGCGCTACCACACCAATCCGGAGGTCAGGGCGCGCCTGGCCGAGCTGGAGAACCAGAACGGGCAGATAGCGAGCTTCGGCTACGCGGACAACGAGTTCAGCAGATACTTCAACTACCTGAAGATGACCTCGGACGTGAGTAGACCCCCTGCCTCCCCCATAGCCCCTCCCTCGATAACCATGTGGCTGATCTCCCTCTAGATAGGGGAGCCCGAGGAGCACAAGTACAAGCTGCTGGTGGTGAGCTCCCTCTACGACACGGCCGCCCCGCTGGGCAGGGAGATCGTGCTGAATCTGGTCCGTCACCTGGTCGAGGGCTTTAAGCTGCAGGACGTTTCGGTCGTGCAGCTGCTTCAGCGCAGCGTCATCTACTTCCTGCCGCAGACGCAAAAGTTCGAGCAGGTCTTCGCCATGTACAACGCCAAGTAAGTTCCTCCTGGCGCAATCCTGGCTTCCACTAATCCCTGACCCACAGCTCTTCCATTTGCGATCCCGTGCTGGGCGATGAGCTGGCGGAGCGCATCCTCAGTCCGGAGACCGACCAGGCCAAGGACATGTTCCTGCAGTTCCTGCACAGCGAGAACTTTGACCTGATGCTCACCTTCGGCGCGGGCAGCTCGGACCTGAGCTTCCCGCGCGGCGACTCGGTGCTGGAGAGGTTCGCCCACGGCATGCAGCGCACGGAGTTCAACTACTCGCCGCTGCAGTGCCCCAGCTCCGCCACACGGCACCACCACCAGGAGACGACGGACCGCCTGACCAACCTGATGTACCGCCTGTACAACCTGCCCGTCTACACGCTGGGCGTCGCGTGCTGCCGCATGCCCCACCACAAGCAGATCGCCTCCGTGTGGCGCAAGAACATTGACAAGATCAAGAACTTCCTGGCCCTGGTGCGGACGGGAGTGAGCGGCGTGGTGCAGAACGACAAGGGGCAGCCGCTGCGCGAGGCCTTCGTCCGGCTGCTGGAGAACCAGCAGCGCGTCTACAATGTGACCAAGAACGCGGCACGCTTCCAGCTGATGCTGCCGCACGGCAGCTATGGTCTGGAGGTGACAGCGCCCAACTACGAGTCGCAGATCCTCAAGGTGGACGTGCAGGACGCCCAGGTGACGGAGCTGGGCACCGTCCGCCTTCATCCGTTCACGCTGATCCGCGGCGAGGTGGTGGAGCTGCCGAACAAGTTGTTGAGTGACGGAGCCGATGCACTGGCCGGCACGACCAGCATTGCGGGCGTCGTGCTGGACCAGAGCAATCACCCGGTGCGCAATGCCAAGGTCTCGGTGGTCGGCCACGCCAAGCTGAGGAACTTCACCAACAGCCTGGGCCAGTACCATTTGGCCGCGGTGCCCCTGGGCACCGTCACGCTGAAGGTGGAGGCGCCGCGTCACCTGGAGGCCGCCCGGGAGCTGCATCTGAGCCAGGGCGGTCGCTCTGGGGCCACGGAGAATGTGGTCTTCCGCCTGAGCGCCAACGAGCGCGTGTTTGGCCTGCCGCGCTTCCTGTTCATCCTGCTTGCCAGTGTCCTGATCATCGTCGGGGTGGTGGTGTGCGTGCTGTGCGCCCAGTTCTGGTTCTATCGCCGCCACCGGGGCAACAAGCCGTACTACAACTTCTCGCTGCTGCCGCAGAGGAGCAAGGAGCAGCACTTCGATCTCGAGGACGACGAGGCGGGCGACGACGGCGAGACGGAGCTGTTTCGCTCGCCCATTAAGCGTGAGTTTGTACCTAAAAACTTTGACCTGTTTACATACAAAACTAACAACGGTTTTTAATACAAAACACACACAGGGGGCATGACCATCCAGCCGTACTTCGATGAGGAGCAGCTGGAGCGCATTCTGCACACCGACGACGAGGACGAGGACGACGAGGATGGGCCGCGCATGGAGCCGGAGCTGGACATTGCCGATGACAGTGGCGATGAGATTGTGATGCTGCACAATCACGGCCAGAAGCGTCGCCACTAAGGCCAGAGGTGGCGGAGGGAGTCCCAGCCCACGAAAAAACACACACACACAACATAACTGTGATTCGAAACGTTTTCAAGCGATGAGGAGAGAAGAAACCCGCGCCAGGCATTGCTCTTACCTTTTATTTTTATTTATGTTTCTTTTTTTTTTTATATTTGTAACTTAATTAATTGCGACTGCGCCTTAATGTTAATGAGCATCACAATCGTCAGCTTTAAATAGAAAATGTTGTGCCCCAAAAAGACGAATCCCTCGAATCTCTCGCCCAGCCTCCGCTCTTAGCCCCGTTTTCGACATCTGCACCTGCACCTGCACCTGCAACTGTATCTGTCCAGCCAAGAAGAGAACTGTAGGCGTTATCGTATGACCTAACTTAAGACTGAGAGCCTTGCAACTGTATAGCAAAGAAAGAGAGGAGGGGAAGCAAAAGCAAAGACACGAATCTAGCGAAATAGTTAATTTTAAACTGTGTTTAAAGAGAGTTTTCCCTGAAGAAAAAGCACGCAGGACGAGGCTTGGTGCGCAAAAAGCTAATCATGTGACTAGGAACGCGAGTTTGTTGTTTTTAATGATAAGCCTTAACCTCAAACGTGGCTCGAAAAGGATTTTAAATTGTTTTACAACTGGAAATGTATTTTGAAAACTGTGTGCAATATGCAACAAGTGTTTGTTTAGAGACAAAATCTTAATTTAATTTTTTAAGTCCATCTGGCTTCCAAGAAGAAATCACGGCAACGAGAGGCGACCGAGTTTGCGGCTTTGCCAGGAGAGAAGGAATAATAACAGAGTTAACACTGAGCTTTTGTAATATTTCCCTTGATTAACTTTATATTAGACGTACTCTATATACACCAAAATACATATATATATTTACTGCACGATTTTCGCCGATTTAATATACCTTTACCTTAAGCTAGAGCCCACAGCCCAGACGAAAAGCGTTGAGAGAAAGGTGCAGCATTTACCTAAATAGCATATATAAATATATATGTATATATACATACCCATATATCGTATACATATCCACAAAATATGGCAATTATGTAACTAAATGTGAACTAAATGAATAAATAAATAAACGAGTGAGTAACGTCCAAATAGAAGGATTTGGCCTGAGGTGCAATCGCTCACAACCGATGGCCGGTGGCTTCCTGATCAGATGAATCACATGGGAAGCGATATATACACGAGTATGTGAGTGCACGGCGAGAAATCCCCTTGAAATTTACTTTATTCCATTCAGCAGAAGAGATTATTGAGAGGTTGATGCCCACTTTCCAGGGGGCTCAAGGTACCAGGACTACAGAGAGAGATATCAACAGCTACGAATGCGGACTTGACTTCTTCAATCTAAAGTAACGGCTCTAAAAGAGATCCCAAAACAAGTGTCATTGTAAAGAGGTCAGAGCTGTTTTCTCTTTCATTTATTTTCTCTTTCCGTTATTTTCTCAGCGGGCATTACCGTTGACCCGCTATTTCTCTCTTCCAGCCGAAGTCTTGCGACATTCCAGAAGAGGCCACCTTGGCGACTTGCAAAACAACTCAAACTCAAAGGTGCTCGTTTTCTCCTTGTGTGCCTCGGGGGCTTTTGCCTTTGTGACCATCATCGTTATAGCCGCCGTTTGGTTGTCGTCAGAGCCAGGATCAAGGTCATCTGGCGATAGCTGTCTTATCGCCAACCAACAAGCGGCTCTCGCTCTGCCATCCCATCCACAAAACACTACAACACTCGTCTCGGCTGAACTGTCGCCCAGCTTTATCAGGGGGTCCAGAGCCCAAGAGATAGTTGTCGCTCGAGCACAGCAGGCACACAGCCGCATCCGTCGGAGCTTCTCCATTCGACACGGCGACACAGTTGCGCAGCTTCCAGCGTTACGAACAGATCCCAGCGAACAGCAGCACCAGCAGCATTATGTGGTGGAGCCGTAAGTTAGCCACCAGGGGCCTCCGCCTGCGCCTCCATCGCACCAAGAGCACCAGCTCCACCTCCGTCCTGGAGCCGGGGCAGACGCTGGGCATCATCGGAGTGCCCTTCGCCAAGGGGCAGGGCAAGCAGGGTGTGGAACTAGCGCCGGATCTGCTGCGGCAGAGCAGCCTGCGACAGGTGCTGCAGAGCAGTCACGGTGAGTTTGGGGGAAAATTCGACAGATCTCTTTATATTTTATATATTTATTTACTGTAATAATTGAGTTACCAAGACACAGGCGGTTCAGGGTTCCAGGCGAACACAAATAAAGCAATCGCGTGACTATGGCCCTGGAATACCAAACTTCCACAAGTGTTATTCTGAAGTTAGGCGAAGGCTTACCGCATTCCAGTTATCACTTCCCCTCGTCTGGTAATTCTCTTTCGTCGATATTGGAAATTTAAGAGAGAGAGAAACGAAAGGGATCAGCGCTTCCAACATTTATTTGTTAGCTTGGTGTTCTCTCCCATCGATATTGGAAATTGGAAAGAGAGGTCCCAAGACAACTGTTATTTCGGAGTTGGGGGAAGAGTTTAGCGCTTCCAGTTGTCTCCCATCGATATGGGGACCAGGCCTAAAACTTTAACTTTAATACTTTCTGTGGAAAAGTCAAAACGTAAAGGAAAACTCAAGGAACGTTTGGGTAAATGTACTTTTCATTTCGTTTATTATTTCTTTTCTTAGATGGCCTCGTGATCCGGGACTATGGGAACCTGCAGTACGCAGTGGACGAAGCGCTGCTACAACAGCAGCGGGTGCACTACCACCACATCCGGAACTACGCGGACTTCATGGCCTGCAATCGGGCGCTGATCGCGCAGGTACAGCTGATGCTCAAGGAGAACTCCCAGTTCCTGGCCATTGGCGGCGATCATGCGATCGGGTTTGGTGAGACTCCACTTCGATTGCCTTATCCTCCGTGTGCCTAATCCCGCTGAATCCTGCCCCTCCTCACAGGCTCCGTGGCCGGGCACCTGCAGCACACGCCGAATCTGTCGCTGGTCTGGATCGACGCGCACGCGGACATCAACCTGCACAGCACCTCGCAGTCGGGCAACATCCACGGCATGCCCGTGTCCTTTCTGCTGGAGCAGCTGCGCACCACCTGGCAGCACGCTGGCCTGCAGGAGATCGCTCCCAACTGGTGAGTTTGCTATGCCATGTTTTGCTTTGCTCTTTGCTTTATTGTTATAGCGCCAGATCGGTTGGGATCGCTTACAGCTTACAAGTAGCACTTAGTCTATGGGGCTCCTCTGTCTCGGGGTATTCTCCTTTGAGGTACAACATAACTAATACTTTGTATTTAAGGGGGTCTGGGGTGGGGTTTTGTTGGCTGGGTGGGGTTCTTGTCGCCTTATCACAGTTGCCTCTCTTAACGAACTTAGTATTATTTTTGCTTTGCTTTCGTTTCAGTTTCAGTTTCGTTTTCGTTTTCGTTTTGTTAGATTTTGATTTTGTTTTCTTCTCACTTGCCTTTTGCCCTTTCTTCAGTCTTTTTTTAGTTGCTATCCACCTTTAATCTGCTTATTAAATAGATTGTTTCATTTACACATTGCTTTTTCCTGCGGCAGTTCGTTTGTTTGTTTTTCTCTATTTTCTTATGTATTCTCTAATTTGAAAAAAAGTTAAACGTCATTTGAAAACGGGGAAAACAATGGGGTTTGGGAAGAAACCAAAGAGGCTGCTTTAAAGTTTCTTAACTTGGCTTTCTACACATTATTCTTTGTGAACTTGTGAACTATAAAAGGGCTCAATCCGTGGGATCGGGGATGGTGCTGTTTTTAATTCTTTTCACTCGTAAACCAATCATTAAAAAACAGAAAGAATAGAAACTGAGAAATGCCTGAAACTGAAAATATGTATACTGGGTTAGTCATATTTTATACACACGAAAAATCACATAGAACGGACAGGCGAAACGGAGACTGGCACTGACACAATGAAAATTGAAATGGAAACCAAAATACATACATATATATTTTTGTATATACAAAGACTATACATCAGAGACTAAGGCCTGCCCAATACTCCCCTCGAGAGGTATTATTATAGGGTACTTGGTGGATCGTGTCGGGATGGTGGTTTGTGCATTGCTCGATCAAAATCAAATCTGTAAACTATAGAAAAAGCTGCAAATTTAAATTGAAACTCTTCGTATATAATTCCTAAAATCATACATATACTAAAAAATTATTCAAATATCGGTGGCTCTCACTAGTGTTTTTTGTATTCGAAAATTACATAATACACAAAGTAAGGCGTGTCTTGTGTGTGTGTGTGTGTGTCTGTACATCATATGTACATCAATTTGGAAGGGAAAGGGATCGGGGCATCTGTGGTTTATGCATTAAATAATTACAATCAATATTAAAGATTAACGTATCAATGAATCAATATAATTACACAATCATTATTGTTTTTAATCAAGTAATCAATTAACTAAATGTGTTCTCTTTTTTAATCTAGAGTATTGCTTTTCTTTTGCATAAATTCAATTCAAAATCGAACGAACGAACAAGAACGAACACGCCTGAAAATAAATCAAGAGAAAGAAACAAATTAGAAAATGCGTTATAAAAATATTAGTCGTTTTTGCTGCTGGATTTTGTTTGTCAAGTGTTCTTCTTTTTTCTTTTGTTCATTTTGCTACAAAAAAGAGGAGAGATCAATATTAATATTAATAAAAATGAGAAAGAAAACCATTTAGAGAAAATCATTATCAGTATGTATTTATTTGGGAAGATCAAAATATATATGTATGTGTGCCGAAAAATTGTACAGATCCGGGCAAGGATCCTGGAATCCTTTTTTGCTCTCTTTTCGTCTCCGATTTACTTACCAACAAAAACCACACGAAACAATAAAAGTGAGTGAGAGGTACGCAACAATACAACGATATATGTATATATATGTACATATATATATATATATATATATATATATATGTATATATAAAGATATAGATAACAACGAACGTACGGCAACAAGGAACTGAATAATTGGGAAATTGAAATCGATGGATATATGCATGTATACCACATGGTGGGGAAAGAAGAAAAGGAACGCAAATCGAAAATCGGAATCAACTCAAGCGTCTAATCAGATCGGATCGGATTCTCCTCCTCCCTTCAAAGCATCGTCATCCTGCATCTTCCTCTCGTTCTCTTTGGGGCTGGGACCAAAGAAGCGTACACTGAGCGACAAAATCATAAAAGCAAACAAAGAGCAACAAACACTCTTCACTTGAGAAGTGGGCAACTTTTTAGCACACAACAAGAAACTGAATTGGTTTCAGAAATTGTAAATGGAAATATAGTCTGTGTGTCGTGTCTTTTGGCTAGTGTAATATACACTGAAGCAAACGAAAAGGCTGTAGAGAAAACAGGAACCAAAACAAGGGTCCGAGAAGCAGAGAAAATACGAGTTCAAGTCTACAACAGAAAAGAAATCAACAGAGAAGTATATCGAAATAATCGAATCCAAACTAATCGAAATTCGAAAACCGAAAACTGAACCGAGCTGAAACATAGGAACGAAAGGGAAATGAAATACAGAAAAGCAGATCGAAAAAGAATTATAGTAAATAAAACAAAAGTTCGGTGTGTTCTGATAGATATATACTATATAGAGAGATACATATTACATGGCAAAAAGCAAGAAAAACTCATAATCATATATTTTGAAATACATTTATAATATTAATATCATTTTCTCATTTGTCTTTTTTTTTTTTTTTTTGTTTTTGGTTTTGTATTGTTTCCATTTTGAAATATCATTTGAAATGTGTGATAAATATTAATTAATCGATATAAATATGTTAATAAAATAAATTAAATAGTTTTCTCCTTCGTCTTCGATTTAATAATAATAATAATATATATATATATCGAAGTGTATATATATCCTTGCTGTTGTTGTCGTGATTATTAACGGTATCATTGGTGTAATCGTTATCGCTATCGCTATATCGCTCTCTCTATTCGTGGAACAAATCAGGCGTTTTACAAAATTACAAAAGTACACACAATTAATTAAGCAATATAAAGATACAGATACAGGTTGAAAATCATACACAGAACATACCATCCCATCAAGGATTTATCGATTAACCGAGGGGGTGGCAGAGTGACTGTACTTGCTCTGCTAAAAACTAAACTAGGACCAGAGTCGAGGTCGAGAGATTCGTGTTAATCATAAATATAAGCACTAAACATAATAGCATTACACAAATAAAAAGTATTCTCCTTTTGTTTTTTGCACACAAATAATATCGCTAATTGCTAATCGCTAATTGCAACCGAGCAACAGAAAGCGGGAGATCAATTATGGATTTATTCCTGGAATGTCGTTCTTTCGGGATTCTTTGTGAGTTGACTCGGGATCCTGATCGAAGAATGTCTTTTCTATATGAGATCAATGGGTTCCGTGGGCGCTTCTTTGTGGATTAAGAAGGTCCTTGACTAGATCGCTTCTTACACGTATTTGTTATCATTTTCCTTTTTTGTTTTCTGTGTGAGTGTGTATGGGGATTGGGGGAAGATTTGAAAATGATCCTTGAGGTATGCAAAAAAAAGGTATGTGGGGGGAAAGAAAAACATACAGTTTACAAACGAAATCAAACGAAAACCAAAGAGAAACAAATAAATAAAAAAATTATGCTAACAGTTTTGCTTTTAAGGTGTTTTTTTTTCGTTTTTTTCTGTTTTTATTGAAAGTAAATTTGTTGCTTCGCTTTTCGCGCAAAATCAAAGGAGGAAATCATAAGAGTGTGTAAACATAAATTGTCGAATGGGAACATATAATAGTTCGTGGGAAAAAATACACAAAATCAAGAGGAAATCAAACATACTAAATAATAATAAACATATAATGGTAATCGTAAATCATAATGGAGATTCACAGGAATCCCCTTTCTCTGTCAGTGCTAACATTACACATGTATCGTCTATATCTACAGCTAGATATATGTAAAGCTGGAGCCGATGTTTTCGCTGGGCTGTTCTGTGTGCTGCTGCTGCTGCTGCTGCTATATCGAATGAGTTGAACGAAAAATCATAAAGTTAAAACTAAAACTAAAACAAAATCAAAATGGGGGCACAGAAAATGCAAATTAAAATTAAACGTAAAACGTAAATAGTAAAATAGTAGAGTTCGAGAAAGGGGGAATTAGAAATGGTAAGACAGATGGCGAGAGGGAAGGAGAGTTGGGGATTCGAAGTGTTAGATTGATCCTTCTCCCACTCTCTTGCTCTCTCACTCTCTGTCCTTTCTCTCTGATCATTGTGTGTGTGTGTGTATAATTAGGCTAGTTCTTCATCAGTTTCCTCTCATTGTTCATCTTCTTCGCTTTGCTCACAAATCAAAGAAATTAAATTAAATTACGTAATTATAAGAGTACAATAAATAATGTTTTTGTTTTCTGCTTGTTCGCGTTCGCTTTCATCTTGGTTCATTGCTTACTTAAATAGGTTAAAGAAAATCATGATGAGATATATAAATATATGTATCGCTTAAGTTGTAAATTACACGCAAAGAAATATATATATGTTAATGGTCGCTTTTCTGTTCACTTTTCGCAGTGCATATTCGCAAATTGAAATTTGTAATTTGTGGTTTCTGAGATGCCTTGATGCCTTTCGCTTAGTTGCATTACTTTAAAACTATTGCACAAGAATTAGAATTAATACAATTAATAAGATCCATCGATGACGCAAAAATATAAGCATAATCATATATATTTATATATACGCTTGGGGGATTAGTCAATTAAACTAAATGTACATATATGTATGTAGGTGTAGGTGTGTGTGACAGAAAATTGAAATGAAACAAAATCAAGTACATGTAATCCTTCCTTCCTTCGCTCTCCGTCTCCTGTCTGTATAAATAAACTAGCAGATTTGTTCATGTATAAATTATTGCAAATTCGAGTCGGGGAGGAGCAGTGTTCCCCCCCAGCCTTTGCCTCTTCCAAGGGAAGCCTGCGCCTTAATCTTTGGAAAGGGGAGTGAGTCATAGGTCTCCTCTCTTTGCTTTGTCTTCCTCTTGTCCTTATCCCTATCCTCCACATCTTCTGACTAGATTTCTTGTTGCAAATAAAAAACAACGATTTCTTTTGTTGGCCGCCTAATAGTTATTCCAAAAAAAAGGATTCATAATGCTAGTTAAAGATATATATATATATATGTATAAGGGATATCGGAGACGTATCAACCGATTACACTAAGTAAAAGTAATATGTAAAAAATCCATTTCTGCAGGGTTCCCAGCTCTTCAAATAAGAATTCACTATATATTCCACAGGGAAGGAAACAAAAAAAAATAATATAAATATGCATGGTTGATTGTAGTTGTTGTTGTTGGTTAATTCTTGGTTGCAGGATGCAGGAGAGCCGAAAATGTCGAAAAACCAAAGCAAAGCAAAGAAATCAAACGAAAACGTAATGGGAAAAATCCAGAAAATATACATAGATACATGTTAATAGATACAGATATCTGATTGATGGTTGGTTGGTATTGTGAGTGTGCCACTCCTCTCCCTCGCTCTCTTCCAAAAGGCGAAACGAAAAAAGAAGGAAAAGAAACAAGCAACGAAAGCTAATTGAAAATCAAAGATCGGGGTACTATAAACGAGTATTGAAAAGGGTCGGTTGTAAACGGTTTTTGGGGTTTTGGTATATCCTAGTGTCCCTTCCGCCTTCTATTCCTCTTTGATGATTTTCTCTCCTTCCTTGCTGTGGTTGCTTGTCAAGTTACTTAACTATTAGAGAAAACGCTTGGCTAATGCTTCAATGGCTTTACTGGCTTCAGTGCCTTTATAGACCCACTCGTCTTCATTCGCTCGTTTTCGTATCGTTTTTTAAACTGTTTTTGTTTTCTTTTTTTGTTTTTTCTGTTTTTTTTTTTTGTATATAAAAAAGATGCTGCTGTTTGTTCTGTTGTGCTAGGCCTTTGTTTAAACGCTAAAAATTGTTGTTATTACGCTGATTGCTCCGCGTCGCTCAACTATACAATATATATATAATTGTATGTATAAAGTATATGAGAAATTACAGTATTTAATAGTATTCACTAACAATTATTTACTTGTCTGTAGTAAAACGTTTCAAATTTGCGCATAAATTATTGTTATTACTTTTTTGTTTTTCCTTTTCCTTTCCTTCCTTCTTTCCCCTTCGTTCGCTAATCGTTCCTATATAAATAATGTCTATGCGAGAGACTGGGCCCAAAGGACACAAGTTCGACCGGGGATGGCGGCTGCTCGTTACTCGTTACTCGTTTCTCTTCTAAATGTAGAAAACACAATCGATGCTCTTTAAAAAAAAAGAATTAAATATTAAATTTCTATATAAAATAGGTAATATATATATAGATTTGCATAACCCATATATATCTGAGATATATATAAATATTTCGATCTTCGTTTTTAAGTAGCTTTTTTGTGGTAATACTGTAGCAGCCTCCATGTTATCAATAACTATATATATTTTATTATTTTATGAATACTTGACCCGCCGCCTCTCCCGCAAGGGCCAAACTCATGTCCTGTGAGCATCCATCCTAGACACTAGATCCTCTCTCATTCCTGTCTCTATTTTCCGGCTTCTTGCACTCTTCTCTTAATTGGTTTTCCATCGAGCTTTCAAGATTTCTTTTTGTTTTTTTGTTAATATATGGTAGAAAAGTTTTTTGTTTTTGGAGTGTAACTAACAGAGTTGCTTTTGTTCTTTTGTTTTTTTTTTTTTTTGTTTGGAAGATTTCATTGCTGCGTTTTACCTTAAGTG
Source organism: Drosophila bocqueti (assembly GCA_018151655.1). Taxonomy (NCBI): domain Eukaryota; kingdom Metazoa; phylum Arthropoda; class Insecta; order Diptera; family Drosophilidae; genus Drosophila; species Drosophila bocqueti. The sequence goes on from JAECXF010000311.1 coordinate 3,474,837, forward strand.
TAAGTTTAAATTGTTAAAATTTCTCATTTTCCTTTTCATTGGTTTGTTGTCGTTTTTCGCTAAGTTAAGTTAAATTTTCTTAGTAGTTTTGTGTGTTGATTTCTTTGTTTCGCTTTTGTGACTCATTTTGACGGCGGCTGCCAAGAACCAGAGCTGCCCGATTTCGAGTTTTCTCTTTTTTTATATATTGCAATTGTTCCTTATAACCTCGTTACTCGTTATCCTTTGCCTCAGCCTTCCCCACTGCCTTCACTCGCTCTCACTCTGTCTCTCTCTCTAAAAGCAGTTTCCTTCTTCATTTTTGGTTTCTTAGTTTTTTTCGTTTTAGTTTATGATTTTCGTTACTTAAATGCTAAACAAGAAGAATTTTGCTATTGCAACGCTTTTGGCCGGCGCCTTCTCGGGGTCTCCGGGGTCTCGGGGTCCCTAGGGTTTGATTTCTGGGGGAGATTGGCAAGGGACTTGGTTGCTGTACCGCCGGTACCGGTTCGTTGTGTCTCGACACGTGTGAGAGAGAGTTGCTCCTCCTCCTACTGCCTGCCTCCTGTCTGCCCTGCCCTCGTCCTTTCTGCTGGCCCTTAGTCTCTCTTCCTTGAACTGTTTCCTGTCTCGTGTGTGTTTTACACATACTGTTTGTTGTTGCGCTTAGTTACCGTTATACCATGCATATTTATATATGTGTGTTGTGTCGTGTTGTGTGTGCTGCTGTGAGTGTTTCGAGTGCTGCGTGTGTGTCGTGTGTTGTGTTCCGAAACGATTTGAGGGGACAGAATCTTTGTGAATCGTTCCCGTTCCCGTTCCCGATCCCGCGTCGCCGCCCTACTTGGCCTTGTTGGTCTTGAAGCTGACCTGCAGCACCCGGTTGCCCATGGTGTAGCCGTTGAGCGCCCGTATGGCCATTGCCGCCTCGTCGTAGTTGGTCATCGAGACGAAGCCGTAGCCCTTGCACTGGTTCGTTGTGGGATCCTTGACGATCTTCACCGATTGCACAGCCCCGAAGGGACCGAACAGCTGCCACAGCGCTGCCTCCTCCGTTTCGGGCGCCAGGTTGTATATGAATATCGGATAGGCACCGCCCGGGCCGCTGGCCAGCGTCGTTGCGGCCGCCGCCGCCGCACCCAATCCGTTCGGCAGCATCACGTCCAGCATGTCGCCGGCCATGGGCGAGAACCTGGCCAGGCCCTTGTTGACGGGCGTGTGCATGGCGCCGCCGATGCGCCGCACCAGCTGCGGGTTGAGGAAAGCGGGCAGCTGTGGCTGGATTATCTTGCTGGTGCTGCCCGGCGTATTGGAGAACTTGACCACAATGGGATCCGTGCAGCTCGAGGGCGTGGTGCCGTTGAGGGCAATGATGGCCCGAGTGGCCTCCTCCCGCTTGTCGAACCGGATGAAGCCGACGCCCTTCGTCTGCGTATCGTTGCCGGCATTTTGGAGTATGCGCGATGTGATGATCGCACCGAAGGGCGCAAAGATGGCCTCCAGTTCCTGCTGGGTCATAGTTTTCGGCAGCCCCGAAACGTACAGATTGGCTCCCTTGATGGCATCCGACGAGGGACGGGCGAACGACACCTTGATAGTCTTGTTCTGCAGGCGCAGGCCGTTGAGCACATTCACCGCCTGCTCGGCATCCTGCGGCCGGACATAGTTGACGAAGCCGTAGCCCAGGCTCTGGCCCTTGCTGGGCGCCTGCGGATTGAGCGGATCGATGTAGACCTGCGACTTGTCGCGTATCAGCTTCACAGACTCGATCTCGCCGACGCTGGAGAAGAGCGAACGGATCTCGTCCTCGGTCATCGTTTGGGGCAAGTAGTTCACGATCAAGTTCGTGCGGGTCTCCGTGCTCCCGTTGCTGCCGTTCTGGGCGCCGCCGCCGACACCGACTCCGACTCCGACTCCGGCATTGCCGTTGGTATTGGCCTGCGCCTGTTGCGGCTGGGGCACCACGGCCTGCTGGACTGCGGCCGCCTGCTGCACCACTGCCGCCGCTGCTGCTTGTTGCTGCACCACCGCCGCCGCTGCCTGCTGCTGTTGCTGTTGTTGCGCCTGCTGCTGCTGCTGCTGGACGGCCACCGCCTGCTGCTGCTGCTGCTGGAGCTGCTGGGTAACGGCCGCCGCCGCCGCGGCCACCGCCTGCTGTGTCTGCTGCTGCTGCACCTGCAGTATTGCCTGCTGAACTTGTTGCTGCTGCTGCTGCAACTGGGCGGCGGCGGCCACGGCGGCCGCATTCTGTACGGGAGCGGCAGCCGCATTGGTTGCCGCCACTGCCGCGGCAGCTGCCGCACTCTGCATCAGCTGCGCCTGTGTGTCCACTCCGCCGCCAGCTCCGGTGTTTGCCATCATAAAGTCCACTGGGTTGTATTCAAGTTGCAGTTCGAGTAGGAGTTCGGGTTGGTGTTGGTATTGCGATGGGTGTTTTGTTGAGTTGGGTGACACGACGAGGACCAACGCAGGGGCAGGCGCATGGAAGAAATAGTTAAATGTCAAGATTAAACCATTTGCAAGATGTGTTAGTAAGTATCTACGGACGCGAGCCTTGGCTTGGTTAGTTTGGCTCACCCGGCCACTAGTTAGTGTCTCTACGAGTGGGTTAGGTCAGTTAATAAGGTTGGGGATTTAGTTGTTAGCATACATATAACTACCTAATTATGTATTCAAACTATAAAAGGTCCATAGATCCACAGTCTTTAATTTAATAACTGATTTTATTATATTTTCGTTTTAATTTATGGAATACATACACTTTCTAATTCCATAAGAGATAAGAGGTTACTTAATATTATTTCGTTTTCCTATTCTTTTGATTTAAGTCCGACACTGTTACAAAACTACAAAAGATCCAATTCAAATTCGGTTGGAAAACACCTTGTTTTCTTTAATAAACCGATTCGGAAGGACATTGTTTTTTCAAGAAAAGTTATAAAATAATTTACGAAAAATATAACGTTTTTCGCCCAAACATATGTAAATACGGCTATTAGTAGTAGTTTGTTAAGATATTAGTTACAATTTAGAAGCTTTGCGCGAGCTGAGAGCTAGCTGGCAACCCTATTCGCTCTCTTTTTGGGGCTAGCGGTTAACGGTTAGTTCAAGGAGCTTTGCTCACTGGCGCCGCCCCGCTCTCACTCCCACTCTACCTAGCTTCCTTGCCTCGCCCACAGACACACCCACAGACACAATCAAAGCTAGCAAAGCAGACACCGACACACACACACACACGCCGGCACAGGAAAAAGTACACCAACACACGCGCACACACCTCGGCGAACTGATGAACTGAACTTTACTGGATTCGCCGCTTCTGCTCCGTGCCTCGCTGATTTATGTGGTTTCGCTGGCTTTTGTCTTAGCGGTGCCTTTGATTTTACTCCCGTTCAAGCGACAGCGTTTTATTTCGATTTGGTTTAGGTTCATAAAGCGAGCGATGATGGCGAGACCAGATCCGCTGCTTCCCAGGCACACGATGCTTCTGAGGCGAGCGCAGGACCTTCTCGCCAGGCTTCTCGGTTTAGCCGCTCTTTTGCCTCTGCTCTTGCTCTCTCTCCCACTCCACACATCCGCCTCCTCGCATTTCTTTTCGACAAACTGTTACAGCTCTCTGCTGCAGTTGTATGTGTGTACATACACCCCGCCCAGTTATGTAATGCGACGGCATCAGGAGGGTTAGCAGGGGGCGGCCGGCCAGGATATGCGAGAAATCGACTCGCACCCCTTGGGACAACACCAAAAATGAGCAGCAGGCATGAGACCCACCCTTAGCCAAACAAGTTGTAATATTTCCTTTTGCGAAAAAACACAAACGCGGCAGTCGAGGGTTCTATGAAACTTGGCACCGCTTAAGGGTTAAACACCCGGCTCTGGCTCTGCCACCCCCTAAGCTCGGCCGCCGTTTACATGGCTGCGGCAGGGCTGCCCATCTCTCGTGCCTGGCAATGCTGTGAGGGCAGTAGCGCAAAAGCTGTGGGGGAGGGAGAGAGAGCGCTGTTGCTCGAGCCGCCAGCCAGCGGATGTGTCGCCCGGTTCAATGAACTAGTGCGACAGAGACCGAGGGCTGACCCAAGTGATGATCGTCAGAGAGCCATTTTAGTGATTAGCATAGCCCAGTGAGCCCATTTATGGCAGCTTTAGAGCAAAAGGACCGGTCTAAATTTCTGTAAATCGCACTATGGGAAGTGTACTTCTGATTAAGTTAATTAAGTTAATTCAAGGGAGATCAACCAATTATGCATGTACATATATTGTTTAGGGTTTTTAGAAATATTACGTACGGTTTATTGAAGGATATGTTACAATGAAACGACTGAGCTATTCAACTAATTTCAATTTAGTACCGGAAGTTTTTTAAAAATTTATAAAATAATTTGGTTAGAAACTATTCTAATAAATTTATAGCAATCCTATTAATTTAAAAAATGTCCATTGGTTCAATTTTGTTCGTATTAGTCAAGTGAGACTGTAGTTTCGTTGCTCGCCTGGCCAATTCTCACCTTTCCCATATACGGCCGAAAGAGTCAAAAGGTCAGACAAACACACACACACATCATCTATGCCTCCAACTCGCTCAAAAACCCACTCCCACGCACGCAAAGAGACAGTGGTCTCACTGACAACTACTGCCATGGCAACTGCGGGACACCGCACCCTTCGAGAGCACTCGCGTCCTGCTCGCGTGATCTCAGCTACATTTGCTTATGGCTAATAGTGGTTCGTCTTCAAATACTCACTTGTTTTGGTTTACGACGAGTGTGTTTTTGTTGTAGTTGTTGTTTGCGCCGTTTGGTTTCCAAACGAATTTAATTAATTGTCTAGTTATCCTCTCTCTCGCTATATATCCTTTTTGGGCGGACTCCTCGGATCCTTGTGCGCGCGCTCTCACGGCGCTATCCTCTTACACTTTCGCGCTCACGCTATCGCTCTCTCTCTCACACTCGCCAGTGGTCCAGGACTTGAGCTCTCGTTTTCGGCGTTGTTATTGTTGCTAATTGCAATCGTTTTTGTTAATAAATAGAAGCTGGCGTCGCTGTCGTCGCTGCCGTCTGATGGATCCAAAAACAAAATAAAAACAAAACAAAAAAGGGGTAAGTCAATGTGTGTGTGATAGTTGTTACTTGTAGTTGTTGTTGTTGTTGTTATGAGGGCGTTTCTTTGTTGGTGTGCTTGTTACCCCAAATCGATTTTATCGATTTCCCCCTTCACGTATCATTCATATTTCAGTGGCATAATAAAAACATACATTTGTATATTAACGTAGCAAAAACATTTCGTTTTTGTTTGTTATACAATTGTATTGTGTGCCACTGGCACCTATTTTTGCGTTATTTCGAACAACCAAAGCCAAATGCTCATTATAACAGTATCTGTCTCTATCAACTCTCTCTCTCTGCTTCCGACTCGTCTCTGTTGGCCTGCACTGATTTGTATATTGTTTCTGCTGGTCAACGGGTGGCCACATTGACGGAGGGTGGTGGGAGGGCGGCAGGTGGAGACTCTCACACTCCTTTCCCTTCCAGATACATTGTATGGCTGCCTCAGCTGCTACATATACATTAATACACACGTAGAGGAGGTGCTTATGTATTTGATTTTGTTGAAACACGCACAGCAATCTTCGTACTCTCCGCTCTCCGGAACACACACACAGGAGCACTTAGTATCTATAAGGCATTTGTTGTTGTTATTCTCGTTATTGTTGGAACTAAACCCGCGCAAATGTTTTTTTTATTTTTTGCTGGTTCTTGCTCTAATTTTCAGAAAATGATTTTGAATCTGCATGCGGATAGTGTGTGTGTTTGTGGGGCAGGGTCTTTTTGAACTGTCCTAATTCGTATTTCCGCGGGTTATTTCATTTAAATTGTTTAACTACTTTTTACTACTGCTGCATGTTTGTGTTCTCTGGTCGTGGTGGTGTGCGTTTGCTTTTTATGGCAACCGGCGTTTTGTTTACTGCAAATATCTGCCACCCCCCAGCTCTCTCACCACCACCCGATACCGCTCTCTAGTTGTCGCCTGGCTAAACTTGTCTACTTCTATGGACTAACGTTCTCGATTTTGTTTCTGACTGCGTACAATGCTCCTTCCACATAAAATCGATATGTTAGCTGCGCCCTTTTTGCCACTCGCGCTCTTGCCTAGCTCAGCTCCCTCTCTCGCCATCGCACACACACAACACATAGACGGAGAGCCAGCGATTACAGATACACAGCACACGGGCGGCGGAGACGGCGTCGCATTTGCAGTAGATTTTTAACTACTGCTATCTCTCCTGTCCAGCCGCCCGCCCGCCCCTTAACACTGGGCAAACGTCCCACTTTCTTGTAGGTTTGCTGAACTTTTTCGGCACCCCCGCTTTACTCTTCATGCTGTTAAGCGCTGAATTGCATATTGTTTTCTTCTATTAATATTGTGTTTTGAGTATAAAACTTCCAACGAACACACGCGCGCACGCACACCCACAAGCAAGTATAGCGAGCAGAAAAAAAAACAGAAAGAAAATACATTGATAGAGGCACTCGTATATATATAATAGATATATGTACATATGTACATGTGTATAATTGCACAATTATGCAGCGTAGCGCGGATCATTTGGCGAATTGTACAATTTCATAGCGTTTGTTGTTGGATATCGTCGCTGTTTTTATTGTTGTTGGTTGCACAAGTCGTAGCTGAGAGTATCCGTAAGATATTCTTACATTTTTATGTTTGCTTTGAAATATGTTCGTTGTTTATTGTTGTTGCAGACTCTCGGCTGAATTCTTTTTTTTATCCAATTAATATTGTTTGCACTACTAAAAAAAATGTATTCGCGAAATAGCACAGATCACGAGGTTGGGGGAAAAACAAGCTATCGCGAATAGCATATGTAACAATGCGCAAAAGTTACTAACAGTGCACAATAGTACCGTGGATCAATATCGAAAGTGTAAATGAAAACCAATTCAGCTCTTTCCACGTCAAATCTGGCTTTTTTCAAAGTCAAATGGCGGGAAGAAACTGTTCAAAACTCACGCCACGAAGTGAATCGTATCAAAGGATCTGTAGTGTACCGGCCGGACGTCAAAATTTTGAAAAAATAAAATGTTTTTTCGAATGGCTGGCTTGCACTTGTATTTATAGGTTTCTCCAAAACCCGAGCCGAGCAGAGGGCTGCTGAATGAGGTCTCTCTCGCTCTCGCAAGCAAAGAGAGGGTGGGTAGGAGAGCGATGAAGAGTAATTCTCCCGCATGCCACTGATAGATAGTGTTGCCAGTTTCGGCCGCGTCAAATCTGACTTTTTTAACTGCTAGAAAAATGTTGTACATTATACTTACCCTTTTTCAGCCTAGTATATTGAAAGCATCAAGGATGGAACTACTTGAACTAGTCTTAGTTTTATGAAAAAATAATAATAACTATAGATTATAAATTGTATGCAGATACATACGTATTTAAAACGAAGTCTTAATAGTTACACACATTTGAAATTGTTCTATCCTGTCAAAATCCTACCAAAATAAGCATCTCTGGCCTGCGGCTTGTCGAATTTATTCTCTCTTAGGAAGAGAAAAGAGAGTTGCGACGCAGCAGCAGTTAAATAAAATGCGACTCAAATTTTGTGACGGCGGCAGAGGGCCTCAGCAGCGGCAGCGAGAGAGCGTAGGGCGTCATGGGCGTAGGCAGGAAGTATTGACCCCTTTGATTTGCAAAAGATTTTTCGTTCATCATATAAATGTGCTGTTCCTAAAAATCTTTTTAAAGAACCAAAATTGTTAAGCTGGGCGAAATTAAAAATTGTATGGCACTAGGACCCCTTTGTCCACCCTTGAAAGAAAGCAACTCTGCCCTCCGCTCGTCTCTCTCTATTGTTGTATCGCAAACCAAACAATACTTGCCGCAACTGAAATGAACTGATCATCTGTATTAATACTAATACCAATAGGTAATAATATTTTTCAGACATTCAGACATCCTTATTTAGTCGGAAGGTTAAAAGAATTAATGAACTAAGTTTAATCTTTGTGTTAAATTGCTAGCAGCTTAGAAAAGACATTGTGGGCCAAGAAAGAAGGAAGCAGCGAGAGGAAGGATGACAGAGAAGACAACAATTGCAATAGATTAAAAACAATAAGTCATAACAAACGGGAAAATGTTATAATTTAAAATGTTATTCGTTGAGCATCTTTTCAGCGCCTAGGGTTGTCCTGGCGTCTCCTGCGCATGCCTATCGCCTGTTTTCCTATCGAAAGCGAGTCTATCGATCGCAAATCCAAAAACACAAATATTATCCAGGCTGCAAGGCATTTTAACGATTTCATTTAATGGCTTAAGGTTTCGATTTGCCAAGCGAGGAGGTCGTCAACCGTTTTATGATGCACACAACCATTATCCTTGCCAAATAGCCGTTGTAGCCTGCTAAGGGCTGTTTTGGCTCGCAGTTATCGCGTCTTGTTTTTTAGGCAAAGTAAAGCCAAGCACAGCCACCACCACCAACGTTCGGCGTTGGGGTGGTTTTCGCTTGGGTTTTCGTGCATGCTTCGCCTCCGAGCACCACACTACAACCAACACCCCCTCCGCAGCGGAACAGAGAAAGGAACCCAGAAACCAGGACCCATTTTTCCAAGGCGGCGGCGGCGGTTCAATTTCAACTGCAATCCTGTCTCGTTTGCCTTCGCCTGCGTTGCGTGCGTGTGCTTAATTGCGCTTGTATTTGGCACTCGACACGCAGGATATATGTAGCTATAGCTATAGCCTCAGCCACCCCCTGCTTACTTCCTGTTCCTGTTCCTGTGCCTGTGCCTGTGCCATGTGCTGATTTTTGCTCTGTTCATGCTCTGTTCCAATTTTACATGGCCGCCGCGGCGGTGGAATTGCGAGAACTGTAACGCCACTTTTCGCAGGATTGGGGGTGGTTTTCGCCTGTTTTTCTACCGAGGAGTGGTGGTGACACCACCTTTGCCAGCACCAGCCGGAAATTCGGGCTCGTACTCGGATTTGCATTCAGACAGATCGGCGTCGCAAGTGTTTGGATAGCACTCAGAGAAATTTGCATACGAATGATAATCCAAGCCCGAAAAGAGACCCAACAGTGGCGGTCGAAGCTGTGGGCACCCCAAGGAATAATTTTTTGCCGCCTGGGGGTTTGATAAATTGACTATGAGATCCTTAAAGAAGTAATGTAGGGGTTGTATATTAATGTTCATACATATACCCTTGCAGGGTATTATAATTTTAGTCAAAGTCTTGACTGATGATCAGTTTTTGATCAGCATCAATGGTCAAGACGATCTAACTATGTCCGCTAGAACAAAATGTAAGCATTTCTTCGAATACGAATATCGAAATTTGTAAATATATTAAAGTTTGATGTTGACTGCTGATGGCAGACTGAGTTTTAGGTGGCTGCAATAGGAGCTGCAGAAGGTACATACATAGCACACCGATCACACAATAATTAATCATAGCTTCCAATTAGTTGGTATTCAAGTGGGTCTTGGTCTTATCTTGCGTATCCATCATCGGATAATTTGATAATGCCATTAAAATGATATCGATTTTGTTCTTCAACGCATAACGTTTCGCCGATAGATAGCACTTCGTGGCCACGTGCTCCTCCTGCGTGTCCCAGAATAGCAGACAACACATTTTTGTGTCGGGAAGGGAATCGAAATCAAAGGGGTTGCCTAATCCGTTTTAGCCGCGGAATAAGACAAAACAACGAAACAACAACAGGGCGTTGCAACAAAGCGGGTTTTGGGAAAAAAAACATAACGTAGGACCAACACAGGATTACAACAAAGCTGGGCATACAAATGGGAGTAGGGGGCAGGGGATGGTCGGCTGCCTCTGCTCTTTTTCCCGGGGCGTTGGTAACTGCGGAGGGGAGGAAGCCGGAGCGAGTCAGCACTCGCTGCGATGCCTGTGCCCACCCCTGGTTTACGTTAATATTACGAGGCCAAAGTCCTCGTCCTACCTAGTTCCCTGCGCCTGCACCAAAGTCCCGGAGGTAGGAGACAGGAGAGAGGAAGAGAAAAGGGGAATTGTCGGGAATCCAGTCAAGGGGAGGACCACGGAGAAGGGCAAGGATGATATGCCAATAGAATCACCATCAGCACCTACATCTCCCACCGCTTCTGCTCCTTCTCCTCCTCTGCTGCCGCAACTCGCATTTGCATAATGATCCTTAGGGCGCTTTTAACTTGGCACGTCTCACTGCACCGCTCCCTCCCTTTCCGATAGCTCCCCGGCCTCTCGCCGGATCCGGATTCCGCAGCTGAGCCCGACCAGGCACCGACAGATGCAGTTTTCCCCCGAAACTAAACAGTAATAATCATAAAAATTACCATAAGACACCGGGCTCGGGTTTTGGGTGTGGGTTTTCGGTTCTGGGAGTAGTCCAGGAGCAATGCACGATCGTTGGCAGGGATACAGGGGTGATCTCGCAGGACCTTCGGCACTGAATCGTGGCATGTGTTTCCCCCTCCACTGCCCTGCCTCTGGCATTGTTGTCCTCCCCGCTTGTGCTGCTGTGTTTTTGTTGCCGTTTTTCCTTTTCAGAAATTTTCAGCATTGTCGCAGTGCAAGCTGCTCTCGTTCTACTTTCAAACATTTCCCCCACCACCGATTTTCCGAATCGGATTCGGTTGCAGTTGCAAGGACTCGCCACCTGGCATACTAATGAGGATCACGAAGTGCGAATGCCGAATGGCAATAGGGGAATCATTTCGTGAGACATTTGGTGTTGAAAGGGGAAGCTGAAGAGGAAACGGAGAACAATCCTTCGGGTTATGGAGAGAATCGTGTTTAAAATTTAAACCTTAAATAAATGCTAGATCTAAATACTACTTATATTTATATTTTCATTCAAGGGGGCGGAAGAAAGAAAGTAAGAGCGAATACACCTTAACTCTTCTTAGCTCTCCGAGTCCAGGATTTTTGCCTCGAGATCCGTTCCCATAAAAAGAGGGGAACATTTTTCGAGAATCTTCGCCTGACCTAACCCAATCTCTGGCGACTGAGGTGAAGTTCAGCGAGACTTGAGGTTCGTCTTCTCCCTTTCAAGCATCGGCAACAGAGGGGACAGATCCCTAAATTACCAGTTCGTATGTAAGACACACCGCACTTTAGGGGCTTCCTGCTCCTTCGAGGGGAACCCACGACTATTTGTTTACACGTCAGCTGTCCATATTAGGACCTGCATATCCTTTATAGGACATAGCCCCACATCCAGCTCTATTACCAGCTCTATTACTGTGCCATGTTCCATCCTATTGATCTCGCTCCGTGTTCTGCTTGTCATTCCAGTTTGCCCAAGGATCAGTTGGTTTACATCGGCCTGAGGGACATTGACCCCTACGAGGCGTTCATACTGAACAAAGTCGGGATACGCTACTATGCGATGGATGTGAGTACACTGAAAGAACCAGAGCATTATCCTTGCATCCCATTACAAGTAAAAATAATATGGGTGTAGTCTATGATACTCTATATATCAAGATAATGCCTTATGATTTTATGATATGTTAGAGTGGGCAAGTATATGTCTTGAGGCATTGTAGAGCTCTACAGTTGTACACTAATTCTAGGTAGGCAAAAGATGAAAAGATATGATAGGTAATCAATCGATTTAAAATGAATGTTTGCATTCCGAAATTCTAGAAAACTCAACTTACACAGAATATGTGAGAGACTACGTGAAGTATCTATTGGTTTCAAGCCCACAGCCTTTGACTCATGGAAATTAGATCAGAATCGGGATAATAGGCACCTCAAGGAGCCAGTATTTTTCTCTCCGTGAAAAACCTAGAGGAAGTCTAGGTATATGCAACGTCGATGAGTTCCCTTTTACCCAAAATGTCGTGCACTCTCGGAACCGTTCTTTTCGGGTTTCGGGTCTGTTTGGCTGGCAGTTGTAGTAAAAATTTTTAAATTCCGGTTTCTCCCCCTCGCGCAGGATCAGATGACGATCGTGCGTGACTGCCGAAGGGCATTACACACGCACACACACACACCGAGTCCTGCATCTCTCGTGTGCGTTGTAAGCTTGGGCATTTATAGGGGTTGCGAGGGACAGAGGACAGCCACCCCTTGCTGCCCTTCATTCCATTCCACTGCGCCTGTTACAGGACTTCCCTCCCATTCGATCCGTTCCGATCCGACCGTATCCTGGCGGTGGTGGTGGCGGCTCTCACAGGAAACTGAATAGGGAAAACTACGAATTACGTGCCCGGCCACATCCTGCCTGGTTGGCATCCTCACATCCTCGTTCGTCCTCTCGTTACCTTGCATTATTTATGGCTCGTGCAAAATCGACGACGTCCGACGTGCATACGTTGAAAAATGGTCCTAATGCTCCTGCCCCCTCCCTGAGAGCGGTTTGCTGGCCAAAGCTGCAAATTTATGATCGCTGAATTCGATCGGAGGATGAATCGAAAAATTGGGAAAACGAGGCGCTTAGGTGGACAGAAGTCGCAATTGTACAGTTGTGATGGCGCGCAATCGATGTTAATTGCCGAAGCAGGCAGAGGGATTTGGCCAGGAACGTCTGCACGTCCTTTAAATATGTGAAGATCTAAGCTCTAAGCAAGTTCGCTGTAACTTCTGTCCTAATTTGATCTGAGATGTGGTCTAGACCTAAGCCGCTCTTAATAGAACAATGCATTTTCAGAGATATTTAAACAGTTCCCGATGTTTTCTGGGTATTCAAGTGGCTTCTTGAAAATCGAACACTGTGTAAATAATAAGTTAATATTTCCCTAATTAAGTTGTAGGGATTATTCTGATAACGTTTAGGTGAAAAAGTGCTGTGACTGGCAGCCTACTAGATCTTCCTTTGGAGTGTTCATTTACGCCTCTTAAACGCTCAAAGCTGCCTTGCAGGATATAGTTTCAGTCAGCAGCCTGCAAAGTAGTGAAGGAGTTAATTCATATGTCGGTTTAGCCATTCCCGGCAGAAAAAAATGTGTATTCATTTTATTGCTATCATCAAGAAACCGTTGAAGGTGTTAAGCCAAAAATGGACCCATTTTTTCACAAAAATGTAGGGGGTTACATCGTAAAGAATATTTAAAAATTGGCCAAAAATAAGAAATCTAGTTTTAAATGCAGAAAAACTAAAAAGAAAAAACGAAACCTGACTCAAATCGGTTGAGTTTGAGCCAAGTTATAATGCAAAAAAAAACCTTTGACGGATTCGCGGTTTTTAGGCCAAAAATTTACCACTTAAAAAAACAAAAAAGGGGGTTATATCGTCAAAGTTATCAAAAATTGGCCAAAAATAAATTTAAAAAAATATCTCTGGGATCCCTCTGTCCCTTACTCCTAAAAGTCGTTAGATTTCCCAGGCTAACCTTCTTTCACCCTTTGCATTTCTCCCAAACGCAGACCATCGACCGCGTGGGCGTGCCAAAAATCATTGAGATGACGCTGGACTCCCTAGATCCGCAGAACAAGATCCATGTGAGCTTCGACATCGACGCCCTGGACAGCAATGTGGCTCCCAGCACCGGAACAGCAGTGCGCGGCGGGCTTACGTTGCGCGAGGGCATCAGCATCGTGGAGGCGCTGCGGGACACCAAGCGGGTGCAGGGCGTCGATCTGGTGGAGATTAACCCGAAGCTGGGCAGCGACCGGGACGTCCGCACCACCGTTGAGTCCGGCCTGGAGATCCTGAAGAGCATGTTCGGCTACCGGCGGTCCGGCAAGTGGAGCAACATCGACACCGGCATCCTGGGGAGCGACTAAAGCCAGAAGCACAGCTCCAACTTATCCATATCTATGTACAACATTTTGTGTGCCATTTATTTGTATATTAATGAGGGTATAAAAAACCTAGTCTAATCCTTAGAGCTCCTCGAGATTCGGCTAGGCTGGGCTAACGTCCAGCTTTGAGCTTGGGCTGAGCTGCCGGCAGGTAGGCCGAGATGTCCACGCTGGCCATGAGGTTGGCCGTCTGCAGCAGCTCGTTGACGGGCGGTGGTGGCGCTACCCCTGGGGGGGCTGGGGGGGCGGCAGAAGGCATGGCTGCCTGGGCAGCTGGCGAGGACTTCGCCAATCTGTGGTACAGCTGCGGACAGAACACGCGAATCAGGCGCCGCTGCACGCCCAAGAGCAGCGCATTGATGGCGCCCGAGACAACAATGATGCCGGAAATGATCGAGCACAGGCGGATGGCGAAGGTCAGCAGGTGGTCGCGATCGTTGCCCACCACAATCTTGAGGGCCGACCAGTCGTACTTGAAGTAGATGCCTGGCGAGCCGTACGAGTTCCGTTCCGAGTCTGTGGAAGGCAAGTTTTTGGGGTGATCGAAGCTCGTCGAATGGCAGGCAATGTCTCACCTAGCTTCCGCACGTTCTCCGTGACGGCGTATTGGAACGTGTTGATGGTGCTGAACGTCTGGTGGATTTCCGTGGGCACCACCTTGAGGAAGTACTGCACGGTGGTGGCCTCCTCGTGGATCAGGGTCTCATCGCCCTCCAGCGGCTGAACGATGCGCCGCGAGTACTGCCCGAAGCTGAGCCGGTTGATGCGATGCGTGAAGTTGGCCGGCATGCGGCGCAGCTCGATCATCCAATGGTCCTCGAACAGACCCACCACCGGCTGCGCGCCGCCCACCAGATGCAGCACACCGGCCACCTTGTTGATGCCCAGTGTGCCGTGCAAGCGGCAGGCATCGAACTTGCTCTCCGGGTCGCCCGGATTCTGATGGAAGTCCAGTGCGACGGGCAGCAGGGCGCCCGGCGGCGGTGCAGCAGCCGGAAAATGCGGCGACGCCGCCGGACTCTCGTGCATCGGGTGTGGATCCCGCATGATGTCCTTGAACAGAACGTCCGCCACCGAGTGAAACTCCTCACGCAGGTAGTGATTCTGGATTTGGATGGCCTGAAACTGGAGCCGATCGTGGTCGGACATCTGCCACCAGACGCCCTCGCGCTGCAGCGTCCCGTACGCGAAGACGTCCTGCTGCGTCTCGTCCATCAGATCGATGCCCGAGAGCGAGGCGCAGGGCATGGCCACCGTGATGTCCACGTGCATCTGCACCTGCTCGTCCAGGGCGATGTCCGGCTGGAACTGGTAGACAATGTCCGTCTCGTGCCAGTAATAATGCAGCTCCGTGTACACCAAGTAGACGATCAGCAGGCGGCTGAGCAGGGAAACTGATGGACAGAGCATAAACATGAATCGTGGCACTCTTTACACAACGCCAGCTCCAGCGCTTACGTGTCCCGCCGATCTCCGTGGTCTCCGTGTACTTCTCCGGCACCTTCTTGAACGCATCCAGGTTCTTGGCGAACTCCAGCAGGTTGCTCTTGTCGCCCCGATACCGCAGCGTGGCCGTCATCTTTTCCAAATCTGTCCAAGTTGCACGCTCAAATTGCTCCTAAATCATTGACACGTCGCGAAGCCCCCGACGAGCTGTGCGCCGTCCTCTGAAGCCGCTGCTATTCAGTGCATTGCCAACATACTGCTGGAAATGATTTAATTTTATTTATTTATTATGGATTTTTAACACGTCTTAAAATTTCGCTATTTACTAGTTCGCTGGTTCGCACTAGTTCGCACTAGTTCATTTACATGTCACAGTCAAGTTCCCAATCGGTAAGAAGGGTGATATTTTCGTCAAGAGAAATAGATGAATTACAACAATACATACATGAAACCCTGAGTATAATTTTGTAACAAATACAAACTTTGGTAAATGGACAAATAATGTAAAAACATTGTTGGTACTATCGATAGTGCTCGTGATTTATTTTTACTATCACGAAACCATCAAAAACATCGATAATAGTACTATCGGTGCTCTCACATCTCTACAACAAATCACGCCGAATTCAGCGGCTTCCAATTGTCGGTCATGCCATATAGCTAGATCTGGCTAGGAAATAGCTTTTTCGGCAGCCCTAATTAGAGCTGCAATAAAATTTAAAATAACCCTTTTTGGTGGTTTTATTATTATAACTTGGCTTACACTTATCCGATTTCAGTTTGGTGGTTTTCATGGTTTTTTACAGGTGAACTTTTCTGCACTTAAAACTTGATATCAAATAGCCAATTTATTAAAATATTTGGATTTTAGATATATGATCAATTCAAATGTATATTGAAGTGTGGTTGTTGTTGTTCTTTTCAAATCCTCTCTTAAGCCGCACAAATTTAACTAATTTGTGATTTCTGAACACCAGGCAAACAGAAACGGCAGCAAGGTGCCCAGCAGACAGCAAGTGAAATGCGTTCTCTCTCTCTCTCACGCTCTCTCCCTCTTTAGAGATCCGTTATGTTAGCATGCAGATCTAAATTTTAATGATGGCCGCTCTTTGTTTACATTTTATTGACCAATCAGAGACCTTCGTTTCGTTCCCCTCTTTTTGGGTCCGTTACTTCAGGACATAACGGTGCTTTGAAAATCTAAATACAGTAGACTCCGGCTATAGCGATTTTCAAGCGACCGACGATTTTACGTCGTTATACAAGGTAGACATACTAACTAATAGTACTTTGCATACAATACTATTGAATGGGAACCATCCAAGCCATCGGAATTGTCGTAGCAATAACCGGACGGACGCTACAAGTGGAGCCGTTATAGCCGGAGTCTACTGTACTGCCCCTTGTTTTCATTTGAATTGACCAATCAGAGAAGTTTATTTCGTTCCCCTCTTTTTGGGTCCGTTACTTCAGAT
The DNA here is from genome assembly GCA_018151655.1 of Drosophila bocqueti. NCBI lineage: Eukaryota > Metazoa > Arthropoda > Insecta > Diptera > Drosophilidae > Drosophila > Drosophila bocqueti. The sequence goes on from JAECXF010000311.1 coordinate 3,491,492, forward strand.
TATGAAATCAGCAGATCAGTTGCTTGCTGATATTTCTGTTCGCCTAGTACTAAAATCCCGCGTAGGAAGAATTTGTATGGGCAAAACGGCTAAATTCAGCTGAAAATTGAAGTGTGGTTGTTGTTGTTTTTTTCAAATTCTCTCTTAAGCCGCACAAATTTAACAAATTTGTGATTTCTGAACACCAGGCAAACAGAAACGGCAGCAAGCTGCCCAGCAGGCAGCAAGTGAAATTCGTTCTCTCTCTCTCTCACGCTCTCTCCCTCACGCTCTCTCCCTCTTTAGAGATCCGTTATGTTAGCATGCAGATCTAAATCACGCTCTCTCCCTCTCCCTCTCTCTCGCTCTCTCCCTCTTTAGAGATCCGTTATGTTAGCATGCGATCTAAATTTTAATGATGGCCGCTCTTTGTTTACATTTTATTGGCCAATCAGAGACCTTCGTTTCGTTCCCCTCTTTTTGGGTCCGTTACTTCAGATTATGAAATCAGCAGATCAGCTGCTTGCTGATATTTCTGTTCGCCTAGTACTAAAATCCCGCGTAGGAAGAATTTGTATGGGCAAAACGGCTAAATTCAGCTGAAAATTGAAGTGTGGTTGTTGTTGTTTTTTTCAAATTCTCTCATAAGCCGCACAAATTTAACTAATTTGTGATTTCTGAACACCAGGCAAACAGAAACGGCAGCAAGCTGCCCAGCAGGCAGCAAGTGAAATTCGTTCTCTCTCTCTCACGCTCTCTCCCTCACGCTCTCTCCCTCTTTAGAGATCCGTTATGTTAGCATGCAGATCTAAATCACGCTCTCTCCCTCTCCCTCTTTCTCGCTCTCTCCCTCTTTAGAGATCCGTTATGTTAGCATGCGATCTAAATTTTAATGATGGCCGCTCTTTGTTTACATTTTATTGACCAATCAGAGAAGTTTATTTCGTTCCCCTCTTTTTGGGTCCGTTACTTCAGATTATGAAATCAGCAGATCAGTTGCTTGCTGATATTTCTGTTCGCCTAGTACTAAAATCCCGCGTAGGAAGAATTTTTAAGGGAAAAACGGCTAAATTCAGCTGAAAATTGAAGTGTGGTTGTTGTTGTTTTTTTCAAATTCTCTCTTAAGCCGTACAAATTTAACTAATTTGTGATTTCTGAACACCAGGCAAACAGAAACGGCAGCAAGCTGCCCAGCAGGCAGCAAGTGAAATTCGTTCTCTCTCTCTCTCACGCTCTCTCCCTCACGCTCTCTCCCTCTTTAGAGATCCGTTATGTTAGCATGCAGATCTAAATCACGCTCTCTCCCTCTCCCTCTCTCTCGCTCTCTCCCTCTTTAGAGATCCGTTATGTTAGCATGCGATCTAAATTTTAATGATGGCCGCTCTTTGTTTACATTTTATTGGCCAATCAGAGACCTTCGTTTCGTTCCCCTCTTTTTGGGTCCGTTACTTCAGATTATGAAATCAGCAGATCAGTTGCTTGCTGATATTTCTGTTCGCCTAGTACTAAAATCCCGCGTAGGAAGAATTTTTATGGGCGAAACAGACATCGCAGAAGCAGTGTCACGTGTTTATTTTGCATTATGTTGATATATATCGATTAATATATCGATATTTTTTAAACATGATATATTTATGTCGTGATTTTTTGTTTGCTTAAATATCGAAATTCAAGTTTGGCGGCTTGAAATAAGCAAATAGAGAAGTGCTTTCCGTTTCCCTCATTAAAAATGCGTTATTCAAATGGTATATTAAGTTTAATGAGAACATAATATGATTTAAAGAAAGAATTTAGGGTTTTCTTGGGGCATATGGGCAATAAAAAATTTTAAATAATTTTAATCTTAGTTTATTATTTTCATATTAAATGTAATGAATACGATAATATTAATACGTTTTTCCAATATTTAACTTGACTTGCGTTGCACGTATTATTATGCATTTTGATCTCTGCCACTCTGAAGGCGGTTCTTGACCTTTGATAGGAATTCCAAAGCAGCCTCCTCACTGTGGAAGCGCCAGAGCACACTCTCCATGACGCCTTTGGTAATCACATTGTCTATACCGAGACCAGTACATGCAAGCGTTTTCGGTGGCTTATAGTTGATGTCGGTGGAGCAAGTAACACTCATGAGGAGCAGCAGCTTGTCGCTCTCCTCCTCTCGCAAGGCGAAGCGGAATATCCCAGGGTGCCCCGAAAGTTCCAGCATGTTGAGTTCACCCGAGCCTGTGGAGGAGAGGATAAGAGTAAGAGGAACTGTAAGCCAAGTAAAGAAAAGGGGAAAGTAAGGAGTGGAAAGCTAGGACTTACCACGCCACTTCCACACATTTGTGTCGACGTTACGGTGAAAGAGGTCCACCCTACCGCCAAACAATTTGATCATGTTCTCCACTCCAGCGGTGGCCACAGACTCGGGTAAAGTATCACGCACTGGGTGCGTTGGCTGCTCCTGGGACGGCTTATTAAGACTGGCAGAGGAGCTGCCGGACCTGGTTTGATCCCAGCATGGTAGAGGGAATGTATCTGCTTGCTGAACCTTGGCCTCTTCGATAGCCTTGGCAAAGGCCAATCGAAAGGTCTCCGCCGTTACACAATCCTGGAACTGCACCAGGAAATAGGACATGGTTGACTGCTCATCTGCATCATCGATGGCGGTCCACAAGAACGATTGCTTTTCTTTGTCCAGCTTGTTGGGGGAGAAGATCGTGTCCGCGCCGATCTGGTGATTGGCAGTCAGCTTGTCAGTTTTAGAGCAACGCATGAGCAGACGCGAAACGCCAGTGGTGCTGTGGCGCACAATTTTGATGAGTCCGAAGCAACGATCAATCCATTCCTGGTCCACAACCCGATAGAGTGTGCCCATATAGCAGAACTTGATGTCCTCCTCCTGGGCGGTGTAAGCTTGCGGTTTTAAAGGCTGGCTGGATGTATCCCGCGGGACGATGGCTTCAACGCTGCATAGCGGATCGTCCCTTCACCTGGAGGCCATTGACCAGTTCCAGAAGTGGAAATGTGGTGTCCCTGGGGTCGACCACGGACGTACCGTTGATGAAGGGGTTGGTTTCTTTTGCGAGTTGCACATCGCCGAAAAGCTGTGTCTGTCTCTGTCGGTTGCTGATCGACGTAATTTGAGTGTGGAGAAACCTCATATCTTCGGACAAGGCTTTTATCCCTTCTGCCTGCAACTCCTGCAACTGGTGTATCTTATTTATCTTTTCTTCCAATATAGGCAAATGCTTGCGCATGGTGGCTGTGGTCAGATCCAGCCAGTAGTTACTGTTGATCATGCCCAGGCTCGGGAGGAGCTTGCGCAGTGTTAAGTTGACCGCCGGCTGATGGGGATCCATCTCGATTGATCTCTTATAATGTTTCAATGCCCTTGGAACATCGGATGGCTTCCGGCGCCTGTAGCAGTCGGCAATCAGCTTGTGCGCCATCGCGTCATCCTTCTCTCGCAGGAAGCCCTGCAGAAACACAATGGCCGTGTCGTACTCCTTGACCTTATAGTATAGTTTGGCCACTGCGTAGCCCTTCGAATTGCGCTATAGATAGGGGATGTAGGATGTGGGTTAGATCGGAATCCAGGGCGTAATAGGGGTGTTGAGTACGGAATTGCACTTTTAGAAATCCATATGCACAAAGAACGAGCAATTACTTACCAGTTGCTCGGGAAGATCGCCCATAATCTCCTGGATACGCTCGTCCAAATAAATGCGCGCTTGGGCCATGGTCGCCATAATGGCGGCAGTATTTTCAGTGATCGGCGTTTGCAGCTGAGTAAATAACTCAGCGGGTTCAATAAGCTCGGACCTGAGCGCTCACAATTGCCGTCAGAGCGCCCCTTGGCGTTCCTACTTGCCCTGTATCCTGAATCCGGCTGGACTGGCACGGATTTTCCACGCACGTGGTACGAAGCGCAAAAAGGAAGCTTCAGGAATGACGATGTTTTGAAAAGTTGCCAGATCGAGCACAGCCTATTGTGAATGCTAGGGGGTTGCCAGATCAACGAGGCAATCAGCTGTGATTTGCAAACTAAAAAAGGAAATAAATAAATAAAATACAAATAAAAATATTGAAACGATGAAGAGTTTTGTAATCAATTGTAAAAAATCCATTGGATTTCCAGCGAATCCTCAGTTTCTTATACAAACCCTCCTTTTGTCGCCAACAAATAACCAAATGGTTAAATTATAAACTCGCTGACAAGAACAGAAAAGGCGTTGGGTAATTTTTGAAAAGGGAAAAATGCAATTTGTTTTTTATTATTTCATGTTTTTTTTTTCAATAAAATGTTAATTGTGGTTTTTGTTCTTTTTTAGTTTAGTTGTACACTTAAACGCTTGAATGTTTGTGTTTTTTTCAGTTCCTATTCGCTTTTAATTTTAATTTGTTGCTTCACTTCGTTATTCTATTAAATCTGTAAGAAAACATTGATAATGCGATTTTTATTTCTTCTTTCTTTCAAGGAATGTTCCTAGTACTCGTTAGTATATTACGTTGGTGTTTGCTGCCTTCCCGAAATGCACAAAACAAGTAATATTAAAGAAAGAAACGACACGAATGGTATAAGTATAAGTATAGTTTATAGTTTATAGTTTATAGTATCGTTAATGAATTAATATATGGAATACACACAAATCTAGGTTACTGAGTAAATGGCCAAAGGAGGGGAAACGAAATCCAAAATTCTTGTGGTAACTAAGAACTAAACATAATAAATACAAACATTACACGTATTGAGAGAGAGATTAACGAAATGTACTTGGAATCCACTAAACAATAATAATAATAATAATAGTAATAATAATTTAAAATTAATTATAATAATTGTGTAAATTGTAAATATCACAAGCAGACGTCACTTGCATCGTTGATAAATGTATTATGTATATATGCCTATATGCCATTGTTATCCTTCCTTTGCAGTGTTTTGAATTTATTCTCGTTTGCCTTTCGTGTTTTAAATGTTGAATGCTTTTTGCGTCGTGTGAAGAAGCTCTGCGCTGTCTCTGCTCTGTCCAAGTTGCATTTGAGTTTGGTTTCTGAGTGTTGTCCCTTCGTATTTGTTCAATAACTATTAACGTTATGCTTAAATGTAACTAACAATTTCGAATGAGTACAATAATTTCAACATGTTCATCGTTAAATTGATTTTATGCTTCTACAATCCCCATCCTCTTGTCCCTCAGCTCTCTTCTACTTTTGTTTTTGAGTCGCCTTTGAGTTCGTTCCATGCACGATTTGTTGCTAAACAATTATGCGTATGTATTGTATATATAATAATATGTATATACACTATATATCGTATAATGTATGCATATTTAAAATTGACTTTTTACAATCTGCCTTGTCCTTCGAGAGAAACAAAGCAGAGACTATTGTGGGACGAATGGGGGAACACGGCGTGAATTACGTGAATACGCTGAGGTTGGCTTAAACTACGTGTATATATATACTCTTCTCTATATATTTCGTTATATGTACTGTATGTGAGTAATGAGAATCCTCGGTTCATGCTCTGCTTGATCTAAATTGGTGCCTGCCTTTGTTGCTTTATGTGCTAAGAAGGTGCCGAAAAACATTTGAAACATTTCCTATTCCTGCTGTTAACCCTTGCCGATTGCCATTGCCATTGCCGTCGTTCCTGCACAAATCGAGATATACTTTACAATATATGCGTGTGTGTGTAAGCGGGGCAGGGGACATGGCCAGCCAGCCAAGCAATAGTCCCCAACCTAACGAACAATGTGCAGTGTCTCGGCCCGCCTGCATGGCTTTGTTCTAACGTGTGCTTCCTGCCGCCGCTTTCTCGGCTCCTTCCCCTTCCCCTTCCCGTTTTCCGTCTCCTGGTACTTGCGCCTTCCCTAGTCGCCGCTGTCCTCCCACTTGCGCTCCTCCATGATGCGATCGAAGCAGTCCGCGAGGAATGCATGCTGTGGGGAAACAAGGGTTTTCATTTAAAAATGGCAATTTTACAGGAGAAACACTTAATTCTATTAGGCAAACTCACATATGGCGTGTAGACTTTGACCCAACGTGCCGGCTTGTCTGGACGATTGTACTGAAAGCAGAACGACATGGATTCCTCGTCGCTCTCGGAGCGCGTGATGCTGTCCCAGGTTAGCTCGACCATTTGCGCCTCCAGCGACCCGTCCTCGCGGCAGGCGTGCAGGCGAAAGCTCTTCATGCCTAGTCGGAAAGAGGGGTCAGTCAGTATCTTGCGGGCAGCCCGCTCTTGCACTTGCACTCACCCACGGCGGGCACCACGTGGCCTTCCTTGCGACTATCACAGGAGCAGTGGGGAAAGACCACATCCCCGTAGCCGGGCAGTGTGCGGGCCAGGGCCAAGTAGTCGGCCGCCTTCTTGGCGTCCTGCAGCGCCTTCAGCTCGTAGAGGCGGCCATCCGCTCGGATGTTCCCGCGATTCACCTCATCCACCGCCTGGTAGAAGATGAAGCGACCCGCCTGCTCTCCGTCCGGCAGCGTCAGCTCCTTGGGCACCGAGAACAGCCAGCGGCGCACGCACAGGCAGGTGGAGGAGGCGGTGCTGTAGTTCTGCACGTACAGCTGATGCGGTATCTCGTGCGGCTGCAGCTTCCGCTCGAAGTTGTACTCGACGATCTCGAACAGGTAGAAATATTGCTGCGTGTAGGCGGTGAGGTTGGCGCGCTGCACCAGGATCTCCCACACCACCTGGGCGTTGGAGGACTTCTTCACCGAGACCGTGCTCACCTCGTGGTCGGGCAGCATCACCTTGATGTCCACTGGCGCGGCGGATATGTCGTCCTCGGTGTCTGTGAGGAAGTCCTGCACGGCATCGCTCTCGGCAATCACCCGGACGGCGCAGACCTTCTCCAGGTACTGCTCGAGGCCGCGACGCCGCGTGTCCAGCTGCTGCTCGCTGAGCTGGAAGGGCCACTTGCCCGGCAGCTTGGGGAAGCTGAACCCGGAGAATTCCTTCCGCAGCAGCGAGTGCAGGTTGGCGAACTCCCGGTACCGACGCGAGCACAGCTGCCGCCCGGCCATGTGTATGTTGAAGACGATGTAGCGCTCGCCGTTCCTATTGATGATCCCGTAGTCGGGTATGCTGCATGGGCAGAGAAACGGTGGGTGGAGGTCAGTGCGAAGGCTTGCGAGAAGGCGTTGCGGCGGACTCACCTGATGGGCAGCGACCGCTTGTCCGAGTAGTCGATGTAGGAGTACCCGCTCTGATCCTCCTGCGGCTCCAAGCGATCCGCCTCCTGGAAGGAAACAAGGGGAGGAATATAACGACCCAATTACTCTGCTGAGTGCAGGAGAGAACGCACCTGTTGTGTCACCGATATCACCGTGAGCGTAAGGCAGTCGCCGCCGGACTTGATCAGGTCCACAACTTGCTTGTGTGTAGCTCCCTCCACGCTGACGCCGTTTCTGCAATCGAACGAGAGTGAATATTATTGATATTGAATGATTATGATTTATGATTTATGATTCGAAGGGTCGTCACCGCCTGCAGCGCCTCTCTAAGGCGCTCAACTGAGCCAACTGGACAGTGTGAAAGGGCAGCATTGCTGGAACGAAATCCAAAGTCAGGGTTTGCGAGGACGCAACGCAGAGACTCTGAAAAGCTCTCTGGCAAATCGAAGGCGCTGCCATCGACTGCATATCAATTTAAGCGAAAGTAATAAGTAGCCCGCGGAGCGATAATGGATGCATTGACATCGACATGGCGCTGATAAGGCGGCGAATCGGGTCAAGTTGGAGCCACAAACACATCTCGAGTGCCCAGCGTATCGTATCTGGAGGGGATCGAGAGCGCTATGCCCTGTGAAGGCAGCGTTTGTAGCAAAACGTTACTAAACGTTGGTAATTAAACGCTTTTAAGTGGACAATGTCTGCTTCTTTAGTTCTGACTTAAAAGGTAGTCCTGACTAGTGGCAGAGAAGATGGGTCTCCCGAAATAAATATTGGCTGCCTTTGAAGAGAATGAGAGAGCTGTATTGCTTGCACATGGCAGGCAGCGCGCGGAAGAGAAAGAGAGGGCAAGTCGAAGATACGGCACACTATGAGCAGCTGGTATTTACGTTCCTGCGTTCCATTAAATTATCAAACTAAATTCATAAATTAAGATCGCGGATCAGAGCACGTCCCTTTTGTCACGGAACTTTTGGGCAGAGGTTATTGATACGAAAACAAATCAATAAGATTAAATAAATAAAATAGGAGACCAAGCGGACCGCCTTGGGAATTATATTAAATGAAATCTGGTTGAGAAGAAGCATAAAATACCAACGAATGGTCTTCGAGGAGCGCCAAGCCTCCCAGTATCAAAGCACCAAGCGCACACATCACAATCACAGCCCCATATACATCTCCTCTCAGTCCCAGTCCCAGTCCCAGCCGCATCTCCATCTCCTCCTTCAGCCGCAACTCCAGAGGTATCTCTGCGTCTGCTGCTGCGGATTCTTTCCGGTTTGCAATTTGCCGTCCGTGCCGTGCCGCCCGCTCAAGTGAGTAAATAAATAAATAAATCGCAGCAGATACCGCCCCCCGTGTGACGCACTCTGGGCAGCTCTGGAGCCCAGCGTGACTCACATAGCGACATGGCAGAAATCCGACGACAAGGCATACCAGCGCAATGGGGACAGGAGGAATGGATGGGAGGACGGCTGCCGATGGCCACGTAGCAGAAACCTGTTTGCCATGCCAGGCAGCCACTTGATACAAATAGTAGAAACATCGCAAAGATATCGGAAAGACAAAGACTAGATCGGCGAATATAGAAAGCCATCTTAAATGCATTTATTTATAGCCAAATGAGAATGAGAATGCCAATGCCAATGCCAGTGCAAATTTCTCTTTCTTCTCCCGTAATTGCTCGGCACCTTTGCCTCCTTTGCATGACGTGTCGATGGTTTCTCGTTTCAATTCAAGTGCCCCGAAAAGAATTCATTAATTATTCCCAGCGTGGGTGGGTGGCTCTTCCACTTACTGGGGAGTAAGTGCTACATGTGAAACCTCAAATTGTCATGTACATTTCCATTGGCACCGCCTCGGATGGCATCCATTCAGGTCAGGAGCATCAACCACAATTTTGTAGTCATTAAATTCGTTCAATTTATTTTCAAAACTGTTCCAAATCAATGTGGTGATTAAGTAACACAAAAAACTATTAAATAAACAACTTCTCAAATTACAAAAAATATAGTACAATTTTGAACTTCATATACAGACTTGTTAACTTGTTGAACACAAGCATAGAAATGATTTTCGAGTGACTTTTTGGCTAATTCAGATCGGTTTTCATGATCGAATTCCAAACTGCGATGTGAAGTCACTTTCTTTCTTGTTCGCAAGCGAGGGTATCTGCCGGGTGTAAGGCCCCCAAACTTTTGCAAATACCAAGAAGATTTCTATAAATATTCAATGTTTACTCAGCTCCAGATCTGATTGGACGCGAGAGTGTGACTGTACTGTGTGTGTGTGGGGTGTGCAGGGTGAAATGCAATTGTTTAAGTTGAGGCAAAAACGAATAGGTATTTGCAGACAACTCTTTAATAGTGAATAGTATCCAGAAATATACTCGAACTGCGTGTGAGTAGTGGTGACTATCTCTGGGGCTCCGCTCTGGGCTATCCGGGTTACGAGTTGCCTTGGACACGTTCGAGTGAGTGCAACAGATGTGTAATTCCATCAACATGAAAATGGAAACCGAAATCGAAATCGAAATCGAGAATTAATTAATCTCTGACAGGGACTTGACACGAGTATTTAACAAGTGTCCTTCCATTGCTTAATTTTCTGTCTCGTTTCTGTTCAATGATGTCCCCGTCCCCGTCCCCATCCCCATCCCCGTCTCTTTCCCCGCCACCATTCTTCAGTGTTGGTTTATTTCTGGCTTAGTCCAAGCGAAACCAAAAAGTGAAACCTGAAAACATGGAAACCAGAAACCTGAAACCGCCACCGAGCGAACGAATGAACTCAGGTCTCTGCTCAGGTCTAGGAAATGCGGAAATGTGGGCCAGCCAGCCAGCCAGCCGAGCAAGGCACCCGAAGCAACAACATCCAGTCCAGTCCATCCAGTGACGTAAACCTATTGATTATTGTTGGGGCATATGCCACAAACACACGACAACAAAGGCAGCAACAGCAACAGCAACAGCAGCAACAGCATTGACACAGAACCAAACCGCAAACACAAATTCGTGGCAGCATAAAACAGCATTCAGGGGGAGGACTTGAGGGCAAAGGTATAGGTCTCGCGATACCCAGCACAACGGCTCGGTTCTCTTGAGTTGCCCTCTGAAAAAGCAATTAGGAAATAGCTATTCAGATGCTCATTCGGCTTGGGTATCTCAGGGGTCTGTAGATACAATTTAGTAAGCTACATACATAGGTGATTCATGTGGCTCAACAGAGGCGTTTATATGCTGCTTACAAACCATCAATAGCTCGAGCCATATGCCACACAATATAGTCTGCAACAACTTGGGTCCTATTATTTCCCAACACTCAATTTAAACTTTAAATTGCTGATATAAGCTTGGGACCACCATGCCTGCTATTGATGGGAACCCAGGGAAAGAAAGGAGAGAAATCAGAGGGAGTTAAAAATGTGAAAAATAAAAGCAGACAATTTCCGGCTGAAGATGCATTCCACCCAGTCCCGCCTCAGAGGGGCTCTGGCTCTGCCATTAGGTTTTAGTTAAGGATGCGCCATGAGTAATGTCAGGTTTTTAAGTAAATTGAAAAATGTTCAAATATTCCTTAAATATTTTCAGAATTCTGTATTTTCGATTTTTGCCCAAACCCAGGGCAGACCTAAAATAGCACCTAATCCCCATTGATTGAAACCCACAACGCTGGGGGGCACAACCACATTTTACGGGGCACAAAACAGCTCGAGCACAATGTTAAGTGGCCTGAAGGACAGGGGATGAGGGTTATGAGAAGGAGATTGCACAAAGGATGCAAATGGATTTGCTAAAGACTGTCTGGGATCCGGCGGGTCCTCAATTATGTCGTGTATCCAGAAGTATCCGCCCGGGGCCCTTGAACTGCTGTTGGATGTCTCAAATGGGGGAATAAAGCAACTGTGGATGCAACATCTTTGGATTTCCGTACAATGGACTCGTGACTGAAACTATTTCAGGGTAGAAGCCCAAGCAATTACTTAGCAAATCAAAGTTCATTCGCAAAGTGAATGCATTATTTAGTTGGCCCATTAAAGCCCCCCAAAAGTTGATTCTTGACCAGACACCAAGTCATTTGCTCGGTAAGTAGTTCATGACCCACTTCTCGTTCTCGTTGAAATGAATTAGTTTAGGGATTGAATTTAATTGGCTTAATGGGGTGTGAAATGTTCGTGCTTAAAGAGGGAAAATGTGATGGAAAATTGATGAATTATCATTGTGAGAGAGAGAGCGAGGGCGAACCTATGACTTGATTAGATTAAAAGTTATACTTCTCCTGTTCATTGAAAATACAAATTGTCAGGGAGCTTTGCAAATGCTTTTTTATGATTTGCGTTTGCAACTTGAGACAGCACTTGTGGTTCCTGAATTCTATATGTTTATCCGGCTAACCGGTCAAAGGGACAGACTACGAGAGACAAATAAAATAAATAAATAAATAAAATATATAAATTAAAATAAATAAATAAATGATAAATTAATACATGTGTTTAAACTTAATCGCGTGTCTCACAGCTAAACCTAAACGTATTCCTGGCATAAAAGCTCTCTAGGTTATTATTCTATAAAGAACTTATGTTTTTCCATGGCTTCTAATCGAGAAAGAAGTCAATTGCCAGATTAAATTTGTATATAAACCGTTGCAATTCCAGTCCCTGGCACTTGAGGAGTGCACCCCTCGCCAAATCGTTAACTTATCCGGAGCAATCTCAGTGCCGACTTGGAACCACTTGAGATTCTGCGTTAATCTAATCACAAATGTGGCCGAGCAAACCACCAGTTCTTTGTCCAGCGGCTGCAGTCCGTAACTGAAACGATGGCCACCAAGTTGTTACTGCCGCTCCTCCTCCTGGGAGTAGTCTCCGTACCGGGACCGAGTGCGGCCCTGGAGTGCTACGCCTGCGACTCCGCCGAGGACGCAGAGTGCGCCACGCGCCCTGGCCAGCAGCTGGAGGTGGAGGAGTGCTCGGCGCCGGGGGACGAATGCATCACATCGATATCGGCGGGCTTAACGCGTCGCGGCTGCCTGGCGCGTTTATATCCGAACGGCTACTGCGCCGCTCCCTGCGACAGATGCAACACGAGCCTGTGCAACCGCCATGTCTATCCCGCGGATCGCCTGAGGTGCTACCAGTGCAGCGGGGCAGAGTGTATCGATGTGACGAGCAGACCGCAGTTGCTGCTGCCCTGCCCGGTTTACCGGGAGGACGACAGGTGCTACACCAACGTGGTCCACCTGTCCAACACGCTGCGCGGCTGCGAGCACACGAATCTGCCGGCAACCTGTCCGCATGTCTGCCTCAAGTGCAACTACAATGGCTGCAATGCGGAGAAGACCGTCACGGAGACGCGCTGCCTGCAGTGCACCCACAATCGCCTGGCACCCAATCCGGACTGTCTGAGGGATCAGGAGCCAGCTGCAGACCCGCAGGATCCGCCCAAGTGCTCCCTGAGCAACGCCACGGTGACGCACTGTGCCAACAAGGTGATGTACGGCCACCGCGAGAACTGCTACACGCACCGCAACACGCAGACAGAGGTCCTGCAGCGGGGCTGCTCCACAACCATGGGCTTCTTTCCCACAGGCGAGCTGAGCGAGTGCCACGGGGAGTTCTGCAATGCCAACTGCCAGGACATAGCCTGTGCCGTGTGCAATTCCACGGCGGATCCCGGCTGCCGGGCGGGTCGCAGTCTGCCCACGGCACAGTGTGCTGCGGGCACCACATCCTGTTACTCCTGCGAGCAAGGTTAGCAGGATAACACCGCGAAGATGCATGCGTGGCGCCATATGAATAGGTTCTTACATGTTGTAGATTTCCCAGGCTGCAAATGTAATTCGCAACTTATTCCTTTTATATTATTTTTTGGTTAGACCCTTGAAAAGAATACAAGTAATGCCTTGAAGCAATAAAGTAAACGTATTATACTCCACCTATTGAGTACATATTATCAGCGACTCCTAGGAACATCCTCCTTTTTTAAGTTCTTGGCATGGGAAAGTTGTAAACAAGTTCTCTTTGGGGGCCTATCCCTAAATGCCTGACAGATCCCTCTAATAAAATCTTCCCCCCTTGTGTACTGCAGATACTTTCCTGCGACGCGGCTGTGCGGATGAGGATTTCGCACCTTCCCCCATGGGCGAAAGCTGCCAGCTGTGCCGCGATGGCGACTCCTGCAACCGCTTCTCCGTGCGCACCTGCTATCGCTGCACTGCCCAGGACCAGGATGCGGAGGACTGTGCGGCCATGGAGCTGCCCACACTGATGACCACCAGCAACTGTTCCGGGCCGGCGGAGCTGTGCGTTAGCACGGTGGTCAGTCGACTGGAAGGGGTCTATACGGTGCGCGGATGCGCCGGAGAGGTACCGGAGTGCTCGGCCAACGATCCCTACTGCATGCGTTGCAATGGAAGCCTGTGCAACGACGCTCCCACGTTATGGCGCCAGAAGCAGCTGGACCGGACGGACCTGGACCTCGACCTGGCGCTGCCCAACGATGGCTGGTGGTCGCTTGTCCATTATTGGTGGACCAGGAGGCTTCGATAGCGTTATGGATGGGTACAGCAGCTGATAAGTGAGTCACGGACGGATGTTTCAGGGGAACGCCCCCGCAACAACGAGAAGCAAAACAGCATTCGGATAACGAATACGCTTAAAAATAGCAATAATGGGTATGCAAAAACGATTAATATGTATCGCCTTAGGTTGTAGTGCAGATATATTTACCAATTGTTTCCTTATAGCCACAAAAATCTATTTAAAATAAAAAACTTACACTAACTTTGCACGAATTGTAAATATTTGTAATGCAAAATGCGAACACCATTCTCTTTTTCGAATAAAGGCTGAGAATCTTAAATAATAATAATAATAGGGAATTTTTTAACAGAAATACAAATAATTATTATGGAGATAATTAAAATTCCACCAGGAACTACCGAAAACTTCCCCGAAATACAAAACTATAGAACAGCTAGTGACACAACCAAATAATTCCATGTTCTGCAACGAGTAATGCGACCTTTTGGTATAATTAAACGAAAACCTACTCAAAACTACCGAATAATTATGACAGTTAATATGTGAACCTATAGAAACTCTGGATATCCACTCCTTTCTGCTCTCAGATATTGAATCCAGAGGTTGTATCCAGGTTATGACTGTGGAGCGAGATTAGCAGATTTACGCGCTTGGTTCCAGTTGGAAACTGGTTCGCAGAAAGCGGAAATCAAATGCAAATTTTGCTTTTGATTTTGCTTTCATTTAATGTTTGTGCTTTTTCGCTTTTGCTTTTGCCTTTGCCTTTGTCGTTGTTATTGCTGCTGCTTTTGTTAGCTCACGCGCAGCCGAATTATAACGGCTCTCGCTTGCTGTTGTTGTTATTTGTGCTGATAATGAAATGATGGGCCACTGCAAATAGCAACAACACAGCCACAACACAACAGCCAAGCCGCATAATAGACGAGCATGCCTCTCCCTCACACTTTCGTGGCTCTCCCCTTCTCCCTCGCTCTGGTCCCTGGTCCGCTGTTTGCCATGAAAATATGTGCGAAAAATGTGGAAAATTTGCGAGTTTTGTCGGTACCGAGAAGGTGACGATGATAATTAAGTTGCTGGCTGCTGCTGCTGCTGCTCTGCGCCGCTCGCTGGCGAGGAAGAAACTTTAGCAAAATTTATTAATTGAATTTCGCCTCTTGGAGCATCGGCAAGCGGGCGACCGAGCGAGATGGCCGCACCCACGGGGGCACAAAACAGAACCTACGCTACATAACGGAATGAAGTAAAACCGTAAAAATACAATATGATTGATGGAGGGCAGGAAGGATGGTTGGAAGACCAAAAGTGAGAAGGGCGAGGGAGGGGCAGGCCCACTGATAACGGGTATCGAGGCACAAATGTCAAAGAGCAGACGAGCGAGCCAGCGTGCTGCGAAGAGATGCAGTGCCGAGAGAGAGGACAAACATGCCAAATGGCCATTTTAATTAGTTTTCGTGGGTGTGTGTATGTGAGGAGGGAGGGAGAGGGGGGTTACATCAATAAACAACACAAACGGAAATAAGGAAAAGTTAAAAGACTGCATAATTCAATCAATACTTTTAAATTGCCTGTAGTATTGGTAGTATCGGTAGTATTGGGGTATGTTCTTGCCTAATAATACCAAGAGATCACACTCTTAGATGGAGAACTAGACATTTTTGTATAGTTTTGGGTATGCTTTCATAGTTTTGATATTAATACCCGATACCCAAAAAATACAAGGGTATTATAGCTTCACCAGCCGAGTCGATATGTGTACAACAATCAATAAATTTTCCTTTTTGAGGTAACAGGAACACTTGAGAACCTCTTTAATGGGTAAACAAACACACTAAATGAGAGTGGGACAACCACCAACACTCAGACACCCCCTAAAAGACACACCCACAAGAAACACCACCAGAACTCCCCTTCAACTCCATTTTCCACAACGATACAAAAACTCGGGTCAGAGGTTTCGGACATGCAAGTCCGTCTCAGGGGGTTAACTCTAATTACTTAACCCTCATCGTCCACCATCGCCTGCCTTACATATATTGGAGAATAATTTGTTCAAGGGCTTTTTAGGTTTTACGTCACATGTTCCAATAAGTTTATCATGGAAGGAGTCGGGGAACTGGGCTTAACCTGTGCCAGCTTAACTACAACTTTTGCTCAAGCGCAAACAAAAGCATAACTTTTAACAGAGTTAGCAAATTCTTCCCTAATTCTTCAACACTTGCCTGCTGAACGCGGTAACGATATGAACTTTAAGCTTATATGTGCGCCACTGTCAGGAGGGACTGATTTCGAGGTAATGGGAAAATGTATAATGCAATAAAGATTTATGATGGGTGGAAATATAAACGCCGTACGGCAAGTTTAAATCAGTTTAACCAACTTTCAAAAGCATTCTACAAAATGTCACAAATATGTGTTATCGACAAGTATTAGACGAGCCATAGATGAGCTAATGAGCCAATTTATAATTTATACCATACAACCGGAAAGATCATTAAAATAATTTTATTAAAAAAAAACAATATTTAAATATTTCAGGAGGCTTTACGCTTGCCCATTTCAATATGGGATCTATGTATTTGGGGATATACTTACACCTCCAGTATGCGGTCGCCCTTCTTGATGCCCGCCTTCTCCGCCGCTCCATTCTCCAGCACGGCACTCACGTGCTGCAGCGGTGCGTATAGCTCCCCGTTGATGGACCGCAGCTGCCCGCCCTCGGACACCTGGCCGCGCACGTTGAAGCCGAAGCCAGTTTCCGTTTTGTAAATTGTGACAACGCGCGGCCCGTTGGCGGTGGTTACGCCCATGACGACGCCACCACCCCCTCCGCCAGCGCTGCTGGAGACGCTGCTGACCACCACTGTGGTGGTGGCGGCGGGAGGTGCTGGTGGCTGCGGAAGGCTGGTGGTGCCGTGATTCTCGCCAACAATGCTACTCATTGCGCCGGTCGCTCTTGCTCGTTCGCACGCACTGCGCTACGCTACGCTCACTCCTCTTTTCGCCACTCCTCTCGCTCACTCAATCGCCTTTGTACACTAACACCACTTTAGTCACTACCTCGGCGCAGTTGGCAAAATTCGCCGTTGTTTTCCTTTGCACAATACCTTTCGTTGTGGTTGCTATTTGGGGCTCTTTTTGTGTTTATTTATTTTTTTTGCGTAACTCTTCGCCGCCGCAGATTATGTTTCTGCAACTTCTTTTTCGGCACACACCGACACAAACAAACGCGCCAACACGCAGTGCCACTCGCACACACGTATAGAGACAGGCACCGCCACTTTTACTTTCCACTCTCCACACACACTCCGCGCTCCAAACTCCTCTTCTTTGGAGCCGCTCTTCCTCTTTTGCCCCACACTCTTCAATTGGAACAACACAAAAAAAAACGTGATTTTCGTGCATACGTATCACTCCGGTCTGGGCGTGTGCTCGTTGTCGTGTTTCCCTCTACGCATTTTGTTAGCTGTCCATATTAGTTGCGTTTATTTATTTAATTTGGTCGTAATTTTGTCGGCAGTAGGGTTGTTGATAATATATCAAAATATCAATATATCGATATTTTTCTAAAGGTGGTATATTTATTTAACGATTTTTAGCTTGCCCAAATATCGAAAAGCGATATTTTTATTTGATATTTTTTGTCAAGGCAAATATGAATTACAATACATGAAACATTGTGTATACTTAAATTTAAAAATTAAATTAAAAACTATAAATAATATCAATAATAAAGCTTGCATAGAAGTTTTTAAATATATTTTTTAGATTAATAATGGGAACAAAAACTAAAAAAAAAGAGGTATAACAATAATTTCAGCCTGTTTTTTTATTTTCATTGTGTGTTTATTTTTATTTTTGTAATTTTCACATGTAAATCCAAACCACTGAATAAGGTAACTGATATTTCGTCAAATATCGATGCATCGCTTAACAGCGAAATCGACAAAAACATCGAAAACCATCGCTAAAAACAACTGACGAAAACGATAAGCCGCCGCCAAGTACGATTGGCGCTGTCAATCGAATCTGAAATGCTCGACATTTTTGTTTTTACCGCTTGAAACTTTTTAATTGCAAAATGGATTCTTCGACGCCTCCTACGCCGACGAGTGGGCCACGAGCCACGAGTGGGCCGACCACCAGGGCCGGCGGCAGCGACATGGAGGACATTCAGCGCCTGCTGAACCTGGAGGCGATGTGCCGCTTCCAGGAGGACGACCAGAATGTAAAGCGTCAGGTGCAGGACAAAGCGTGCGAGTGGCTGGACCTCAAGTACGAATACCAGCGAGAGTACGCTCGCCTGACGCGCCTCATCAATTGCATCGGCATGCGCGTGGCCGTGGACAGAAGGTCCTCCAGGGTGGATGAAGAGACACTGACACAGACCCTCAAAATGCTGAACCACATGCGAGCGAAGATAGCTAGCGACGTTCGTCCCGCCAGCCTGAACGCGGGCGTTGTGGAGGAGTGTCATCAGCAGCTGGACACCGTCCACAAGCCGCGCTTACAGCTCAGCCGGCAAAAGCGGGAGTTTGCCGAGATTCAGGAGGCGTTGCTGGAGTTGCGCACCGCGGTGGCTGGCCTGGAGAACGGAATGGAGCTGAACACAATGCAGGCGATGGACCAAATGGTGACCGAATTGCTGCCCGCACGAAGCACTGATGACTAGTGGTTGAGTGGCTGAGTGGTTGTGGGAGGAGTCATTTTATACACATTTATTAAAACTTGCATTTACACAACAATATCATAAAAAACAAGTCTGCGAATGTGATTCCAGGTCCGTCCTGGGCGTGCTCAAGCAGGTTAATAGCGATAGCATTCTACGAAAGAGAGTGGGAGTTGGTGAGAATTAGTCGGGGTTGGTGGGGTGGCTGGGGGCGGGCTAAATGTTACCACTTGGAGCGCTTGGACCAGTCCTTGGGCGTCCAGTGCAGGCACTTGGAGTCAATGCGGATCTTGCGCTTGTCCATCGCCCGGCGGTGCTGCTCGATGGTGTCCCGGTTAATGCACACTATGTATTGGCCCTTGTAGTAGTTGATCAGATTCAGGTTCTGCAGCGTCGAGATCACATCCTCCTTTTTGATTGAGGTGCACTCGCAGATGTCGCTGAGGAAGGGATAGATTAGATGAGAATATAAGCCCGAGGCAGGGCAAGGTCGCCTTACTTAATCGTTATTGTTGGCTTCTCGCCATCGGTGCTCGGGTTCTGGCTGATAAAGATCTCCAATATCGTCTGCGCCCAGTAGGAGCGGTACGAGAGCAGGCCCAGATCCGACAGCGGCTTCTCCGGCGAGCCCGTCTTGCCCTCGAACTTGGACAGCTCGTAGCTGAACTCGATGAGCAGCTTGCCATAGCCCTTGCGTTGATACGGCGGCATGGTGAGGATGCAGGCCACGTTGTAATCCTCTGTGCTCTCCTTCTCCTTGGAGAAGTAACCTACGATGTGGAAGCCGCGCGAATCGAACTCGGTCATCACGTAAAACAGGAACGGATCTGTGTCGTAGTAGAGGGTCTTGTGGTCGAGAAAGAGCTTGGCCAGCAGACAGAGATTCTGGGCGTACACCTTGTTCTTCCGCCCGTCGATCTCGAAGAAGGAGATGGTGTGCTTGCGGTAAATCTCGTTGCCCGGCGGATGGCGCAGATTGCACTTCGAGAGATGCCGCTCCAAGCACTTTCTGCTCTTCCGGTACTTCAGACAGAACTCGCAGATGTAGATGCACGGCATTTGGCACAGCTCCTGGGGGTATGGCGAGAAGTACCAGGGCTTAATGCGGTGCCGGCCCAGCTCGATCATCTCCACGTTTTTCATGCGCGTGACAACGTCGTCCTGATGCGTGACCATGCTTCCCGACTGCCTGGGCGTTGGTATCTTGCCGTCCTGCGATCCATCGCCGTCCTCAGTGGCCGCGCTGATCAGTCCGTCTCCAGTCACGTGTGTGACAACGGGTGCGGCTGTTGGCGTTTGCGCGGCTCCTGAATGCGGATGCTGCGTCTGTGCCTGCGGCGTATGGTGTCCGTGTGCGGAGCCACCGTGCACCTTTCGTTTGCGATTGATGCGCTTCTGCAAAGCAGCCGCCAAGTTGTTGCCGTTGACCAGATCGCCGCTACCACCGCCGGGCGTGCTGGGTATAGGGGTTACAGGGCCGCCGCCGCTGACACCACTGCCACCACCTCCGTGTGTGACTGGTGGTCCACCGGGATTAATTGCACCGCCAGCTAAAAGGGCTCCAGAAGCTCCAACGGCTGAAGCGGGATGCAGTGGCGACGTGGGTCGGGATACGCTGCCCGCCAGCGAGTGGTGACGCTGCGGCGTGGTCACCCCCGTGCTGGTGCCCGTCTGGGAGCCATCTCGCCGCGGAAACTGTACCTTGCGCGTGTATAGATCCTCCTCGTTGACCCACTCGTCCAGGCGCTTGTTGACTGCCAGTGAAGGGGTGAATATGAGAGTCTTTGTAACGTGCAAAGGGCCGCAGTATACTTACAGTCCACATAATGTACATAGAACTGACGCCGCCCATCCAGCTCCTTTATGCTCACGATCTCCGCCAGTGGCCAGTCGTCCGTTTTGTGCATCCGCACGGGCAGACGACAGCCCTCCGTCAGGGCGGCCTGCGAAAATAAACAAAACAAAGCAAACTACATAAAACAACCACGCAAACTTCCAGCCAAGGGACATGCACACACCGTCGACTCGCATATGGAGGCCACATCGTCGTCGAACTCATATTTGTGGTTGATTTTCATTGGTTTGCACTAAGTTTGTCTTTTATTTACGTTTTTCACTCTGAAAGTTATAGTTATTTACAGAAAATATATCGATAACTTCCAGCTGATTGCAGTGAGTGTTGCCACACTATACAAAAAAACGAATAAGTTCAATGCTTAACTATCGATTGATGCCCGATGCTGGTTTTTTTTTATTTCACTTTACGTTTTCCGCCATGTGGCCAGATGCTAAGAAGTCATCGATAGCCTCGAGCTATCGTATGCTTGGCGAATGCATCGATAAGTGGTCTGTTGAGGACGTTACAAATTTCCGGAGGCCAGCGCTAGAAAGAGATAGCAGGCGAACAGTCGTTCAATAAATCCACCTTGAATAGGTTTCCCATGGCGGCGTTGAGCCCAGCATTAGGCATTTGAAACAAGGCCATTACTTTAATATTTAATACATAATGAATTCTTCGTAGTTGCACCCAAAATCGAACAAGAGAGCCGAGCCCATAACCAAATATAGTGATCGCATTGTGCTTGAAAAGTAAAGGATTACAACAACAAAGGCATAGGGAGGGGGCGTTGGCTGTGACCATAAACGAGATTATCAACGTCCAACGCCTTTGATTGCTGGCAAGGACCCTTGAAGGAGGGGAGTTTTTGGAGAGACATGTCCTAACCTTAAAACACGATTAAACTTAATGCAATGGTTTCTTTTTTATTTCTTTCTTTGATTTCGTTTGTTTTGTTTTCTGCTCTGT
This sequence comes from Drosophila bocqueti, assembly GCA_018151655.1. Lineage (NCBI taxonomy): Eukaryota > Metazoa > Arthropoda > Insecta > Diptera > Drosophilidae > Drosophila > Drosophila bocqueti. The sequence goes on from JAECXF010000311.1 coordinate 3,512,654, forward strand.
CATTTGTTGATCTTGTTTTTTGTTTTTATTTTTTTGTTGTATGTATGAAACTTGTTAAATATATATACGCACTTTCTGCGAGTGTACATAATTGATTATTAATCCTGAAGCAGTCGTAAAATCACTGCCAGCCGCCTAGCTAGTGTTAGCAAACGTGTTTTTATTTCTCCTTGTTAATTGTTACTCTCAATTACTCAATTAGTTATTTATGTATTGCATTACTCACTCGTACACACACGTAAAAAAATAGTGCAAAATGTATACTTTTAGCTTTTAGTTATTACTTTTCTCTTATATTTTATCATTTTTAATGTCTTCTAATTTGCAATGTATTTATATAACAAACGGTACGCCCCTTGTTTAATTTGTTGCTCCTCATTGTTGCGTGTGTGTGTGTGTGAGTGTTGTGTATTTGTGTAATTAAAAATATACAACTATTATCGAGCTAAAAAAAAAAACAAATGGAGAAGACTTGGGAAGGCTGCCCAAAGGATGATAAAAAATAATACATACGCAATAAATACAAAGTATTAAAATGTGTAATATGAATTATAAAATATGCATATACCGTGTAGATTTATTTGGGCTTGTCTGCCATCGTATTCTGGGTTTCCAACAAAAATTGGCTAAAATGTGTGTGGGCTTTTTCCTAAAACTTTACACATACAATTTACACTTTAGATCGATCGATCATTCCAAAATATATGTATATAATTCTACACTAACCTCTAGGATCGGGGAAAAAAATAGAATCTAAGCCTACATTTAAATATATTTATGTATATATGTAACTATAAACGTATAAATGAAACGGCGGCCACAAGTCCTGCGTGTGTTGTGGACTCGTGCGTTGTTATCCGCATTAGAACTGCTTAGCTTAATCTTAGATTAGCTACATATACAGACATAATAATAGATCGTCCTAATTACAAATATCGGCGGCTCAGACCAGTGCCTGATCCCAGATACTCCCAGATACTCTCGCTCTATCTCAAGTTTTCTATCTCAAGTTCCTCATCTCGGTTGTGTTCGTGCTTGTTTGGTATATATGTATGTGTATTTGATATCTAGTGGTGGCCATAGCCCCGTGTCCCATCCAAAATACCCCTGGCTGTCCTCTGGCAATAATATATACAGCGGGAGCGAGCTCTCCCCTTGATTTTCCAACGATCTCCGATCTCCGATCTCCGTTCTCCCCCTCCGACACACTCACAGACAGATGGCTTGGATGATGACCCTGTGGGCTCAGTGATGCCACATCAGCCATCGTTAACTCTTGGCGACGGCCTGCTCGGCCACAGCGGCCACAGTCGGCGTTGGCTGCTGCTTCTCCTCCCACCAGTCCTGGATGCTGCACACCATCCGATGCCGGCGGAAGCGCAACGACTCCCCAATGCACATGTCCACAAACTCCGACTGCATGTCGTGGTCGCCTTTGACCAGATTCAAGTGCTCCAGCAGCTGGCTGTAGTCGCGCCCGGGCCGACGGATATCCCGAAAGATTTGCAGACGCAAGTCAATGTTGTGGCGACGGGCCGCTTCGCGTTGCTCCTCGCTGAGGGTCAGCGGTGGCGGAGGACTCACCTCGCCGCCGTTGTTGTGCGTGGGCGAGGAGCCGCAGCTGCCGCTCTTGACTGCGCCTCCAGGAGAATCTAGGAGCTTGCTGGGACTGCTGTTGTTGTGGCTGCGATGGTTGTTGTTGTTGTTGTTGTTGTTGTTATTGCTGGTGTTGCTGCTGCTGCTGCTGCCGCTGCTGTTGTTGTGATGATTGAGGCCACTGGCCCAGTAATAGTGCGGATTCCCGCCCACACCCCCCACTCGCTTCAAGGCGTCGAAGCTGTTGCCGCCCAGCGAGTAGTGATTCTCGGCCAGGCCGCTGTCCGCGGAAGACGAGGTGCTGCCGCCACTGCTGCTGCCATTGCCATTGAGATTGTTGCTGCCGCTGCTGCTGCTGCTACTGTTGCTGGCTCCTGCTCCCGAGGAGGAGGAGGAGCTAGTGCCGTTGTGGCAAGTCTGCAGAATGCGCGATATCTCGGAGGCGTCGTTGATGTCGTTGTGGCTAAAGTGACTGAAGGCGGAGCTGGAGCTGGAGCTGGAGGTGGATGTGGCTGACAACGCGGAGCTGCTGCTGGCGGGCGGCGACAGTGGCGAGGGCGGCGAGATAGCCACTGCTCCATGGCCATGCCCGTAGCCATTGGCCAGGGGCAGGAGGCCTGGTCTCGAGCTGCTCAGGGAGCTCAGGCTGTCCAGCGGCGAGGAGCTGAGTCCGCCCAAATTGCTGCTGTAGGCGGCATGTGTGGTCAGGCCGTTGAGTGGGACGTAGAGCACTCCCGAGGAGCTGGAACTAATGTTGCTACTACATCCGCTTCCGAAATTACCGCTGCCGCTGCTGCTGGCGCTGACGACGGCGGGACAGGAGGCATCGTTGCCATTGCTGGTCGTTGCCGCTCCCGCTGCCGTTGGGGTAGGCGTGGCTTCTTGTGGAGGCTCTGCAGGCGCGATGACCGAGACAGCGGCGGGGGTAGAGCACGACGCGGCAGTCGTCGTCGTCGTCGCCGTCGCTGCACTGGAACTCGCACTGGTCGCGGACTCCGCCGTGGCGTCCGTGTCCACGGCACCCATCGCATCCTCGCTGATCCCATTGATAAAGTTGTGCACATAACCGTTGAGGGGCGTGTCCTGGTCGCCGGTCTCCTCCTCGCTGAAGTCGAAGCCGATGCTCAGGCGATCCGGGTGCCCCAGCGACAAGCCAGAGTCGTTCGGCGACTCCCGCTGCTCCAGGGCCGTGGAGGAGGAGCTGGCGAAGCTGCTGTTGGTCGAGCTGCTGCAGCTGCTGTTGCTGTCCTCGTCGAAGCAACTGGAACCGGGACTATTGTCGGCCGGCGTCGCGGAATCACATCCTAATCCCAGTCCCAATCCCAATCCCGATGGCAAGGCTCCGGGTATCGGTGTGCCCGCCGGGACACTGCTGCTCGTCGTCGTTGGGGAAGGCACGGGACTGGAGCAGGCGGATCGCGAGTCCGTGGACATGCGACGGAATTCAAAGGCGCGCGGCAGAGGTCCTGCTTTCCGCTTGCGTCCCCGGGCCGTGCCGTCCAACTTTTTGGAGAGACCACCGCCTCCGCCGCCACCGCCCCCCATTATTAGGCCGGACGCACTCTGGCCCACACCCGGGCCGCCCGGAGATGGCGACGATTGTCCCGGTCCTGTGGGCGACCCCGAAGCCGACCCAGAGCCGGAGCCCGGTGGCGGCGCACCGCCCGGCCCGTTGCCATTGGGCGACTTCATGGGCGCCACATCGCTCAGGTCCGCCTCGTCCACCATGACCATGTGCTTGTCCTTCTTGTACGGATTGCCGAACATGTGCTGCCGCACGTTGGTGGGCTCGATCTCGCGCAGCGGGTTGTCCTTGTTCTTGAGGTACTCCTGGTAGTTGCCCATCTCGGCAATGGGCAGGCAGTGCCCCGAGTCCTTGGCCACCAGCGAGGCGGGTCGCAGGAAGGTCTCGCGCATCCTGGCGATCTCCTCGATCAGGTCCCGTCGCGGTATGTCAAACGGGTTGCGATATGTCTTCGCCGACAGCTGGTGCGTCAGTTGCGGCACCACAATGGTGTAGTTCTCCACCGGCTCGATTTCGGCGTGGAGCTTGGCAAACGTGTCCCTCAGCAGCGGGTGCCGCACCAGGTCGCGGCGGAGGGCGGCGCCCGTGCACAGCTTGGCCGTCTCCACCTGGCGGTAGGGGGGCTTCGGCTGCTTCAGCTGCTTGTAGACCTTCAGGCAGAGGTTCTCCTGGTCCTGCTTGGCCGTGTTCTTGATGTGCTTCAGCTGGTTGGCAATGGTGGGCGACAGGTAGTTGTCCACGTTCTCCGGCAGCAGGAACTGCAGCAGCTGGTAGGGCACGTTGATGTTGACCAGGGCCTTGCGCAGGAACGGGCAATAGTACGGCGGTATGGAGCGGACGTAGGCGTTGAACTTGTACATGAGGTCGTTCGGCGGACTCATGTTGTACTTGTGGATGAGGTCGTGCAGCAGGGGCAGTAGCGCCGGGTAGTTGTAGGCCAGGACGTACAGGTGGACCTGGGTGAAGTTCGGCGAGGCCTTCAGGTAGCCAAAGGGCAGCTCGAAGCCGTGCATCCCATTCGTCACGATCACCTGCCAGCACTTGTTCATCTCACGCTTGTTGAGGATCTGCAGCGTGAGGGGACAGCCCTCGATCTCGTATTTGTCCACCGGGAAGCTGCGCACCAGCTGCGGCTCGTCCACTGCCGGCGTCAGGATCTTCAGCTTGGGGTGGGCGTCGCGGGGCGGCAACGTGATGGCCTTGGAGTCCGGCCAGTAGGGTTCCGGCAGCGGCCAGTAGCCGATGGGGAAGGTCTTTTGTGTGATGTGCTTCTGCACGTAGATCATCTTCTTCACGGGCTGGAAGACAATGTCCGTGATGGCTTCTCCTGCTGCTGATCCGCCCCCTGATCCGCCTCCCGATGTTGCCGCCGTCGACGAAGAGGAGGACGAGGACGCGGACGAGGACGAAGAGGTAGCCGAGACAGAGCCCGAACCAGCTCCGCCCGCCCCTCCACCAGCTGCGCCTTGAATGGCACCGGCGCCAGCATTGCCGCCTGATCCAACTTGTCCCGTCGGCGTCTCCTTGGGCAGGAGCAGCGGCTCGAACTGCAACACCACACCTGGCTGCACCTTCTGCACGAGACTCTCGATGCACTGGTTGAGCACGTAGTGGCTGCGGACGCGATAGGACCGTCCGCCCGTCACCTCGCACATCCGCTCGATTGGGGAGTCATCGTGCGGCACCTTGCCGTCCACCCGCTCGTCAATCTTGTTGCCGGGCATCCGGAGAACCAGGGAGAAGAGACGCTGGTCCCACCGGAACGGCTCCTTGGTGAACTTGGTTCCTGGTATTTGGTTGCTCAGCGGCAGTATGATCTCCTGATGGACCCCGTTCCGGTAGGAGTATCTGCCGCCGTCCGTGATCACAATGATGACCGAGGGCTCCAGGTAGAAGGGACACCGGCCCTGGCCGTACGTATCGATGCCCGACTGCATGCGGTTCAGATTGAGCAGGTCGAAGGCGTTGCGCAGCGACTCGCCCATGGAGGTGAGGCCGTGACTCTGCAGGTTCTTGAGTTCGTTCATGAAAGTGGCATGATTCTCCTTCCAGCCGGCCTTCACATTGGCCGGCGGCTCCTCGAACGTGAGCAGCATGTAGCGATCGCCCAGGCAGTCCTGTGTCCGCTGGCGATACTTCAGGAACGTCTCCACAGCGCCCTTGGCAATGTCCAGATACGTCTTTTGCACGCCGTTCACATACGCCTTCTGGCACATGGACGACGAAGTGTCCACCAGGAAGAGTATGATTGTCATGGCGGGGGATCCTCCTCCGACTAAGCTGAACGACCCACTGCCTCTGTTCTGTGCTCGCTCGTCTCTCCTGATCTTAGGAAGTTACTCACCCTGAGCCTAGGCCCTGTTCCAAGAAGCTTTTGCTCTTGTTTTGGGCTTAAAAAAGTAAAAAAGTAAAAAGAGGTGATTACTATTGGTATTTAAATGGAATTTGTTTAAGTGTAATTGAAATTAAACAGGCCAACCGTTTGAATAAGCAATTGAATAATTTCTAGTGTCAATATGAAGCATTTTAAACCCTTTCTTATCAATGTTATCAATGTTTTCGGAGCCAAATTGGCTGTTTGTGTGCGAACTACTGCAAATACTACGGCAAAATACTTAAAACCAGTAAACCAGTTAGCATTGGGTATTATTTCGCTAGATTCTATTAGGTTTAGCTTTACGTATTACTTAATCAATGGATAATAGGAATCCCAGAGATTCAAACTCTAATACATGGGCTTGAGAGATACCAGAAATAGTTCACTCACAATTTTATTTATTTTCTGATTATAATTTCTAAGCCTCATATCCACTATACTCCAGCACATCTCAATATGTAGTCATTTTACAGAACTTGAATTGCTGTATTGTAAAATGTAAACACTAATAATAGAATTATAATGTAAATAAATATACAATAGATCGTGAAATTCAAAATTTTGAAATCATACTCGAATGATTCAACTAAACTGATTTCATAGTATGGCAAATAACTCAAAAATTAAAAAATTTCAAAGTTTCAGACAGACGGACATGGCTAGATCGATTCGACTGTCGATGCTGATCAAGAATATATACACTTTATAGGGAAGGAAATGTTTACTTCACTGCCTTGAAACTTCGGACTGAAATTATAATACAAATACAGATATTAGATACATTCTTTTATTTATTTATTCTTTTAAGGAAAATGTACCAATATATATAATCCAAAAAAATGCCATTATTAATCCTACTAGATTCAAATAGGGCTTGTTTTAGAGCTTTAAAGTCATTTCTCACTTTAAGTCAAAATTTTAAAAATTTTAAGGTTTTTTGTTTTCTGTTTCCTTAGTAGCTTTCATTTACAACAACTTTATAAATTATTTATATTTCATCAATTTCTAAAACAGTTTTGTATTAGAAGCGACGGAATCGGAATGCATTGCATTTGGATGCTCACCTTGCGGTTGATTCTCCTCTCTCTCTATCGCTCTTTACCGAGCTCAACTGCACTTTCTTTGTCGTTCTCTTAGCAGCTAGGCTCCCTCCTTTTTTTCCTGTTTATTATTGTTGCTTTTTGTATGGTATTTGTTGTTGGTATTGCGCCGAAGTATATGTATGTTCATTGATTTCTTTTTTGTTTTGTTTACGTTGTTAGCAGCGCTCTCTCTCTTGCTTTTGCTGCTTCTGTCCTGGGCTTGATCGGTTAGCTCTTTTTCTGCGCTTCGCTGTTCCGCTTTTATGGTACATGTTGCGTGAAACAGCTGACATTTGGACTGGATAAGAAACAACAACAACGATGATTTGCACTGAAACGAGAGAAAAAGAAACGGAACGCAATTGTAATGAAACGGGGCTGCAACTTGTTTTTCGATAAGTAAAATATATTATCAAACGTTGCGCATACGCAGTGTGTGCCAATCAATCGATTGAGAGAAAAACATATTCATGTACGCTTCATACTGAATGGCAAACTGCGTAATCACTAACATTCCCACACACGCACACACCCCCACACTGAACGAAATATGTACATCATGTGCTAATTAAACAATAAAATCCCAGGGGGTTCGGAAGTTGTTTGGTGCTCGAGATGTTTTTGCATATTTATGGGGGACACGAAAACGCTTTGACACAAATCCAAATCCACTCCAATTCACATCACTCCACTTCCTCTCCTCTAATGTTCGCCCTTATTTTACTCGTCCACCTTCGGCTTCTGCTTCGTGTACTTCTGCTGCTCTATCTCTATCTTTTCCCCTTCCCCTCTGCTCTGGCTTGATGCCCCACTACGGAGTCATTCACTTCATGGTTTAACTACTACTAGGTGGTATCTTCACGAGATCTGCTCTCTTTTAGGACTGTGATTTGCTGGTTTTCTCTTCTAGCTCTTGTCTCCACAAATATTTTATGTTTGGTACCCAGCAAAGCTCTTAAGACCACCTTATATATTTGCACCATGATTCATTCGACGCTAGCTAGTACGCTCTGCTGGCGTTGGTCTAGAGATGACCGCATGAATTGGGGGCCAGGTAGGCATCGTAGGTCGTGAGTAAGCACAAGAATTATAAGCAAGAATTGAATATTAGCTTACTTAAGTATGAAGTTCTTAACAAATTAGTTATACTTTTTAGTGATTGTTGATAATATATCAAAAAACAATATATCGATATTTATTTAAAATTATATATTTTTTGTAAATATACTATTTTTACGAGGTAATAAATTGGACTTTAACTACTACCGCAAGCAAAAAAAATAAAGCTAATATATTTTCCGGTGTATGGTAGAACCTTTTATCAATCTGAGCAACAAAATTATGATTGTGAGACTATCACTTTCCCGCTCAGCATCTCTATCTTTTTCTGAAGCCTTCTCTTTCTTGAAAATCTTGCTAATCTTGAATAAAAAAAAAAACTATTTAAGATCGGTCTGACACCTCTTGCTTTAACTGTGTCGTGTCCAGGTGGTATACAAAAATAAAGCAAAGCCAAAATTGATTACACAATGCCGCCTCCGACCCGTCACTCACGATCGTGAGTTCACGACCTACGCATCTCTGACGGCCGAGCGAGGAAGATATGTACATAACCCAAAGCCGGGAGGTACGATCACCAAAATGGCAATCTCTAATACAACACACCTTCAATGTTCCCCTTTCCTTAACGCGCGACTATTAGCTGCCGGTGCTGCCACAAACCACCGTCTAGTTATATCGCGTTATCTCTGCTAACGCTGCGGCAGTAATTGACGGAATTCGAGTGCAAAACATTCAATTTCTATTTGAATAAGAGCGCAAACACACGCACGCACACTAGAGCACACACACGCGGAGGCTGCCAGATGGTCAACGGGAGCACACAGGTGGAGCTGGCTCCACTGACCATCATCCCCACCGAAGATCAATTCACAGACATACGGACTAAGTGTGTGTGTGTGTGTCTGTGTGTAACTCGATATGATAACACAAAGTTTCAGTTAAGCAATTCTTGTGGAAAGGGTCTGGCAACTCCGTGCGGCAGTGTGGGAGCCACTCGCACAGTGGGGGTGGGGTGAACGGGGTGGCGGAGGCAGTTGCCCTATTGTGTTCGACGCCAGCAATCCAAACACACACACACACACATACACTCAAAAGATATGATTTAGGGCGACCGCCGCTTTCGGTTTTTGTGGCCAATTAATCGCGCCGTAGGTTGGGCACGGCAAAGGGGCGATAGTTATGATGACACGGGCTCTTCGTCGGAATTCACTTATGCAGCCGCAGCCGTAGCGTACCAGGGTTGCCAGTGCTGGCCAAAAGTGCGAGGCGATAAACACACAACTTGGAAAGTTATTGCATTCGCAAATAGGGGAGGGCAGGGACCACGGGCGGTGGGGGAAATCTATTTGACAAACGCACACGCAATTTGGATGATCTTAATTTGCATGTGATAATAATGCTGGGATTAGAAGTGGCAAACGGTGCTATCGCTGCCGCCTATCGTCTATCGCCAGAGTTGCTGCCGTCGGCAAATCGATTAACCGCATGCGTAGCCGCCAAAGCTTTCGAATTTTAAACTGCAGATCGGATGCACATTTTATGCATATAATTTATAGTGATTCGCTGCAATTTACCGGATAAGCCCATCTTGGGACAAAAATAACACTCACACAGTTAAAAGCTCGCTTTTCATTTTTTGCAACTCTGCACTGAACTACTATGCACTGGATGGGCACACACACGCACGCGAGCTGGCGGCTAGCAGCATCTCTCATCTGGCAGTACTTCGTCGAGTGAGAGTTTCGGAAAGCACTCACACAAGCTGCAAATTAACCAAACAACAAATGCTTCAGCGATAAAAAATCACAAACAACCAACGAACGCAAAAAAAAAAAAATAAACGAGAACCGAAAAATGCACAGCAGAGTGGTGGCGGCAGCGGCTTTCGCTCCTCTTACTCCTCTGAAATCGCCAATACTTGCAATAATTTTCGATTAGCTTCTATCCGCGCCACGATTTTTTATTCTGTTATATTTTTACTTTGTGCCAACAAAAAAAATTTATCACCACCGCGAGCGAGCGAGAACACAGACACACGAAGAGGGGGGTTGGGGAGCAGGGGAGAGAGCGAGCAAGCGGAGAGCAAGAGAGAACGATGGACGACTAACGGAGCGGGGCAGCGCGGATTACTACGTGTATGTGGCTCTGCTTAAGGTGCACGGGCGAGAACGACCGACGACGCGACTAACGGTCGTAGCGACCTATCCGAACGACTGAACGTCCGACCGCCCGCCACCGCAATAACAACAATGGGACGGCCGTCGTGTTGTCGTCGTCCACAATCGTTCGCTCGCCTAGGTGTTGGTGGGGGCTGCTTACACACACACGCCTGCGTTCCGGCTGTGCCTGCTTCTTCTTCCTCTTCGAATTCTTCTTCTTCTCGGCTGCTCCGGACCAACCGTTCGATTCAACTAAAAAAAACAGTTTGAGCTGGTGCTGGCTGGTTGGTAAATATCAATATATCGATATTTTTCTGGAGATGATATATTTATATCACGATTTTTTGTTTGCCCAAATATCGAAATAGCGATATTTTTATTTGATATTTTTTGTCAAGACGAACATATGAATTACAATGTGAATGCCTGTGAATGCAAAAGCCCGCAAGAAAAATGAATGCAATGTTTTTATCGTAACGTAAATTCTTATTTTGAAGATAAACTTATCCAAATGGGCCTTGGATCCCTTTTTTTGACCGCGCTAGTGATGCAAGTTCGACCAAAAACATCGATGTCGATTTTTTTATTTATACCGTGCATGTAAAACGTTAATTTATTGCAAAAAAGAGTAATTCATTTAGAGCGGTTTGTGTCTCTGCCTTCTTTTTAGCTGAGGCGTAAGCCCTGAAATCGATTTTTCATATCGGTTAGTGCTGCAGCCTCACCTATTTTATAGCTATTTTAAATTTGCCAAGCGAATTACCTAGAATCCACATATTTGAACGGTAAAAAAATATATGTTTTATCGATTTTTAACTCCAAGCTCAGTCTGGTATATGCCATTTTAAAAATTTTCTCTGGCAGAAACTATTATTTATATTTAAAAATACTATATAACATAGGGAATGTAAGATTCATGCTAAATACTGAAATGTTTAAGCAATAATCAAATGTAAATCTATTTAACGCAACTACTCTATGTTTTCTCTTTACTTTTTAGATCTCAAATATTTGTCTTCACCAGAAACAGCTATTATCGCACTTAAACCGTGACCGGTTGCCCACCATCTGGAGAATCCGCATATAATCAATAAATCTTAGGTGTATGTCAAGATCATCGACACCGGTCCCGAGCTATTTTATAGCTATTTTAAATTTGCCAAGCGAATTACCTATAATCCACATATTTGAACGGTCAAAAAATATATGTTTTACCGATTTTTTAACTCCAAGCTCAGTCTGGTATACACCATTTTAAACATTTTGTCTGGCAGAAGCGCTTGCCCAGAATAATATATTAAGCTCATTATGACTATTGATATTTAAAAATACAATATAACAAAGGGAATGTACGAGTCATGCTAAATACTGAAATGTTTAAGCAATAAACAAATGTAAATCTATTTAACGCACCTACTCTATGTTTTTTCTTTACTTTTTAGATCTCTAATATTTGTCTTCACCAGAAACAGCTATTTATCGCACTTAAACCGTGACCGGTTGCCCACCATCTGGAGAATCCGCATATAATCAATAAATCTTAGGTGTATGTCAAGATCATCGACACCGGTCCCGAGCTATTTTATAGCTATTTTAAATTTGCCAAGCGAATTACCTATAATCCACATATTTGAACGGTCAAAAAATATATGTTTTACCGATTTTTTAACTCCAAGCTCAGTCTGGTATACACCATTTTAAACATTTTGTCTGGCAGAAGCGCTTGCCCAGAATAATATATTAAGCTCATTATGGCTATTAATATTTAAAAATACAATATAACATAGGGAATGTACGAGTCATGCTAAATACTGAAATGTTTAAGCAATAAAACAAATGTAAATCTATTTAACGCACCTACTCTATGTTTTTTCTTTACTTTTTAGATCTCAAATATTTGTCTTCACCAGAAACAGCTATTATCGCACTTAAACCGTGACAGCACCGACGAAACATCTGTCTATCGGCGATAATCACATATCTAGCGAAGCGGGGCGCTTGGCGCGCAAATAAAAAAGGCAACGAGCGCAATTAAGTTGAATTTGTAAGTAAAGCACGAACGAACACGAACTCAAAATGCCGGAGAGCGTAATCGCCGGCATCACGGTGCATTTCCCTTTCGAGCCGTACCCGGTGCAGCGCGCGTACATGGAGAAGGTGATCCAGTGCTTGACCGACGGCACAAACGGCGTGCTCGAGTCACCCACAGGCACCGGCAAGACGCTGAGCCTGCTCTGCTCCTCACTAGCCTGGATCCGTACCCGCCAGTCTGAGCACCAGCAGCAGATGCTCAAGCTGGATAAGGGCGACAATGGACCGGAAGCGGGGGCAGGCGTTGAGCCCTCGGATCTGGCAAGGACCGTGGCCAAGATCAACAACTGGGGCGTGCCCAAGCTGATCTACGCGTCACGGACGCACTCGCAACTGACGCAGGCGATGCGGGAGCTGAAGAGGACGGCGTATGCCAACATGCGGGCCGTGGTTCTGGGCTCCCGGGACCAGCTCTGCATCCATCCGGATGTGATGGTGGAGCAGGGCAACTCAAACAAAACGAACATGTGCAAGCTGCGCGTCCACTCGAAGACCTGCTCGTTCCAGCTCAGCGTCGAGTCTAAGAAGGATCATCCGGAGTTTCGCGGGCAGAGCATCATGGATATTGAGGACCTCATGAAGGTGGGTCAGCGCCTCAAGATGTGTCCGTACTTCGCCGCCAAGGAACTGGTGGCCCAGGCCGACATTACATTCATGCCTTACAACTACCTGTTGGACCCGAAGGCACGAAAGGCCAACAAGATAGAGCTGGGCAACACGATCGTTATCCTTGACGAGGCACACAATATCGAGAAGATCTGCGAGGAGTCCGCCTCCGTGCAGATCCGCTCTTCGGACGTGGCCATGGCCATCGAGGACATAACGCACATAATGAAAGTCTTCATGAGTGGCGAGTCGCAGGATATGGGCGCCGATGAGCCCAAGGATTTTACGCTGGACGACCTGACGCTGCTCAAGGAGATGCTCCTGGACCTGGAAAAGGCCATCGATGCCGTGGTGGTGAATGCAACCGAAGGCACCACATACCCGGCCAGCATGATGTACGATCTGTTGGGACAGGCGAATGTAAGTAGAGACTGCTCATTCCTGCTCGTTTCCCTCCTCATAAAGGCTCCTCCCCCAGTTCAGCCATGGCAACGTGGCCACCATAGTGTCCTTGCTGGACAAGCTGGTGCAGTACCTGTTGGTGGCCTCGCAGCAGAATGGCATCAGGAAGGGCGGCTCCTTCTCCCTGCTCAGCGATCTGCTCACGATCGTATTTACCAACAAGGAAGAGGTGATGACCAAGGTGCACGCCAGCTTTAAGGTGCATGTCCAGCTGGAGGCGGCCAAGCCGCAAGGACAGCAGGCACAGCAGGTCGCGGGCTGGTTAACCAAGAGCACACTGGCCAGCAGCAGCTCCAAGCAGGCCAAGATTATCAATTTTTGGTGCTTCAATCCTGGTTTCGGCATGGAGCAGCTGCTCAACACCCAAGTGCGCAGCGTGATCCTCACCAGCGGCACCCTGGCGCCGCTCAAGCCGCTGATCGCCGAGCTGGCGATTCCGGTGGCCCACAACCTGGAGAATCCGCACATAATCAGCAAATCTCAGGTGTTTGTCAGGATCATCGACACCGGTCCCGATCGGCAGCAGCTCATCTCGAACTACACCAATCGGTGAGCTTTTAGAGTCCCCAATGCTCCGCCTAACATCTCTGAACAAGTTTTTTGTGTTTGTTCTTCCAGGGACAATCCGAAGTACATCCACTCCCTGGGCCAGACCATCCTCAATGTGTCGCGCATCGTGCCCGACGGCCTGCTGGTCTTCTTCCCCTCGTACCCCACGCTCAACAAGTGCGTGGACTCGTGGCAGGCAAGTGGTCTCTGGGCCACCGTTTCGGCCAAGAAACCCATATTTGTGGAGCCGCGGGGCAAGGAGCAGTTCACCAGCACCATGGAGGAGTACTACCAAGCCATTCGCGACGCCAGGGGAGCCATCTTCATGGCCGTTTGCCGCGGCAAGGTGTCTGAGGGTCTGGACTTTGCCGATCGCAACGGGCGAGCGGTCATAATCACAGGCCTGCCCTATCCGCCCCTCAAGGATCCGAAGGTGATACTGAAGCGGCGCTACCTGGAGGCGAACCGAACACGGCAAAACCAGCTGCTGAGCGGCCAGGAATGGTATAATCTGGATGCCACGCGGGCCGTTAACCAGGCCATCGGGAGGGTGATCCGTCACCGGAACGACTACGGCGCCATTCTGCTGTGCGATTCGCGCTTCAAAGACGCCTCTCAGGTAGGAATGACGATGCATCGATCTAAAGTCATATTTTTACGTTTATTTTTAAATTTGATCTGCAAATGCTGAACGAACACAAATAATACAATTCATTCTTTTTGGTTTTTTGATTTGCTTGAAAAATATATTCAACTCCCCAATTCCAGGTGCGGCAGCTGTCCAAATGGATACGCGGTCACCTGGGCGATCGGCCGCAGGGTGCGCCCTTCGGTCCCACCATCTGGGAGCTGCGTCAATTCTTCAAGAATGCCGAGGCCACGGTGAGTTCCGGGATCCTCCTCTCATTTCTCTGACTCTCTCTCTTTACCACCCCTTTTTCTCCTTAACTCCAGCTAAAGCAGCCGGATGTACGAGAGGCGGGGCCGCCTCTGCAGACGGTTTGCAAGCCGGAGGAGGAAAAGCCCCTGGCGGCCATTGTTCCCAATATCAAGAGGGAGCCGGGCTCAAGCTCCTTCAAGGCAGCCAACGAATCGGCCATGTGGGTATTTCCAGGAGGAGAAGGGAAGACTGCACGCTAACCGCCGCTTGGGTTTATTATCGTCCCTTTAGGAAAGTGGAGATGGCCAATTCCGTGAACCCGTGGACGCCCGAGGACTACGCCTCTGTAGCTGGGCGGAAGCTGGGACAAGGGGGAGCAGCGACTCCCAATCCGATGGATTTCATGAGCCGTCTCGACTCGAATGTCTCGGTGAGTGTCGGCTTTTCATTTGTTTATCTTTTATTTATTTGTTTATTTCCGCGACCAGAGTATCGATTTCAACAGCTGCTCGGGCAGCAACGGCGCAGAAAGTGGCCTGGTGAAGATCCACAAACGGGAGCGCAGTTCGCCCACGGCGCCGGAGGCGGGGGGCAGTACTCAGGCACCCAAGAAACGCTACACGCTGGTGGAGAACATTCAGGTACGGGAACAGTTTCAATTAATTTCAACATTTCTCACAGCATACATTCCCACATGAAGGTCAAAGCGGAGCCACAACCCGTTGGATCTCAAGTGAAGGAGGCGCCCAAAGACCTAGGGGACTTTTTGCGGGAGGTGAGCTGGGAAATATATGCAAAATAATGCCTGAAAGTACTAAGATTTATTTACCTCATCAGGTGCGCAGCCATATCAACCAGAAGCAGTTCCAGGACTTTGGCAAGGCTCTGATCGACTACAAGAAGGGCACTGAGGAGACCTTCGATCAGCTGGTGCGGGTGCTCTTCGAGATGCTTGTGGGTCCCCAGGTGCGCCATCTGCTTGTCGGGATGCGGCGCTTCATCAAGATCGAGCACAAGGCCGAGTACGATAAGCGGCTGGCAAAGTCACAGTCCAGCTGAATCCATCCCCAACTTTAGATATAAGTAAAATCACAAGAAATTAATCTTATTTTATGTTGTCTTTTCTAACCATTCAAATTCGCTCGAATTCACTCGAATTCGAAATATTGAAATCGTATCGTTTAACGAAAACAAATAGAAACTCACTTATTTATGTCGCATGCCTTGCCTCAGAGGCTCGTTTTATAAGCTTGCAAAGAAAGAGCTTGCTGAGTCCATTTTAATATGACTACCAAATATTAACTTTAGTTTAAGTTGAGTGAAAAGCACGAACAAGAAATGTTAATTTATGTTTTGTTATCAACCCTTCAAATTCGCTCGAAAATGCGAAGTCTTAAAAACGTTTCGTTTAACGAAAACAAATTGAGAGACCTTTTTTATTTATTTTGCATGCCTTCAGAGGCTCGTTTTATAAGCTGGCAAAGAAAGAGCTGGCTGAGTCCATTCCTATGTCTACCAAATAAATGTAAGCATAATTAAGTTAAAATCTCGAGAAATAAATGTTATTTTATGTTTTCTGTTATCAACCCTTCAAATTCGCTCGAAATCTTGAATTGGTTACGTTTAACGATGGAAAATAGAAGGATACTTTTATTTATTTCGCATTCTTTCCTTTTAATTCATTATAATTATTGTTACAATTTGTGTTGTTTGCCTTTTTTCATATGAAAAGTTCTTTTTTCGGCATCAATTTGCCAGTTTTTCTTGTTGCTTGTTGCCAAGCCAAGCCAATCTGCCAAGTGCAGGCCAGAGCGAGACGCATCCAATAAGTTCATTGCCAAACTGGGAGCCGAGTCCGACTCCGAGTCCGAGCCCGAGTCCCGAGTAAGCCGAGTAACGCCCGTGAGTAGCCCGAATGGTGGCGAGCTGCGAATTGGCACTTGCGTGGCAACAATCGTCCAGGACACACACGGCCCTCGCAGCAGCAGCAGCTGCCAAGCTGGGAAAGCTGACAAGCCAATAGCTTGAAGGTGTAGCCACAGCTATAGCCTGAGTGCCGCCGCCTACCGCCCAGTCCGCTCCAGGCTCCCGCTCACTGCTCATCTGCTCATCTAATTTCCGCCGTAAGTTGATTGCATTTGCAGTGGCATTCGCATTTGCAACAAGTAAAAACACCCACCCCACCTTCCGCGAGCCGACCTTGGCCTAGTTACGACTACTGGCTACTGGGTGACTTGCCTTAATTGCATTTCGTCGCCATTGCAGCAGAGGACAGCACATGGTTGAGGAGATTGGGTGCCAGAGACAGACGGGCATTGTGGCCGCCATGCCCAATCAGGTGGCAGCGAGTAGCGGAGCACCAGTACCAGTAGCATCGGTCACAGCCGCAGCAGGCATTCATCATCAGCAGCAGCAGCAGCTCCAGCAGCAGCAGCAACAGCCACCGCAGCAACTGCATCAACAACATCACCAACTCCCTGGCCACATGAGCATGCTGAGCATGAAGGGAAGCGGAGGTGGGGGCGCAGGCGGGCGTTACTTGTGGACGGACAGGGAGCTGCTCATGCACCTGCAGAACTACACGCCGCTGATCCTGCTCATCGACTTCGTGGAGAAGACACGCACCAAGCGCTTCTACGAGAGCTCCGAGCGCTACGAAATCCTCATGCTGGTCTTCATCATGCGCAAGGGGGCGCCGTTCTGCGAGAACAAGCGCTTTCCGGCCGAATACTGGGTGAACCTGTCGGTGGGACCCATAGCGGAGGCCTTTGACCGGCTGCAGGCAGCCATCGATATACCGGATCCGCAGCTGCCGATCCACATGAGCGTCACGGACTTGACCAGCTGGAAGCAGATGTTCGATTTGGCGATGCTGGACATACGGCGCTTTGCCTACTACACCGATCCGATGCAGCTGGCCGACGCAGGGGTGTACAATAGGATCACATTTGAGCAACGATTCGGGATGCAGTGGCAGGAGTAGCAAGGATAGCAGGACAGCAGGATATATATACATCACACCCCCCACAGTTTCTTGTTGCGTTAGAGAGAATCGCCTAACAAACCGTGCCTTTGCGCTGCTCCACCACGACTCCTCCTCGCATGTGTATCTGTAGGACCCGCAAAATGCTTTAGTAGACAAAATAAACGTTAGTTACTGGTTCTGTCATTAGTTTTGGTTCCTTGTTTCTCCTCTGATTACATACTAGAAAACGCAAAAGGTTTGCTTAAACTAAAACTATCGCTAAGTCTTTGGGGGCAGGATCCTCCTACGGCTGACGCTTGGGCAGCTGGTCGCGGTCGAAGATGCCCAGCAACTTGCCGCGGGTCATTTCCTTGGCCTCACGCAGTCCCAGCTGGTAGATCTCGTCCTGCAGCGACTTGATTTTCTCCACAATCTGATCGGGCTCCAGTTGCGAAAGCTCTGCGTGAAAAATAACAAGTATTTAGGCATTTCGATTAAAATTCCCCAACTAGCACCCTTTAACTTTCGAGTTCAAATTATCAAAGACAATGAGCGAAAAAATGAAAAACAGAAATTACTTCCGGGAATTAGTCCCCCCTGAGGGTGCTTCACGGGCGTATCTCTACTTACGAGTCATTTGAGCTATGTCTTCGGCGGTTAGGTTGTTGCTACGATCCATGGTGGGCGTGTAGATGGGCGTGTCGCTCATGGTAAGGAACTCCTCCATTCCAGGAACTTGAAACGAGAAAGAACGATAAACATGGCGCCAAAGTGCGAAAGCGGTCACGTTTTCTACACTCACAGCGCTCCGGCCACTGAATTGGCGAGGCGCGCAGCGTCTCCTGCGAGATAAGCTCATCCTCTTGCATCCCCAGGACTTCCTTGTTCTCATCCGGTCCATCCGGCACAGAAATCACGATTTTCTCGCTGGGCGACATATCAGAAGCAACGGCCGCCGCTGCGGCGGCATCCTCGTCCATTTTCTGTATGGTTTCTATGAACAAGGGATGCCTCTTTGAAGTGCGCTCTTTGGGTATTTCTTGCACACTTACCTGGGGCAAATGCCTCTACGCCTGATTCCTTTTTGTCCATCTTTTTTAAAGAGTAAAAACAAAAAATACGAAAATCAAGAAAAATTGTTTGACAAAAGACGGTGATGCCACTCTTTTCCCAAAACCTATCGGCTGGAGCTATCGACTAGAATTAGGGTTGTTCTTCGTATAAGCAAAAAATATCGAAAAAAATATCAAATAAAAGTATAGCTGTTTCAACATTTGGGCAAACCATCATCCTTAGAAATAATATCGATATATAAATATTTTGATCAGGGTTGTCGGATATTTTTAAAAATATGAAATTAAACAACATAAATGATAATATTTAAAATATCACCAAATAAAATCTATATATTGAATATTTTTTTTATTAATTTGTTGTTGTTGTGAGCAACGTGTGTGAACGCGTTTGGTGGAATCGTCGAATTTCAGTTTCCTACACACATCTTGTACATGTAAAATATCAAAAAATATATACAAAAAAATATCGCAATATCGATATTTGGACAAGCAAAATATCACGATATAAATATATCATCTTCAGAAAAATATCGATATTTTGTTATATTGATATTTTGATATATTATCAACAACCCTACCCTTCTTAGTAGCTGCACTTTTGAACTCCGCCGACGCGAGCGGACAGTTTTTTTTTCAGTTGGCAAAACAAGTTGTGCCGTGGCGCCAATTTCGAAACTGCATCTTAGTTGCACTCGTCGTCGTTGGCTTCCTTCCCACTTCCCGTTCGCATTTCCCTTCGCTTTCCTGCCGCGCGCCCGTACCACCCATTTGCCTCGTATTGGCCGAGTCCCCGATGGCAGCTAGCAAATTCAGTTCCAGTTCCGCCAAGCAGACCACACATTTCGAGGCGACATGTGCAAAGATCTCTGCCTTCTACTTTGACCTGGACAATACCCTGATCCCAACGCGGGCCGGCGACCTGAAGGCCATCCGCAAGGTGAGTTAGAGTCCACGCTTTCCACAGTCCACGCTCCACGTTCCACGCTCTCCACCCTCCGCTCTCCCCGGGCACCCCCGAATTCGGGGGTGAAAGCGCGCAGCAGGCAGCTAGAAAATTTTCCACTGCAGCCCGCCGCCGCTGTTACGTAGTCGAAAAACCCCGCGCGTCACTCCTTCCGCGCTCTGTCCGTCCGTCCCACTGGGTTCCCAGCTGATAGCACGCGCCCGAAACCGAAGTAATTTGTTATTCTTTTTCGGCACGCAAGACATGCACTTTGCAAGGTCTCCGCTCACATCCCACTGGAATGTATGACTTTCGCGGCATCCAAAAATACTTTGTTTACTTTGATGATTATGTGCAATATTGCTTTAATTTATCATTCAAAATGCACTTGGGAAAGTCGTTTGTTATATACATTCTCAAAAAAAATATATATATATGTACATGACTTCGCAGGCTTATAAATAAATCTGTTTATTTGCGGGAAAGACATTTATAAACATTATATATATGTGTATATTGATTCATAAATGCACTTTTAAGCTCGCAAATATCAAGAATCTTAAATGAACCCGTTAATTAAAATAAGAAAAGGTGTCTTTTTTTGTGTGCTATTTTTGCCTATCAGGCATTGACCCCCATTTCGTTGCCAAGCCCCAAATTGAATGAATAAAACAGATAATACAAGCATATATTTAAACAGTTTATAAAATCCCATAACATTAACATAACATTAACATAAAATACATCAAAGAAATTAATAATTTAATTTATTCATAGAATCCAACAATAAGTACACTTCATTTGGGGGCTTGGGAAAGTTGTTATTTATTCAAACGACTCATTGCCTTATTGCAAATATTTCTCACTTTCAATTTTATAGTTTAGTCGCTGGCAATTTAATCACTTGACTTCGTTATCGAATTTAAAGCCCAGATATTGCTAAAATTAGACACCAAATATTGTCATTGTCCCGCCAACTTGTCGGTTTCTTTATTCAGTTGGTTCCATTGTTATCGGAGACATTGGGAGATCACTGGAAGGTATGATAATCCTGATATACTTGCACTTGCGCCGAGTTCTGTGTTTACGTAAACTGACAGTGATATGGGGGGAGAAATCAAGTCGGCAATTGGCGGAAATGTACGGGTAAAGGCCCTTGAAATAGATTCCCACTCTATGTGGCATTTACAGGTTGTTGTATCGGTATGTATATGATAATGATCTGTTTTTCATAGAGCAATCACGCTTCGTAGTATCTTAATATCTTAGTTTGCAATGTAAAGTAAAAGGTGCCCTTCTTGTGGGAATTACTTGAAATAAGTTAGATATTATAATTCTTAGACAGATATTTTAACAAGACATAACTAATTCTAGATATGATTTGCAGCAACAAAAAAAAAGGAATGTAGGTTGAAAATTTCACACAATAAAGATATCTCGCCAATCCACAGTAAATTACATTCCTCACAAAGGAACAAACGTGTAGAAATAATGAGTTGTATATTCTTGGATCACGGTGTTCTTTTCCCCTCGTTATACCTCTGATCCAGTACGTATCTTATTATATTCTATTATATACACTATACACATATGCAGTGTATGCTGGTTATCGGCGATCAGAGCCCTGATAATGCATTACAACTGCTTAGCAATCTCGTGACATTGAACAACCGCTGATACGCCCTTCCGCCCTCTGATCGCCCCCACTGTCTGATCGATTGCAGCTCGGCGATGTTCTGGAGTCGCAGTACCAGTTTAGCAAGGATGACGCCAGCCTGTCCACGCAAAACTTCCTCAAAGCCTTTCGGCGGTGTCCGGACAACTCGCAAACGTCGCTGGACTCGTGGCGGACGCACCTGTGGCGCGAATCGCTGCCGCCGCGGCACAAGCACCTCGCCGAGCAGATATATCCTCAGTGGCTGCGCCTGCGCTACCGTTACCTGGCCGTGCCGGCCGACTATGTGCAGCTGCTGCTGCGCATGCGGCAGGCGGGGTATGCCCTGGCCCTCATCACCAACGGGCCCTCGAACGCGCAGTGGGAGAAGGTGGCCAAGCTGCACGTGCGCGGCTACTTTGACTGCGTGCTGGTGTCCTCCGACCTGCCCTGGGAGAAGCCCCACCCGGAGATCTTCTATGCCGCCTGCAATTTCCTCAACGTCAAGCCGTATCAGTGCGCCATGATTGGCGACAAACTGGAGACGGACATCAAGGTGAGTGTCATTCAATATTATTTGACTCTGTTCGAGGCTAGGCTATGCTATGTACATGCAAATCACTTTGTAGGGCGGTCACCTGGCTCAGCTGGGCCTCACCTTCTGGACGCCGCTGAACAGCAGCAGCTCTGCCGTCCAGTCGCTGGAGGATGTGGAGTACAAGCCGCACATCAAGCTGGGCAACCTTCTGGAGATGTACAAGTACTTTCCGCGCCTCAATGCCGTCCCTCCGCCCGACACTCCGTCCACGTCCCGACGCCGCGGCAGTCACATGAGCAGCAGCGTTGCCAGCGGGAGTGGCGGCAGCGGGAGCAGCAGCAACGGGAGCACCAGCTCAAGCGCCAGATGTGAGCCAACGGCCACTTCACATGGATACCAGCACCAGCACCAGCAACAGCAACAGCGGCAGTGGATCTATCGACGAGGCGTCTCGCTGCCCGCCATGGATTGCTCCAACAGCGAGGCGGAGAACAGTTGCGACAGCTTCCTCTAGAGAACGGGGGAGCAGGACCTCGCGGGAGGATGAGGAGGATCATGAAATTGATACAAAAAATGTACCTTCAGTTTACAAAACTATAGCTAAAAGAGAGGAGAAGGAGGCGAGCGAGTGGAACGAGGAGAACTACAGAACTACAGAACTACGGACAAAGGGACATCCGGGAGACGATTTGAAACGAATGCAGGAATTTAAAGTTCAACTATTAGCGGGAAGGAGCCCCAACCCACGTACACACACGAACACACACACGGTGAATCTCGATATCTGCCATTAGACTAAAATTAGGGCTAGCGAACAGAGCAGAGGGAAATGCAAGACGTAGACAGCAAGGGGGACACAAACTCAAACCAAATGTATTTTTCTAAGCGAATTTTCTCTCACAACACTTTGTTTGTAAGTTGATAGCGAATGCATCAGAACGCAAATCTAAAGTTAAACAAATGATGAACGGCAAATGGACGATCAACTATAAGCCAGAGAAGAACCACAACATTAGGAACCTTTTGGGAGACGAGACGAATCGCTAACGAGTCTGTAGCTTACGCTTTAAGGAAGTCGGGGAGTTGATTCGGTATTCCGTTGAAGAAACAGCACCAATCTAAGCGAGCAGAAAAACAAATAAATTAAAAATACAATCTTTGCAGATTTTTTGGTACTGTCACCTGCGTTACATGCAATTTTGTTGTTAAATTTACTTTATACATATTATTTACATGGTATTGAGTGCGATTTTCTGGTCGATATATCATTTGGGAATCTTCCTCTCAATCGACGTCCCTGCTACACACATAACATAGATATTTAGAGATGAAAGACGGAAGATGGGGGACGTGAAATGTTAACTATTGTCTTAGTCGTAGCCTTTAGCTGGTACCGTTGTTTAAGCCGCCTCGAAGCCAAGTCCAAGAGGAGCTCTCTTTGGGCACCACCACAAAGCCAGAGGCGGGAGTCCCCATTGGCAAACTGTTATTTGCAACTGCAACTGCCCTCCACCCGATCCCCGATCCCTGATCCTGTCCCAGATCCCAAGCTCACCCGATGTTGATGGTACACCTATGTATATGCATGCCCGGTCACTGCACCACTGTTGATCATGGATGTTGAATAATAAATAAAACTGCGCCTACTCAGAAGCCTTTTCTTTGCCCCGAAAACAGAAATTGAAAGACTTCGAATTAATAGCTGAAATTAATTAATTCGAACTCGGAAAGCTTTCTTCCGGTGCTGGGTTTTATTGGGTTAACAAATCGATATATTATCATTATTTTTATTTCTCTCTTGTAATGATGCAACCTCCTGATAACATTTTGAAAATATAGCGCACCTTTCGTAGAGAGATTGGAATAATTATTTGGGAAAATGTGCATTTTGGTGTGTGGGATTTGTTCTGGTAACTCAATACTCATATGAAACATCGTACAAATTAGATTACTTCCCTGAAGCATGGTTTCTTGTGTGAATCCAGTTATTTCCGTCTCTTTTCAGAGCATGAAAAGAAGACGTTTTCCGAAATGAAACGACTTCCTCGTGATTTAAATCATAGTAAAATACGCCTGTTTTGTGTAATTATTTATTTATTTGGGGGTCTCTTCTTTTTGTTGCTTCGTTTTTAGACTACAAAGTACGCTATACGGTAAAATGGTATATCGCTTGCAGAGTTAGCTAAATTAAATGTTATTGTAACCAACACAGAAGTTCCTTGCTGTAGTATTTCATTTGCAATGGTTTGTCGTTTGTTTATCCTGAAATATATACCATACATACATATACACACGGATATACATTTATATAATCAAAGTCAAGTACACAACAAAATTGGCGTATTAATAGTTAAAAAAAAAGAATTAAGGGAAATAGAAAACCTTCGATGCATCGAAAATTCTGCATTTTTCCAGCTCCAACTGGGGGCTGGCTGGCTAGGCTTCCTGCTCTTGGCTTCAAGTTTTTTGTTTTTCCTACCAAAAAAGAGCACTTTTCAGACTATAAAATACCCTAAGAACCTTTAACTTGGAAATATGGATTACACATAGAGATAATGGGGACAAAAAAGAAAACGTGGCGTGATACAGCCTGGAGCAGAGTTCGCAGAGGTTGTTGGTTTAATGGTGGCCCTCCTGCTGCTGTCGTCGTTGAAGTAGTAGGTGTAAAGTAAAGTATAAGTAGGATCGTTTTTGTTTTGTGTAAAGCAATTGTACAACGTTTATCCGCTCCTCTCTCTCTCTCTCTCTCTCTCTCTCTCTCCGGCTGCCACCTTAGTTCCGTGTCGCATTGGCCGCATATAACTGCTCGATCTCCTCGATCTTTTTCCTTCGCTTCGTCAGCAGCGGATTGTTCGACTTGTCCAGGGCCTTGATTTGCATCTGAAAAAGGCGAGAGACGCGAATAGCATTAGATTACGTTGTTGTAATCGAAACAATTCAGCCAACAGACTTGTCGATATTCTAATTTCAATATGCATTTAACATGGCTGATATTTGTAAGAAGTATTTGTTTTCTCGTAATATAAATATGCACATCCCCAGTACAGAGTTCGTTTTTACAATTAGTAGAAAAGAAAGATTTGCTAATTGCCTCAGTTAATATTATTTTAAGCCTGTGCGCTTTCTGTTGCAAACACATCATGCAACTTGATTATAAACTATTGTACTTGAGAAGAATGGAATGGGAGCTGCCTTCGGGTTTGCATTCACATTGGAAGAGTGCACATTTGTAGCTCATTTGGAGCTCAACCCACCTGATCGTAGTCCACGCGCATGGTGGCCAGCGAGCGCGTCATCTCCTCCTGCACCTCCGGCCAGATCTCCTCGCCCTCCTTCAGCATCCGGCCCGTGCAGAGCGGCGTCTGGGGAACGGCATTGTACTGGGCAATCCACTTGTTGCGAATTACGTCCTGGATGCGCAGCCGCTTGCTGGGGTCCACGTTCAGCATGCCCTTGATCAGGTCCTTGGCGGCCTGGCTGACGTTCGTCCATTCCGGATCGGGAAAATCGTACTGGCCGGTGCGAATGCGCTTCTTCATGCCCGGCGAAATGGCCAGGCCGTGGTTGCTGTAGAACGGCGGAAAGCCGCACATGATTATGTACATGACCACGCCCAGCGACCAGATGTCGCAGCTCTTGTCGTACTTCTCCGGACCGAGGACCTCGGGAGCTGTGAAGAAGCAAGGAAACCCAGTTATGTTCCAGCTGGTAAAAGCTTTTAGTGGCTTCGTAAAGGTCACTCACCCACGTAGTAGGGCGTGTAGCAGGGCGTCTGCAGCGTGTCATTGGTAAGAGTCTCCTTGGCAAAGCCAAAGTCCGTCAGCTTGAGAATCGCGTTGGGCTGCGAAGTAGTGTACAGCAAGTTCTCCGGCTTGAGGTCGCG
The DNA here is from genome assembly GCA_018151655.1 of Drosophila bocqueti. NCBI lineage: Eukaryota > Metazoa > Arthropoda > Insecta > Diptera > Drosophilidae > Drosophila > Drosophila bocqueti. The sequence goes on from JAECXF010000311.1 coordinate 3,538,102, forward strand.
ATGCGCGATATCCCGGCTGTGCAGGTAGTCCACCGCCTCGCAGATCTCGTGCATAATCTGGGCCGCCTCCCGCTCCGTGAACGCACCCTCCGCCTTGTCCTGAATGCGCTGGAACAGTTCGCCGCCCTCCATGCACTCCATGACGACCAGCAGGCACTTGCGGCCGCTGTACGTGTTCTCGTACACATCGATGATGTTGACAATGTGCCGGCAGCCGCTGACACGCCAGTGCAGGTCGACCTCGCGGCGCGCCTTCTCGTTGTCCAGCAGCACCTTGAGGGCATAGTTCTGTCTGGTGCGGCGGTGGTTGCATTGCACCACCTTACCATTGATGCCCAGGCCCAGCACGGTGTCCAAGATCTCGTAGTCGTCCACCAGGGGAGTGGTCTTCGGTTGCCGTTGGTTTTGCAGCGAAAGCATTTTGGTGTCTGAATGCTAATCGGGGATCTCTAACTGAAAGAGTGGATAAGTAAGGATTAATAAAATGCCCTGTACAATTATTTTGAAATAATCTCAGCTGTGAAACATATCGTAGCTCCATCACTTATTATTAATGACTTTTGTAATAATAACAACAAACGAATTCGAATGATTTGTAAGCATTGTGGCATTATTATAATTGAAGGGAAATTGTTTAATGAAAAAAGAATTCATTTGGGGATTTTCCCTTCCCTTTGCTTCATACATTTTCCTTCTTTTTATTTTGGTAAACACACGAATGACATCAGAATTCAGAGTTTTAAGCCCGCACCTACGCTTAAACAAGCTTTTTTTGCCATAAATAAAGCAATAAAGCAGAAAATTAAAAAGAAAGGTGGAAGCAAGATAGAGAGCGGAAACCCCCGCAGCGGAAGTTAAAATAGGCAAGGAGAAACAATACGAAAACTCGTGTATTTTATTGTGATTTTCACAGGAAACACTATATTTCATGTGAACAGCAAAACAGAAAAGCCAGTGAAGATATATTTATAAAGTATACATACATGTAGTGTTTTAAAGCCATACAATTTTATGAATTTAATGTGAGAGCCCTAACAAAATAGACAACAAATAAGTCACATTCCGAGAAAATGATTAAACTTGACAACAACGAAGTTCTTTGATTTCGGCAAGTGTAGCTCTGCTGTGTAGAAGCTTTATCTACAAAATATATGCAGATCCAAAACCTCGGGCTACCGATCGATCTCTCGCACTCAATTCAAATTGCATGTAAATTGACTTACAGGCAAAAAGCGGTGAAAAGGAAAAAATGCGGTCGGTCTCTAATTAAACCCACACTCGCTGCATAACGCCATGTTTTCGTAAAAAGAAATCCGCAACGGATATTACACAATTTATTGTACGGGAAACAGGCTGGCAGTAAAGCGAAGAACGGTGGTAATTGCATATGTTCGACTTGACTCTATCGGCTATCGCTAATATCGATAGCCGCATCTAGAAGGACGGCGGCGGAGGGCCGGGCAATGTTCGATATGCTGTGTGCGTTTGTGTTTGTGTGTGTGTGCTGGTGAAATTACTGCACCCCCCTCCCGATTGTTTTTGTTTATTTCGAGCACATTACGCATTGCCAAAAAAGCTTCCGTTTCGTGAAACATTTTCTCTGTAAAATTTGTTAATTAACTCGCATTTTACTGCCCACATACACAAGTACACTCGGCGACCCGCGCATTTGCACACATACACAGTCACAAATGCAAACAATGCGTCATGTTTTCTCACTGTTACTAGTATTTCCTACTTTTCAGTCTTTTTCGGTCTCCACTGTACCTTCACCGCCGTACGTGAGGAACGTTTTTTTATCTTGTTATCGCTGGCCGTAACTTTTGGATCGTTGGCCCAGATTTTCCCCAGCCATGCGCCGCCCTCTGCATCGACCTGGGCGCCTTTCGCATTATCACCTGCTGTTCAGCTGATCGGTATTTACCTTCGGTTATTTGTTTTAGCGTGCTATTAACGAACGAAAAAAAAGAACAACAACCCGAACCGAAATTTATAGTTATTTACGCTGGGTAGAGCTGGAAATAAAATCGATTTCGCATTCAATGCATCGATATCACGGTTGCCTAGGACTATCGATTCAGTGGAGCCCCATCGACAACTAGTTCCGAGCTATCGAATGTGTTCCGTTTTATTTTAAATTAAATCTTATACATTTTGCTTCTTTGCAATTGTTTGTACTTAACAATGAACAAAGCACAATATAAATTTGAACTTATGAACAAAAATTAAACAATTTAAGAATGACCAACTATATTATAGAGGCTGTGTGTCATTTTTGACCCTATAAAATCATGTGCATATATTCTTGATCAGCTAAATTGATATATTTATGACTAGAAAAATAAAATTTAAAAGAAAATATTGTTAAATAACAAAATAATTTACTTTTTCAGTATGCCATTCTGTGAACCTATCAAAAGCTAACAAAGTAAAGTTTCTGAAATGAAATAAATGCATTTTAGGTTTATGACATTTAAAACTCTTTCCAAAAAAGTATCATAAAGGGCGTCCTTCGTGGTATATGAATAAATTTTAAGTCATATACATTTCGATTTGCGATTCAAGCCTTTAAAATTGATAATAAAATATTGAAACAAATTTTGAAATTTAAATTTAATAAGCTTATATCACTAAAATTATAAACAATTTACAACAAAGCTTAAGTCCAGAACAAAACAGCTTCTGTATTCAAATAATGCAATATTGGCTTAGGTCTGATTGATTTCAAATTTGGGGCCTGATCCAATTGCAAACTGCAAAGGTATATAATCTTCGGCAACCCGAGTAAAGCTTCCATTCTTATCTCGTTACTTTCCGGAACTACATTTAAATTTTACGCGATACAAGCTTACGATAGATTGCCTACATTAATCAGGACACTGTAACTAACTGATCTACATATAATTTCAGTTGATAAGGCGGGACATCGGTCAGCATTCATGACTCATCCATATGTACACTCTCGCTCTCGGTTCCTATACTACGCGTAGTTGGCCGACCGGCACTCGTTCCACACCCGCTCCATTTCTGCCGAGTCGCCGAACTCGTGCGAGGCTATCACCGCGCTGTAGCTGTCCGGACCCTTGTACTTCGGCCGGTAGAAGCGGAAATCCTCGCAGTGCTGCAGGGGAATGCCCGCCTTCAGCGCCACAATGCCCAAGTAGACGTCGTCGAAGCGAAATAGCGGTACTTGGACACTAGTTGCGTACAGGCTGATCATGGCCTGGCGAGAGAGTACAAAGACGCCGGCCGTGACGTATGGGGGCCAGCGATCGAATGGATACTCCTCCAGCGAGACATACCACTTACTGAACTTGTGCCGCAGCGGCGCTGTCTGGAACACATGGCCTGCAAAGAGCATATCCGGCTGATGGCTCTTGCGCCCTTTGCCCAGAAACCGCAGCACATTCTTGGTCGAAACGTAGTAGTCATCGTCCACGAAGAGGTAGAAGTCGCTGCGATTGAACTGCTCGCTAGCCCAGCGCATGCCCAGCATCGTTTTCAGCGTGTTGTTGAAGTATGCGTCTACAAAGTCCGCCTGCAAAATGTCGCCGTGTTCGCGCGACTCCCAGGCCACGTCCTTCTCGCTCTCGCCGGCGCTGCCCAGCACGAAGACGCGTCGCAGATGGACATCCGAGAAGCGGCCCTCGTAGCCCCACGTTCGCCGGATGGCCTCGCGTCGCCTTACATTTCCCACAGCGCTCTTTATCAGTAGCGTTAGGCGGGGCGGTTCCACTTGGACTTCTGACGTGAATGCGGGCAACCGTAAATAGGAGAACTTGTCCACGCCTGAGATGACAGCTGCGTGGTCATCCTGCACCGGGTAGTGGAAGTGACGCTCAAAGTCAAGCTCGTACAGGTGGGTCAGCAAACCGCAATAGTCCACAAGCAGGATGAGGGGCAGGGCCAGGAGACATCGCAGCAGTAGTTTCAAGTGTTTATTTTGCATTTTGTTGATAAATATCAATATATCGATATTTTTCTAAAGATGATTTATTTATATCGTGATTTTTGGTTTGCCCAAAAATCGGAATTGCGATATTTTTATTTGATATTATTCGATTTTTAATCTCAGCCCATTAAAAGAAATATATGTACTTGTCAATTTTTGCATTATTTATTTATTTTATTTAACGTATTAAAAAGCAATATTTTTAAACTAAATTAAATTAAAAATAAAAAATCTCGATACAAATAAAAATACACATCTTTAGAAAAATATATCGATATATTGATAAATATTGTTATAATAGGAAAGAAGAAACCTTTTACAAATTGGAATTGCCGCACTTCTTTTTAATAATTTTAAAGAACTTGTGAAATTCACAAAATGTCCCAGGAGGTGGCAGACGCAGCTGTCCTGCAAGCTGCCAGTAGCTCCAAGCTAACCAATGCGCAGAAAGCCCGAATCGAGAGAAATCAGGCAAAAGCACTAAAGTTGCGGGAAGCGAGGCTGGTGGCGCATCCCTACAAGGATCTGGCCAGGTGAGTGCCTGTTTTTTCCTGTATTTGCCCTGATTAGAACCATTACACTCATGCAGCAACAAGGATGGCGCTCATCCGGAGGCCATTTTGGGTAAAGGACAAGCCGCTGTGATCAAGGTGCAGGGTACCAAGTATATCGACAGCGGCGGTGGCTTTCTGCTGGAGCAGCCTGTCCTGCCGGCCGCACTGGGTGCTGAATCAGCAGGCGAAAAGCCATCTGAATACGATGGGAACGTTCTCGTAGATGATGCCATTGCCATTCCGGTGCATTACGAGGAGTGTGCTGAATGCGGTGACCAGTTCGTCGACTCTTACTTGTTCAACAACTTCGGGCATCCCGTGTGCGACAAATGTCGGGACAACGAAGAGCGACACGCTCTTATCACCCGCACGGAGGCCAAAGCGGAGTACTTGCTGAAGGACTGTGACTTCGATAAGCGCGAGCCGCCTCTGCGCTACATCAGCCGCAAGAATCCCCATAACGTTCGCTGGGGCGAGATGAAGCTGTACCTGCACCTGCAGGTCCTCAAACGCGCCTTGGAGGTGTGGGGTAGCGAAGAGGAGCTGGTGCGCCAGCATGAGGGCCGTGAGGAAAAGCGCGAGGTAGGCAAGGCTCGCAAGTACAACAAGCAGATGAAGCAGCTGCGCATGGAGGTGCGCAGCAGCGTCTACACCAAGAAGACGCACGCCATCCACGAGCACGAGTTTGGTCCGGACACCTACAACGAGGAGGAGGACACCTACACGCACACCTGCCTCACCTGTCCGTACAGCGAGACTTACGAGAAGATGTAGGAGGAAGTCCCTGGCGTCATTGGAGTAATCATCATCGCAATTCCCTTGCATGGTTTTTCATCTTTTTTTCGGCTAAAAACATGTAATCTGAAATTAATTTGAGTTGGAAACTACAGGTATTTATAGTTATTTAATAAGCGCACTGTTATCGAGTGTTTATTTTTTGTTCTTAAAATTAATGAATTATACAAAAGGCTTAAGTAAAGGTAGACTTTTTTGAAGAAATTAAGAATACGTTTTTTTTTTAATTTATGAAAAATTTTTACGATGCATCGATTTTTTTGGGGTAATGTTTTCCGATGTTTTTTTTTTTTGATACCGATGTTATATTTTGAAAACATCGACGACCTTCGACATCGATGTTTTCGGTCAAACTAGCGTCACTAGCGCGGATCCAAAGGCCAACTTGGCTAAGTTTTTCTTCAAAATAACAATTTATGTAACGATGGAAATTTGTCATAAATTGTTCCTGCATACACAGGCTTTCATGTAATTCATGTAATTCATATATTCGTCATGCAAAAATCGAATAAAAATATCGCTATTTCGATATTTGAGCAAACAAAAAACCTTGATATAAACATATCATCTCAAGAAAACTATCGATACATTGAGATATTATCAACAACCCTAGTGCATACCAAAAATCATAAACAAAGTTAACCCCATAACCAGCCAGCGTGGTTGCGAGAGTTCCCCACCGAAAACACCGAGCTGAGTGCCACCAAAGCAGACACGGACACGGAGGAGGAGCAACAGCAAGCAGCCAAGATGGTGGACGAACCCTCCGACGATGAGAACTCGGAGCCCACGCCCAAGAAGATCAAGCGGGAGTGGTCGAAGAGCTACTCGAACAAGGCCATGGAGATGATGAAGAAGATGGGCTACGAGAACGACAAGGGTCTGGGCAAGAGCAACCAAGGTCGCCTCGAGCCGATCATCGCCGTGCAGCAGGACGGCCGTCGCGGCTTTGGTCTCAAGCTAGACGCAATCACATCCTTGACCGGCGGCCAGTGGGATCCAAGCCGCGAGGAGCTGGATATACCGGAGCCAGTGCTCTGGCTGACTAACCTGGGGGGCGGTGCCCTGGCCTATACCACGGAGCAGTTGCAGGGCCACGTTGTGCTCGGCCCCAAGAAGCGTACCCTCGACGGCGAAACTCTGTACTGCGATCCCACAATCCTGCATCACATTCTCGATGCTAAAACGGTCTTCGATGATCTCAACGATAGCGAACTGAGGCGGGCGCGATCGCGCTGCAATCCCTTCGAGACCATACGAAGTTCCATTTTCCTCAATCGCGCCGCTGTAAAGATGGCCAACATAGACTCCATGTGCGACTACATGTTCACCAATCCTCGCGACACAGAGGGGCGGTCGCTGGTGGCTGGCGACGAGCTGCTCTACTTTACGGATATGTGTGCAGGTGATGTCTATCTCTATCTCCTTGTTCTACCCAAGACTGCCCCTGTCCTCTCCCTTTCTAGAGTTACTTTCATAATTTTCCATTTTCTTTCATAATTAGACTAGACCCCTTATTTGGCTCTGACTTAAATATTTTGTATATCTCATCTACCTTCGCCACAGGCCCTGGCGGTTTCTCCGAGTACGTGCTGTTCCGCAAATCCTGGGAGGCCAAGGGGTTTGGCTTCACCCTGCGCGGTGCCAACGACTTCAAGCTGGAAAAGTTTTTTGCCGCATCGCCCGAGTCCTTCGATGCCTTCTACGGCGTCAAGGAGGACGGAAATATATTTGACGAGGGCAACCAGGACTCGTTGAACGAGTACATCCGTCGCCATACGCCGCAGGGCGTTCACTTCGCCATGGCCGACGGTGGCTTCTCGGTGGAGGGACAGGAGAACATCCAGGAGATCCTTTCCAAGCAGCTGTACCTCTGTCAGTTCCTTACCGCCCTAAAGATACTGCGCGAGAACGGCAGCTTCGTGTGCAAGGTCTTCGACCTCTTTACGCCGTTTAGCGTGGGTCTGGTCTATCTGATGTACAAGTGCTTCCACCAGATCGCCATCATCAAGCCCAACAGCAGCAGGCCGGCTAATTCGGAGCGCTACCTGGTCTGCAAGTATAAGCGCCCGGATGCGGAGACGGCGGCCATAGTCGCCCACCTGAACTCGGTCAATCGGATGCTCAACGAGGAGCAGGACGATGGCAGCGACGTCCAGGAGATGTTCAGCGCCAAGGAACTGGCCGAAGACGAGGACTTTCTGCGCTATATCATCGATTCAAATAATGCTATTGGCAGGAAACAGATTGTGGGCCTGCAGAAGATCGCCGCCTTCGCCCAGAATACCGAGCTGAAGGAGACGCGCCAGTCGGAGGTGCGGCAGGAGTGTCTCAAGCGCTGGAGTCTGCCTGACAAGCTGCGCCAGGCACCCGAAATCAAGCCGACGGAGCGTTTGCTTGAAGAGTTGCTGGCCGACTGGGCGAAAGACCGCATCTGGATGAATCGGGGGCCGGCCGAGCTAAGCGGCGTGGCGATGCTGGAGAGCGTCTTGCCGAATGTAACAAACTGGTATTTTGTGCCCGTCGGGCGTGAGGAGACTAACCTCAATGCCTGCACCCTGTTCCTGTGCCGCTCGCGCGGCAATCTCTTGCGCTACACCGAGCACAAGAAGTGGGAGCTCGTTGAGACGCCTTTCGAGGTCCAGCCACGCTCCATCTTTTTTGGCCAGATCGTGTATGAGTTCTACGGCGAAGGGCGGACCATCCAGCGGGTGGCGGCCCTGCACATCATCGACGGCATTTGCCTGGGCGGCATCGACATCCGCCGACGGTCGTTCCGAGAGCGGGTCAGTATGTGCGACAAGTACGCCCGCAGCCTGAACAAGCCGTTCCGCAAGGATCGCACCTTCGGGGCCCTGCGCAGCAAGCCCTTCTTCCCGTTGAGCGACTTGAATGGGTTCTTCGCCGAAATGCGGCGCTATGTTCTGAAGGACAACTCGAAGCGCTTCGGCTATGCCCTCGACGACGACAACAAGTTCTTTGTGCCCGGCGGCCTGCTGCTCTTCCGCGAGCTCAATCCCAACTACGTGTTGGCGCACTCGCGCTCCCACAACCAGCCGTACTACTTCAACATAAAAAACAAGGAGGCCTACTTCAAGGACAAGATACCCAGCAAGAAGGCAACCGAGATCTTCGCCTCGTTCCGCCAGAGCTACCTTGGACGCCTGCTCTGGAAGTGGACAAACCTGCGGCAGGTGGACGAGCATGCCACCGAGGAGGATCCCCAAATTCTCTACCGCAGCGATTTTGTGCAGTTTATATCGCACAAGAATAAGCAGAGTTAGTGGGGATACGCTTCTACCGAGGAGAAGTAGCTTTAAGCCAAATCTATGTGTTTTTTTTTATCCTGCTTTTTACTTACTCGATTTAAGTATCTACGACGCAGGAACTGATAAATCCGAGGACTATTTTGTTTGTCTGACGACCACAACATTCATTTATACTTATGTTTAATCATCAATTGTCATGTCAAATGTTTTATTTCTAAAGATCCTACCAAAGTTATCAAGCGTTTTCTTATGGGCTGAAATCGGGGACTTGCCATAAACTTATGCAAATTATAGTTCCTCACAGAACAAAGAAGTTTACAGTAGCAAAGTGTTATGGGTTTTATTTTACTTGAGTTTGAGTTGTCCTAAAAAAATAATATAAAAATATCGATACATATCGGTCCTCACAAGCGGCTGGCAATGCAAGAAATTCACCTAAAGTCCACCTCTCTGCTGTATATTGATACCAGGCCAACAGAAATAGCAGGCAGTTACCCAGCAGCAAGTGAAATGCGTTCCCCTCTTTAGAGATCCGTTATGTTAGCATGCAGATCAGGATTTTAATGATGGCCGCTCTTTGTTTACATTTTATTGACCAATCCGAGACCTTCGTTTCGTTCCCCTCTTTTGGGGTCCGTTACTTCAGGACATAACGGCGTTTTGAAAATCTAAATACAGTAGACTCCGGCTATAGCGATTTTCAAGCGACCGACGATGTTACGTCGTTATACAAGGCAGACACACTAACTAATAGTACTTTACATACAATACTATTGAATGGGAACCATCCAAGCCATCGGAATTGTCGTAGCAATAACCGGACGGACTCTACAGCGGAGCCGTTATAGCCGGATTCTACTGTACTGCCCCTTGTTTTCATTTGAATTGACCAATCAGAGAAGTTTATTTCGTTCCCCTCTTTTTGGGTCCGTTACTTCAAATTATGAAATCAGCAGATCAGTTGCTTGCTGATATTTCTGTTCGCCTAGTACTAAAATCCCACGTAGGAAGAATTTTTAAGGGAAAAACGGCTAAATTCAGCTGAAAATTGAAGTGTGGTTGTTGTTGTTTTTTTCAAATTCTCTCTAAGCCGCACAAATTTAACAAATTTGTGATTTCTGAACACCAGGCCAACAGAAACGGCAGCAGGTGCCCAGCAGGCAGCAAGTGAAATGCGTTCTCGCTCTCTCTCACGCTCTCTCACGCTCTCCTCCCTCCCTCTCTCCCTCTTTAGAGATCCGTTATGTTAGCATGCAGATCAGAATTTTAATGATGGCCGCTCTTTGTTTACATTTTATTGACCAATCAGAGACCTTCGTTTCGTTCCCCTCTTTTTGGGTCCGTTACTTCAGGACATAACGGTGCTTTGAAAATCTAAATACAGTAGACTCCAGCTATAGCGATTTTCAAGCGACCGACGATTTTACGTCGTTATACAAGGTAGACATACTAACTAATAGTACTTTGCATACAATACTATTGAATGGGAACCATCCAAGCCATCGGAATTGTCGTAGCAATAACCGGACGGACGCTACAGCGGAGCCGTTATAGCCGGTTTCTACTGTACTGTCCCTTGTTTTTATTTGAATTGACCAATCAGAGAAGTTTATTTCGTTCCCCTCTTTTTGGGTCCGTTACTTCAAATTATGAAATCAGCAGATCAGTTGCTTGCTGATATTTCTGTTCGCCTAGTACTAAAATCCCACGTAGGAAGAATTTTTAAGGGAAAAACGGCTAAATTCAGCTGAAAATTGAAGTGTGGTTGTTGTTGTTTTTTTCAAATTCTCTCCTAAGCCGCACAAATTTAACAAATTTGTGATTTCTGAACACCAGGCCAACAGAAACGGCAGCAGGTGCCCAGCAGGCAGCAAGTGAAATGCGTTCTCGCTCTCTCTCACGCTCTCTCACGCTCTCTCCCTCTCCCTCTCTCCCTCTTTAGAGATCCGTTATGTTAGCATGCAGATCAGAATTTTAATGATGGCCGCTCTTTGTTTACATTTTATTGACCAATCAGAGACCTTCGTTTCGTTCCCCTCTTTTTGGGTCCGTTACTTCAGGACATAACGGTGCTTTGAAAATCTAAATACAGTAGACTCCGGCTATAGCGATTTTCAAGCGACCGACGATTTTACGTCGTTATACAAGGTAGACATACTAACTAATAGTACTTTGCATACAATACTATTGAATGGGAACCATCCAAGCCATCGGAATTGTCGTAGCAATAACCGGACGGACGCTACAGCGGAGCCGTTATAGCCGGATTCTACTGTACTGCCCCTTGTTTTCATTTGAATTGACCAATCAGAGAAGTTTATTTCGTTCCCCTCTTTTTGGGTCCGTTACTTCAAATTATGAAATCAGCAGATCAGTTGCTTGCTGATATTTCTGTTCGCCTAGTACTAAAATCCCACGTAGGAAGAATTTTTAAGGGAAAAACGGCTAAATTCAGCTGAAAATTGAAGTGTGGTTGTTGTTGTTTTTTTCAAATTCTCTCCTAAGCCGCACAAATTTAACAAATTTGTGATTTCTGAACACCAGGCCAACAGAAACGGCAGCAGGTGCCCAGCAGGCAGCAAGTGAAATGCGTTCTCGCTCTCTCTCACGCTCTCTCACGCTCTCTCCCTCTCCCTCTCTCCCTCTTTAGAGATCCGTTATGTTAGCATGCAGATCTAAATTTTAATGATGGCCGCTCTTTGTTTACATTTTATTGGCCAATCAGAGACCTTCGTTTCGTTCCCCTCTTTTAGGGTCCGTTACTTCAGGACATAACGGTGCTTTGAAAATCTAAATACAGTAGACTCCGGCTATAGCGATTTTCAAGCGACCGACGATGTTACGTCGTTATACAAGGTAGACATACTAACTAATAGTACTTTGCATACAATACTATTGAATGGGAACCATCCAAGCCATCGGAATTGTCGTAGCAATAACCGGACGGACGCTACAGCGGAGCCGTTATAGCCGGTTTCTACTGTACTGCCCCTTGTTTTTATTTGAATTGACCAATCAGAGAAGTTTATTTCGTTCCCCTCTTTTTGGGTCCGTTACTTCAAATTATGAAATCAGCAGATCAGTTGCTTGCTGATATTTCTGTTCGCCTAGTACTAAAATCCCGCGTAGGAATAATTTTAATGGGCAAAACGATCGAATTCTATGAAATTTAATGAAATTCTTTAAATTGCAGGTTTATGCTGCAATTTCTGCGCAATTGGTAGCGAAAAATCAGAAATACAAATAATAAATTAAGTTTAATGACAACTGGTGCCACCAATAAATTGCAATTGAAATTGTGAATTATTTATACCAATTATGACTAAAAAAAGCTTAAAAAGGGGAAGATGAATATGCTGAATATTTAGCTGGCTAGTTTTCAAGATATAGATTTAAGATTACCAAATTCTAAGTCGTCGCTGGAAGCACATCCCGTGGCCATCCCTATTCCACGAGAAGATGTCAGCGGCAGAAAGCTGCATTCACTGGTCCTTGCAGCCTAATTAATCACCCGATAAATGGCCGGAGAGCGGACTAAGGACTATGGAGGACTATGTGGACTCTATGGCCCTGGGACTGTGGCCTCCGTGCTGTTTACAGTTGGACAAAAAAGTAAATAGTTCCGCACTTCTGCAATTCACGCCACACACACAGCTACACATCGAGAAAGCCGGCAGGACCCCGGGGAGTGGGGAATGCCACTGACATGCGCCAGTAATTAACGTCCCATTTTGGGTTAGATTATCCATGAATAATTGGGAACGACGATGGTGGCGCCTGTCGTCGCACCGCAAAAAAAATCCAAACAATAATATGCACAATTTAGAATATTACATTAATTTATTCATTTGGCTCTCAGATGTATGATTAATTAACTTAAATCTCAGGAAACTCCTGAGCATTGAGCCACAGAAATTGCTATGCATTTCCAAACCTTTCGCTATGCTTCGATTTGTTTATATTTGATATGATTTGATTTGAAATTATTGAACTGGGCAACGGAGAATATAATAAATTTAAGCAACGAAATTAAGTAATAAGAAATATCGAATTTGCATCACATTTTCGGCGGTGCAACGGCCTGTCGCTGGCAGCTGATAACTTAGGTGCAACTGTAATGGATGGAGGAACGGCATCGGATGGTATCGGTCAGGAGGTTGGAACTGGATCTGGGACAGGGACTGGGACTGAGCGAGCGGAGTGGCACAGCTTCACCAGATTGATGATGGCCGTTGGTCCAGTCCCGTTCCCATTCCCTGGCCCCCTCATCGCTGGGAGTGAGTGTTTTTGGAGACTGAAAACTTTGCTAATTGCTTTTTGGCCACGGCTACAACGATGGCTACTGCAAATGCTGTTGACGACGACAATGACTCCACTCCGGAGTCCGCAGTCCGCAGTCCGCAGTCCGTAGTCCACAGTCCATAGTCCGGAGTGGTCCCCTGCCACAGTTACAGGCACATTGGCCTGGAAACCTTAATAATATATAATATTTATTATCTTTCACTGTAAATTTATATCAATAACTGAGCCACTTCATTGTCGTTCAAGATGTGGTATTGCCAGAATAGGATGTTCCGATACCTTATATAATCCTATTCATATATTAATTCAGATGCAACGGGAAAGGTGTCAAGATAATGTGTTTTAATAAATATTGCATCTAAACAGAATCACTCAACGATGAGCTGCGCTCCTGGACCAATGTATAGCGGACATGGGGTGATGCCATGTCCAGGCAAGCTGCTCATCCCATCCCCACCCACGAGCCCATTCCGTTTTTGTTGCCCATTTAATTGTGCTTTTTTGGCTCAGCCTACAATTTGTGTGTGCCGACTCAGCAGAGAATTAATTACACACACAGCGAGGGATATAGAAAGAGAGATAGTTTCGCACTTTTGTGTTTTATACAAAATTCTGCACTTTGGCCCAGCATCTTGGGATGTCAAAACAAATTTTTGCAAAATGTGCCATTCATTTGTTACGGGATTACAGAGACCAGAGACCAGGAACCGGAGCCGGGAGCCCGGAAAGCCCAGGAGACGGAGTCAGCCTCCATACTCCAAAGCTGTCGGCTGAAACTCCCAGGAGGGCAGCACATGAGACCGGGAAGTGGGATGCGGATATTGGGGGCCCGACCGCCGTCCAAATGCAAATGTCATTTTGTGGTCATTCGAATGAATAAACGAAATTAAATGCAAAGAATTGGGCAAAACGCAAAAGAGTTTGGCCAGCAGAAGCCCTGGAACTCGGAGCTCGGCCCTAGAAGTCGAAGTTGAGGTCAAAGTCCGGTTGAGCCCTGCCTCCCCTAACCCATGTGGGACCACACATGATTGACAGCAGCCGGAATCGAACTGGATGCCATCTGTGAGTCGACATGCCGCCTGTGGAAGCCCACCCCCAGACAGACACTTTGTGACCAGTGTCATGATGATTTAGAGCCTCGACAGCCCCGAGAGCTTCGGGGAAAAATATAAAAAATAATCAAACAAATGGAGAGTCAAGAGACCAAGCCATATGTACATATATAGGAATCTGACACTTGTGACAAAAGAAACAAATACAGAAAGAGCTGCCTTCCCTGTGCCCTTTTTTGTTTATTCAAATTGAAACGGAAAAGTATTGGTTTATTTGTTTAATGGTTGAGGAGGTTCAATAGTGGGGAAGACTGCAAAACTGGCAGCATTGCCTGGAGATGTTTTAAGATTGCTTGTAATTGTTATTTGCATTAGTAACTTGTGCTTATTATTCAGGGGGCATTCACATTCCTTTAAGTGTTTCATCAATCCTTAGTTTGTCCTGATCCAAGCTCTGTTCTGTATGTTTGGTGTAGCTCCTTAGAACCCTGGACCCTGGGTCACGTTGATTGGGGCCATTTGCGAGCGTAAACGTGTGAGTCGCTTCGAATTAAGAGTTCTCCACTGCCCCTTGACTGGGCGAAGCTCCTGCTCCCGCCTGGAGTGGCGGAGCGGGGTGGTTTCTTGGGCCACACATTCGATTAGCAGAGGGCAGCCCCGAAACTCGATGAGTTTTATTAGTAAATAATGGCTAATCATTTGCCAGTTGACACTCGGTGGCGCAGGACACGTAAGGGAATGTCACTGCCAGGACCCTGCTAATGAGCGCCATTAATGAGCGCTATTTTTCATTGAAAGGACAATCAGCGGCGAGTCGCCCTTTCAACGGCGTAATGGGGCTGCAAGTCCCTTGGGTGTTTAAGCTTCCGAAACTGTTGCCAAAGACGGCAATGACAGCAGGTGCCGTGTCCCTCATACATGCCTGTATCCCTATACATATGCCTGCACACACCCACAAGCGGGCCTCATGAAAATTTAATACGAAATGCTGGGAAGAAAGCAAAGAATTCGTAATTAAATTAACCATTTGCCGGCGTCCTCATCCTCAACCCCGAGAACACCGAGAGTCCCTTTGTTTTTTGCGTTGCTTTAAATTAAACATTTTTGCCTTTTCGCTGGAGTCGGGTCCCTTCCGGGATGATGTGGATCTCTGATGCGGCGTTGAGTGGGTCAGCGGCAAGGAAACCTCAACAATTTCCACTCACGGTGCGGTGCCCCGCCCTCTCTCAGAACTTGTCTTATCCCGCAGAGAAAACAATTCAGGTATTCCTCTAAAATTAAATAGCTTTCAGTTATTTCCAGATTTTTAAGCATCGCTTATCAAAAAAGTCCTCAAAGATCCTTCCATAATTTATATTGCTTGCACATTGCAGGCAAAGAGAGCGAGATAAGGCAAGAGCACCATAGGCCACGAAGGACCAGAGCGCTCCTTCGACTCCCTTTTTTACAAATAAGCCATATAATTGTTAAAGTAAAATACCATTTTATTTATTTTATTTGCGAAATAAAACCTCATTTAATTACAATTTAATTCCAGTGCACATTTTGGTCCTGAGGTTCGTATTTTGGCTCCAGGTCGAGCTCCGAGGTTGAGGCTGGGCGGGGAGGAGTCCCAGGTCCACTACGACACTCTGGAGAGAAGTGCGGAATGAAAAATCGACTTGCAATTAGCAAACATGAAACATGACTACTCCACAGCCCACTCCCCCCCTCAGCCTCTACCAGAGGGGGGAGGGGAATGCGTACAGACACATCCCGACTGGGCTGGGTGTGCGTGTGTGTCTGGAGCTGCAGGAGCTGGCTCCAGGAGCTGGCAGCGTTGTCAGCATGGTTAATAAGTTACTTTCGAGATACTTTATTACTTCCTTGGTGGTGAGCGACAGCTGTGCGGGGACAGGTGGTGGGGGAGCTGTGGGGCGGCACAAAGGGTTTCTACCCCTTTCACCAGGCACCAGGCACCAGTACCAGTCTCCAGTATTCAGTCCCAGTCACAGTCCCAATCCCCAGCTCCTGGCCTCGGCGCGTTCTCTGTCTGTGCGTGAGTGTGTGCAGTTTTTTAATTTATGCGATTTTTGACTGCCGTCGCCCTCAGCGTACGCATACGTGGGGTAAGGGGTGCGGTAAGGGGTGGGGCAACGGGCTTGGGGCCAGTGACAGTGCCTGACACAGTCGAATCTACGTAAATTAATATTATACATATTAACATGAAACATATAACATAAAAACGTTGTTTCATTTGACTGGAATTTTGTACTTTCCACCCACTTTAGGCCACTGTGCAAGAATGTGGGCAATAGTTTCCACATTGCACCGTATCAGGGCGGTTGGGGGGACTAGACAAGCGCCCCCCTCGAGTTTTTCCTTATTTATGCAAATGAAATCAATGCTCGTTGACGTGTGCGCTTGTGTGTGTGGCTGTGATTGCGCCAAAAGAATAGAAATTTTTCATTTTAAATTACATGCCGGCGCGCAGGCAGGGCGAACTTTTGTTCGTTTGTTTTTGAAGAAGTTTCCATCGAGGACCGAGCCGAGCCGAACCGAACTCGAACTCAAACTCAAACGGAGGACAAGCCAAAAGCTCTGCCGAACCACATTAAAGGTAACTATGCAAATATTTTTGCGGCTCACACGAGCAAACACAAACCGAAAACCGAAAACCGAAACCGGACCCGGAACCGGGAACCCTTTTACCTCCAGCATTTCATTTTTTTCATCTCCTGCGTGGTGGCAACCAAAAATATTCCATGTTGATCAATCGCAAAACTACGCAAAATTCCCCAGAAAGACCCCCCACCCAGCCAGCTTCTCCAGCTTGCCTCTAAATGTTTTTGGTAGCCGTAGTTTTTCCGACAATCACTTAGCCGGGGATCTCCCCGCCGCCTGACCTCCATGGGGCTATGTGCGGAATGTCTAATGAAGCCACATAAATCAAGTGGCAGAGCAAGCCGAAGGACCGCCGATCATCCTCGGGGAGAGAGGTCAGCTCCAGTGGCTAATTGAAATTAAAAACGTTGCCAAGAAATTTGCTGGGCATTTTTCATTCGATTTTCCCTGGTGTGAGCCACTGATTCATGCAAATATATATATAATATATGTAGGATATGAAATTAGGATGACTTACCGATTGCTAAACCAATAACCAAACCAAAATTGAATGCATTAAAAAGTCACATTCCCATTATTGTGTATATCCTTTATTTGGTATTCGAATTATTTAATTCTTGTAATATTAAAAAAAAAGACAATGATCACATAAAATATTTTTGTTCGCTTGTAAATTACAGAATGGTTTTCTTGTTTTTCTTGTCATACAATACAATGTTATATTATATTATATTATATATAAATATATGCTATTATTTTAGATTTATATTATTTGGTTTAGCGTTTAATTTTATTTAATTTTTACCATCGTGGCGAGTTACTTGCCTCGTTTCGTACAATGATCTCTGCCTGTTACATTTTCCCTCTGGCTTTTTGCCCCCAGTTTTCTTCGGTTTAGTTTTGTTTTATATTTTTGTTAAAATTCGTCTAAATTACCCATTTACAGGGGCTCTTGCTCCCCCTCTTCGCTCGTTTTCTTTATTGAGTTATAATTAGGTTTAAGATTAGACGTATGACAATACAAAAAAAAAAAACACGTTACTTTGTTGTGGCTCAACTACGCTTTTGTTTACTTATGCTTACACAGTTACTATTATTTGTATAATTAATTATTATTTCCTTTTGGTTGAATGTATTGCACTGAATTCTAATCTATTCTCCGCTGCCCTCGGTTACGCCCCGACCTCGTTGCTGGGTATACATAACATTAAAACTTACGGTCCTACAGAGAGAAGCATACGAACATATACACCACACACTCTGATATATGCATATATATAGGTATGCCCCGTATTCACTTGATATATTACCATATACTCCGACACCGACACCGAAAAAAAAACAAAAAAAATGTACGATCCACTAAGATTAGTACTGATTATATTCTCCGTTTATTGTTATTACGACGTATTCTCCCTTCCCACATTTTGGTGTTCGACTTGCCACTAAACTAAACTTAGTCCTGGAGCGGGGTCTCCTCTGCTTCCTGGGGAGTAGTTCGGAACACCCTTGTTTGCAAAAAATTGACCAGACATTAACACCAAACAAGTGGCCTACACTCAAACACGATTAGTTTCCACTTCTATTCCTATGCATATTTATAGTTAATAACTTCTAGTTTAGTATTTGATACAGACAAAAAAAATGTGTTTGCAATTTATAATCCAATTTCGATTTCGATTTCGATTTTCCCCTCTTTTTATACACGACGAAAGCGTCTAGGATCTAGGATGTGTGTGTAGTTCTAGCACTAAGTCGGGGCACTGCAGTGTCCCCAGCATCTACATGTATATGACTACTTACTGGGTAGATCCCGGATGCTGCGACGCATCCTGGCATGGGTATAGTCTACATAGCTATCTGCATAGGGTTCCGGGTTCCCTATATAAGTATTTACACGCGTCGTCGCCCTGGACGGGTTGTGGCTCTGTGTCGGGCCACGGTCGCCACCAGTAGAGCTCTTTGTGCTGCTGCTGCTGCTGTTGCTTGGGGCTTTTGATTATTTGATAGAGTTGTCCGCGAGTTCCCTCATTAGATGGGCGTGGGCATCAGCTTGCCGTAGTCCTGGTGCATGCTCGGCTTCACCGAGTTGTACACGGGCCGCTCTGCGTCCTCGGGCAGGGCGTACACATCCGGCGGCACGCACAGCGACTGCAGCTTCGAGATGTACGAGTCGAAGTGCTCGTGCGGATGCGGATGCGAGTGCGGGTGGGCATAGCTCACGGGATGGTGAACGGTGTACGGGTGGTGGTGGTGGTGATGATGATGCGGCGGCGGGGGTGGCACAGGTGGCACAGGCGGCGTGGCCACTGAGGATGATCCGGATCCCAGACCATTGCCTCCGCCTCCGCCTGCACCTGCTCCGGCGCCCTGGTGACCGTACATGCCGCCATTGCCTCCACTAGACAGTGAAGCTGCTGGCGGCGGTGGGGGTGGCAGCAAGGTGGAATAGGCCGTGGCGTGCTCGGTGCTGCCCACCAAGGATCCGCCTCCTCCTGCTCCCAGCTGACCGCCACACACGCCGTCCGACGGCGGTGGCGGCGGCGGTGGCAGACGCACATGCTCCAGCAGCGTGATCACATTGTTGCGCAAGCTCTCGTAGTAGTTGTTCAGGTTGGCATTGGCCGGTGCTCCCTCTCCAGTGTCCATGGGGGGGTTCGAGTTGCTACCCCCCGAGCTGGCAGCCAGGTTGCTGATCGGATGGCCCACCAGATCGTTGTTGGCCGCGCTGGCGCCGCCGCCGTTCCCGCTGTTCACCGCGTTGGCTGTGCCGCTGGTGGAGCTGACGCTGGCGAATGGCGATTGACCGCTGGGCGAGGCCAGGGAGGTCACCGAGGAGCGTTGCTGTTGCTGCTGCTGTTGCTGCTGCTGCTGGTGGCCGCTCAGTGGAGAAGCCTCCTGGAAGAAGCAGAGGATTGGTTAGCAGTGGGCAAGGCAAGGCAGGGGCGGGATGGGGCACAGACGCTGGTCACGAATGGGAATCGAATTGCACAAGCTCCCCCGAAACGGGATTAATATGAAAATAAAATATATATATAGTACACATAGCATAGATGTGTGCACACATGTGTACATGTGTACATGGAAATCCCAATAAGAAGGCGGCAAGAAAAAAAGGCAAGGTAATGGGGCCTGGGGGTTGCCCCATTTTTGGGGTTGGGAGTGTTCGCCGTGAGGAAAAAGAAAGAGACGAAGTGAAGCCAACGAAGCCACCCGAACACGAGCGAGAGCTGGCCCCGTCTGTATTTTTTCGGAGTGGAGTTCCTGGCGAAACGCAGGAGCTGCAGAACGGAGCAACGGAGCAACGGAGGAACGGAGAACGAGGAACAAAGGTTAAAGGTTGCGTCCGAGCAGCGACGCCACGTAGCACACTTTTTCTTTAGCCGACTTTTCCCCCGAAAAACGTTTTTAGGAGCAAATCGAATCGAGTCCTGCGATTTGTTGGCGCCTCGTCCTCGTCGTCATCGTCGCCTGCGCATGACCAGCGCGCACACACACAGGCGGCACACACGCACACTAGGGACACACGCGTGTTTAGGGGTGTGTGCCGCCGCTGCTGCCACACCTCTTGCCGCATCCTGATTCGCTGCCCCGATGCAGCAAGGATGCAACGCCCGCGATTGGCCGAAGCAGAGGGAGGCGTTCGGGAGAGGAGATGGGGCGTTGCATTCCGGGTGGTTGTGTGGATTGCAAATGAAGCCATCATCGCCCAAAAGCCGGCTTAATTTCCATATATAAATATATACATATATGTATGTACATGTATCCTGCAGCTTAGGTTCAAGACGACTGATAAAACTTTGTGCCTAAGTTCACCACACTTTGCTCAACTTAAGTTTGTTGTTCATTGTTTTTTCGCCGAGTTTTTAGAGACGTCCTTGAAAAGCAGAAGGCAGGGACTCGCTCAGGTGACGACGACACTCGGGGAACTCGGGGAAAACAAACCTAAAGGGAAACTCTCGCTCACGCCAAGAAAGAAAACTCCACTCAAAGTCTCGTTTGAGTTGAAACTTTGCAGGGAAAAACAACACACGAAAATAAATAAATAGAGCAAGAGGGGTAGGTACAGTTGGTGGCAAAACTTGGCAGTGTGACCAGCCTGATCAGTCTGCCAAGTTGCGAGGGCAGTGTGACCAGCGTCTGCAAAGTTCGGGCTCAAGGGGCTCTGGTGTGCTTGTGTTTTCTCTCATAATTTGTTGCCTTTCAACGAACCTGAGCCTACGTACCCGATCGCTGGTGCTCAGCTGCGACTCCATGGCATTGATGTCCGACTTGAGGCGCATCATCTGCGACTCCACGCGCGCATTTTCCCGCTGCAGCTCGGAGATTTCGGCCTCCAGTGTGTTCAGGTCATCGCTACCAGTGGCGCCGGAGGACGGACCACCGCCACCGCCACCGCCACCTACTGAGCCAGTCTTCTCTCCGCTGTTGCTGCCGTTGCTGTTGGTGTGGTGGGGGTTGCCGTTGCTGCTGCTGCTGCTGCTGCTCACTCCAAGGCCGCCGACGCCGAGGCCCAGGCCCACGCCGCCGCCCATGACGATATCCAGGCCGCTGGCGCCTGTTCGAGGTGAGTGGGGGAGGAGGAGGTAGAGGTGAGAGAGATTCGTTAGTGGATGCTTGCTCCTCTCTGGCGATCTACGGATCTACGGATCTACGGTTTTCTTTGTTTGTCTTTTCTCTTCGTGGGATCGGGTCTGGCATTCCACGGTTTGTCAATGTGCGCGTGTGCTAGCAACTCGATTGGCACTAGTGAGTGTGTGGGTGTGTGTGTGTGGGTATGTGTGTGTGTGTCAGTTGATGTGTAATATTAATTGTGTTCTTTTTTGCAATAATTATAGCCCAAAGAAGTCGCATTGAGTGGAGCACAGCTAAGGCGGCAAGTAATCACAGAGCTTGGTTGAATCACAGTCTGCTTTTGAGTACTAAAAGAGACCTCTCCACTCTGGCCACACCTTTGGGGAGAGGCTTTGTTATTTAAGGAGACCAATGTGACCCAATGGTCACAGTGTGACAGTGTGCCTGGGTGCCGCGATCGTGAGAGTGACAGAGTTGGTGGTTTCTTTAATTCAGTTGAATCTTCGGGCTTACCTTGGATCGACACACAGATATTTATTGTATGTACAGTTTGTATATTTTGGATTCTCTGATTGGAGGTGTGTGAGAGAGGTCTTTGCTGTCTTTCGGTGTTATATATTTTTGTTTTTTGGTTTGGATTCTGTTCTGTACTTGGTTTAGGATTGGTTTTCTTGTCTGCCTTCATTTGCATTTATTTTTGGTTGCTGGTTGTGGTTTCAGTTTCAGTTTCGGACTCTGTTTTTTTCGACTGCGATTCAGTGGTTTTCAGTTTTGGTTTTCTATTTACAGTAGATACTCGGCACCGATACAAAACGTTGCGTAATCTAAAAGAAAACGCCAACGAAAAATCGACATGAAACGAAACGAAAAAGCAGAAGAAGAACACAGAATTAAAATGAGAATTTGTAAACTAGGAATTGAATTTAATAGTTTTTCATGTTTTCTTTCTCTTTTGATCAGCTTTCGCATGGATTGCTCGTGATCGTTCTTGTTATGTACCGGGGTTATAGTTCGAAAGGGGATCATTGAGTGGTTCATGGTTCATGGTTCATGGTTAATGGTTCTGGGGGCTGGGGTTTGGGGGTTCTTTGGTTCTTTGGTTCTTTGGTTCTTTGGTTCTTTGGTTCTTTGGTGGTGTGGTCTTGGTGGAGGTTGACTGGTTTACAGAAGGTTGGAGTTGGATAAGCCCGTGTCCGACTTCAATTTTGAATTGCTTTTATATTGAACTTTTGATTTCAACGTAAAATGACTAGTTTTTCTTAAAAATTTGTTGTGTTGCATTTTCCGAAACCAAAACCAAAAATAAAGTTCTTTCTTGTTGAATATATAAGTAAGTATATATTTCTTTTGTTCATTTCTATTTTTCGTTTGACTTTAGCACACGCACACAAAATTCCAACCGAAAATGTTCAAGACAAGAAGCGAGCAACACAACAGAGAAGACCAGGACGACTTTTCGGACTCGATTCGATTCGAGGCTTTGGAGACTGCACTTTTCTACATCTTCTTTGTGTGTGTTGCTGACTTGATGACAACGCCATTACGCCCCAACCCCCCGCCAAATCAGAAGGGGGGAAGGTATATAGTGGCCTTGGGCCCAGTTCATAACAGAAAAATACACGCAAGAGAGAGAGAGATACAGAGAGAGAGAGAGAGCGGGGAAAGGCTGTGAAGCTGTGGGGATCGGAGATCGGAGATCCCATTGCTCACCTGTATAACCCTTGGGATACACCATGGTGACCTCATCGAACTTGGGCTTCTTGATGCCCTGGCTGCCCACCGTGGTGCAGGCTACCGAAAAGTAAATAAGGGAAAAGTTGATGAAAAATATATTAGTTTATGTGTATTAAATGAAGTCAGTAGTTGTAGCAATACCTACCATCGAACTTCATGGCCGTGGCAGCTGCCACAGCGGCCTTGTGCTGCTCCACAGTGCCGCCGGCCTCAAGCACCCGCATCTTGTTCCTGTTGGCAATGGGGCAGCCGGAGGCGCTGCAAGGATTACCAGATACGCGGTTCAGAATACAGGAATCAGTGCAACTCCCCCTCCGAAACTCACCTTCTGTGGGAGAGGAACTTGCCGGTGGAGTGGCCAGAGCCATCGCAGCCCGGGATGGGACAGCGCAACGGCTCGGAATCCTGGCCATCGCGCGGCTTGCTCTTGGGCTTGTTGGCCCTCGGGCAGCCCGAGAGGCTGCGGTGCGAGGAGTAGTTGCCAGTGACATGGCCGGAGCCGTCGCAGCCGGGCGTTGGGCACTTGAGCTCCTGCGAGTGCGACTGCAGATGGTTGCGGTCCGAGCGCGAGCAGCCCGTCAAGCTGGGGGAGAAGAAGGCCCTTGGATTAGTGATTGAAGCGCGGTCCAAGGACACACAACCAAGTGGTCGTGGCCACATAAGAGGTGTGCGTGCGTGAGTGTCTGTCCAAGGCTAAGACTCTTGAAACTTTTGGCTTTAAATTCGAGTTTAATCACGAGGCGACGAGTGGTGTGTGGGCCAGTTTTATGACCGCTCTGCGGCCACTCTCAGCCGTAATCATAAATATTAAAGTCCAAGTCCCACCCGACCTAGGATTTAAGGTCGCTCGCTGAAACCCCCTGGAAGCTCATAAAATAGAAGGGATTTTGGGTATTGCAAGCAAGGTTCCTTTGCCTCCGCTAAGCCTTCAAGTCTTAATTATTTCTTGAGCATTCTCCCATTTGAGCTTGGAATTTTTTAAGTCTACTAAAAAACACTTGAAGCTTCGAGTGGGGCAGCCGTCCAGGTGATGCCCTGCTCTTGCCGTGACAGAGATGGATCGAACGGAAGGGGGTGGAGAGCTCGGGCATAGATGGATGGACACTTTGTCCGATTATTATTTGATCCATTAACTTCGCAAGCACCCAGAGAACTTTCCCGGAGGAGCGCTGACACTTACCCGTCCTTGGTCTTGTCGTGCTGCGGTATGTGCTGTGGCGGTGGCATCGAGTAGCAGGTGGCCGGACTGGGCGAGTAGCCGCCGGAAACGGGCGTGGGATAGCCGCCGGGGCCGACGGCCGTGGCATACGGGTTGCTGCACTGATAGGCGGCCGGACCGTAGCCATGGTAGCCCGCCGGCGGGTAGTCCGACTGCACCACCATCCCGTAGCCGGGGTGCGGTGAGTAGCCTGCAGGGAGGAGATCACAGATGGTTGATATTATCGATACTTTGAAGCACATGTAAAGAAGAAGTAATGATTTGAATGTCTAACGTACCACTGGGATCCCGGTACGTTTCGATGTAGTGGGAGCCGCCGCTATCCGGCGTGGACTCGCGGCTGTAGGGTCGCGGGCCGGTGATGTGGCCCACCAGGCCGAAGCCCAAAGGCCGCGGCGGGCCGCTAAAGTCCACCGGCTCCATTTGCGGCGATCTGGGCGGACCCCCGTTGCCTGGCCCCAGAGGCCCTGTCGCTCCGCTTCCAAAGCCCTGGGCATGGCCCACGCCCACGCCGACCACCAGACCGTCGGCGCCGTACTGTGGACTCGTAATAATGCTGCGAACAGAGAGAGAGCAGGTACGTGAGACGTTGTGGTGACTGCCATGAGCTCATATATCTGAGGTCTTGTCTGAGGGAAGAGCTGAGGTGAGCTGAGTTTTTGCAATTTTACACGAGATAACATGAACTCTGTGCGCGTGATAATTATTACTGGTTCCTAATGCTCACCTGTGTGGCAGTCGGGTGACGCTGAGGTCCAGCGTCTGTCCCTGCGGACTCGGCACCTGGGGACTGGCTATGTTGGGACTGGCGCCCGGCTGCGGGCTGCCGTTGCCCATCCGCTGGGCGGAGTACTGGTTGTGCGAGGCTGGCGAGTTGAAACCGTGCGGACTGCTGCTTGTCACCGAGGTGGATCCGCTCAAGTCCACCGCCGGCACTCCGCCGCCGCCGCCGCCGCCCACATTTGGAGCCGGCGAGGAGCTCTGCTTCCCGTGTTGCTGCTGCTGCTGCTGATGGTGTTGCTGCTGCTGTTGCTGCTGCTGCTGCTGCTGCTGCTGCTGTTGTTGATTTTGATAGGCAGCTGCTGCAGCGGCCGCCTGGGCGGCTGCCATCTTCACGGATAGATTTATGGCCGAGAAGCCCGGCGGCAGGGGACCCATAGTGGGATCGTAGTGATACATGGGCCGCGGATACAGCGGCTGCCCGCCATTGGCTGCCAGCTCCTCGTGCTCCGCCTTGGCCAGCATCAGCTGCTGCTCCTGCAGGTACTTCTGCTGCTGGGCCTGCATCTCGTCGGTGGTCTGCGGTAGGTAGTGGTAGGCGGCTGCCGCCGCTGCCGAGGCACCTACCGCCGCCGATGTGACCGCCGCTGCCGTCGTCGATGCCGTGGAGCGCTGGCCATTTGTGGGACAACACACGCTGCCGCCGCTGGAGTCGTAGCGCTCGAAACCCGCTCCGCTGGCGGCGGCCACAGAAACCGCATCCACGGCGAAGGCTGCTGGCGAGCCGCTAAGTGGATGTCCCGGATGCCCCGGGTGTCCTGGATGGCCGGGATGGCCGGGGTGACCGGGATGCCCGGGATGACCGGGGTGACCGGGGTGACCCGGATGCGGCTCATAGGCGCTTCTCGCCGTGCCCGGTGACAGATCGCTGGAGACCCCGTTGGCCGCCAGCAGCTCGTGGCTCTGGGCATAGCGCATCTCGGCGTACTGGCGCTCCTCCGCCTGCTGCTGCTGCTGGTGTTCCGAGTGGTAGCTGGCCGTGGGATCGGGCACATCGTTACCCTCTATGAAGGGTCCCCGCTGCTGGTGGAGAGTGTGTTGCTGCTGCTGATGATGTTGCTGCTGCTGCTGCTGCTGTTGTTGCTGCTGTTGCTGCTGCTGTTGCTGCTGCTGCTGTTGCTGTTGCTGCTGCTGCTGCTGCTGCTGCTGGTGGGGGTTGAGGTGTGGGGGACTCTGCAGACCCACAAAGCGACTCAAATGCGGTACATGCAGGTTGCCGTTCTCATTGCCATTCGTGGGCGCTCCACTGCCGCCGGAACCCGCTCCGCCGGAGCGCGGTGCTTGGGAGGCGGACGTGGCCGAGGAGGAGCTGGCGGTGGCAACCGAAGGGGCGGGCGCTGCCGCATCGCTGGATAGGTACGAGTGCATGGGGCTCTTGTTGTATTCCGACTTGATGCTAGCCACGGGACTGTACTCCGACTTGATAATCGGCATCGTAGCACTGCCGCCGCTTAGTTTGGCGCTGGAACCAGTGCTGGTACCACCATTAGCACCATTCGCACCACTAGCACCGCCACCACTTCCACTACTACTACTACTGTTGTTGTTGTTGTTGTTGTTGTTGATGCAGCTACTGTTGTTGTTGTTGAGATAATGGCTCGAGGCGATCTTGAGCTTGTCCAGCGGATGCAGCTCCTTCTCATGCTTCTCCAGCTCGGCTAAAGGGTGCGAAATAGAGAAGAGCGAGACATGGAGCGATAGGAAGAGAACAGTGGAAAGAGAAAGAGAGAGAGAGACAAAGAGAGAGCGTGTGCGGGGTGGGCGAGAGCAGAAAAGGAGAGGATGAGTCAAGTGTTGAGTAATGGGTTAAGCATTAAAGTTCATCAAGCGTCTATTAGGAGTTCATTCACAGCTCATTTCATTCACAGCTCATCTCATTCACAACTCAGTTTATTCACAGCTCAGCTCGAGCGCTCATCATCACACCTCACTCACCACACAGAGTATAGTTTCTGTTGCATAGCTAAAGCATTCAAGTTCATTCGGAGTTTATCTAGCGTTCATCTAGCGCTTATTAGGAGTTCATTCACAGTTCAACAGACGTTAG
Source organism: Drosophila bocqueti (assembly GCA_018151655.1). Lineage (NCBI taxonomy): Eukaryota > Metazoa > Arthropoda > Insecta > Diptera > Drosophilidae > Drosophila > Drosophila bocqueti. The sequence goes on from JAECXF010000311.1 coordinate 3,564,985, forward strand.
TCAAGCGTTCATCATCAGTCTAGCTTCTATAGTATAGCTACTTCGGTCTTTTAGTTAATAATGGGATGAATGTACTATTTGCTCGAGAGATTCAGTATTCAGAAATGTTCCGTGGTCAGTTCGTTGGTTCTGTCGGGTTGGGAATTCAAATTGGTCTTGAAAGCACACTCGTCACTCATCCATCACTCATCACTCACCACTCACTCACACTCACTGACACACAGTTGACTAAGTTATGGTTTGCTTTAAGTATTAATTTGTCAGCTTCAGTGTAGATAGCAGTGGGCCTTGCGATTGATTTTTTTCACCTGCTGTTGCTGCTAGGGTCACTAGTGACGCTGCTGTGGCTCCCGGACGGCGGCTGGCTCCGCTGGAGCGCCTTACGGCCCGCGGACAGCCGGAGAGGCTGCGGTGCACGCTGCGATGCGGCTGCACGTGGCCACGACCATTGCAGCCCGGCGTTGGGCATTTCAGGATCTGCTCGTGCAGAGCCAGTACTGCGGGATCAATGGTCAACGATCAAGGATCAGCGATCAGCGGTAATTTGTTGGCACGACTACGACAACAAGGCATTCCACAATCAGGGGACAGGACAGAGACAGAGACTAAGAGACTTGTAGAAACAGAGACAGAGAGAAATAGAGGGAGAGAGTAGATCAGTTGGAGCCTCTATGAGGTCAAGCCACGAAGCGCTTTGAAGAATCAGAGAAGAGAGAAAGCTGAAGAATCAAGAAGAAAAACACAAACGCTCTCTCGTTCCCACTCTATGGAGAAATACATGCAAAGAAAGGACTCCGTAGAACTTGGGGTTCTTCAGAGCAGAGATCTTTGAGATCTATGATCATGCGACAGAAGGAGACACTTGACAGAGGAAGCTAAGTCTTAAGATATACTTCTAAGAGCTACAACTACGCAATACATCCCTTACAGAAGGATACGAAAGATGTGCCAAGAGTAGCCAGAAACAGAAAAGTAAATCTTTAGTAACAAATAAGCATAGAATGTTATCTTCAAACACATCAAACGTTCGCACACTCAGTTTAGGAGTAGGAAGACGAGTCTTCTTTGTGAGAAAAGAAAGTCAGTTGGAAAGAGACAGAAACAGAGACAGAGAGAGAATAGAACGTCTACAGAGGCATACACGGACATGCAAAATGGACGTCTTTTGGTTTTCTTTATCCAACTTACATTCCGTGGTGACCTTATCGCGCTTTGGACAACCCGACAAACTGTCAAAAAATCCCATCGAGAGCCAGATCGAAAGTACGTATATTTATATATAAAAATACAAAGAGAGAGAGAAGGGAATGACGCGGAACCTCTGGTTGGACGATGGATGGGTGTACCTGCGATGGTGGGAATACAATCCGGTGACATGTCCTTGGCCCGTGCAATGCGGCGTGGGGCATTTGGCGCCATCTACAATTAACCAATTAACAGTGAAAGGTAAATCCAGGGCGGGCGAGATCGGGCCACATAGAGTGTCCACGTGAGAGAGAGACAGGTTGGGATATTTTCTAATTAATTATATGGCAGAGACAAGTTGACGCATCACCCCCAGAACCAGAACCCTTCAAAAAACCCCTAAAAAAGAGGAGGAAGCAGAAGCAGACGCAGCAACAGCAGGCAGCCAGTCAGTCATTCAGCAAAAGCAACTCGAATTCTTTTACCCTAAATAATTAATTAAAATTTGATGGAAAACAGCTTTGCATTATTTACTTTAAAAGCACACACACGCTGGCACACACATGACAGGCAGGCAGCAAGAAGGGTTTTCTAGAGACACAGACAGCGAGCTAGCTTCAAAAATCGTGAAAGCTCTGGCCAAAAAAAGGCAAAGCTACGCTCTTTCTAAGATAAAATAACCCCAGCCCCAGTCCCAGTCGCAGTCCCAGTCCCAGCCTCCGCCGCCGCCTCGTCGTATGAGACGTCGGGGTTGGTTAATGAAATATTTTTGGAAATATTTACGCCGTGGCGTGTCGGTTTTTGTCTATTACGTGGCCGGGCAAAATGTCAAAAACTGCAGCAGCCAGCAGCCAGCAGGCAGGCAGCAGCAAAGGTAGGCAGCCAGGACCAAGGACTCGTCTCTAATTAGAATTTAATTAAAATAAAGGAGAGGCGGCAGTAGGACGAGTGCGGGCCAGAGGCTGTGCACTAGAAATTCCTCTACAGCTTGCAGAAAAACTAAGGCCAACTAAAAGGGTTAGGCATAATAAGCCACATTAGCTGAGAGGCTGAAAAGGCTGAGAAGCGAAGCCTACGCAAAAACAATAACACAACGCTAATGACTTATTACGAGGAGTCTCTAGTCTCTAGTCCCGCCTTGAGCCCTTCGCCCTTCCCCTTCCCCTTCCCCTGCAACTATTTAAAAAGTCATTCAAATTATATGAATACCAAAAGCCACACACACAGCGACTGTATGCTCGGCGGCATATTAATGCCAAAACATAATGACAAAATAAATATGCGAAAGTGGTTTTCGTGAAGGAAAACGTGCTCATAATGCTTTATATCTAATCAGGAGACCTCCGCCCGCCCAGTCAGTGTGTAGAAATTGTACAGCGAAATTAGTAGATGGCAAGGCTCAAGGCTCAGGCACTCAGCCGAAAGATGTCTGTCCGTCCAAGACGAGGACGCACGGCACGGCACGGGGCGTGGGAAGCGGGAAGGGGTGTGTGTGTGGGGCGTAAAGGGTTTACAAGCCATTAGTTGTTGCCCCTGCACTGTTGGAGCCCCTCACCGATGCTCCAAGCCCGGTAACGACAAAATCGCTTAATGTCTTTTTGCCTGCCTGCTGAATGAGCTGCAAAAAGGGTTTTATTTTTGGAGACACTCCAGCGTATGTCAAGAGTGTTTGTAGGGGTATTTGGGGGTGTTCGGGTTTGTGCAAATAATAATCGTCATAATGTTGCTTATTACGCAGGCAAATTGAGTGTAGTTAGTCTCTCTTTCTCTCTCTCTCTCTCCTCACACGCACACACAACACACACAATTGCTGCCTCAGTCTCGTTATTTTTTCACTTAAAGGTGGTAAAGGCTTAGGGGTTTAGGGGTCTAAGGGACTGAGGACTGGGGACTGGGACCAGGGACCAGGGACTTTGTTCTCTGTTCTGATTTTGCCAATTGAAGTGGTTAAACTCAATGCAACAAGAAGTCTCGCACATCAGCCGATCATGGATCAGTCGAAGCCCAACCAACGAACCAACGAACCAGAACGAACGCCGTTTTCTGTTATGTCCCGCACTGTACCACACTGGCGAGGATGGTGTACTGTGAGCTCTGTGATGCTGAATATCCCGATCTGGTGTTTGCATTACTGTTGCTTCAGTGGCACCTTCACAGCACTGCTCCGCGGCGATCCTTCTTGCACAGCACTGGCTGCTCTCTCGCTGCACCCACTGTAATATTTACAACACTACCGCTTACATCAAAGCTGCCACAGGTCACGGGAATGTTCGTGGTATGATAGTGTTTGTAAGTGGCAGTGTTGCCAGCTTTCATTACAGTGAATCCCAGGCGTGTTTACAACACTGATCGCGCCGCGGGAGTTGTGAGAGATAGCCACGAATTGCAGCAATGTCCACACCAGATCGATCACAGTTTCGATTACAGCTCACCACCGTTCGGAGCACAGAGAGTCGTCACACACCACACAGAGACAACTGGGAAGCAACAACACTCTCTCTTTCTGTTTCTGTTCTATGGCCTACTATGGGAGCACTTACCGCGATTCTGGCTGCTCGGCGAGTAGCTCGGAGCCGGAGGAGCTGTCGGCGTCGTCGTCGTCGCTGCGGACTGCGGACTACTGGTGGCTGTGGTGGTCGGTGGCGTGGCCACCAGGGGCACACCGACAACGCCCTCGCGTGCAATGTCCTGCATTACGGACGCCGCCCGGCTGCCGACGCCCGCCGGCTGCAGGATCGTATACTGCTTGCCATCGGGTGCCAGGGATCCGTCCTTGGGCCGACCCAGGCCCAGGCCCAAGCTGCCCATGGGCTGTTGTGGTTGTTGCTGCGACTGCTTCTCGCCCAGCTGGCTGGCTATGTCGAAGGCGGAGGCGGAGCGCGACGTGGCCTCCAGTCCGAGTTGCTGCTGCTGTTGGCTAGCGGAAGCGGCTGCGGCGGCGGCATAGCCGTAGTAAGCCAAACCGGCGGCAGACTCGGCGGGATTGTAGCCGCCGCTTGTGTAATGGGCGTGAGCCTGGGCCTGGGCCTGGGCATGGGCATGGGCGGCGGCCGCATAGTTCCGCTTGATGATCTCGATGGGCGGCTTGAAGGCGGACGCCGCCTGGGCGTACATACCATTGGCCTCCTCCAGTTCCAGGTCATCAGCTCCTGATCCTGCTCCGGCTCCTGCAGCTGCTCCTGCTCCTGCTCCCGACGACTTCTTGCTGCGCTCCAGCTGCGCATTGGCATTGAGGCGCGCCTGGTCGTTCTCCTTCTGTCTGTGGAAACGTGAGAAGAGCTGTGAACTGGGACTGCCGGGATCAAGGGCTTGGTCTTGGTGCTCCTCATACTTTTGCTTCTCCTCAAAGAGGTTCTGGAACGGCGGCGGGTTCTCGTCCTGCTCCTGGAGCCGATAGAGATTGCCGCGGGCATCGGGCCAGCTGCCGGAGAGGCTCTTCAGCGCCGCCTGCGTCTCGCGGATGAGGGTCTCGTCGTCCTGATCGGTTTCCGCAGCATTGCTCGCGGCCTTGCCCATCATCGGAGTGGGATTGGGTATCTGCCCCTGTCCCTGTCCCTGTCCCTGTCCCGGACTGGGACTCTCAGGACTGTCGGCAATGTGGCCCTGTTTCCGCTTCTTTTGCGGCAAATTGTTGTTGGTACTGTTGTTATTATTGTTGTTGTTGTTGAGAGCGGCGGCGTTGGTGGTCTCGTCGTCGCGGCTGCATCGCTTGCGCCTCTTGACCGCCGTCTCATGGTCGCTGGCGGCGGCATTGCCGTTGCCGTTGCTGTTGCTCTCGGCGAGGGGCGTGTCCTTGGCGAGGGGCCGCTTGGAGAGGGCCATTTTTGGGGGCTAATTCCGGTCTAAGCCAGTTCGCTGCAGGATCGAAAGGCAAATGTACTTTCGGGGCAATACAAAAAAACAACACGAGCACGAGCACGAGCCACGAGCATCACCAAGGATTTATAAATCTACACAAATATATAGTAAGATATCCAAAGTCCAAGCTAGGAAACCTAAACAGAATCGAAACCAACTTCAGGGATAGAGCCCTCGCAAAAGCCTGACCTCGCGGCTAAAAGTCCTCATAGTTTAACTTAATATTTTTGTTTAAAATTCTAGCTTCACCGGAAATTGTTTCATTTTTCATTAGCAATTTTTAGCATTGTTCTTGGTGTCTTTTATAATGCATATTTATTTAAAAAATACGCAATGGCTTGTAAGTATCACTGAAAAGTAAGCAACACTTTGCATTTTTTAACTTTGATGAACATGAACAAGAACATGATGTTGATATTCGGGAATTGTCAAGATTTCCCCTTTTTATTAATATAGAGATCATATATCTTTTATATGAAAAAAAGCCTAGGAAAGCCTGAGCACAAAGAAATTAATTATTAAGCTCAGAATGTAATTTAAAAATAATTATTAAACTCAGTTCTATTCGGATTAGGAATTACGGCAATTATACCGAATACAGTTTAAAAATTAATAAAGTTAACTAGCATTTATTTTGGCACATCTAGTTGGAAATATATTTCTGTTGAAATATACTATTTACTAACAAATATTTAAATCTCAACATTAAGAAGGACGAATTCCTCATTATCTAAACAAAGTTCTAGTTAACGGTTTGTTTTTGTCATAAAATTCCTTGATTTCTTGAACGGAAATAACTTTTTATGTATTTTTTGTAAGTGTTTTTATGGTACCCTAACATGAATCATAAAAACTAGGTTGTAAAATAGCGAAAAGAGTGACAAAGTTCCCACACGGTAAATAGTAATCATTCGATCCAAGAACTTAAACTGGAGCTGAAGAAGGTAAACAAGAGAGACAGGTCACCAATGCTGCCAGATATTTTCTTTCCACTATACTCCTTTCAAGATATAGATGTCGTGTCTAGTATGGGCTGTACGGAACCCAAATCAGACACAATTACCTGGCCCGCTCTTCCTGGACCCTCAACTTTCAATCATTAATGTTCTCACTTTCTGCTCATTCAGTAAATTTATCGCAAACTTTCAATGGGATTATTCTTGTTGCATTGAATTTTTCTTAGATTTTGTAACTATGTACTTTTGCTTTGGTTTTGGGTTTCTTTGGTTGTTGATTGTTTTCGCCTTTTCCTTGGGGTCTTCTCCCCTTTTGTTTGTTATTTTTTAGCTCTTGTTGCTTGGAGAGAGCCTCGGTTTAATTTTTTCCCTGCTCTTTGGAGGGGACGTGGGGCGGGGGGGTCTGGGTGAGGAGTATATAGTATATACACAAGATGTATGCTTTCGAGAGATATTACTAAATACAAGAGTCAAATACTTAGATGTGAACTTTACCTATTTGGTGGAATATCTTTTTCAGTTTCGAGTTTCGAGTTTCGAGTTTCGGTTTCGGTTTCGGTTTGGATTTTGGTTTGCTCTCTCTCAGGTTTATTTGCTCACTTTTGATCACTTTTTGTATCACTTGGTATTTCTAGGGATTTTCGTTAATGGCATTGCTGGGTGCTGGTGGCTCCTGCTTGTTGTTTATTATTTTTAATGTTATTACTCAAATCACCAACGATCACCAACCAAAAAATCCAACATAAACAAAAGGCAAGGAAAAAAAAGAACACACAAAAAAAACCAAACTCACTTTGTTTTTCGCGACGAAAGTTTGTGGGTTTTCGTTACTTCTTTGTTGGGTTTTCTTTTCGGTCGTTTCTTGAGGTTGATAACGGGTCGTATACTTGTTATGGACTCGCGGCGCACTTGGCACTTTTCAAAGGGAATTCTTAGTGTGACCTTTTGTTTGGTTTTTGCACTGTTTTGGGTTTTTGTTTTTTGTTTCTTGTTTCTTATTTTATGGGTTTACTTTTGGTCTAGCCGCGACGCGGTGTCTCCATCTCCTCTCAAAAAGTTTGCCAAGTTTTTCGTCAGTTTTCCGCTTCTGTTTTTGGTTTTTCTTTTCTGTTTTCTGTTCCTGGCACGGACACGGTCACTGGCACTGGTTCCTGGGTACTGGGTACTGGGTTCTGGGTACTGGGTACTCTGGGCACTCTGGGCTCTGTGTGTGTGGGATCTCTCAGTGAGTGGCGTCGCAGAGCGAGGCGGCGGTAAAGTCCGGACGTCCAAAACCCGACTGTTCAATGCGTTTGGGGTAATAAAATTTTACATCGTCGCTGCTGCTGCTGACGGCGCGGCCCGCGTCGCTGCCCATGCGAGCGTCCTTCGGAGTTCCGCCGTTCGGCCGGCGAGAGCCGAGCTTCAAGTAGCGAGCTAAGCTTGAGCTTCGGTTCTGTTTCGTTTCGATTCGTTTCTGTTTCGCTTCGCGTTTTGCTCGTTTCAGTTCGGTTCGGCAGGGGGTGGCTGCGGGGTTTTCCGTTCCTTTCCAATCTGTTCCCGCCTCCTCGATGCTTTCTTTTTCTTCTGGTTTGTTGTTGTTTTTTCCAGCTTGCCTACGCTTTTCCGACGACTTTCCTGCTTTCCAGGCGGAACGTGCGTGTCTCTACCTGTTCTAAGTTCGCTGCCAACTGACAGTTTTCCAAAGTTGTGTGTGCTGTCGAACTTTCGAATGCACCCGAAAAAATTGACGACGTCGACGGCGACGCCGATGGCGACGTCGCTGCCGTTGCTGCCCATTTTTCGGAGTCCTTGCTCGCTTGCTCGCTCGCTCATGCTCCCCCGTGTATTCGCCTCTCGCTCTGTCGCACTCGTACGCGGCTGTAGGACAGTATTACAGTTATGCTCGGCGATTCGGCGCAGTGAAGGTCACATCATCCTCGCCGCCCCCGAGGTCAACAGTTAGTCCGAAAAGGATGGTACGGAAAAGGAGCAGGAGGACAACAAAGGGCGGCATTCCTTCATTTTACGCTGGCGATTTCGGAGATTCACAGGAATTTCTGGCCGACGTCGACAGAGGCAGCAGCGGAGGCGTCGGCAGAGCAGGATTCAAGTGATTTTCGTGATTTTCCTTACGCAGTTCGTCGTCCTCCAACGTCTAGCGTCCGGCGAAGATCGCAAAAATGCCAGAGATCCAGAATTTAGCCCAGGAAAACTCAAGGAAAACAAGATGCAAATCTAGGATAACTAGGATAACCAGAAAATATGAAACTGCACCACCATCTGGCGTAGAAAACTATCTCTTAATGAATGAATAAAAAACAGAACAAAAGATACAATGAAAACCAAGAGAGTCACCAGAGAAAGAAGAAAGCTTAAAAGAAGAAAGTAAAATTTAAGAAACAGAAGAACATTACAAAACAATTAAGAACGCTTTATATAAAAAAGGGATACAAAAAGGTCAAAACATTGAATAAAGATTAAAATACCCAACCATTAGAAAGAGGATAAAGAATAAGAAAGCTTTTATTAGCTAACGAATAAAATGTAAGGAAATTTAAAAGAAAACGCATTCAAAACAAAACAAAACAAGCGGAAAAAAGATAAAGAACCCAATGGATGCATTAAAGCCGCTGATTCAAAGTGCATCCAGCTGTCGAACTTTTCCAGATTCCCGGACCAATCACAGGTTCACCTGGATCACCTGGCAAGCACATCTGGAAAGCGGGACTCCCACAGTCCCACAGCTGTGTGTGGCCTAATGCTTCTGGCTTTTTTTCGCAGTTCAGTGATTAAGATGCTCTACTTATTAAAGAACCAACCAACAACTAACACGAATAAAAAGGTTCACAGCTTAAGATTGATATTTTATTTGACGAGTTCTTTGTTCATCGTTATGTTATTTTGAAAATGATTGCTGTAGCATTTGGCTGGTAAAGGTGTCTAGCTTAAGAACATTAAAATAGTTTGCTTTGAAACATGCATTTACATGCGTGTGGAAAAATTCTCCATGGGGGTGTTAGGGAGCTGGCGAATGATAGCGACGGGGAGATAACTTCTCCAAGCTACACCTCCCCGCTCATCTCCGTCGATTCAACCATTGAGGAAGAAATTCCGCCACGACAAGGGTTCCCCAGTAGGAACCAGCCAGTGGTACGAATACGGAAAATTAAACCCAAGGTCAGCAAATTATGCTCCCCCAGGCGTAACTTGTGTGAAAGAAATGTGCAAAAGAGCGGCACCAATATCAGCTATCCGATCCCCAATAGGCCACAGCAAAATACGGCCTAAAGGAAGGCGATTAATGGGTTCGCAATGGGCGACTAGAAAAGGTTTCAGCGTCTGAGAAAAAATTACTTTCTAATACAGCATACGAATTTATAAGAGAATCAACTGCTGTTAACATATATTAAGGTTATAGCCACGAAATGAATACAAACAAGCATTAAATCAATGAAGAAAATATTTAAAAACTAATTTTATTCCGATTTCATATTAATTTCCTGTACTTGGAAAATTTCAAGACTGACGAGTTACCGAAAAAGGAAGGAAACTTAAGAAACAGATAAGTACACCCCTATACACACTCGGGTCCTTTGAACTAGCTTCCCCAGGAAAAGGGCTGGGCTGCGCTGCTCCCTGTGTGCACTGGGCCGTAATTAAAATAATTAAATGTGGAAAAAAGTAATCACAAGATTGAAAAGTAATTTACACATGTAAGCAAACACCACGCACACAGCTTAAACAAATACGCGCGCACACAAGCGAGGCCCGCAGGACATGCAGGATGTACCAACGGAGAGGGAGTCCAGCCCGAAGACGGCTCAAAAGAAAGCTACCAAGAAAAAGAACCGGCAACCGGGAAAAAGAAAAGCAGCTGAAGAGGCGGAAAAGCAGGAAGAAGCTAAGGAAACACACGCCAGAAATTGCCAAGGCAAATGGTAAAGTCAACATGACGAGCACGAGGACGCGGATGAGAATGAGGATGAGGATGAGGACGAGGGATGAGCAGCCAGCAGCCAGCAGCCAGCAGCCAGGATCAGGCGAAAAGAAGGGGTTAAGTGCGGGGGATTAGCATCAGCTACCCACAGAACGCAAATGATTTCTCTTATTTCCAAGCGGTCGCGGTTTGCCCCACGGAGTGGGGTTGTTCCTCGCAGGATTGGGCTGCGAACGGCGGGGGGAGAGAGGGCTCTACTAGGTCCTGGTCCCCCCCCTGGGCATCAGTCAAAAATTGCTCCTCGTCCTCGGTGGTACACTGATAGCGGAATTTAAAATTTATATTTAATTTGCAGGAAGAGATTCTGAAAACGTTTTGACATTTTTTAAAGCCAAAAAAAACCTCTAATGAGGTTTTGGTTTGGCTTTAAAAAATGTTCAGTTCCTTAATGTAATCTTTCATATACAAAAAATATATAATTTAAATGGATTTTCAATTTAAATTTTAAAATAAACATACGTTACTGAAATGTACAATTTTCAAGCTTAAAAAATAGTTGAAAAGATTGATTATAATTTAAACAATGTTTGTTTATTCATTTTGCCATGTTTAAGACTTTCAATTCCTCAGAACTAAAGCCAAGAGACTTCCTGGCGTTTCTTGCAGTTTTTCTCCCTGTAGTTTCCTCAGAACCATCCAAGTTTCCGGGTTGTGCCAAGGGGTAAGGAAAATAAGTACATTTTAAGGGGGGGAGGGCAGGCGGGAGGCGGGAGGCTGCGGCTCAGCGGCCACAGACGCTGGCGCAAATCTAAGGACAACAAAAATTAAGTGGCAACAAGAAAATAAGTCACTTTTTCAGCCTGGCCTAGACAAAAAGGGGGTTTCCGGGGGGCTGGCGAGTGGGCGTGGTCGCGTCCCTGGTCGTGGTCCCTGGGCCGAGGCAACGAAATGATTGACAGCGCATAATTAAATTAATTGAGTAATCCACTGGCTGGGTGGCGGCAAAGGGTTAAATTCCCACTGCACACACAAATGTGCCGCCGATGCGGTTTTAGCCGAAAGAACGAAAGAACGAAAGAAAAGCCCCTTCCTCCGCCGCTTTCCCAGCGAATTTCCCAGCTTTCTTCTGCCGACGAACACGAAAAATTCATTTGGTCCTAGTGGTGGCCTTGGCCCAAGCAGAAGATCCTGATGGGAAAATCGTGTCGGTAAATCGTGGTCGTGCTTATTTTTAAGCAGAAAAGCCTGGAAATTAAATTGAATACTTGGGAAATATAAATTACCAAACTCACTAAAGGTTTGTTCTTTCCGCAAGTATTTTAAACAAATTGTAAGCCTTGTCTATTATAAATAATATTTCCCTTTGCCTGGCTTTATGTCAAAGTTGTTCCTCACTTCCACTCATTTTTTAGCCCTTCAGGAAATAATTTAATTGCATTAAAGGCACCGAGTCCTTTGGATAGCCAGTAAGTTTGGCTTATAAAAGAACTATAAATGCGACTGCTTATGTATATATCCGCAGTATAAAGAAGTTTTAGAGCTTACTAGAAGATGTTTGTGAATGGAATGGCCTGGGTCATTTTAAAACTAGGAAGAAATGTAACTTCGGTTCGCCGAAGTTTGTATACCCTTGCAGACTGATATAATAATACACCGAAAGGTGTATTAGCTTTGCAAGCTTCTGCCTAAAATTGAAATACCCTGCAAGGTGCAAGGGTATAATAAAAAGCGTACTAATTAAGTAAATATACGGAAGGGGAAATACTTTCTGAATCCGACTTGTAAATTCAAGAAATTCACATAATAAAATGTATATTTTTAGGCGTAGAGCAAGAGTTAGTGAGTTCCCCTGGCTTTCTCTCACCTCTAGTGGCGACAGTTTCCCCAGAGCTCCTGCATAATGAGAAACCGCGTCGCGAAATGAGTAAAAACCGAAATTGAAAGAAATAAGCCGGAATGCTATGTGGCAGGGCCTCACACACTCTGCTCCTGCTGCTGCTCCTGCTGGGGGTTAAGGCGTGTGTAGCCAGGGCTTGTGGTTTCCTCTCGATGGGAGCCTTTGTCTTGCCGCGTTATCCAGTTAACCAGGAGTCCTCCGAAAAAGTCTCTAAAGGCAGCTGGGTGCGTCTTGGTCTCTCCTTTGTCTCGGTCGCTTTATTAAAATTAGTAAAAAAAATTCGAGGAAGGGCAGGAAAGGGAAGGAGGAGCTGCCACAGCCTTCGCCACCGCCACCGCCACCGCGGCCAGTGACAAGTGCCACAATGGGAGCCAAGGGAAGCTGATGCCTCGGGCAATTGTTTGCGAGTATATCGCAAATTAAGTAGGGCTTAAATTTTACAAGCATTTCGCCTTTAAGAGTTAAGTGCTTTCTCTGTTTTCACCCCCTTGCCGAGCACGGATTTTGATTGCCAGCGATTCGCCTTGGCATCCGTCTTTGACACTCAACACTCTGCGTTGACATTCCTTTCTAGTCGGGGATTCCTGCTCCAGTTTCTGCTTCCTCCTCGCTCAGGAATCTACAAGATATAAATCCTGAGTACTTGCAGGGGTTTTTCGGGCGGTGGAAAGGGTTGGGCAATCGCGGAAAAAACTACAAGCTATCGGGTACAGTGTTCCTTCAAGGTGTTAATTAGAGAGGAAACTCGAGAGCTAAGGTAAACTCTAGGGCTAACTCAAAATCTCTGGGTTAACAGCAATTTTGTATATAAATTATTGATTGGTTTCCTACATCCTATTGATTAGCTTTAATTTCCACCTTAGTTTTAGACTCTTTCATCTCTTACTTTATTCATATCTACCTATCTATCCTACTTGATAGTCCATGTTATTTATTATTACAATAATTATTGGCATTAAATTGAAATATATGTATTTTCCCTTGCTCAAAAATCGGAATTGAATTGAATTTTTGAGCTTAATGAAGTCGCTGGCTGTGGAAATGGCAGGGAAGGGTGCCAGGGATGGGGAATTCCTGAATACGCCGCCTGATTCGTGGTTAATAATATTTGCGGCTTGTGGCCACTGCCATTGGCATTGCAACCGCAGTGGTTTTGGCTTTCGGCAGAATGTAAAGAAAAGGACCTACTCATACTTCCTGCGCGTCACAGCCCTGAAGCCGCCCTTCAACTCCTTGCGGGGGAGTCCGGGGTCTCGAGTCTTTTTAATATTCCGTTGACGCTGCTGCCGCGGTGGCCCTGGATTTCCCTCGACTTTTCCCTGGTCCTCGCTGACTCTGTAATTACGCGTATAGGATGATGATTAACGCTCACGCAGCAGACAGCAGGCGGCAGGAAAATGGGGGCTCCGAGCACAGCAACTTGATTTTGCATCAACTGAAGCAAAGCTAATGAGTCTCTCTCTGCATGTGAATCCGCATCCGAATCCGAGTCCGCAACCAAAGGATTTTTGTGTATTTTCTTAGCAATTAGTTTGTCCTTGCCGCCAGAGATGCACACGGAGAGAAAAGTTGGGATAGTTTAGAGCACTTCTTGGAGGTTCTCAAGGCCCATTTGGGTTGGCCAAAGAGGGAAGGGAAAGCAAGGGTGGAGCCAAAGTAAGTAAGTTTCTATCTTCAAAAACATTCGATACTATTAACTGCTACCCACTTTCCCACAGTGTAGCCAGCAGAATCTGACTGAGTTATGAAATTAGCAAACGCATTTTTATGGAAATGAAAGCGGAAAGTTGTCGGTACATAAACACTGAGATTCCATAGGCCATAGCCATAGCCATAGCCACAGTCGTCCTGCGAGTAGAGTCGGCGAGCGAGTCGAGCGAGTCCTGCGAGACTTTTTCAAGGACACCGTCTGTTTGGCATTTGCAATGTAGTTAAAGCCTTTTGCCGCTGCCGCTGCCACTGCCACTGCCGAAAAACTTTGGCAGAAAACACACCCCCACTCGCTTTCATTTCCTTGGGCCGCTTTTCCGCTGGCTCTTCCTCGACGCGCCTCAGCTCGACTTTTCTTCCTTGGCGGCGTTTTAATCAGGCAAAGTGTGAAAGTACGACAGAGCCCAGGGGGAGGGAGGGCGGCGGCGGCCAAAAGTTTTGTGCTTTATACATATTTTTAATATGCCAACCAGGAGGAGCGGCGGGAGTTGAGTTGAGTTTTGGAATTGTGTCTGCATCTGTGTCTGGGAAGTCGTCGCAACTTTCTGGTCCTGCTTCGATTCAAGGTTCCCCAGTCCTGCTTGTTTTTTCGTTCCTCTTTAATTAGTCCTGGATGCGGGACCGCTTAAAGCTTCCCTCCGAACTGGGGTTAATTGCAAATTTACAAGCTGCTGGCAACACCTCCGCGATTAGGGAATATAGTACTTGGGTGGGGAAATAGGGGTGGAGCCACCAGTGCCACCAGTGCCAGCTCCTTGCCCCCGTCCGCGTCATAATCGCTGGCGTTAATTGCCACGCAACTATGGCGGAGTCATCGTCCTTCCATCGAGTGCTCACATTTGCCAGGATCTCCTCAATGGCTTTTCAATGCGATACAAATAAGCTGTGCCGGCAGTGTCTGTGGCGGCACTTGGCGAAAATCTCAGCGGTTTGCTGAATAAATGTGAGCTAAATTGGTTTATTTATAAAGGAACTTGTATCCTCCTTATAAATAATTAATAATATTTAATCGAATGTGGCACAGGGAGTCTAATCAGAGGCACAGTCCTGCTGTCTCTCTAATTGTTTCTTGTTCGGAGAGCACAAATGCGAAACTCCCTTAGAGTGCAGCTAAAAAGAAACTCTCTCGTTCGCTTCTGCTTGTACATTGCAGGCAAGTCGTGGAAGCCAGAGCGTGAAAGTGATATATAGAAGAATCGGTATTTGTGAATCGGGTCTCGGATTCTGCGATATCTAATAGATATACATATTGCAATGGTTTGTTCGTTTCAGTACTATTTAAGAAAAAAACAAGAAGCTGATTTTGGCTGCAAATACAATCTTCCAAAAATATTTTCTTCTTTCTAATTTTTTTTTTCTGCGAGTGCATTGCGTATTCATATCTGCATCTAACACACATCATGCGAGCTTGTATCTATGTACTTTTAATTGCCGGCAATTAAAACTTAAATACACCTCGAGTGGGTGGTGGAGTGAAGGCAGTGAAGGCAGGGCCACCCCCGGTCGTTCTCGGGGCTCCTGGTGCTCCTGGTGCGTGCCGCAGCCACATTTAGTGCGGTTAAGTCACCAAGGTGCTAAGTGCTCGCCAGGATACGCAGCGGTAGGAGTCCCGAATAACAAGAAAATTGCGTGGCAAGAGCAAATACAATACACAAAACACAATACGCACTTAAGCGATTTCGTCGGGGTGATTGAAAAGCGATAAGCTGCACTTTGAGGGCTCGGACAACCGCAAGCAGTTCCCACCGAAATATCACAGGACATTTTCGACTCCGCACAGGAAAATGGGAAGAAGGACCGCGGTTGTCAGCCACAACACACTCATAAAAGTTAAACTGCCATTAATAGGTGGCCGAGGGGCAGGAAGGAGGGAAAGGGGAGCATAACACAGGACAGGGACAGGGACAGAGTCAGAGAGAGAGAGCAAGCGAAGGTCCTTGCTGCGCCTCACGCTAATTAAATTCAATTAAACGACAATCAAACAATGTCAAGCGGAAGTCAAAAAAAGTTCAGCGATTACAAAAAATACAAAAAAATAAGAGTGGGGAAAAAAATGAGAAAATGAGAAACGAAACAAACTCAACCTGTCCGTCGCAGAGCACACCCCGTCCCCCGCCCCCTTCTACACGCCCACGCAATGCATGAAAATTGTGGAAATTGTGAAATGTGAAAAGTGAAAGCTGTAGCATAACATTGAAGTAATTATTTTTATTTCTCCAATGTTAATATGCTGCTCCTCACGAACTGGGGTATATGGCCAGGGCTGAGGCACTTGGGATTGCTTTTCGAAATCGCTTGAAAGTGCCCTGAGAAGTAGGCTATAGTAGGCTATACACACTTTTGATCACTTCTTTAGGTGGATTTATATCGAAAGGGGTTTCGAATCCAGCTGAGTATTTTATATACTCTTGGTATACTATATTTTTGTGAAATTTATGTTTTAGAACGTAAAATAAGTATAGGTTTCCTGTGAAACTTTGTATACATATATCAGGGGTGTCCACAGAAGGAAAAGACATTTATATAGAATTAGAGATCTAAAATATGAATATAATAAATGGATTCTAGATTGATATCAGTTTAGCATAATAGATCTTCCTTATAGCTATTACTATCTATCTGTTTCACACGCTTAGACGCTCTTTTCAAGAAATTGCATATCAATATCTGCGATTTCTGTGATCCCTAGAACTAATATAATATTTTCCGGCCTGAAAGAATTATTCAACATTTTTTAAAGAGTTCAATTTATTCGGCTTTTGCAAAGGCCCTTTTTTTTCGTTTCGTTTTCATTTTGACTGACGACTTTTGCTTTTCGGCAACACAATTGACACGCGATACGACGGTCCTTGCCCGTTTAAGCCGCCCCCGATTTCGTTTCTGTTTCGTTTTTGTTGTTTTTAGGTTTTTGTATTTTATTTTTATTTATATTCTGTGCCGCCGGTGTTTGCGTGACTCGTCGTTCGAAATGTTAATGACGGCGATGGGGAGCCGGACTGGCCAGAGCTCCCTCCTCCCCCAGATGGAGTCCTCGCTTCAACCTGTTGACAGCTCGCTTGGACCGGGCCAAGCGAGCGTGTCACATGTCCGGGCTGGCCAGGGGGCGGCGAAAGGGGGCAGAGGTCGCCCTGCAGGCCGAGCTTAACCCTTTCAGCGCGCATTTCATTAACGCTTCTCCGGCAGCTGTGCTGGCCACAACCCTCTACCTTTTTCGGCATTTTTTTTCGCCCAGTTTGGGGCTATTTCGGTTTTTATTAGTGCTCATTTTGCATGCAGCTGGAGTGGATATACAAGTATATTTTTTAATGCGTCGGTTTACTTGCTGATGAAGTGAATCAAATTGGGCGGGGGCAACCGGGGGTTAAGACCCTAACTGGGCTGTGTAATTGCATTTTTATTACTTGGCCCGGCCCAGAGCTTGGCAGCTCCATCGCGGCTTCCGAGTAACTCATCTCGTCTCAAGTTGAGGCCGAGGCCGAGACCGAGACCGCGACCGCGACAGTTTGTTAAGTGGAAACGGGGGGAAAGGACGCAGGAAAAAGGAGTGAAAAGTGTTAAAATAAGGGAGAAAAACAACTCGAAAGGGTTGCAGTGGCAGTGGCAGTGGCAATGGCAGCGGCTAAAATTCATCATCAAAGGTGTAAAAACTTTTAATATGTTTAATTTTCCACCTATTCTTATCAGACCATCAGCGAGCGGAAAGAGTATTGTGATAAGGGATAGCAACGGCTGTGCACGGCTAGATCTACAGGTAAACTGCCTTGAAATAGGGATTACTTTCCGAACACCTTTCAAAGAAATATAAGAGAATTTTCCTCTGTAAGAGAACAAAGGCAACCCTTCTTTATGCCATCGGCTACTTATGTACGTATTGCATTTAATATTCATTTAAACGCGTTCATCTTTAAGCTTCAAATGGATATTAATGCTGTCGATCAGGAGTGAAGCTTTCCCTAATTTTTTTTAAGCGTCCAGAGGTCAGAGTTCATTTCGTGGAGGATCCCCTTCGATGGCCAGGGGCGCCGGGACCACAGCTACCGTGGGGGAAGGGGTGGACGGTGGTTCGTTGGGACTCAGCTCCTGCTGCCGCTGCTGGCCATAAAAGCCGCCTCGAAGACGGCGCGCGCTCTCGGGGTCTTTGTTACTTTTGAATAATTTTAACCCAAATAAAAAATGATGTGAATTCCTAATTAGGCACAAAACAGCAGCGTGGACCCACAAGGAAATCAGCGTCGTTTGTTCGCCAGCCAGTCCTGGGCCCCTGGTCCCCGGGTCTCCGGTCCCCGGTCCCTGGTCCTCGAAGCTGGCGTTATGATGATGGCTAAATGCCAGGACTGACTGTCACGGCCACGTGGGAATTGAGCAAACGCTCCAGAATCCAGCTCCTGGACTAGCAACTCGGACCACGCCTGACTAGTTAAAATGCAAGGATTTCTTTGCTCGGCTTTGGCTTTGCCTTTTGCCAGCAACCCCGGGACTTTCGTTTTCTGTTTTTTCTGCCAGGACAAACCCCGCAGCGCCGCAGCCTCGAATTGACAAATTGATATTTGCATTTAAATTGAAAATTTACATTTGTGCCAACGATGACGATGATCGAGGGTCCAGGGTCCGGGTCCGGGTTGCGGGTCCTTGGTCCTTGGTCCCGTCCTGGTCCTGCACTGCATTCGCCTTGTGGTTACAGTGGTGTAATTCACATTAAATACCGCATTTTTCTTATTTCTGCCCCATTTCCATATCCTTCGGCTGCGCCGTCACTTCATTCGCTTGACATTCGACATTAATACCCTGCCCCGCCGGAAAATATAAAAATAAAACCAAGCGAGGCAAAGGAGGAGCAGACACAATTTGCATTATGAAATAACATTTCTTTTCCCTCATTGCCATTGCCAGGACCCAAAGCACTCCTTAGATTGGGCCCCAAAAGCAGCTGCTCCAGAGCCAATCTGTGTTTATTACTTTATGTTTCTCTTCTCTGTTTTTTTGGGCGATGGACAAGGTAACACAAAAAAATAATATATATATGTAAAGGAGGTATCCCTGGCGAGGCAGCAATCAATCAAAGGTCGCTGCACATGCACTGGAAGGGGTCGGAATTCAATCAGCGACTCACCTCCAAGGGTTGCATATACATTTCTGAAGGTGTTTTCCACATCGGGAGACACATTTCCCTTTTACTCTGCTTAGGTAAATAATAACAACCTTAAATGGCAACCTTAGTTTCAGTCAAATCTTTGACTTGGTTGAGTTCGATAAACCTCCCCAAGCTATTTCCTTGGACTCGGATGCTTTCGGCAAGAAAACCTCCTCCAAACTTCACCATAAATATCCATGAGAACCCTGACAGGAGCTGATAGAAGTCTGGAGTGGGGAGTTCCCCTATATATTTAGGGTATCCAAGCTGCCTGCTATGTGCAGCGAACAGTCCCAAGAAACCTGCAACATATTCATAAATTTCACAGTTTGTTTAAACAAATTTCGCTGGCTGTCCGATATTATTTATTTGCCTAAGTGGCAGGCAGCAAGGATACCGGGAGTCGCTTGATTGGATGGGGAGTGGGTTGGGCTCGGGTTCTGGCTCTGGTTCTCGCACCAGGGATCGAGAGGCTGGCAAAAGGGTTGCCAAACAATGCCTCACATGCGGGTGCCAATATTGGGACTCCATGTGGGTGGCTTCGATGCGGCTGTGTGTGGCTGGGGATGTGGTCTCCGCCTGCGGGTCACGGCATTCGGTAATGGTGATAAAATATGCTCAAATTTGCCAAATATGAAAAGGTATCGGCAGGGGGACGGGCCTGCCCGCAGGCCAAGGGTTCGTTCGGTCTGGGCTTTCGCCTCGGACAATCTGAATATGGAAGCGGAATACGAATCTGGAGTTGAATCTGAATCTGAATCTGAGTCCGAGTGCGAAGCCCGAATCGAGTGGCAGAGGAAAGGGGCGTCCCTTTGGTCCAAATCTCGGTGAAATGAAAATAAATGCGTTCGCTAAAGCGAACCGATTGATTTTAACCTTTGTGGCGGAGGCTTTTATACCCAGTACTAAGGGGCTTGCTTATGCGTAAATTATTTTATAATAAATTGATTTTATTATAGTTTCCTCAAATTAAATTGGTAGTGCTTCTTTGCTTGCTTATTTTGCATGTGATTTATCAAGACACACATCAAGCTTTTTATATAATATTTAAATATTTATTTTACCAAAGTTCAGAATGCATTCCGACTCGAAGTTAAAATCGTAATTATTTGTAATGTATTTAATCCGCTGTTAACTTGCATTATAAAGTCTTACTAACATTCCTTAATTTATTTCATTCATAAAATTAAAAGTCCTGGAAGTCCCGAGTATTCCCTGGTCGACCCTTTATAATATAAACTTTTCGATTTCTACGAGTCTTTTGTCTAGAAAGGACCTCTCGCTGCAGTTGCCAGGCGGGTTTTTTCTTATTCATACGCAATAATATAAAAAAATGTACATATCTATATACAAATATATATCTTGCCCCGGCCGGAGCAGGAAGGCCCTCGCCAGTCGCCTCCGTCCACTGGCTGGTCATTCATGTGTGTCAAAATGGCAAACTGAATTTGTATTCAAACATTCAAATGTTCAAATGCTCCAATGTTCAAATGTTGGCAATGCTCCGTCGCCGACATCGCACATGCGTTAATATTTCCGGGCGTAATGTCAGCCGGCCATAAAAAACGAAAAAAGCGGATTCCAAATAATATAAAGAAAGGAAAGAGTGGCACTGGGGGAAATGATGCTCTCTTTCGTTGCGAATTTGTATGCCTATACGAAATATTTTTAATATAATTATTTGTAGTATTCCAAATAGTTTTCCTGCTTTTTCAGAGGGAAATATATATTTTCTTTTGCTGAGGTTAGTTTGTTCCTAAATATATTTTTTATTTATTCCCATATTTTCAGCTTAGTATTCATCATTGACTTATTTTTTCAGTGTCCACACACACACGCAAAATTTGGCAAATTGTCACGCATTGAATTATTTTGTTTGGTTTGCGACCGAAAAAAAAAAACATCATGTATGGACAAAAACTGAAAATAAAAATGAAAAATAAAATTTGCATTTTATTCAATTTCAGCAACATCCGCCTAGGCCTTCGTCACTCGATCGCCACTCGCATTGTGCCCGGTTATTTACGAGTTTGTTAAGTGCGCCACCACCACCTCCACATCCTCTTGGACAACCCTTGACCCTGTTCGGAACCAATGAACCAGCAACCCATGACCGGACATGGCTGTACTGGCCATAAAGAAGCCATCGATTTGAGTCGAAAAATCGCCTGACAAAATCTGTTTTGAAACTATGTCTTACACATATTCAAGATATTCAAGAGATAATTATGATAGTAAAGCGAAAAGGGAGTGGGTTGAGAATATGAATATACTCATTACTCATCACTTTTCGGGGAAAACCCTGTGTTTCTGACGATTGTTAAGAAATAGCCAGAGAGAAAAAGATCGTATAAGAGGTGGGCAAACACCAGTGTTAATTGATTTTGCATATGAAAATAAAGGAGGCTTATATAGAAACCGTAACAAGGATGTACAAATTTAAAGTATTTTAAGAAAATTGATTCTCTAAAAAAACAATCTTTCCTGAAGGAAATATATTAGAAGGACTTTCATGATAGGTACTGATAAAGAACTAATACTTTGAATTGGACTTTTAACTGCACTCAACTTTACCAGATTGACTTCGGGAAAAGAAGGTAAACACATTTGAATCTCCCTAAACTCGGCAATCCGTCGCTCTCCCAGCCAGTTGGCTTTGGGCCTTTAGTAATTATTTCATTAGGATTTCCAGCCAGTCCGATTGGGTTGGATTTTCAGAGGGAGACTCAATCCAGGAGCTCCTCCGGCTGCTCCTGCCGCCGCCATGTGGCGTGTCCTGATCGACCTTGTTGCATGCCAATATTAATAACGACGAATGGCAATAAAGCCTATTAGAGCCGGCACACATTCGGGCCATTAATGAAATACATTGATTTCTGTGTCGCCCCGTAAAAACTAAAATAATAATAATAATGCCCTGGCAGGGCGAGCGATGGGCGAAAAGGGTTTAATTCGGAGACATACCTCCTGTGTGTGTCCCCATCAGGGCATTTTTCGGCAATCGCTCGACGCTCGGTGACATGTTCATGTCCTGTTCATGTTCTCCCGCTCCTGTCTGTGTCCTGGCCTTGCGTGTTGTCACGTTATAAAAACCAAAACGATCCCCTGGCCCCGTCTCCAAGCCGTTTTGTTGGTTCCGCTCGTTACCAGAAGCGCCAACTCAGCACGAAATGACTGCGACGACTCGACTCCCCGTCCTCCCCAGGGCTCAACGGGCTTCTGGGTGAGGACAATAACGTCAACGGGTTTGCACAGCAAAAAAAAAGGCATTACCACGTTTAGAATATAAAGAACAAGTCACTAAGCCAAGATTTCCTTGGAGCTCCGAGAGAGAAAACATACTTTGAGGTGCCCCAGATACGAAAGCGTTTTGAAAAGACACTAAGACACACTTTCTAATAGCGTTTGCTGAAGCTATCCTGCGGTAGCCTTGATTTTTAAAAAGAACTTTTAAAATATCACATCGATAATATCGAACATATTAAATACTATGTATGCCCCTGCAGTTTGCAAGAGGATCGGTTCGATTGATCGATGGGAAAACCTAACTAAAGTGTATAAAGCATTTATGAGTAAAGACAGTTCAGTTCAGTATGTCATTTTCCGCGATCGAATCCAAAGGAAAACCCTGTCACAGACACCTTTAAAGTCTCCTGTTGGCCTTCATTTTTGTTCCCTGTGTGCCATGGATCCTGAAAGAAGTGTCTTGGTCTTGGGCTTGGGCTTGGGCTTGGGTAGTTATTTACCCCGCTTCCTCCACCACCTCCGCCCCCGCTGGCAGGTTATTAATAAATCCTTAACCCTTCTCCCTTGGTTTCTCACTGTTCCGAGTTGCGAGTCTTAGGGGCGTGCGTGCCGGGGCTTCCTGTTGCGGAAACGGAAACGCAATGCCGACAGGGCTACACATACGAGTATAATCGATTAATTCCGATATTAGATTGAATTTATGAGCAGTGCCGGCCGGCCATTGCACCTGCCATTGCAGGGCCTCCCCAGTCTGCAAGCACTTTGGAAGAACTTTAAGTTCTAGGAACCCAAACACATTCAGACACAGACTTGGGCTGCGAAGAAGGGAAATTAAAGAAAAGTCGCGAGCGAGCTGCTCTTCTCGCCGAAAAGTTTGAGCAGAAAACCCAAAAATGTGCTGCGAGACGAGGCGGGGGAAGGGCGAACCAACTTTCGCCTTGGCCAACACACAACTTTTGAGGCCATAATTGAAAATTTGGCGCCCAAAACTTGGCTCCGACTTTAAATACTGGCGAAAAGGGGCAAGAACCTGCGACTAAAGAGTAGCCTTAAAGAGTGCCACTGCGAGTCCTGCGGCTTATCCTGGCCGGGTTGGGGGTTATTAATTAATAGGGAACAAAATATCAATGATGACGGGTGCAGGTGCTTTTTTTGCTGGCTGGCATGGCTTTTCCACTATTTCTGCATTTCATTCTTTGCTTTCCTTTTTCATGCATTTTTTCTGGGCCTGAGTGCATTTTGTGTGTGTGCCTGATGGATTGCAGAAACCAAAAAAGAAAAAAAAATAAAGAGGAGGTATTTTATGTAACCCATGAACGAGAGACTGAAACGGAGGCCGAGAAAAAGAGAGCTCCTTATGTACGGTGGGTGAACCCCGTGAACCCCGGGTGGTGCCGTCGCAGGCGTGGCAATCGCTCCTCATAGGCGCAAGCGTTGGATCTCCCGGCGCCGGCATAAAGGGGCTGCCTCCCAATGGAAAAGCTGGAAAGGCGGCGAAAGCGCCAAAGGAGGCGTCGCCAATATGGGCTTGGAGTCCTTGTCGGGGAAAATGCAGCGCAGGCGCAGGCGCAGGGCTGGCGCCACTCTGGTGGGGAGCAGGGGCAGCAGGCTCCCCCATTCCCAGGCCAGCCGAAGGGTAGCAGTCCGAATATCCAGCAACTGTTCTACTTAAAACGCCTGGCTTTCGGATAAACCAACTCAGTGGCAGACGGAACGCGCTGGCCCGATGTCTAACAGCCGCGGCTGACTGTCCTCCGGGTCGTCCTGCTTCTGCTCTGATTTTGATTTTATTCAAGGAAAAATGACGAAACGAAACCGAAACCGAAGCCGAAACCGAAACCGAAAAGTAAACAAAAACGTAACAACTGGCAGAGTAATTTCTGCGCCGAGACAAGGGGATGAATAATTAGATTTCTCAGTCCGAGTCCGAGTCGGGGGAGTCCCTGGTTCTCGGCCTAATTTCATTGTTTTTACAGTCAGTTTTGAATGATTCCTGGCCTGATTCCCCCATCCCCATCCCTCCCTTCTTCTGCTTCTGGCCGCACAAAGGACGTCAAATGAAATGAACAATTTGCCTGAATTTCTGTTCACCATTTCTCCCATTTCTCCCATTTCCCCACGTTTTCCCTCATTTTCATTGTATTTTTCTTGCTGCTTTTTTTCGCTGCTGCTTTTTTTTTCATTCTCCGCCTGTGTTTCTTATTAAGTTGAGCGACAGTTGTTTTTATTATTTTTATTGCCCCGGCCAAAGGCAAATCAAAACTGACTAATGGCATGCGAAAAACAATAAAAACCCTAAATGAAATAATGAGCCAGGGGACTAGCTCCTGGCAAGGTGGGGGAGGGTTCCATCGGCCACTTCGATTTTGTGGCCAGAGGATTGGAGAGAATGAAACGGAGTGGGAGCCCCATCCTTTCAAGGCCCTGTTGTTGGCCAGCAATTTTCCAATATTTTGCTGTCCCGATAAGGGCCACAAAACGCAACGTTTTGTATTTTACAGACATATATAGACATTAGTCAGTCAGTGCTGACATCGTATAAAAGTTCACAAGTATAAAGTATCAGCTTAACTGTAAAATTAAATTCGTTTTTCTATTGAAAAGCAATTCATTTTAACCAGTCCTCACTTTAGTTCGAGTTTCATCTGAAAATCGATAAATGTGAATCTAAATAAATAAGTTGATATTCTTTTACCCTATACATATATTCCCTATACCTCTGAAAGTATGCCTAAATCCATAAGCTAACTTGCAACAGTGGATCGCTGTTATAGCTGCTTTATATGAAATATAACAATAATATAAAAGCTTAAGCTTGGACTTACCCGCAATGGGGGAACACTTCTCTTCTCCTGCGAGTTTTCCAGTGAAACGAGGTTCCTTCGAGTTATCCATTAGTTGAGGTGGCAGTAGATGATCAGGTGATATTTTTGAGGTCGATGAGCACTTTCACTGACATTGACACTGACACTGACACACTGGTCTGAATAGTAGAAGTCAAAGACAGAGGGGGTTAGTGTGCGGATTGAGCCTGTATTTATAGTCCTCTGAGATCAGAGACAGATCGAGACAGAGCGAGAGAGATATAGAGACAGAGATTCAGATTCAGAGACGGAGAGAATCACAAATAGGTAGGGATTAAGAGAAACCGAAAACAGAGATTGAAAAACTCCGAAAAAAAGAGAGAGGTAGTTTTACGGAACACCTTAAGAAAGAGTTTGCTACGGAGAGTAGACCGACCGCCCATAGGGCCGTCTAGGGTAGTCTACAGTCTACAGAATATTATAAAATTTAAATCGCAAATCAGAAAATAAAAATGAAATAAAAATATAGTATGTAGAAAAATACTAAAATAAGAAAAAGAAACTCTAAGGACCACAGAATAACCTAACAAACTCAGAAAAATCTGCCAAATTGGCATCCCCAACTCGCTCGCCTTTGGATGATGCATGGTGACAGGGACAAGCAGCGCCCTTATCTGTCAACGATTCCCAGACTGGACACTGGCCACTGGCCACTGGTCCGCTGGACGGGATTCGGGTGGCGGCGGCAGAGCGAAGCTCTCTTTTTAATGTGATTATCTTGTAGCGTGCATGTCCATGTCGCATGTCTGCGAACCCGCTGCCCTCATCCCTCCTCCAGCAGATAACATGTATATACTCCCATCTCCCGGATTGAGTCGGGCAGGACTCTCAGTGAATTCCGGATTCCGGACATCTCTGGCGTTGGCTTATCGAACAAATTGACAGGCGGCGCGGGGGCGAGTGCCCAGTGCCCAGTGCCCAGCGCCCAGTGCCGAGTGCCGAGGGGTAAACTGTTATTCCAGCATCAGGCGATGATTAAAATGATGATGTCAGAGGCGAAAATAAAACAAAACAACAACGGGATGGAGTACAATTGGTACACAGGAAAAAAGTACATCTATTTGTGACAAGAAAGAGCTTAAAACAGATCAAGGCAAAGAGCAGGACTTTAAAAGATCTGAAAAGGCTGACGAGTTCCAAAATAAACCAGAATCTAGCCTCAGAGTCAAAAGTAAGTAGCGTCTTTTCGCTCTCTGTACACGGTAGACAGTCCCAGGTTCGGACAAGTGGCAAAACTCAACTTTTCACTTGACCACTTCAGACGGAACCCTGTTCCTGTAGTTCCTCTCCTCCGACATCCTTCGTCCGTCCAGTCCGTCCTGTGCCCAGTGTCCTGTGCCCTTGGGGGACCCCAGAGAGAGACAATGGGGCAAATCACTGGCCAGCACTGTCCTCCGCCGATCCAATCGAAACGAAGCCAATCCAATCCAGCCCAAGCACGAACATCGGGACTCAGCTCGAGAGCACTTGGCCATAAATTTATGACATTCATTAGAACGTCAGATTAAGAAATCTCCAGTCGAGCAGCTGACGCCAAAAAAAAGGAAGGGAAAGCAAGGAAAAAACAGGGCTGCTGCAGTAAATTCCCCCTTCGATTTTCAAATTTTCCACCGCCTTGTCAACGCAACAGGCTCAGGGGCACGAGAAGTCCAAGTCCAAGGTACATGGTAAGAAATAAAAAAGAAGGAAAGCCCAAATAGGCCAAGATGCAGCTGTGCTGGATTACTCCAGGAGACGGACTGAAACTGTTTGAATAAATTTGAATTTTCAATAGACTTCCTAATAGTTGTTGCAACGAATAAGAAAAGGTAATTATGGAATTTTTCTTCTCACAATCGTTAAAAATAAGCTCTAGTTGAAGAAGTCCTAGGTTTAGCTTTCCAAATTTGTGCAGTTTTCAGTTTCCAAGCCTTCCCTTTTCCGCTCAGTGCCGCCCAGAGGGCGTTCCCCCCCCAAAACCTGCACAATTGGAGTTCGAGATATTGAAAATGACTTTAAAGTCAGCCGCAGCTGTGTCCTCCTCTGGAGTTGCCTGGGCCTTCGTCCAGGTGGCTTTTGGTCCTGTGTTCCTTTGGGTGCCTGCCCTCGACTTCGGGGGGAGGAGAGCTTCATAATTAAGTATGCGGTTAGCACGCACACCGATGTGCAACCGGAACTGTGGCAGGAGCGGGAGCGGGAGCAGGACTAAACAGGACTGCCGACCAGGAGAGACGACGTACACAACTGTCACCGCTGCCAGTGGCAGTGCCTTTGGGACAGCTCGCGCGCCAGGATTTATGTGCACGACAAACAAACGACCACCGCAGGACAAGAAAGCGCTTAAGAAGTGCCCTTGCAGGGGGGTGGGAGCAAGCAGCAGGCAGCAGGCAGCAGGCAGCAGGCAGCAGGATCAGGAGCAGGAGCAGGAGACGGAGCAGCAATCCAAACAGCTGCGAGAGACAACAACGACGACTATCGACCAGCGACCAAGGTTGTTTTGGAAAACCAAGTTATTTAGCCACGAATCGAATGAAATGTCGCGTCCTCCTGCCTGGCGCCTCACTCCTGCGCCGCTCCTTGCTGCTCCCCTGCTCCCCCTCCTCACCCCATCTCTGGACTAAATGCCACCCGACATTTGGGACACATTTACCAAAAACATTTTACGTATTCAGAAGTTAAGTTTTGTTGCTTCGCTCGCGCCGCCAATGCGGTTCTTGTCGACTGCCTGGCTAAATCCCCGCTCCTTGCTCCGTCTTCCCCATCTCCATGCCCAGCCCCCCAAGGATACACCCCATACCCCACCCCCGTCCCCCATTTCCCTGCTGCCTCCTCAAGGATTGTGTTTGCATTTCGCATTTGGCTTTGCTGCTGCTGCGGCAAGTGGCAAGTTGTTGTCTTCATAACGCGTTGTAGTCGTCGTCGTCTCAGTTGTTGTTGGCTGGCTGGCAGTTCATAGCGAAACTTTAACAAAAACCCAGCAGGAAGGGCAAAAAATAGGAAACGGCGAAGAAAGCCGAGTCCTGACTAGGACGTTTCCCAGTACTAACGAGCACAAGGAAGGAACTAAACATTATGAAATATAAAATCATATCATTTCCTCACAATATGGATTTCGACTCTAAGAAGGTAATTCGATAACCGAAACTCCCACAACTGGAAGACCGATAGCTGGAGAACCGATTAAGGAGAATCGATAGCTGAAGAATCGTTTACTGGAGGATCGACAGCTGAAAAGTTATTAACCTGAAAGTTATTAACACTAAGATAATAGTACTAACAGAAAAGACATAAACAAAGCTAGCTTTAAAGCATCGATATTTCCTATTTAATATTAATATTATACATATATTAATAATATTTTTATATTAGTGCTATTTTTTGAGACAACAATAAAACATACCCTTTATCGTATATGGTATAGGGTACACCGAAAAAAAGCGCACACCATTTATAGTGGCGGCAAAGAAGGACAAGGGGTTGGGGCACCATTTGGGGTTAGGGCCATGATACCCGCAGACTGCGTAGGCCATTTAAAGGCGAGTGCTGTTGGGGCCAGAATTATGCTACTTGGAATTTAACAAATGCCAGGCGAGCGTCTCAATTAGCCAGACAATTCAACGCAGGAGGGGAGTGGAGGGCGTCGATGTGGCCTTTGTTGATATGCAGATTTTGTTCGCGATGATGTCTCTATATACGAGCCAGGAAATACATGCCCAAATATGTAAAGTACGGCTAAAGCAGACACTGAGACAAAAAAATGGGTTAAAAGGTTTGTACGGACTTCTCTGCCCTTTACTTGGACTTACTCGAAGATGAGGGTCCTAAAACTGGCTTGGATTCAAGTGTGGGACCCTGTCAAACCCCTGTGGAAACCCAGGCTCCCAAGTCTTCAAAGATCATTTCGCCCAGTGTCCGCTGTCGCGAATAGTCGAAGGAGAGGAGCGAACACACAATTCAAAACACATAAATATATTATATATACACACAAATACGCGTAACGACCTCATTAGCATAATAACGGTGAGTAATGGAAGAAAAATACCATTAAACAACACTTTATGACTTTCCTTCCCATACGACTCACTCGAGGAGGGGCGGTGTGTGCGGAGTGTGTGTGTAATGTGTGTAAATCTCGCCTTGTAGGCCCAGCGTGTGCAACGATGCCTAATCAACTGAACATTGAATTGCTGGCTCAAAAAAAGCATCAGCGGGGGAGGAAAATGAAAATTTAAGAGGCGGGAAATGATAAGATTCCTTCCACGCCAAAGGGAGAATCTCTCGTTCGCTACTGCTTGTACATTGCAGGCGAATCAAAACATAAAGCAAAGTAAAGATAGATATCATATGATCATATGGAAAATATCTCTCTGAGCGAAATCGTATCATTTCCTTCTTTACAACCCTTTTGTATTCCCTTAATTTTTCTTTAACAAAAATCCAGAACCAAGTATTGTCCTTAATAAACTTTAATTTTCTGGAACAACTTTCTCGGGTTACTTTCACTCCCAAGCTCTTGAAATTACTCGGTTAGAATCTGATTCAATTTAAGGCCTCGCCTTTAATTACCCAATTTCGTAGAAAAATCTCATCTGTTGTCAAAATGGAAATTGCTTAATTTCCAATGGAAATTTCACTCTTCTTTTTCAAGTCATTTATTTGCATTTTCCCCCCTTATTTGCTTTTTTTTCTTAGCGAATTTATGGGATTTGTGTTTTGTTTCAGCTTCTCGGGGCTGCAATAACATGTTTAAAGTATGTTAAATGATGCTGCGACCTCGGAAGAGCCCCCAAAGCACGGCACAGGGCCCAACTCCTGGAACAGGTCTCAACCCCTTTGTCCCTTTGGACAGATAAAAGTCGAGCGCGCGCGCCCCCAAGCCCAGGCCCAGGCCCGAAAAAGAGCGCTCCTTGTTTATTTAGGTCTAAGCTAATAAAAAGGCTTACCATCTCAATAAAAGTATTTAACACAAGCGTTTTACTACACTTGAACATTATTTTTTCTTCCTCAGCTGTCCTTTTTTCGCTGAGGAGCTTGAAAAAATAAAAAAATACTGGAGAAGGGATCCTGAGGGTTTCCCTTGCTCCTGCAGTCGCTCATCTTGGCCCTTTTTGTCTTGGCCGTCGTGCCCCCGTCTGGTGTATCGCTCACAAAGGAGCTGTGCAAGCTGGGAAGCTGGGAAGCTGGGAAGCTGGGAAGGTGGACCCCGGTTAAATCCCTTAATCTATGGAAATGCTACGCAATTACCACGACAAGCCGCTCCATGTGACGCGCTCTGGATGCTGATGTCTCGTCCCGCCCTGACCCTTTTTATGTTCGTTGTATATTTCATCCTTTTACGGTCACTGACGGTGGGACGTGGCTGGTGGCTGGTGGCCTTTTTTATATTCGGCAGTGTTTACACAACCAGTTACAAAGTGCAGAAGCCAGCCGGAGAGCAGGATCTGGACCTGAGAGTCCTTCTGCTTGGAAGACGCGACGACCCTCACGTACAGGGAGAGGGTCGCCGCCGCCTCGCAACAAATCAAATTTGCATACCAAGTATTATCGGTATCAGTTACTGGGGGAGCCGGAGATTGACACTCCATCGCAATCCCGAAGATATGGCGAGGCTCTGGGAGAGGGGACGACAGTTGACCGGCCCTGATATAGCGCAGGAGGACGGGTCATCAGAGATAGTCTTCAGTTTTTATATTTGCCATATGGTGTAGTGCTAGGATACGCTAAGAAATGAGCAAGTAAATAAGTAAGTTGTGTATGTAATATTTAAAACGAATTCCCAAGCCCCAGTGCACTGGCCACACCTGGGAAAAGGACCTGCGGCTGCTGGCCACTCAACTGATGGCTCCATCCATTAGCCAGGGCGCTCGTCAGTTGCAGGGCAGGCGAACTATGCAACAATAATTGCAATTCACTGTAATTATGATTGATTGATCCGAGGGAGGGGGAGGGATGGCCATCGATAATTGCGAAACTATGATGAGGAACCCAGAGGCAGCCACGGCGCCCTGCGCCCTGCGCCCCAGCCCCTGGAGCAGCGCTGTCAATGTCCGGCCGCTAATGATGAACTGGAAATGTGCCGCAAATGTGATTGAATCCACACAGAACTTGCCCCTTTCCGGCGCTGGCTGCCAAGGCAGCGAAATTAAATTAGAAATATGAAATGGAATTAGCAGCAAGGGGGACGGAGGAGGCTCCCACCCTCGAGGCAATCCGCACAGGAATAGCCATTGAGCAAATAATTAAATAATAAGCGAAAGCCGAATCATCGTACATTGGCAATGGCAACCTCGAGCTCCTGCGCCAGTTCCGGCTCCGGCTCCTGGTCCTGCTCCTGCTGCTGCTCCTGCTCCCTCGCGATTTCACCTGAACGTGCTTCGTGTGCTGCCTCTTATTACGAGCCACTCCTGCAGTCCTCCTTCCCCTCTCTGGCACTTGTAATTATGGCTAGAAAGCGGATGCCGAATGCCGAATTCCGAACTGCGAATTCCATTTTGGGCCAAGTAAAAGGCACCTCAATAACAATAAATCGATTCAAGTGCGCGTAATCGGGCAAATGTTATCCAATAATAAAAATAATAGCGCCACTTCAGGGCTTTTCGGGGGACAATAAAACAGATTCCGGAAGGAAGAGAAAAAAGGAAACCAAGAAACCCATTAGAGGGTAGCCCCAACCGAAAGATGCTCTTTAGGAATAAATAAAGTTGGGTGCATAAAGTCGAAATTACATTTAAAAAATATACAAAATTGAAATTTAATATTTGATTACTTCTGATTGGAATAAATAAATGCTCAGTTCCTAATCATAATTTAGGTTTGTGTTCTGCCTAAGAGTAATGAAAGCATTGAAATCAACGAAGTTTCCGTTTCAAATACCAGAAAATATTATTGAAATAAATTATTTTTGTGGTAGTTAAATACATTCAAGGAGTCATTTGACTTCTCGCTTAATTCCACGATGTTTCAGTAATAAATACCACCGTAAGTAAAATCTTGAAAACTCCAAAATATATGCTTAAAATTCTTTCAGGGCAAGAATAAGGCTTAACCCTATATAGCATGGCAAAAAGGGAGTTCCTTAAGTGGTCCTCTCCCGCCTATTTCTTCCTCAGCGATTTCAATGAGCGGCAAATCAAGTGCAAGACCATTTAATAAGGACGGTTTGGCCGGGGATCAGGTAATCCTGGCAGCGGAATAACGAGCCCATTAAAGCCACTCACCTGTGTGGGCCTCGGGAAGCCGAAAGCGCGACGACGTCGTTTGGCAATTCCGCCAATTTTGCGACAGTTTGCCGCCGTCATCAACAAGAGATCAAGTTGCCATTGAACCGCCGACGTAGAGGATGTGGAGGATGCGGAGGACGCTGATGATGGGGCACGACGCACTCGAACGGAAATCGAATTGAGCAATTGTAAATGTGTGCCTGCTGCCGATGATTTGCTTCCAAATGATTTGATTTCAATTGAGTTGAAATCAAGGCGAGCCGCAGTCATTTCCCTCGCCCTCGCCCTCGCCGCTTAATATCCACTTGATTTCTTTGCAAGCAGGCTTGGCTTTCTGGCGACATATTGTTGCCGTGTCTCCTCGCTGTCTGTGGGGTGACACACGTCGAAAATATTTACGCAATTCGAAGGGGACATTGTCTGCAAAGGAGTATTAAAATAGGTTAGCTTCCGTTATTTATTTGAAACCTAAATCTAGCGTGTTTATGGGAAAATCTCTATAATGAAAATGCTAAATTTGAACAACATTTTGGTTGCTCTTAGGAATAATTTCAATATATATTTTTGACATTTCCTATTGCTTACAAGTGCCATTAATATTTGTATTCTTCTGTGCAAAATTTCCTTACTGTGTAAGCAGAAACCGCGAGCATTTCGAACGCGTCGCCGCCGCCGCCTAATGAATTTCGTTTCAATTTTGTGAAAACGGCAAAACAATTTATAAGCCGTGCGGCACACACACATCAGCGGCACTCACACCCGCACCACGCACAGAGTTGAGGTGTTGTTTATAGTGTTTGCGGTTAATTAATTCACATTTACACCTGTTGGCGGCAGCATGCAGACGGAGTCAGCCCTACTTTTCCCCACTTTCCCAGCCATTTCCATTTCATTTCCATCTAATGTTCACTTCATATGCTGCAAATAAACTTCAATGAGACAACGAGACAATGAGGACAACTCCGGCAGGATACCTTAGGCACTGCCTATGGCGGAATAAAATAATTAATAAATTAATTGCCGTGCGGCGAGTGCTTTTGAGGGAAGTTCAATGGCTGGCTGCGAGTACATTTTAATCGATTGTATCAAGAGCGCTTCGATATTGAAGAAGAAATATAATATTCGATAATATATAGCTCTTTGGATAGCAAAGAAGAGCACATTTTCATGACTTGTACTAATACCTTTTCCGGATAATTTCTCCTGATTTGATATCTGGGAA
Source organism: Drosophila bocqueti (assembly GCA_018151655.1). Classification (NCBI taxonomy): domain Eukaryota; kingdom Metazoa; phylum Arthropoda; class Insecta; order Diptera; family Drosophilidae; genus Drosophila; species Drosophila bocqueti. The sequence goes on from JAECXF010000311.1 coordinate 3,598,172, forward strand.
ATTGCTAAATGTCCTTTTAATTTGCAATTCCTCCATTGACTTTAATGCCAGCAGCTTGCAGCTGGAGGGCGCTAGCCACTCCTGCGTCCTTCGGCTAATGACTGGGGCAATGCCAAGGTGTTGACAGTTCTCGGTTGAACGACACCGAAGGGGCGTTGATTAAGAGTGCAGAAAGGGGGCGTTGCTCGCCTGAGAGTGAGTGTGTGCTGCTGCTGGTCCTGTTGTTGCTGTTGCTGTTGCTGTGGATGTGGCTGTGTTCCTGTCAACGTCATTAACAAGAGCGAAGGCCAGGACAAAGCGGGCTGGACTCCAGCACATTAACCAAACCGAACCGAACCCCACCCATGTGTGATGACCCCCAGCTGAGGTTGACCCAACGCGACACCACCACCACAGCACACCGAGGCAACCCCCCGCTTTATCCGCACACCTTCATAGGTTCTCAGAGCGCAACAGGCGACGGCAGGCGTTAATTACAAAATAAACTCCTGTGTGATTGTGACTCGGACATGGGTGGCGGTGCGGCGCATTCGCTCGAGAGGGGGACTAGGGCGTCTGCCTGGGGGTTGGGGCAAGTCATTATGGCTGCGAATGACCCGCCCAAAGCACACATTTGCGTCGCCTCGCTGACCGGCAGGAAGTGACGGGACAAAATGCCGGACCAGAAGGCGCTCGACGTACCAGGAGATGTCCTGTAATTAGCTCATTCAATGGGAATTATATACGAAAGTAATGTTTTATTTTATTTATTTAGTTAATTACTTGCCTATTTATTTTTTGTTTAATCTGGATTTAAATATGCTGCTTTGAATCTATGAAAATCAAAATAAATAAAAATGTTCAACTCCTTAAAATGTTCAACTCTTACTTTCCCTTTGGCTCTCCGCTTTGTAGTTTCAAATAAACAAATGGGAAATGGAAAAACAATTACTAAAAAATAGCTTCATTTTTGGAATGATGTTCAAGTGGCAGTTTTCAGTTTACTTTTTAAGCTACACCATCTGCAACATACCCAAATCGAATATACTCTCGAACCCGCTACAAGCAATGGGTAGAAAAAGAGCAGAAGAGCTGCTGGCTGGACGACGTGCTTCAAAGCGTTCACATATGCCCAAGTGCGAAGTCCTGCAGCTGGGGGAGGATGAAGTGGTGGGCAGCAGGACTACCCAGCGGTCGCCATTTAGCGGCGTGATTTACTGCGGTCAACCAGAGAGCGCGCGCGACCTCCAAGCTGCCCAGCCACCCAGCCACCCGGCCAGCACATCCCACCTGCAGCAATGAAAAGCCACCCCCACCGCTGGCACTGCCAAACCCCCTGCGGCTGCCCTCAAATGACCAGCCGCCTCCCCTGGCATAATAATGTTTAATTTGAGGTAAATACGTTTTTTGTTCCCTGCCTTTTTGGCCCGCTGCGAAAGCGGAAAAGCCACTGCCGAGTGAGTGCATTAAAGCCCAGTCTTTGGCCTCCTTCCCGGGTGTCCCAAATAAAATTAAGCACTTGCCAAACACAGAAGGAGCACAGAACTGGAGAGCAACCAGGAAAATTCCAGCAAGGCAAGGAAAGTGCCTTCGACTCGGACTCTGACTCGGACGCGGACTTGGCCAAGATCCATTGGGGGCCAAAGCGCTAATTGAAATTTGTTAAGCTGCACAACTGCAGCCGGAGGAATGGAGGATATCGCCGAGGGTGAGGGTATTGTCAGGCATTCCCTTTGTCCGATGCTGTGAAAAGGCTTCAAAAGGCACCAAAAACCAACAGGAAAAAAGAAGAAAGTATATATAAAAAAATACAATATAATACAAAGAATTCCCATGGACACTGGGGCTAGACGACGACCATCACGGATCGCAGCGAGGCGGAAAAGGAAGCGGATGTCGCGTTGGCCAATGTTTCTGCTTCTGTATCTGAGTCGGAGTTCCCTGTGTTCTCGGCTGGTGAATGGAATCCATCAGGGACATTCCGTGGACGGGGTCCGGACTGAGCCGAGGCGAAACATGTTTGTTGTGTGTTGTCCAGTCCATCTGAGGATGGAGATGGAGCGGCGACAAAGGATTCGAGAAGGACGGAAGAGGGGACCCTGCCTGCATGGATATGGTCACCTGAACATGCGGAACATTTGCATGGTTATTCGGGATGAGTCAGGATACAATACGAAGGGTGCAGAGTAGAACATTTTATGCTTATATTAATGAAATATCCATGAAATATCTTTAAATCGCTACGTTATGCAGGCAATTTGACTCAGCTAACTGTATTTCTGGACAAACAAGTAATGTTAAAGGTTTTAAAATAATGATTAGATGGAATTTACTTGCTTTAAAGGGCTTTAGTGGAGAAACCTGAGTCGAGTCATCGCTTGTGCGACTTCATCTTGCGGCATCATATTCCGCATATGTAAGCCACAGAGACCATGACAGGCTTCGGCTCGTTTTTGGCCTTTCTTCTACATATTTTAATTTAATTATTAAAGCACAGCAGTGGAGGGAGGTTGGGTGCTCAGCAACAGCTGGGCAAAGAAATCGAATGGCCTGCCAAGTCGCCTGCAGCAATAACCACGTACAACTCACCAGGACTTCGGTGTGTAGGATGCAACTATGATTCGGCTAATGGAGGAACTAAGGTCGTCCTGCTCCAGTTGCTGTTGTTGCTGTTTCCTGTTTGGCAATCGCAATGCCGAAATCAGGAAGGGGGGGAAATTCGCGACGTCGTCGTCTGGATTCTTTGCTTTCGCAGGGTAGCAAGGACATGACCCGAAAGGTCAGCTAAGCAGAGTCTAGGGGAAAAACTAACCGATTCTATGCAAATGGTAAGTAAGAAATTTCTTCTTCAGATCATAATATCTCTATTAATCAACTGCTGTAACAGTAGTCCCTGGATTTCGATCAAATGCGCCCTTTCTGTACATTTTTAGGGGGTATACTGACAATCGTGCCCGAGACCAAGAACCCCCGGCATTTCTTGGCCAATTTGGCAAAGTGTTTTGTGGCCCAAGCCCACGACATGCAGCGGCAAAAAACACAAAATAAAGACGAGAGTTGGAAATATATAAACACAAGCAAGAGGGGCGAAAAAAACCGAAAATATTCGCAATCGACAGGCGCAATAAAGTCAGGTTTTTGGCGCTGCCTGTCGGTGCCTGGCACTTGCGGCTGGACGGCCGCCGTCGCCGCCGCCGCCGACGGAATATTGTTAATTTGCGGTGGGCGTGGCAATGATATGCAGGTAATTGGTTTCGCCTTTTTGTTTCCACATCGCCGCTGGTTGCCCCGGACAACCCGCCGGGGGTTGTCTTTTTTCCACCTTTTTCAGTTGGCTTTAAGGAGCTCCAGCCATAAATCTGACACGCACTCCTGGTACACCTGGCCGAAAAATCCCAGGTAGCTGCAGTCGAAAAATGCAAATGAGCGGCCAAAAACCGAGCCCGAGAAGCTGGCGAGAAGAAAGCGGCGACACAGACAGCAAAGATCCCCAAGTGCCTTAATGAAAAGCAACAGCAGCAGGAGCAGCAGGAGCAGCAGCAAGGGCAAACGCAGACACACACGCATGGGGCAAGGACGAAGGACGAAGGACTGAGGATGGAGGCCAGAGGCTAGAGGCAGGTCCCAGCACGGAGCAGAAATGGGAGCTTTGCGTTGTCGGCGCTAATCCTCATTTAATTTTAAAGTTCGAAGGTGTTGAAGATAATTTTTGCACCACCCACACTAATACACATGGCTGCTGTTCATTACACTGAGCCAAAAGGCTATTGAATTCAATTATGAAATATTTAAATCAATTCGAAATCAAGTCCTGATCTGTCTACAAGCATGTTGGAAAAAATAGCAGCCTTAATAATATTTGTGACACACTTTCTTGCACTATTTTCAAAATGAGTCACTTAGACCTTGACTTAAGAATGAAAGGCTTTAGTTTCCAGTCAAAAAATCTCATTAGCACTAATTTGAGCAAGATTCTTATTAAACAAATTAACAAATTGTTTATTAAACCCATTGCAAGGTTTGTTATAGTTGAAAACCTTACTACATTATTTATAATCTTCAATTGTTTCTACTAACTCATTGCAAAGGTTTATAAAGCAAAGTTAAAATATAAAAAGTTATTTTTCAATTAAATGATTTAAATAATGTACTATAATATACAAATATTAAGTATTACATTAAGTATTTAACATTCTTCCTGCAAGTGTATTGCAGCTGCCTGATTGCGTTATTTTCTCTCTACTTAATTTTTTTTTCTTTTAATTTTTTGCCATGTGTATGGCAACCACAAAGAGCAAAACGGTAGCGCATTTTCCCAGGTTTTTCTCCAGGTTTTCCCTAGCTTTTGCCAGGAGTGGCAGAGCCAGCAGCACATTTATAGAGTGTTCGCACATAAAAATATTTTATGGCGCGCTTTCCTCTCGAGAAAAAGGATTGCAGACGACGACGGCGATGGGGCTCGCCTTGGATGAGATGAAGTGCAGGAGGAGAGGTGGGAGGGTGGGGCTGGGGGTGGCTAAGTGGCGTTACCGTTACCGCACATCGCCAGATAAAATAACGGTGCCAGACATTGTCTTATGAATAAATTGTTATGGAAATCGAATTAATGAACGCTGTGGCGCACAATGGCGGAGAGTGTGGCGACCCCCGAAAGGAGTCCAAGGAGCTCCAGCTTCCAGCTTTCAGCTTCCAGCTTCCGTCTGGCCTGGTCTCCGGGTGTGTGTGTGTGTGGCTGGGTGTGTGTTAGCGTGCCAGAGGTTAATACCTGAGCTTATTTGTCTAACTCTTTCGCCTCGCCCTGCGCCCTCCTCGGCGCTGCGTAATTTAATTATGCGTTCACTTTGCCAGCAAATCCCACCTCCCCGACCTCGTCCTAGTCCCAGTCCCAGTCCCTGTCCCTGTCCCTGTCCCTTAGCTGGATTTCTTATCTCAAATGTCGAGTGTCTGCACCGCAGTTTCTCCCCGTGTGTCCTGGGTGTGTGTGGGCGGCATTAAATTGCAGCATTTAATCGAATTTTCATCTGATGCCAACTCATAAAATCGAGCTTAAGGAGAGCCCCACACTGCGTCTTCATTTTGCAGCCTTTAAAGCCTATTTTGTATATTCAAAGTTAATTTAAAGTCATATTTAAACGCATAACTTTTCAAAGAATAACAAATATCTGTGACCCAGGGATCTGCCATTTAGCTGCAAATTAGACCTCAGGTAGACTTAATTACGTGCAGCTGCTAAGTTGCAGTTTAAGTAACCCAAGGACCTCCTTCGGTGTCACTTGCGGGACAAACAATGCACCTTGGATGGGAGGGAAGCGGTGATGAAGCAACAACAAAAGGCATTGATATCTTGGGGACATCGGCATCAAACTTTCTCGATTTTTCAACTCGAAAATCGAGTAGACAGGCGAAAATGAGCCACGGCTTTAGATTCCTCTGTCCCCCGTCCACCGTCCTCCCTCCTGCCAAGCCCCCCCTTTGCACTTGAGCAGATAAAGGACTTCCCAATGATACTTTGAAATCAAACACGATGGTGGGGATAAGGATAAGGCGAGCAGCCAGGATTCGGGCACCGGGAGGCGGGCTTCGGGAGTTGGGAGTAAATGAGCAGCGGCTGGCGGCGACCTATTTGACACACGGCTGGGAAATTAAAAAGCCAGCAACGACGACGAGGAGGAGGGGGTCTTTTGAAGTTTCACGCCGTAATTGTCACGGAAAATGTTGCCACGGACAACGCAGACACGGCCCGAGTCCGAAACCCTAATGAGATCTACAGCAACATCTTAAATGTGTTTCTAGTCAGTGCAACTTTAAGGATAATCTCAAAAGGGAATAATACGAATTTATACATAATAGATTATAAATTATAAATTATAAGTACTTGTACGTGGATCACCTATTAAAGCCTTCCTGCAGATTGGAGTTATTCCTCCCTCCAATCAGATGTAGTTGCATCATCAGCAGCATCCTCTCTCTGTGTTATTTGAATTTTATTATTTATTTATTATTCAGGCGATTATTTGTATTTTAGGTGGAGGTTAAATAAATTACAATTTCAAGATAAGTTAAGCATTTTATTCTTGTTCGATTTGCTATGTTTTCGCTGACATATGGGATTGGAGTCTTCCCATCAAGACTTGCCTTCATTCCGAAGCCGCATCTGCATATGTCGCGCCCCGAGTTTAAGGACTCGCAGCCAGGACATTTGGCTTTTGCCTGCTGGATGCGAGTGCGTATGCCTGTGCGCGGGTTAAAGCTAAATGGCCCATGGAACACGGCAGACGCTCCACTGGAGACGCTGGATAAATGGATGGGGCGAGCTGGCGATGGACGGACGCGCAGATGGATGGCTTCGAAGGGGTTCGGCCGCGCGCTCTCCTCTAATGCAATTGATGTTCCTCACAGCCGGGCTGAGTGAGGCATTGAGGCGGCAACCTAATAAAAAGGAACGAAAACAACTTGTTTTCCAATTTTACAATTTAACAAGTTGCCATTAGACGACTACGACGACGACGTCGCCTGGCGCAAGTCGTTAGTCCTCCATCCTCCATCCCCCTCCTCCATCTGCCGCCCGCCAATCCTTTTCTGGCCTGAGCCGCCGCTGAAACCAAACGGCGGCCAAAGAATTCCAAAGAAAATCGACTGCTATTGGATTCCAGGCCCTGCCGGGCTCAAAGGCTTACCGGAACACACAAATAAAATAAAATAAAATCAAGCCAAAAAGCCAGCAGAAACAGAAACAGAAATAGAAAAAAAACAGAGCACCCAGAAAGCACACCAGAGCCCAGAACATTTTTCTCGGGGCGAGCGTACAAATTTTTCGAATTGTTCGCTGGAGACTAATAAAATCAACGACGTGGAACTTCAAGCCGTTCCCATGGACCAGGCTAAATTCGGCGGGGCTGGGGGGCAGAGGAAGCACCCAAAGCAGCCGGCGGAATACCAGAGACAATGAGTCGTAGTCGTAGTCGTCGCCGGCGACGTCTCTCACATGCAGCCCAGCGGCAGCAGCACCCACAGCACCGGAACCGAGCGAATGGCTCACCGAATATACGATACCCGGCACATCTCACTCCTTTCTATCCTTCAGAAGGAAGTAACAAGGATCTCGAAATATATATATAAAATATATAAACCTTTTGATTAAATGGATCAGTTAGGAATCAGCCTTCCTTGGGTGCTACTTTAAATTTTATTTCAAGAGTTAAATTTACAGAGAATCTGAGTGGAATTTCCTTTCGCGGAGATCACTAGGTATTCGCACAATCAGGACCAAAGCCCCACAGGACCAAGCAGGCGAAGAAAAATGAAAATAAAATCAAAAAGGAAGGCAACTTTGGTGAGCCGACGCTGGAATACTCTTGGAGTTGGAGTGGAGCGTAAATTTCAAAATTACAAAAGATTAATATGCATTTTTTTGTAAAATATTTTGTTAACCACGGAAAGCCTTCTGACTGACACAATTCTGTGCTTCTGACTGAAATTATAATACCCCGAAAGGAGTATTAAAATTTAAAGATTTATCCATAATTTTATAAGACAATTTTTGGAAAAATCAAATCTTAAAAATGTAATAACTAAGTTAAAAATACATTAATTGGAATTCGGAAAACAGTCCCGAGTTAGTATTTATAAGGCTAATAAAACTGCATACTGAATTTCAATTTATTTTAAGATTGATTTTTTTTCATTTTTTTTTTTTACAATTTCCAAAATTTAACAATGAAAATTTCGAAAAAATTTTAAAATTTTGAAATTCTACCAGAGATGGCTAGATCGACTCGGCTGTCGATGCTGATCAAGAATATATATGATTTATAGGGTCGGAAACGACTCCTTCACTGAGTTTTGTGCTTCTGACTGAAATTATAATACCCCGAAAGGAGTATTAAAATTTAAAGATTTATCCATAATTTTATAAAACAATTTTTGGAAAAATCAAATCTTAAAAATGTAATAACTAAGTTAAAAATACATTAACTTGAATTCGGAAAACAGTCCCGAGTTAGTTTCTATAAGGCTAATAAAACTGCATACTGAATTCCAATTAATTTAAAAAATTTTTTTTTTCAATTTTTTTTTTTTTACAATTTCAAAAATTTAACAATAAATATTTTGAAAAAATTTTAAAATTTTGAAATTCTACCAAAGATGGCTAGATCGACTCGGCTGTCGATGCTGATCAAGAATATATATGATTTATAGGGTCGGAAACGACTCCTTCACTGTGTTTTGTGCTTCTGACTGAAATTATAATACCCCGAAAGGAGTATTAAAATTTAAATATTTATCCATAATTTTATAGGACAATTTTTGGGCAAATTAAATCTTAAAAATGTAATAACTCAGTTAAAAATACATTTATTTGAATTCGGAAAACAGTCCCGAGTTAGTATTTATAGGGCTAATAAAACTGCATACTGAATTCAAATTAATTTTAAATTTAAATTTTTTTCATTTTTTTATTCACACTTTCAAAAATTTAACAATAAAAATTTGGAAAAAATTTTAAAATTTTAAAATTCTACCAAAGATGGCTAGATCGACTCGGCTGTCGATGCTGATCAAGAATATATATGATTTATAGGGTCGGAAATGACTCCTTCACTGAGTTTTGTGCTTTTGACTGAAAATTTAATACCCTGAAAGGAATTTTAAAATGACTCCTTCACTGTGTTGCAAACTTCTGGCTAAAATTATAATACCCTGCAGGGATATATTTATATAGAAAGAAGGACCAGGAGAGCCGTGAACCAGCCAAAAGTTATTAAACAGTTAAGCGGCGTCGCACGTCGTCGCGTTTTGCGTCGGACAAGTCTGAGATTTAGCGGCTAGCACATACAGACATGCACATACATCCCCATAAAACGATGCACGTATCCACCGGGGAAGAGTTAAGTCCTGGTCGCGGTCGTGGCCCTGGTCCTGGTCCCGGTGCCTGGTCCAGGGCCTTTGTTTGTTGCCAGGTCGAAGACGCAGCCAACGTTGTCTAATTTATATTTAGCCATGTTGCCAGGGGAATGGGGCCAGGGACCTGGTCTAGGCCAGTTCCAGAGGATTGGGGACTACTCTTGTAGGCCTTAATCAGCCGGGGCCGCCATTAATAAATCAGAGTCATTAAAAATGCAGCTACCAGTGAATGGGAAAAAAGGCCAGCGAGGCAAAGTAATAGAAAAAAGCCCAGGGACCGAGGAATTTCAGCAAGGAATTGGAAATACTCTATCTCAACGTTGGCAAGGAGAAAGTGTAAAAGAAAACCTTTAATGTGAGTGATTTTGATCTCTAAACATATTAAAATCGAAATAAGTCCTCTTGATAAATTCCCAAAGCAAATATCGTAGAAATCCCTTCATGATGCCCCAACAGATATTGAGAATATATTGTAAATTAGTCGCAAATTGGATCCCGGGACACATGGAGCCGGCTGAGAGCGCAGAAGAATACAAATTGGAAATCGAATGAAAAGACGAGGCTGGCCCTAAGCTGTGGCCAGGATTTTGAAAGGCGTTCGCATCCCGAAAGATGCTCGCAGGGGCCAGCAGCTGCCGGACGGGCGGTATATCCATTCATTAAGCAGCCAGGCAGCCAGCACACAAAGGGACACTTTACAGCCGAATGAATCTAATTAAAATGTAATTATAAATGTAACCATTAAGCGGAAGTATCCGCGGGATACCAGCCGGCCCTGAATCAGATTTCGAACGCCCAGAAACGAATCTCAATCTCAATCTCAAGCGGAGCAAGCGAAATGCAAAATAATGAGAATGAAAATAAAAAATTAGAAGCGACAAGCAGCAAACCCCTTAATCATGACGCCCTAGCGCCCTCGATTTATGCCCGAGACGTTTTCCTTTTTATTTTCTTTTTCCCCCGCATATTTTCCTATTTACTCTTTGTTTTTCCTTATTCTTTTCGCACTTAAAGCTATCTAGGAGAGAGTGAAATTGATCAGAGCAATCAGAGTTTAGAGGGGAATATACAAAGGTAACTAAAAGGTCTAGATTTGAGAGCTCTTAAAGCATAATTACCTATTTATTCACTCTATATCTTAGCATATGCTGTTATTTTTTATGTATTTCCTGGACTCCTTAAAGTTATGCCCCCAAAATGTATAGCATTTCGGGTGTTTTGGTATGCAAACGAAGGGACATGGGACATGGGACACAAGACACGGACACGGACACGGACACGGACAGAACACAATTTGCTTTTGGCTTGTGTACAATAAAACTAAACTTAATGAAATTTAAGACCCGCACACATGGGGGCGTGGCAAGTCTTGGGCCAAAAAGTTTGCAGCGAATGCCAGCAGGGCAGCCAGCTGGGCAAGGAGATCCCAAGATCCAGTCTCGAGTCTGTATCTTGCGTCCTCCTGTCTCCGTCTTGCACTTCCCAGAAACGTTTGACCTGCACACAACACCCGTGTCCGAGGTCCTTGTTGCTGCTGCTGCTGCTGTTGTTGTCCTCGTAAGCCGGCTCTAAGTGCGTGTCCTGGTCATGTAATCGCATTTCAATTTAAAGTCATTCATTCAGATGCTGGCCAAACAACAGAGGAAGGCCGAGGCCCAAGACGCACAACGCACTGCGTCTATGGGTGGCTTAAGAAAATTGAAAATTCCATGGCATACGTGGACGGGGATGGAGCCAAAGATGAGCCATGCCAGGTCAGAGAGTCTTTCCAGAAACTATCGGGAAAGTGAGACAAATTCCAAGGCAGGCGAAGGTTAGGTAATTTCCATCTACCCAATCTATATTCAGGATTTTATTCAACACTGTTCCTAAGATCATTCCCTCCATTTTTCTTTGAGACTTTCTTATAGTTTATGTATCGTTGATATAAAGTTTCTATAAACTACAACTTATACAAAGAAATTCGATAAGTAATGCGATAAATTAGATTAATTTATCAGTGTAATTTTTATAGTTTCCTATAGTATACATATATCGTTCATGTATATATAATTGATTAAATTGAAGGAAATGTAAGCTAATCCGATAGGCAATATTTCAATTAATTTAATAATACCCAGGGTTTTATTCAACAAATAGACACGAGTTTTATTATACTATCCACCTAGTAATTGTTCTTAATTCTGGCGATATAATTTGTGTTTAGCCTTTGCATCACTTTTTGCTAACTACTGTTTATCGGCGCCCAGCCATCTCTAGCACATGTATGAGGATTTTGTGCTTCCTATAGTTTGCATGTGGCTGGGAATAGTTTGACACTTGCAATGCACATAAATTTTGGACACTGTCCACTGCTGCTGACCGACCTCTCGACCTCCCAGCTCCCTGGGAAAAAGCACCCCTTTTTTCGGCATTCTGGGGGCAGAAATGCAGCAAAGTCGTAAAGCGCTTTTAAGCACACAAATTAACCACAGAACATGGCACAGAGAATAATCTGCCGAAGCCGAAGCCGAAGCCGATCCCAACCCCCATCCGCATCCGCATCCGCATCCATTCTGTTTGTCTATTTCGTTGTTTATTTGTTTTTGTGTGCACTCAAGGATTTCTAAGAACTTTAACTTGCCAAAAATGTGCACACACACACAGGGGGACGGAGGTCCTTGTGTGTGGACCCAAGGATTCATTTGCACTGGGGGCTGTCTTGGGGAACTTCACATTGCGCAGTGACCATTAACGAATTTTCAACTATGTACATTCCGCTTTCGACTATAACTGCTGTCCAGGACACTCCCAGGACACGGCAGGCGCACGCATGACTGCCCCGGCCTGGGCCTTTGGCTTCGCTTTGTGTGCTAAGATCGTTCGAGGAAATTAATATTCCACTTCTGGCACTTACTTACGCTCCGTAAATACTGGAGCACCCTCAGGCGCGCCCCCGACCGCCTCAAAAATAAAATATATATATAAATATATAGTATATATCGCTGGCTCCCTGAAAAATGCATAATCACTTCATTAGCGAGACAGAAAAGAGCAAAGCCGAAGCCAAAATAAAAAAAGGCAAAATGGGAGGCGAGGAGCGATGAGCGAAAAAAAATGCGCAGAGAAGGCAAGTAAATTACGCGTTTCCCACAGCGGCGCCCACATCAAAGTGACCAGCTCCCAACGCCCCACCCTATGGCATCAGTGGTGCATTCCCCAAAGAACTCGGCCATCTCACAATTAGACGCACAAAGTCAAACGTCAACAAATTATAGCCACATGGGCGGGCACATCCCAAGGCCCGGGCCCGGGCCCGGCGAGGGGCTTTTCCCAAATTAACAAACACAGCCATCAAGTGAAATTTTCCTTTTCTTTTCCACTAAAGAAAATATGAGGATGTAAAATGTAAAAAAGAAAATAATAATAAACAAACACTGGAAAAGCAATTAAAAGCTTCGCCTCTTGGTTAATATTTATAAAAAATATAAGTTCGGAACAGTTTTTAAAGTCTAAGCTGAGTGCTACTTCTTACAGATATTAATTAAGGGGGGTTTCTACCTTGTGTGGTCGAAAAAATGTGCTTTTTCAAAAAATTTTTTCTTGGAATGTATTGAAGATAGACACTTCTAATTTTTTTCAGGTGTATATACAAGTTTATTGTTTAAGTAAAAAAAGTTTCAAATGGAAATATGCACAGGGGAGGGGGAGGGGCATTGAGCAATGGAACGCCTTTTTACGCTTACGGAAGTCCTGCTGCTGCCCCAAAGGATCTGAAACACAAAAATTAAATATATTCTTACTTTGTATACTTTTGCGCATGGCTGGTACCAGAATTGCGAAAAAGAATGAAAATTGAAAAACTTATGCGATTTTAAATGAAAAACTCGATTTTTACGCACTTTTTTCGACATTCATTGTTATATAAAATGAAAAATATTCAATATTTTTTAAAGATTTTGGTACCAGCCATGGAGAAGCCTCTAATACACGATACTTTAAAATTTCGTAACGATTGCTCAACTCGTCTGGCTTGAATCACTTCCGCAAGGTCAAAAAATGTCGTTTCGAGTAAAACGCGTTTGAAGTTTTGCTTCAGTACCTGTTTTAAGGTGTAGGTGCTCCCTGTTTTAAGGTGTAGGTTCCGTAATTCTTAAGATAACCAATTGAAATTTTGGGAGCGGACTCTAGAAACATATATCAATCCAAAAATGCAAAAAAAAAAAATTCGATTTTTTCGACCACACAAGGTAGAAACCCCCCTTAAGGCTTTCAAGTAAAGAAAGTCCTAGTTTCCCTCTCATTCGCTTCTCGGAAAGATCGCTTTTACATGTATTTGTCTCTCTCTTTCTCTCTCTTCTCCCTTTTTCTGTCTCGCTCTCCTCCTTTTTCACTCTCTATTGAGCGAAAGAAGTTATTTTCGGCTACTCTTTGAGAGAGACTCTCTGAATACAAATTTCGCTCTCTTGAAGTCGCTTGCTTTTTGGAAAGATCGTTTTTAATGTATTTCTCTCTCGCGTCTTTTTCCACGCTTTGTCTGCAATGTACAAGCTGGAACGATTTTTAGCTCAAGTTAATATTATCTACAAACTTTAAAGAAATTAGGGAAAATGTATCAAATTGTTGGAGCTTTTTTTTGTTTTCGGTGCAGGACTAGCTGACGGTTGGGAGGAAGGGACACAGACACATGCCAGCTCCACCGCCGAAGCCCACCCAAGACATGGGGCACTGATTTGCATTAATGGACGCTTGAGTGATTCCCCGCTTTCCTGCCCATCCTTTTTGTGTTGGGTCTCCGGTCCAGCAGCTGTCGACCGAGGGCCTTAATTAATTAAGTTCACATGACCAGAGAGAGCGAGCGGTGGGTGGGTGGAACTTGTGGGTGGAAGTGGGAGTGGGGAGTGAGAGTGAGAGTGGGTTCAGGGCCAAGACCGCCTCCGATCGAAGTGCAATCGATCGATGGAAGGCCTTCTCGTTTGTCCCTCATTACACGCAAATTACTTTGTTTTATTTTACTTTTCCTTTAACCAACAGAAAAAAAGGGAATTTGAAGTCATCAAAAAATAACTTGCAATGAGGGGCGGAAGGTTATATGTTCGGGAGACGCAGAAAGGACTGGCCGAGATGCAAAACAAATGCCAACTAAATCAGTCCGCCGTCCGGAGTCCGTTTTCCGGACATAGAGCCACCCCTTGGAACCGTTATCCGGGACTACTGACTGACCAAACGCCGGACACGGCAACAGTTCCTTTTCGTAAAAAATAGAAACGGTCTCCGGCTTGGCTTTTTATTATGCTCAGAAATCACATTAAAAGGCAAACTCAAATATTTTAATCAGATTTTCGCAAAAAAGGACAAACACACCCGTTCGTCCTTCACCGCCCACCCTTTATCTCCTTCTGTTCCCCTTCCCCACACATATATGCATTTAAAACAGCAGCTTCGCTTCCTTTTTTTCCCTCCCAGTGACATTTTAATTTTGTTACCTTGCCAAAGTTGGGCATGCCAGCAGATACTGAATAGGAGGATCGATTTTCAGGAATTCTTCGTATTAAACATTTAAGTAAATAAGCTATAAATAAAACTAAATTAATTGAAGGATGGGATTAAGAAGTAATAGAAAATAATAAATGAATCCCAAACTAATATTTGATTCTATTATTTTGAGTAATTAAAAGAATAAAATGAATTTCTTATTAAATTAGCTTTTTTTATTCTTCCAATGAGCTCCTTTTATTTTCGGGGTATTTCCCATTCGACAGACGTGTCTATACCTCCGAAATCATTCTCCATTATTCAAGGACAATGTGTGTTAATGTGCGTCAACGCAGGGCTCTCCTTCACCCATGGTCCACAGGCTGTGGACTCGCTCCCTTGGTCCTTCTGGGTTGTTTGAGACCAAAAGCCGAAAGCCGTCGAAAGGAAATGGCCACAGCTGTTCCATTCATGCATTGGCTCGTTGTCTCGTTTGCCCCTTTCACTGTCCAGGTTCAGGTTCGAGTCCAAGCCCAAGTCCCTGCCCAAAGCCAGCTTCCGTTTCGGGGGCGTGCCAGGTCCAGCTGTCCGAAAAAGTAGCAACAGCTCAAAAAAATACCACCGAACGAACCCCTTTCCCATCCTTTGTCTGTATGTACATATATACAGAGATCTCATCCCTGGACGAAACGACATGACATCCACTTTAAAGCATAAGTTGCGGTTCCAGCGAAACGAAAAACTCAATTTCATGTGATGACCGAAAGCACAGAGAAAAAAACCCCTAAACTATTAAAAGGAATGTTAATATTTAACTGAACATTTGAGGCTGTATATTATTTATGAATTTATTTCATTTACTCTTTAATTTATGTTCTAATATGTTTAATTATTTTTCTCTAAAAATCCGTCCATATGTTATCTGAAGTTCAAAGCAACTTGCCTTTTTAGAATAGAAACTATTCAATTTGCATTCTAAAAAATCGGAAATAAAATCAACCAACTTATAATAATAGTGAATATTTGTATTTAGTTTTTCTCTCTGTGCTGCCCCACCCCCCAGGCCCTTAGTTGGCCACAGACTTTGGGCTAGATTGATATTTACTTTGTTGTAGCATACTTTTTTGGGCCAGCCCCAAAACTGGACACTGTGTGGCTACGAGTGTATGTGTGTGAGTGTGTCCTCCTCCCCTGAGCCTACTTTAGAGCCAAGAGGAGAGGGGGGACAGAGAGGGGGGCTGGTGCAAATGAAAATCATACCACAGCGAATTCTCCAGCGACATTTTCACAACAAATTGACACAATTTTCAAGATGCTTAAACGTGAAAATTGCCACAGCGCCAGGATAAATATATACACAAGGATATATACATGGGGGAGGCGGTACTGAGACCAGTGTCGCTACACGACACTTGGCGCCTTTGTTTTCACACGCCCCAAAAGGCACTAAAGTGCCATTTTAGGCGGCTCAAGTGGCGACCGGAATCCAGGACTCGAACACACTGAATACCGAATCCAGGACACGGCGACCCAGAGTCCTCCACAAGCCCAGGCGTTCGTCGTTCGAAGCTCTTCAAAGTTGCAGTCGGCGACAAATTAGAATGTAAATTGTGCACTCGAAACAAAATCGTTGCCTTAAAGTCAAGGAAATGTATGACTTTGTAGGAGGACATTAAGCGACATTCAGAAGTTTATCTACAAACAATAGAAAAGCCTGAATATAAAATAAAACCAAATGAATTTCTAATTATTATTGCAACTCAATTATATATTAATATTTCATTAATTAGTTCTTCATTCATTATATTCGAAAAATCAATTGAAAATTTCCACATCATGTGTTGACTTTATCTAGTTTAACTTTACACTCATTAGGAATTCGCAAACACTCGTTTCAAACATTCCAAGAAATATTTTAATGAGTCGTCAAAACCTGCCTTGGTAGATATACATTTTCTTTCAAATATGTTCAAATATTTCGCCATATTCTGACCTTCTTTTTCAGTGTACAAAACCCCCGCGCCTCCTTGCTGCTGCAAGCGCCCGAAGCAGGCGTGGCCGCTGGAGAGTTTAACACTTGAGCAGGACGAGCGCATCCCTAAACGATGCCAACGCCCTTCGTCCGTTCCTGTTGTTCCCATGACGGCCGTCGATTAGGTGGCACTCCCCCAGCCACTCCAGCCACTCCAACCACTCCCACCACCCACAACCCCCTCAAGGACACCGCCTCCGCGGCGGCGGAGCAATTGAAGCGATCAAAGGGCATAAATTTATGCAAATTATTTTCACGCCTTTTTAGATATGCGATTTTTACTCTCTGTCGGGGATATCCACAATTTTTTTCTTCCATGGCACGTTCCAGGACCCAGAACCAGGACCATTGTGTGTGCTCATCGCAGGAATTAGCTGGGATATATTATATGTAGAGTCAAGATTGGAGATTGGCCCTGGGAACAGATGGAGATGTTCGGGGGATGAGTTTCCGGGGCTTTCAGAGAGATCAACAAGTGAAATCTGCGTAGGGTTTATATATTCAGATATGGCCATAATATACAAATTTGCATATAAGCCCAAACTTGACAGATGATTTTGGCAAATTTGCTTGAAAAAAATAGGTTAAGAAACTTGGGAACAAGATTGGTTATTCGTATTATATTTTTCTTTTTTGGCTAATAGAAGATCAATTAAAAGAGGTAGCAAAATGGCTCTTCCTCTTTTTAATCTATTCCTATAATTATGTATCTGCCTAAGGGATTATCCCATTGAGGGCTTAGTTTTACAAATTTGTTTAGACTTCCAAACATTCCCTTTTGTAAACGCTACAACCAACAAAACAAACGTTTAAGAACGCATTTTGGCTCAAATTTCAGCCCTACTGCTACTTGTAGGCCAAATCCACACTGGCAGTCAAGCGGAAGCAATGTTAAAACGGATTTTCAGCCGTGAAATGGCGGGAAAAGCGCGCTTCCGCCGGACTGGACCAGCGGGGATGCCAGGTGGTGAGCGTCACCTGAGCCGTCCGTTCGGCTCGACCAATTAGCCAAATTGTTTTTATGGCCAAAAAACCGAAACCGACTAACCGAAGCCGAAAGCGAGGCTGCGGCACAGCTTGAAAATGGTAGAGGGCATAAAAATTGTGAAGGACGAGCACGAGGGCAGCTGATTCCTGATAGTCGTGGAGCAGCTGCACCCACATCAACCACCATCTAATTTCTGGCATGGATGGAGGTGCAAACGTGTGAGAATTTTGCGTAATTGAGTTTCAACTTCAAAGTCCGCTAACCGCATGCACTCGTCGACGGAATAGGGATTGGATTGGGAGTGGAAATATGGCTGTGGAAATGGGTCTTGCCCCAGCTGATTTGCATATGCGGTGCGGTCCCACCTTTTCTCTCTTTTTTTTTACTAAACGAAAGGTCAAAGCTGCCCGCCCGGAGCCCCGTGTTTTTTGGGGTTCCCGGGTAGCCGGGAATCCGGGCATATTTGAGCTGTCAACACCTACCACCCCCGGGCTGAGGCTGGGGCTGAGCTGAGTGTGTGCCAAGCGAGTCAAATAAGTGGGTGTGTCGGCATCCGAACCCAATCTCTCCAAGCTCAGCTCAGCCCCTCTTTCGGGTTCGGTTCAGGTTGGGAGATAAGCCTGGCAGAGAGGGCCACTGGATAAACACTTAATTTATCAAAAAACTCCAGCTTGTTATGCTAATGGACAGACGGCTGAGGGGAGTGGTGAAAAGGATTGCAGAGGGGTCAGAAGATAGTACATGGTATGTGAGATAATCCGATTTTAAGTCAGCAACTGAACTACAATATTCACAGATAAAAATAATATTAACAACAAAAGTAAGGCGGTTTTTCTTTGAAAAGCAACGACTTCCCTCGATTAAGCTTAAAAATCTCAATTTTTGTAGAACTACTTGGCTGCTGAGGCTGATTAACGATTTATAGGGTCGAGAATTTTACTAATTCCAAAACCTTGAGAGGCTATATTAATTTCCCACGAAACCAATTATTTTCAACACATTTTATTAAGTTTTCAGAGTAGATTTTCCGTAGCTTTAAGGTTACACTTAAGGTCTCCCCACTCTTCCTGGCATCCTGATAGTAGAGGAGGGTTTTGGGGCATCGATATATCTCTGGCAGAACTACTTCCAACCGAGCTAACTGCTAACCCTTCTTTCTGCGAATCCGGGAATCCCCGATCCCACTTCTCTGCTGTGTTTTGTCTGGCGGGCAAAGTCATAACTTCACTTATCAACATTAGCTGTTGCCAGGGGCGCCCGGGGGAGGGGGCAGGGGGCAGGGAAAGGGGCAGCGCTTGAGATATTCATACATTTTAATACGCTGTTTATATTTTATGAAGGCAAATGAATGCACAAGGAAATGAATAAGGGGGCAAGGCATCTGGGGGTAGCCAAAAAATTCAACACCAAATGAGTGCCCGTGCGTGTGTGTGTGTCCCAAGCGCAGACGATGGCTGGGAATCTTGGTAGAAGCGAGCACAACCTCGCTTCGAGCTATAGACGAGTTTACAGTTATCAAGGGAAAATTATCATCTGCCATGAATCTCGATAAAATTCATATTCATATGCGAGAGAGCCGAGAGTCCAGGGGCGGAGCAGGGAGCAGGGAGCAGGGGACAGTGTCCGGGGCCACATTGTATCTGTATCTGTAGCTGGTAGCTGGTAACCACACACACACCCACACGGATACACATTCATTACGTCGCCTCGCTTCGTCGTCCCAAAATGGGATAGCTGCCTCCCCAAAACACACACCACACGCACAGCTGCGGCCATAACAATAGCGACAAGTGAATATGCAGAGCTTAAAAGCAAGATAAATGAAATCTATCATATTACACAGGTTTTGGAAATATTATTATCGGAATAAATGTGTAATAACTGAAGAGGACACAAATCCTATGTTCTTTCAATTTCAATAAAAACAAAACCAATTGGCCAATCAGTCGACATTACGAAAGGATTGGCATTTAATTTCTATATAATTTCCAATAAATCCCACTTTAGGCGAATAGTTCTCCTACCCCGAGTGTGTTTGCGTTGAATATGCGTACATGCGAGGGTCACAGGAAGCACTGGGACGACGGGCCAGACAGACGTTTGCCCCGAATAACACACAACGAGCAGCAGAAAAAGGCAACAACAAAGCAACAATTGCTTGATATGGAAAACGGGCTCACAACTAATTTTTGGAAACAAATGACTCTCGTCCTCTCAAAGCCAGGAAAGGCACCCCACCCATCCACCCACCGCAGCTCGCCCCCTTTCCATACATATTTTAAAGGCTCCCTTAAATTGCTTTCTGTCCGGCTGAACTGACTTTAAAATGCTCACAGTTACTCTGGATAATATCTCTGGCATAAGTGATTGCCATAAGGAATTATTAAAATGAGAGAAATATGTGAGAGAATTCAGTTATTGGGAAAGGAAAGCAGTTGAGGACTGGTAAGGATTGTCTTAATAAGAGCAAAAATGTAAAGGAAACTAATTAATTAATGGCAGCATGAAAGCGGAAAATACATATTCCCATTCAAATTCAATTGGAACTCTCGGTATTTTTAAGAGAGCTCTTGTTTGTGAAGCTCTCTCAGTACACGGCTGATAAGAAACTCTCTCGTTCGCTACTACTTGGAAGCGTGGAGAGAGTGAGAGCGAGAGAAGGAGATCTTTCAGGAAGCTCTGATTTGCACTAAAGACACTCTCGTTTCAAACAACCAATTGGACTAAGGGCCAAAATGTCAATTCTGAAAACGGGAACTAACTAACGACAGAGTGAAGCATTTGCTAATAGCAAACGGTAAGTTTGTGCCCATTTCTCCTGATTTCTATTTGCGCCAGGACGAGCCAGGACGAGCCGGGCCAGGCCAGGCCAGGCTAGGCAGGACCCAGCCCGAGCTCCCGCTCAAAGGCAGGCCAGGTAATTAAGTAATTCTGGCACTAAGCAGCGCACTTAAATATTTACAGTTATATCTCCTCTGCAGTTGAAAAGATAAAAGTGCGCGCGTGCTGCCCGGATAGCTAACCTTATTTTTACAGGGCTACCTGGGGGGTGGCAGGAAGTCTCGCTGGGGCGAGTTCATTAGCTGGCAAAGGGTTTAATTACCTACTCTGTTCATTTAGCGCCACTTGGCTAACGCGCTGTTGAGCAATGCAAACCGAAAACCGACTCAAACAACCTTGCCGGGCGGCGGCCGCCCACCTGAGCTGATGCTGAGGCTGCTGCAGCCGAGTATAAAATGCGTCTCTCCTTCTCTTGCTCTTCGGTACACGGTTAATTAAAAAAAAAAAAAAAAACACAAAAAGTAATAAAAAAAACAACGGGGAGAAGACGTAAAAAAGGGAAACGGAGCTCAAAAAGCAGCGGCCTCAGCTGGAAATGGAGTGTTCTGCTCCTTGAGCTCGCGTCTCCAGTACTGGGTGGTGCCCCGTCCGCTCTCAATTCGCAATTAATGTGAGAGATACAGGACAAAGTGCGCTGCACTCAGATAAATATTTATATTTTTTATTAGGAAGGCGAAATTTATGACATTTAATCAAAGAATTTTTAAGAAATAAATTCTTTCAAAAGCTTTCTTTGTAAGGGTTCAAAGCCGCTCTAACAAAACTTTCTCATTCTTCCTTTTGTACAAACTGTTCTTACAACAGAGTTCATCTCTTTCTGTCTCTATCTTTGAGCGTCTGACCGGAAGGATTAGATTTCCTTCTCTTTCTTTCGCTCTCTCTCACTTCCTTCTCTCTCTCGCTCGATCCTAATCTCTTTCTCTCTATCACGTCTTTCTTTCTCTCTATCCTATACTCTTCCTCTCTCCCCCTCTATCCTATACTCTTTCTCTCTCTCGCTCTATAATATTATCTTTCGCTTTCTCTGTCTCCCTCTCTCTCTCTAACTATGTTGCAGTAATTTTCCATTTTATTCTTATTTTTTCCAGTGTATTTTGTGCGCTTGTGTTGGTGGTGATGCCAACAGGGAGCCCGAAACGACGGTAAATCGAGAAAGCAACGGCAACGTAAACTGCGAACATGAAAGAAATTAGCAGCGTGACCGAAGCTCCACTCCCTCCCTGCTGACCCACGGAAAAAGGCAACCCAAGAGCTCTGGAACTCCCAGAGCTTCCGCACCCCTCATCCCGGCAGTGCGAGGCCTAGGACAAACCCGCCCAGAAGAACCACTTGAAGGTGTACTTATTACACCTGAGCTGCAGCTAAGTATGTTTACAAGATGTTCAGGATTGAGGAGGACTCGGGACTCGGGACTTGGGACTGCTGGGAACTCGAAGAACTTGACTCCACTTCCGGCGTTTATTTTTTAATAAATTTACACACAAAAACAGGAAGGAAGGCAGGAAGGATGGGGAGACGTCGTAACCCAGTTTGGTCTACTTATAAATCCTTTAACTGTCGCCGGTCGTCCCTGGCATCCCATCCCCCGCATCCCTGAAAGGCAGTCGTCGAAGCAAATAAATTTTACCCAAGGGGGTAATCGACAAAATATATTCGATAAGAAATTTGTATTACCAAAGACGCAACAACACAGCGCACACACACAAGATGATGTAATCATCGACGAGGGGTTGGAGTTGGAGTTGGTAACTGGTAACTGGTAACTGCGACTTGGTAGTGCTCCATCTCGGGGCACTGATTGCCACTCCGGAACTCTGGGCGACCACCTGCTGTTCCCGGGGACTGTTGTCACTCGACGAATTGCTTCGGAGACCTGCAACGTGACTAACGGGCGCCACAAAGGTGTCGTCTGGCGGATTGAGGATTCGGTCGAGGGTTTGGGCTTCGGGTATTTGGGGTCTCGATATCAGACAGCATCCAATGACAGCAGCGGCAGCGCCTTGCACCGATTGCTTTTTAATCGATTCCATTTACAAATAAATTGCTTCGCCCCGAAAGATTTATCTATTGCCAAGTGCAGTCAGGGGCTGGCGGTAAGGTAGCGTAAGGGTCCAGACTAGCTGCTATCCTTTTTCAAGGGTATTATTTAGGGGTAATTTAGATTTATTTTATTCCCCATATATTATATATACAAATATAATATTTATATATTCCTATACAAAGTTAATTCAAGGCTAAGCTTGGCTTACAAAACACGAAGAACCGTCTTAGAGTATGCCATGTGCTTACATTTAAAATAAACATTAATCATAGCATACTTTTGGGTGGTTTTTAAAGTGAATTTAAAGCCGGAGATATTTTGAAATTATTACTAAAAGCATTAACTAACAAGAGAAGACTCCTTTACTAGCATTAAATATGAGTTGAAACTTAAATCTCTATCGAGATATTTGTATTAAGCAAAGTGCTTTTTAGATATTTTTGCCGAGTGCCTGGGCATCTCAAGCTCTTAATGGCTCTTAAATCCATTTTGCAGCCGCATACATTGTTTCCTCATTAAACGGACAGTGTTTATCGCGGGGTTTCTTTCTTTCTCGTGCTTAACTAGGTGAGTATGCTCGGCCGTGGGCTAATGACTGGCAGGCGCAGATCCACCTGCCTGCTTTATGGCGCATCGGACGTCATAAAAATCCGCAGACAATGCAAACCTGGCGCTGCTCTTAATGAACTTTCTCTCTGGGAGAGGCGGCGGAGGGGGGAATAAAGTCCAAAATCCAAGGAGTACGAATAGAAAATGGCTGGGGCTTGCTTTCGTTTTTACGACTATGCAACATGTGCCTGGGATTGGGCAGGAATAAATGAAACGGAGTGGCGTGGCCCGGCATGGATGGGCGCGGAGTGAGTGGCTCATTGATCTGGGCTCCACTTTCTGTTTTTTTTTTTTGTGTGTGTGTGGGGTAATGGGGTACGCACTTAGCTCTGATGATGGCGCGGCGGCAGGAAAAATAACAATAATAATTCGAAAATTATGAAAGCTATAAACGCATAAATTTCCTGACGAGGCGCAACCATAGCCATTATATACGACATTTTAATAATTTTCCACACGCCGCCGTCTCGCCGAACTTTGCCGAGCTCTCTCTAAATGGAGGGCGGGGTGCGGAGGGTTAAGTCGCACATACAGAGGGCGAAAAATGGGGTGCTTAGTATATTTTAAAAGATATTATTTGCGGCAGACAATACGATTTGTCCTTCCCCATTGTATTTATTTTATTTTTATCAGTTACTTCTGAGGACTGAACTAAGAAGCAAGACTGAAATCAAATATTTAAAGTTCCAAATCCCATCAGAAGGACTTCCCTTTGCCCATTTCTCGCAGTGTCGTCAGCCAGAGTAAACGCAGACAGAGACCCACATATAGACAGAGCCATAAAATGCCTACGCGAGAGCAACACTATATAAAAATTCATAATGCAAACATAAATTTTCATTTGAATATTTCGCTGTCGTCTTGTTCTTGTGGCGAAAATCCTTGCTCCTTTCGGTGGCAGGCCCTGGCCAAATACATAAATGGGCGATGCTGCATTAGGCGGGCGAAAAGGATGGCAAAACGATGGCAAGGACGGCAAGGATGATATCAGGAGTGCGCTGGCATCACACACCCCGCCGCCCGCCGCCCGCCGGTGGCGCAAAAAGCGGTGGCAATCATATCGTTGGTGTTGTAAACATTTTCCAGTCGACATCATATGAATTATGGGGGTCGTACCGCGAAAAGCTTTTATAATCGTGCGCAAATCGCGCAAAAAGCGAAAAAAAGAAAAAACGAAAATATGTAAAATTATGTACATGCTGCACCGCTCTCGGTAACCTCTATCCCTGGATGGAGATGGAAAAATCCCTTGCTGTGTGTGTAAACTGCAAATGCCCGAAATATGTTTGCATTCCGCGGTTTGACAAGTTAATGCCATTGGGATTTTCCGGGGGGGAGGAAAAGCTGCCGTGATGTGGCGTATTCTCCATCGATTGCACATTTATTCTCTGGGATAGTTTGACTACTCTTCAGGGTTCATATTTTAAATAGGAGGGCAGGAAAAACGAATTGTTTTTCTGTACCCTTCTAGAAATTATTATAGTACCTATATTAAATCATATTTATTATTATTAGAACAACTATTACTGAGTCAAAAAAGCACTCAGTACTCAATAAAATATTTTCGGAATTTCGATTTAAAATAAAATCTCTCCCTCCTCTTCATATTAATTTCCCATCTCTCCCCTTCCAAGCTGGTCAGTGTGAGTGTGTCACCAAACCCATTAATTTGGCCAAGGATGAGAGCTGGGAATTAGCATTCATGGCCTCCCTCCCGCCCAGCCACCTGCCGGCGACCTTTAATTGAGTGCACACACAGACACCCCTCGCATTTTCCCCGATTATCCGACCGACCACTAGGGAAGGCACTCTCCGGCGTTGACAAATGGTGGGCACACGCGCCCCAGGACCAGAAGCAGGAGCAGGAGCAGGAGCAGGACCAGCACCAGGACCAGGGGCAGGAGCAGAGGCCTCTGGACAACGAGTGAAATTGATGACTGGCCATCAATTTGCCTGGGAACTCTCGACGACTCTCGATGGCGCCCCGCGAATTGCCCCGCCCACGTGACCTTGCTACATGCCAATAAATGGTCATCCTTGGCGGTCGTGGTCGTGGTTGTGGTCCTTACCCTGGTCCCCTTTCAGTCCTGGCACGCGGTCAACAGTTGAAAGTCACGTTTGCATGTGTTCTGGGGGTAAAGGGGTTCATCTCCGACTCTTGTTGCTGCTGCTGCTCCGGCTGCTCCTGCTCCTTCTCCACAGGACACGCCACAGGAATTATTAATGGATCCCTGTCGCTGCTAGCTCCAGCCCAACTGGACGCCGGGCGGGGATGATGCTGCTGTGGCCGAGACCCCCGGCAGCTGTGATTGATTTCGAATCGTTTTTCAATTGGCAGACCGCACTGGATTGGGTTTATTTGGCTATTTGCATTTGACAAATTGTTTGCTTGTAAAAGCCAACGATTTGGGCAAGGCCATAACATACATTATGCGGCGAGGATAGGCAGGATATGAAGGATATCCCAGGGAACGGGCCTGATATCCCGCTCCCCGTGTCCCCTTGCTATCTGCGGTAATTACTCAAAACGGGGGAGCAGAGTCGTGGCTCGTTTTTTCTTTTTTCGGCTCTCCTTTTTTGGTAATGTTGTGTAAGTTAATATCCTGTTTGTTACTGCCGCGACCAACGCCATTATACATGCAACATGCAGGCCTCGGTCTGATGAATTGATTAAACAATTTCCTACCCTCGACTCTGGCTCGTTATTGTTGATTTTTTGGCCCAACGCAAGCGTCATTCGAAGGGGTTCGGGAGCCACTACACATCTGGGTATATGTGCTACCAGTTGGTATATAAATTAAGGAATTAAACGAGGTATTTCACATAAATTAAATGGGTTTTTACCTTATAGGGTTATTAAGCAATTTTAACAGAATTTTTCACAGCCGGAACTGTTGGGAAATTTGTTGGAAATCAAAAGGAAAAGAGGCAGAAAATAATGTAATATAAATCATACTCTTTATCCCTCCATTTATCATAAACAATCATTTAAAAAGAAATAAAAACGACAAATTAAATATTTTTTAATAAAAAGCAATCTGAAATGACTGCGGAAAATGTTAAATTGTGACACAACAAAAAAAGGAAAGCTAGACGATCGTTGGCATTGGCAACAAATCACTTTAGTTGTGCGTGATAAATTGAGTTGTTGTGTTTTGCGTTAATTGGGGCAATTTCCCACAAAAGGGGGCACACACTGCACCCCCCTGAAACGACACACACACACCCATGTGTGTGTGTGTGTGCGAGACGTGCCAGAGTCGAAAATTAATATTGTAACAGAAGCTGACTTCCAGTTGGGCTGCTGACCAACGTCGAAAGCTGACCGCCATACTAAGAAGGCCGCACCACACGGCGCGTGTCAAATGTCAGCCAAAAAAGTAAAAAAAAAAAAACAGAGAGAAAAAAATACAACGAGTCCTGATAGCACCGCTATGCCGGTCACGTCGCACGTTCAAAATGCCACAGATGTCAACGGTGGCGCAACAAGATGCTGCTGCTGCACAGCAACAAAAAATGGTTGTTGACCAAATATTGCTTTTAAAATAGATAGTAAATTAACGAAAACTGTTTAAATTAATGAACAAATTAAAAAGCTTTCATACCCAACAATAGAATTGCCTTAAAATGTTTCTTTGGAAATATATGTTTGCCTTTTCTAGAGTGCATCTTAGACAGTGATTCAAAATTGTCTAATGCGCTTTTATTAGTTTTTGTTAAAAAAAAAATCTCTAGAATAATACAAGTATGTAATTCCTTTTTTTTAAGTACAAAAAGAGCGCTGAAATCTGTGATCTGTTGATGAGATTGTGTCAGCCGTCGTCGCTGTCGACGAGAGACGAGCGACAGCTTAACTAAGGTTAAGCCCTGGGTTTCCCACACCCTCCACGCCCCCACATACACCCCTCGCACACACACACACACCCCCAGGAACACACACACACACACACATAGCCAGGGCAGAGTAGGGAAGAACTTGGTTTGAGTGTCAATGACAAGAGTACTTAAGAGATTTTCACATCGTTACAAAGAGAATTGGGATAGAAATTAAAATTAATGCTTTCTGTTGGCCCTTATTTTTTCACTCTCCCTCTCTCTCTGGCCGGCTTTATTTATCCTACTCTGGATAATGCCTTTGTCCAGGACCACAAAGAGGTCAACGGAATTTGGAGAATTTTGGTTTCGGTTTTGGCTTTCGTTGTGGAATGATAATGGAAATGGCAGTGAAAGCAGCAAATGTACTGCAAATGTTAATTTGCTGCAAAATCTGTGAAGACTCTTTGCTCCCAAGAAGACTTTGGGATGATTCCAATGGAATATATTTGTAAATATTAAATAATAGGATAGGATAGGATATTTTATTCAAGGAACATCCTGATAGTGTTTTAGGGAAGCATATCTTGGAAATTTAAGTTAAGAAATTGACCACATAATGTTTCTGATTTGTTGCTTTTATGTGAAACACAGTTCCTTCGAAAATATAGTAAGTTTCATCAGCACATATGAAATGATATTCTTAGGACCTAATTTTAGTCAAATAATTATTAAATTGTTCCAGCATTAATGCTGTTTTAGAACCAAAAACTCTTTGGGTATGTGGGTCAAGCCTTTAAAAACAACATATAAATGAGAGGCACATTCTGTAGCATAATAATTGCTTTTCCCTGCATCTCATTAGAACGAGCATAAATTTGGTGATTTCAGCGAAACGCTGCTGAGTTTATCCCGGGAATCGTGGGGTTGCCATGGGGGATTTACCTGAAAAACCAAAACTCAACCAATTTGCAAATTTTGCGCTGGCAAAGCCAAAGCCAAACCGCACCGCAATTTGGCAAAAATCCTTGCTGCTCTCTTGAAGACCTGAGTGGAAAATTTTTGGGAAGCGATCACAACATAAGCCACAACCACATAATAGAGTTTTATTTATGTGCCACCGCCAAGGGGGTTGCCCTCCCTTTTTTTCGTGCCTTTCCTTTTTTGTTTGGGAGAAGGAAGGAGCTGAGGAGGAGGAGCTGAGCGCAGACAACAGGATTAAAAAGCGCTCGCAAAATTGGCAACATGTTTAATAATTATATTTTGTGAATGTGCTTTTGTGGAGGATGTGCCGATGTGGATGTGGATGTGGCTGTGGATGCCACAGACGCTCCAGGAGCAGAGACAAGGCAAATATGTTTTTTTGACAAAACACAGAAGCACACATGTTGACACCCCCGGCACCACACCACTCCACTCCACTCCACGCTCCACTCATCAGTTTCCCCCGTCAGATGGCATAAAACAACCGCAGCACCGCAGCAACATTTGACGATATGCCTCCCTCTCTCCCGTATACCTGTCCCTTTCGGGGGCGCTGCCTGAGTGACAAGCGCCTTATCATTAAGGTAAGCAGCAGCAGGAGCAGCGGCAGCAGTTGTCATCATCATCATCATCATGGCCATCGCCAGCGCCATCGCCATCCTCAACTGTGGCGTCAACAACCTCGAAAATTCGTTGTTGTCTGTGTTCCCGCTACCGCTTTTGTCACAGACGTTACCAACAACCCAACAAAAAAAAAAAAGGAAAATATAGTAAAACCTGGAGAAGAGGTAGATAATGGATGCGACTAGGTAATGCCCTTTACAAACTTTATTGCAACTTTGGAAGTCTGTAGAAAAAATAAAATAAAAGAACGCCAGTCACATGAACAGGGAAATATAGAAAGGGAAAGGGAGTCTAGTGCCCATCCTTGCATTGCTTCCCATAAATACTATCTACGATATAGTAATATCCCTTAATTGACTCCCAAAATCAAATACTTGCTAATGAAACGAGTGAATATTCTGCATACCCGTAAAAGGGTATACCCACAGGGTATGGAAAACAAAAAGAAGACTCACACACACACACCTGACGAACCTGGCACACACACACACACACACACTTGGAGCGAGACGAACAACACACGTGGGGCACTTATGCAAAAAAGGCAGAAACAACAATCGACGTGCCGCAACAACAATTGACAATGCCAGACGCTCCGCTTCGGTGTGTCCCAGTGTGTGTGTGCGAGATGACTGATGGGCCCTATGTGCCACAGTGTGTGTGTGCTACACTGCGCAAAAAATCAAGTGCAGGGGTTGAATAGTGCTATGTTTTATGCACATGCAACTAGGTAAGAAGAGGTGACTTGTTCCCTGTTGTTTGATATCGTTAATTGACTTAAACAAACTCAAGATATTCTAGCTTGGTTCTTAGTAAGGTTTATGCAAGCAGTCTTTACTTATAAATAAAATAAATAAACCAACTAATGCTCAGCTGTTCATAAAACTATTATACGAATGGTGAGACAGACAGAAACACTTTAAAATAGACTTTGAAACCTTTAAAAACAAGACCAACTTGGTCCCCCTAGGCGGCCTGGGCAAATAGTAAACAGAAATCAGTCGAAACTGTCACTTAATGGACGGACCACCCTCAGAAACTCATCCCAGTTTACTTTAAAGGGGATGGGGATGAGGATGAGGCTGCGGATGGGGTCCTGGGTGAGGCAGGAACATAAAGAATGTAATGGCCATGGGGAAAGGGGCCTGGCAACACTCAAAATTCCACACATGTTTTCATTTCTCCTCTATTTTTTTTGTTCTATTTGTCGGTTTTGTTCAAAGCGTTGACCATTTGGCAGGAAAAACGAGAAAACAGTAGACACAGGGGGCTGACTAGGCGATAACCAAACATATTGTTTGCCTCCATTTGGCCGGTTATTTGCCTTGCTGTCTATTTTGGTGGCTTTATTGCCAATAAATCAGAATTTATTTGCAACAACAAACAACGAATTAAAATGTTCAATAAATATTTTCGATCCTGCCATTAAGAGTGTGTGTGCCGGGCAGGATGGATAGTGGGTGTGCGTGCCAGTAGGTCGGAGTCGGAGTCGGGCCTTATCTTATCGGTGAACCGAATTCACTTTGAACGTCTGAGGCCAGACTACGTGAGGAGCATTTTTCCTGCCGGCCCTTTGTGCCGAAAAATCTATTAAAAAATTATAGGTTAATACGCTGCAATTTATGGAGCGACGAAAAGTTGTTTTTGCCAACAAATTGTCCACACGTGAGACAATCAAAGTGGCATAAACCAGGACCCCTTATGGCTAATAAAGCGAGCGAGCCCGCTCCCCTCCATCCATTCCCATCCATCCATTCGATGATTTCCTGCCCAGGCAGGCGCCTGGCCCTAACGTATGCGTCCGTCGTCCCCAGGGCACCATCGATAACTGCGATCCGAAAGCGGGGGTCCCGGCTGAATGACAAAAATTCGAAAATTCCATTTATGCAGGAGGCACTGCGTACTCCTCCCCCCACCGTCACGAAACAAATGCAAATTTGGTAGGAATATGTTGCAGACACATTTCGATAGCCCCCTTCGTTGTCTCCCCCTTCCCACTCCCGATAAATCCCGACCGAGTTCGCATTATATTTGCAACTTTATTGTATCGACATTTGCCCTTAGCCACCCACCAGACGGCCAAGAAAATGGAAAGAAAAACAAGCTGGTGGTGGTTGTGGGGCTGCTCGAGCTGAAAAATTGCCCATTCATAAGTCAAGGCAGTGGGCTCAACTAGCGTGTTACCTTGTAGTCCGCTCTAGGAATTATTATATACATATATAATATTATATGCATTGAATATAGCAATTATAATTTCTAGTCTT
The DNA here is from genome assembly GCA_018151655.1 of Drosophila bocqueti. Taxonomy (NCBI): domain Eukaryota; kingdom Metazoa; phylum Arthropoda; class Insecta; order Diptera; family Drosophilidae; genus Drosophila; species Drosophila bocqueti. The sequence continues at coordinate 3,628,705 of JAECXF010000311.1, forward strand.
CATTTTTCCTAAATCTAAAAAGTTAAAGCTTCCACTCTCCTAAAGCCCCTCGAAAGACCCCTTGATTAAGGCCTGAATTTTCCCGTTTTGGAAGGAGACCACCAGTCGTATATACCCAAAACAATGGCGACTCGTAGTCCGACGACTGACTGATGGCCACTAATTAACTAAGCCGGGGCTCTCGCCGGTTTCCCGGTGGCCAAACAAATTGCTGACATTGAGCTGACCCCCAGGCCGTCGGATCGGATCGGATGGCGTGGCGTGGGAACCACTTGAAAATCAAATCAAGCGTTCAGCTGTAAATCACAATAAATAATAAAAAAGAGACCCAAGCCCAGGGAGGGGAGCATCGATACACGGAATGCTTTACATGGACGCCCCATCATATTTTTCACTTCATTGTGCTTCCGACGACGACGAGGACTCAATTCTCCTGCCCACCCACACTCGCCCACTGGATTCGTTGTTTGCCGCCGCTTTTGTCAAATGTCGAGTGTGTCCAGCAGGCAGCAAGTCCAAAGAATGGCATCTCCTCGCAAAAAGGCAGAATAATACAAAAAAATATTTACAAAAGGAGGCAAAGGCAGTTCCAAATACTCTGCAAATCGTATTGAAAAAGTAGGAAAATGTAAGACCATGTACCTTAAGGTGCATATATATTTTGTTTGCTTTAAAAACCAAGTAAAAATTACAACTTTTGACTTGATCTCCTGCACAATCCTTAACAATCTCCCAGTGTTCTAAGGAAGGACATCCAAACTTCAACCATATCCCGTGGCCAGACAAACGCAGATAAATATGCGAGTTGGAAATGCCAATGGCAAGCCGAACAATACGAATCCATCGATGATGATGATGGCTTCAAGATGAGAGGCTGGGAGAGTCCCGGGAACAACAACAGTTTATGACGCGCCGCTTACGTAATCCCCTCACTCTCCAATGGGATACGGATCCGGATTCAGCGGGACATTGACCATTTGGCCATTTGGCCATTTGGCTCCGGCTTGGAATCCATTCAATTGGTTCAGATTCGATAGACACTCGCGGCTATTTGACATCACTCCACACACAGTCCACACCCCACCATATACAATCGTAACCCTTATCAGAATTGCCAAGCCGACCAAGAGAATTATTATTGTATTTTTGTTATTTTTGGAGATTTCTTCTCGCCCCAAGGACTCCCCATCGAAGGCCACACCAAGCCCTCATGAGCTTGCTTATGGTTGGCTTATGCAATCGCTGGGTAATAAGACGGAAATAATTTGTATTGTTCGGGCTCCTTTGTGTGTGTCTTTTCTGGCAATTCTCACACAAATAGAGGGGCATCATAATCCCCGTTGAATGCACACGGGGAATTCCCCCCGCATACTCTCACACCCAATAAGTTGCATCGCCAGCAGATGTACATATATGGAATTTATAGGGAAATATATCTGCGAATGGTAGATATTCAGAAGGATTCTTCAGTGGCTCCATACCGGACCTATAACATCAGTTATGGGAAAATATTCTTAGTTGTATTTTCTAAAAAGTACAATGCTTTTCATTTTCCGTTTTGGAAATCGCTCTTCTTTTAATGACCGTTTCTCTGCCCTCCAGATAAGACCTGGTTCACCTCATAATAAGTACCCTATCTATCTGTAATTCCCTCAACCTGATCGCAAAAAACAAAGCAAAAAGCGAACAACTTTTTTTAGGGCCAGGCCCAGGAAAAGTTTGCCAATTCATTTGTTTCGCACTAATTAAACGCTTATCGGAATGCACAGGCGGACAGGAGTAGGACTAGGACCCGGACTCGTACCTACACAGTGTCGGAGCTCATCGGGGTGTGGTCGTCCCACTACCATATATGGAAACATACATATATACCACATTGAAGAGGCACCTACCACACTTGGGTGCTTTTCGGGGGTAGAAATCGTTGCCCAGCACCACACACACCAAATTTGATTTGCACTTTTTGGAAACACACACACACACACATGTGTGAAAATACAAATAGAAGTTGATTGCTTTGTTGATTTGTTTGCGGTTACAGAGAGCGCGGGAAAACCCATGCCATATGTACACATACTCTATTTATATAGCATTTTTTGGGGGAACTGGCAGTTGGGAGTTCGGAGTTGGAAGTGGGGGGCGTGGCCAAATGTTAGACGCTTAGTTAGCAGGCCCAAATGGCAATCAATGCCCACATTGATGGCTGTTACCACTACCAGCTACCAGCTGCCAGAACCGAAACCGAAGCCAGCTAACCTTTACGACCTTTTCGCACACACCACACACAGAGACAGGCACATATCAGCAGGCCGCATTTTGTTGCCGAAATCGAAAATCTGACGACGGCCAAACTACAATTAGGGTAATGCAAACCTCTGCAGAGAGAAAAATTTCTGAAATTGTTTGGAAGAGGATTCTCTCCATCTCCCTCTGCTTCGTTCCCTGCTCCTGCTTTGCCTGACTTGCACCAGCAATAGTGAGTTTAAGAGCTTTTTAGCTGCACTTTGCATTTTCATTCCTTGAAGAAGAGAAGAGATTTACTAAAAGGCAAGATGCTCCTTGTGGGCTTGGGACTCTTTGAAATAGTTTTCAACCGTTTAATTTAGTATTTAAATAACTACAAGAAAAGGTTAAACCAATTCAAGCTGAATAATTAGAACCTTTCAACCATTTCTGTCTCTTAACTTCCATTTATCATTTTATAAGAAAATTTTTGGGAAAATGTAATGCTTAAAAATACAATAACTAAGCTAAAAATACATTAATTTGAATTCGGAAAACAGTCCCGAGTTAGTTTTTATAAGGCTAATAAAACTGCATACTTAATTCCAATTAATTTTAAAATTATTTTTTTTTCAATTTTTTTTTTACAATTTCCAAAATTTAACAATAAAAATTTTGAAAAAAATTTTAAAATTTTAAAATTCTACCAGAGATGGCTAGATCGACTCGGCTGTCGATGCTGATCAAGAATATATATGATTTATAGGGTCGGAAATGACTCCTTCACTGAGTTTTGTGCTTCTGACTGAAATTATAATACCCCCAACGGAGTATTAAAATTTAAAGATTTATCCATAATTTAATAAGACAATTTTTGGGCAAATCAAATCTTAAAAATGTAATAACTAAGTTAAAAATACATTAATTTGAATTCGGAAAACAGCCCCGAGTTAGTTTTTTATAAGGCTAATAAAACTGCATACTGAATTCAAATTAATTTTAAATTTAATTTTTTTTGCATTTTTTTTACACTTTCAAAAATTTAACAATAAAAATGTGGAAAAAATTTTAAAATTTTAAAATTCTACCAGAGATGGCTAGATCGACTCGGCTGTCGATGCTGATCAAGAATATATATGATTTATAGGGTCGGAAATGACTCCTTCACATTGTTTTGTGCTTCTGACTGAAATTATAATACCCCGAAGGGAGTATTAAAATTTAAATATTTATCCATAATTTTATAAGAAAATTTTTGGAAAATTCAAATCTTAAAAATGTAATAACTAAGTTAAAAATACATTAATTTGAATTCGGAAAACAGTCCCGAGTTAGTTTTTATAAGGCTAATAAAACTGCATACTGAATTCCAATTAATTTTAAGTTTAATTTTTTTTCAATTTTTTTTTTTTCAATTTCCAAAATTTAACAATCAAATTTTGAAAAAAATTTTAAAATTTTAAAATTCTACCAGAGATGGCTAGATCGACTCGGCTGTCGATGCTGATCAAGAATATATATGATTTATAGGGTCGGAAATGACTCCTTCACATTGTTTTGTGGTTCTGACTGATAATAATCGAAAATAATATTGGTACCCGAAATGTATCCATAAATTCAAATATAATTTTATTAAAGCCAAAAAGCAGAAAATATTATGGACACATTTTCCCCGTGTAACTTCAACCCTTTTCGGGTCGCGCTTCCCAGCAACGAGCGAAATTATTTATTGAAATTTAATAAATAGTGGGATCAGACAACGAAAATTAGAGTCTGGAAGCCGAAAAAATACGGGCCAGAGTGTGTGCGATTGTGTGTGTGTGTGCAGGATGTGTGGGCTTGCAAAAGGGTAGCTAATTTCCAACGATAAGCCTTCGTGGCACGACACTAACCCCGCCGGTTTGCAGAGCTGCTACTGTTTTTAGTTTTGCCCCAAAATGTATTCCGCAGACACACACACATCCCGACGAGGACGAGGACGAGGATGATGATGACGATGGCCCTGGGTGGCGCTACGTCGCGTCGCCACTATTGTTGCCATCTAGCTGAGGGGGAGGACAGGTTCGACCGGTCCCTGTCCCCGTCCCCGCTCTGGGTTACCCGTTCCCAGTCTCCGGTCTCCGACCCGGTCTCGGATATTAATGCATCATGGGCATTGTAAAATGTTCGTTAAGCTCTCGCTCGCTCTCTCTCTGGGCCACCAGGATAACCAGTGGAGGGGAGCCATAAAATTGCCCCGACGCCAAGGAGGACATGGCGACGGTCGTCGTCGTCGCGCTCATGCGGTTTCTGTACAGTTGTGCCCAGACCAGCAGAACCATGAAAGGAACCACCGGGCAGGAGGTGAAGGAGCTAGCTAGCAGGAGGTGGACCCAGCAAAAGGGGAAGCAAGCAGGGCGAGTACACTGCTCCTGCTCCCGGTACACCTTTATTGCAGGAATTTAAAATAGGTAACCAGCCTGGATATGGTACTTATTTTGGTGGGCATTAGCCTTATTTATCAGTAGTAACTCTTCGATTAACCAAAGAAATACCCACTCGTATGGACATCTTATTTCACACTAATCCCCGTTTTTTCAAGTGCAAAATAAAGCAGAAGCAAACCGGGAAAGTAGCAGAAACTGCGACCCAGAACTGGGACCCAGACACTAAACGAGGAGGAGTAGAAGCGTTCATCTCAGCGATAGAGAGAGAGAGAGCGCTAGCCAGATTTAGCACCCGGCCAGAATTGACCCGCACCACTGCAGCAGCTCCCACAGCATCCACAGCCACATCCTCATCCACACAAACCCCCCTCCCTGGGCAGTCTTAGACCAGGACCTCAGACCTTTTTGGCCAGAAACTGCCATTACAACTACTTATGGCCGTCACTGTTTTAAAATCAAAAGTCGGAACGAAACGAAACGGACTGAAAGGGGGTTGTTAGAAGGCCGCAGGACGCAGGACGAGCTGCGAGTGCCCTTAGTTCGTTGGTCGCACCCTATTAGTTTCTTATTTTAGAAAGGGTTCTACGCTTTTCCTAAGAGAAACAGACAGTTGAATCTGTAAGTCATTTTAAGGCTAGTTTCTTTCTAATGAAATATCCAACATACGTTCTCTTAGGGGATAAATCAACTTGAAATTCTTTTATATATCATTTTGGTAGGTACATCAACTATGACTTCTTGTCTCGATATTCATACGTCCCTGGGCAGGACATCTCCAAGTCGGCCAAATGGCACTTGGTCCCTGGCAAATCTCGCCTGTTCCTGGCGCAGTTTAGGGCTTGGGGATAGTGTGGGTGCTCGGGGGGTGGTCTGATCAGCGCCTGGCTTAAGGACCCGGCTGCTGATGCTGAGGTTTTATGAAAATAAATTGTGCTTTATGCTCGATTATTACCCGTAGACTTATTGGGCTCCATGAAGCGCTCTAAATGCTGTCCTGCCTCTATTTTTGGGTCTAGGAAATCCGGCCAGTTCACCTTTGCCATGTGTGTGTGTGTCTTTGTAATTGTTAAGATTTGGTTACTTGAATTTATTATCGTTGCCCTTGGTTGGCTTTGGTTTATGACCTGGGCCTGGGACCTCCATGTCTGCTCTGCTGGGATGCTGGGATGCTGGGTGATTATGCGACAAGTTAAGAGACTTTTGCGAGTCGTCTCTCATTTATTGCCTTATCTAGTTTTCACCTGGCAGCAGCCCTTTAAAGCCCAGGACTCACACCCCTCTGATTACACTTTCCCTGGCCTATATTAACCCGAAAGAAAAACAACAGGATAATTAAGCCTCTACCCCCTTTTGTTTCTCGCACGTTGAAAGTACAAAATTAACAACTTCATCGATAAGGGGGCTCGGCTCGGCCAAATCAAGTGTTCCGGTCAGAACTCCCTCTCGAAATCAGGAAAAATCGGACTGGCGGTCGGCGATAATGGTGCGTGACCACGCATCAGCAACGATTTTGTCAGGGATTCCGGTCCGAGCGCAACCACCTGACTGACATTTAGCCGAGCTGACGAGTTAATAACCCTTTTTAGCGCCCCTGCGAGAAAGGAACTCCTGACCAATGCCCCCGACCCCAGGGGTCGAGTCACAGTGGAGCGAAAATTGTAACAAACAAAGCAGGAGGTTTTGGGATGTATTTATTATAATGATATTAGAGCTTTCCTACAATCGGTTCACCCATATAATTATTGAGTTCTCTCATCTCTTTGTTTTTATTTTGTTTCTCTTGTGATTCCGTCGAACTTGATTCTGAGAGATGCAAATGGTAATCTCTCTCAACGAGCACCTAAAACAAAAACTCACTCGTTCCCTCTCGCGGGAAAGAGAGTTAGTGAGAGATCAAATCTCTCTCTGTGTGCAACCAAAAAGAGAACTCACTCGTTCTCTCCATCTCTCTTACTTGTGCCTAGCAGGCAAAGCGGGAAAGAGAGTCAGGGAGAGGTAGATAGTTAAAAATATTAGTAAAAGATCGCTCCTCAAGAGAGCGAAATAGGAAAAATAAAGATCCAGCTGAGTAATTCCCAAATTAATCACAAATATTTATGTATGATAAAAATAAAATCTTTTAAAATGTAATATTTTCCCTAGCTGGCAACCACAGTTCCTGGCTTCGGTTTCCGATGGTCGATGGCAGTCGCGTGTGCCTTGGACGCGCATGGAGGGCGGAGGACCGGTGTCCACTGGTTGGGGAACGGACACAGGGGCCGGACTTAACCGGACCAGGCCACGAGCTTAAGTGGCTCGAACGCCCTTTAGCATGTGAATTAGGAAAGGGTTCGCCGCTCACCGCTCGCTTCCAATTAAGTCGCCCAGCCACTCGGACGTCGGGAACTGGAGAGCTGGAGGTTAAGGTCTCAGGACTCGTGCCTCTGGTCCTGGGGGTTATAGGGGATTTCGTGGGCGGTAGGACAACTCTTTTGGGCATCGGTTAATTGAATCAAGTCACGTGATCGGAATAGGATATATCGCTCCACACCCGCTCCCACTCGCTTGCCCATTCCCATTCCCATTCCCATTCCCTAATTGACAGCCGGCGAATGAAGTTCTTTGATGAGCAGCCCCGTGCCGAGTGGGCATGTGTGCTGTGTGCTTGTTTGCCAAGGCACCGAGTTCGAGTTCCATTCACGTTTTTAATATTGCATGAAGTGCCGGGACTTGGCTGGACTTGGTCTCTATTTGCATTTGGTCAGACGGAAGCAGCACCGAAACGGGGCAAAAGGTGACCCCAACGCCCATGTGGCTCTGGCTCTGACCCGTCGTCAAAGCGACCGCAGTCGAAGATCTTAAAGAATTTTGAAGGAAGCCGAAGGAATGGGGCAGGCAGAGAGCTTCCTCGACGAAACCATTCACAAAGCACTTCAAAAACTGCAACTTGCGGCTGGAGGAACCAATGCCCATCTGCCTCCCTCTGCTCGGCTGGCTGGCTGCTAAGTTTTGAGCCAAGAAATCCAAAACCACACGAAAGACTCGCAAAGATGCAAAAAGGACCCAGGGAATATGTATTTTGGCTTTGGCTTTTCTTGGGTTTCCCTCTCTCTCTCGCTCTCCCCTGCAGTTGCCTTTTGTTTTTTCTACTCCTCTTGCTTGCTCTTGCCGGGGGTTTTCTTCCCTTCAATTTCCACACCCATCTGCGGCCAGGGCCTTTCATCATCTATTACGACACCAACCACACGTAGATGACAAGGTGGCACCCATCCCTGCTCCCCTTTCGGCCCTTTTGGGTTTCCTGAAGACATTTTTAAGGGCAATCCCCGCTGCGGTCTGAGATTTGCCGTGCAAATTGCAAGGATTAAATTTCATTTCAATTTAACAAATTGTTGCCAGCCGGCGACGTCGTCCAGTCTGGCCTTTCCTGTGGTTCCCTCTGCCTCAGAGATGGATCAGGCCTAGGATATGAGAGGAACAAGGCGGAGGACTGATGGACTTGTGGAGATATGACAGGGCAGGGCCACTTGTCTGCGGCATGGGTAATGCAAATAAACATTCAAGTCTCCGAAGTAATCGAATGTTGTTTGATTTTATACGGGAAAATATTGTTTTTTTTCTAAAATAAGCGAAACTAGAAGAATATCGAATATCGAGAAGAAGAGTTCCAAACTATCGAGCTCAATTTCATATCGAAAATATGGTAAGCTTTTCAAATAAAGAAATTTTAAATATCGAAAATTATTATATTAAACTTTGAAAAATTTAATTAATTAATTTAATTTAATTTGATTCTTCATTTCTGCAAATTTACTGGTCCGATAAGTACATATATTCCTGCTAAATATATATTATGGCTTCCAAATATAGGATTCCCCGAACTTATTTCCAGCATTTATTTTTCAATACGCTTGTGCTCATCGGGCTAAACAAAATCGAGCCGAGTTCCCTTAACCGCATCAAAATTAATCTTAATTTGATTCCCCCAGCTGTCAGCGGCAGGAACCGTCTCTCATTTGCATTCCTTCGAGGACTCAAGGGCGGCAAATAAATAAAACTGATTATCGCGAAATTCGCAATCGCAATTGGAAAATTAAAAAAGGCATTAGGGGAGAGGGAGAGGGAGAGGGGGAGGGAATGCACGGGTCGATTTCACGCATATGTGGCCAGATCTGATTTGCACTCCCATAACTCTCCGCATTTTCCAGTTCCTTTCGACTCCTTTTCATCGGCATTGTTTGTCGTTATTAAATTTGCCAATTTGCTTTTTTCGCTAAGCGAATTAAAATTCAAACACACGCCACGCGGAAGAAGAAAAAACGAGAGCTCTGAATAACAAAACGAAAACAAAATCGCGGTTAACGATTGCGGGAGGATAAAGGCGAATCAGGTGAAAAGTGTCTTGCAAATGTCGAATACGGGAACACACTATTGTGTTGTTGAAGGAATGTTGTCGAAGGAATATGCTTTGCTGAATTTAATTCACTTTTATTGTAAAAGTAATAGAAGGAGAAAAGGTTCACTTTGTAGTCAACAGTTAAAAGGATAATTCAACGGACCTAATATCGATATTTAATATCCTAAGATGAACGTTGCAATCTATGGGCGATAAATCGATATATCTGACCAATAATACGGGAGACAAAAATCAAAAAAACCAATAACATTTTCCGGATATTCGTATTAAATATTTTAATATTAAATTAAATATATTTGAAATATTTTGTGATGCCTCAAAATTTGATAAATTAAAGTTTTCTTTAATTTCGAAATGATTTCTGACGTTTTCCGTCATTATCAGATTATCGAAAGAGATTCGTTCGAAAGAGTATTGCAGAAATCCGCAACATGCCAACCGCGCTTTTTTATTTTATTTTTTTTTTTTGGTCCCCGGGGATGGATGTCCTTGTGCCTGTGTGTGCATGTCAAAATAAACAAGTTTGTGTCACTGCAGAAATGTTCATTTAATTTGCTCAGCGATGACGAGCACGATGAGGCCAACACACGGCAGGCAAGGCAGGCCGCATCCCCAGGCCAGAGGAGAGGAGACGGAGCAGTGGCAGCGGCAGCGGCAGCAGGAGGGCCTTCCCCATTCCACCAGTAAACAAGGACACATCGCGGTCGCAGGAAAAAACGCGAATTCCGCCAGCGAAAAGGTACGCCTGCCTGGCTGCCTGCCCGCTTGCCGGAGAGTCACCCGGACCCGAACCCGGACCCGGAAGTTGCCCAACGGAAGGTGGCTACTGAACCTGAAAAGTGGTTAAATTACAAATTATCCACGCCAGCTGGGCGCACCCAAGGTAGTGGCAGGATGAGGGTCAGAGCCACGGAGTGGGTCCTGCAAACAGGGAACGGATCCTGCCGCCAGTTGAGAAGTTAAGCACTCGAATATGAAGAATTATGCGCGACGGGGGACGTCCGCTCTGTTCCGTTCAGGAAAAGGCTGAAAAAAACTTAAAGTCAGCTAAAAATCCATGCTTTCCTCGAATCCCCAAATCTCCGGGAGCGCGACGCCCCAAACCCACTCCTACTCCTTCTCCTTCTACTTCTTCTGGCCATAAATCAAGCATAGACAGCCTCAGCAGCAGACTGCTTCCAAAATTCAAGGAAAAACATTTGGTGCAGTGGAGAGAAGGACCACATCCTTACACGCAGAGAAAAATATACAATTTCGGGTATATTTTACACAAGTCTGAAGGTCGAGACACTAAGTCGAAAAGTCGAAACTATGGTTGCTAATTTCACTATGACACTTTCTACATTACTATTTTAATAAACACATTTAGAAAAATATATAATATAAATATTTACGAATTAATTAATTAATAGATCCTGGTACTATCCTTTTGGTGTTCACACACAGGTGCACCTTTCAATTTACACATGTGAATTAAGGTTTTAAAATGGCTTGACAAAAAGGAGCCGGTGCGACGGTCCGAGGTATCCTTAGCGCCCTGCCCACTCCTCCTCCTCCTCCTCCCAGCCGTAAGTCATTGTCATGCCCATGTGGCCCCAAAAAAAAAGAAAAAAAAAAAAAGGAGGAAGTACAATATAAAGAGCAGAGCAGGGGGCGCTGATGGAGGAGGTGGTGGTGGAAAGGAATGCCCGTGGCAAAGATTAACCAGCTGAGCTACTGGCTCCTGGCCTCTCGCATTGCAGAGCAGCAGCAGGAGCCAGGACACCAACTAGGAAGTCGCCCTAATACACTCAGAGCGAGACACACACTCACTCACGTAAGCGCTTGTAATCGATTTTTGATTGAATATTGCGCCGGCTCCCTGCTTCGTCTCTGTGCAGTGTCCTTCCCATATCCCGTATCCCATATCCCACATCCCATATCCCCATCCTCCTGCATCCCATTTGCCATACAGTGGCCGGGATCTCGGCATGTTGTCACACACATGTCGCTCGTTATAAATTTTCCGCCTTTTCAAATATCAATAACTGTAAATATTATGAACACGTTCGCTTATGGGCTTAGCTATGGCTTTCTTTTCCTTTTCTCCCGTTTCCCCCTTTGCATTTTGCACGCTTCCCATTTCCCTATTCCATATACATTTTTTTTCGCTATTTGTTTGGCCCTTTGACATGCCAGGTTCGCCTGCTTTTACACGGTGCCACCGTGGGTTAAATGGCAGGTTTAAGGGGGTTAAAAAAAGTGTGAGAAAAACTGCTCTATTCTGCTCGAATATTTATACCTTTGTTTAATATACTTTTGCGAATTGCTTTGCGCTCTTGTATTATGTTTAAGATTAAATTTATTAAATATAAATGCTAGAGAATATTTCGAAACCTTCGATTATTTTTTATTGATTACTGGGGTGCATTTACTAAATAACTTCATAAGTAAGGTTAACCCCTTGACCCCACTGTGACGACCACTTGGCGGGCTGCCGCCTTAAAGAGCTAATCCCATCGAGGACTCATATGTGGGACATCCGTGCGACAGGTTGGCTTATATCCTTAAAGCCCTGCCGCATTCCCCCTTTCGCAGCGGCCGCATAAATCCAAATATGATCACTTCATAATTTGACATTGATAGATGAGTGTGTGGTGCGACGAGTGGGTGGATGGGTGGGTGCGTGGAGGTAAACAACAAGCAGGCTGGAATATAAAATAAAACACAAAATCCAGGAGACGAGACCTCAGAGCTCAGACCTCGGAGCGGAAAAAGGGGTAGGTCGGACGGACGGACGACACTCAATCATTTTGGTGAAAGGCAGCGGTGCTTTGATGGTTGTTTGATTTCTTGTTTTCCAACGATTGATATTTTATCGTTTTTACGGCCCCCCGTTCCCTGCCAACCCCTTCGCGTGTGTGCTTAACCCCTTTTGCTATATGTGGTTGCCTAATAGATTTTTTATGATCTGTTCGTAGCCCAAGAAGTCTGCCCCAGAGGCCTCCTTTATTGATATATTTCGCGTGCATGTAAACAAGCAAATAACATTAATAATCCACCAACTTCGGTGTCTTGTGCAGGTAAATGTGTGCCTGCACAAGTGTTGGTATCAGTAATAAAAGCACATTATCATCGTAATCATCGTTACAATCATTATCATCGCTGTTGTTGGGGCCAACTTGGGAGTTAAGTGTAACTGCAGGTCAAAATCCTGCACTCCGAGCCCTTTAACCCGCACAGCACACCCACACGCAGAGCGAGAGACCCCCTCGGGGGCCAAAAGGGTTAATGGCAGGCATTCGCAGTCCCCCAAAAACAATGCAGGCCCAATTCCCAGTTAATATGGGGGTCGTCTTCCGACACACACACGGGTCGTGCCAGTAGCCCTTGAGCGCCATAAATTAACCCTTTTGTTAATTGATACAAATACAATTAATGGGCGTGTGTGTGTGTGCTCCTGTGTGTGCGGCTACTTAACGGTAACTAAGCAAACACAACAACAACAACAACAAGAGCAGCAGGCCAGCAACCGTGACGTTGCACTAGAAAAAAATATACAAACATAGTTGTGGGCCAAGGTGACTCCCCTGAAGTAGGCCTTCTTGAAGAATTTTAAAAAGCTCTCGATCGCCTTTGCTTGTGCATTGCAGGCAAACGTGGAAGAGAGAGGGATAATAGGAAAAAATCCAGCCTTGAAAAATAGTTGTAAGTAGGTTTAAGGCACTAAGAGTTTCATTCGCGTCTTCTTGTCTTAGTCAGAAGAAGGAGCTTAAAGCTAAAAGAGCCAAAAACAATACATAAATAATAATGATATATAAATAATGAAGGTAAAAACTGGGATAAGTTTGAAGATTACTAAACTAAATATTTATCCAAAATGTACGTTTTTGTAATCGAAATAGAACATCTCGGTATTTCGGTATTTTCTAAACAATATTTTTGTGGGACATTTTTTGCTCTCTGTAAAACCTGAAGCAGCAGCAGTAGCAGCACAATTTGATTGCAATCCTAATTATTGCTTAAAACAATTAACATTTCAATGTGTAATACAATACAATGAGGAGCCCACACACGCAGACACTTGGCCAGGGGGCCAGAAGGATACGAGGTGGCCACAGGATATGCATAAATGCAACAATACGATGGCGATACCCCTTGGTCAGCCGGCGCGTGCAGCTGTTAATAGAGTGTGCCACCCCGCCCACCCGTTGCCGCCAAACAGAGCAAAGGACGAAGGACATTGGTCGGTGGGGGGAGGGTGCTTGCTGCTGTTGGGCACAGAAGTTGTGCCGGACAGTGGTTATTCATACACCTATTATTTTTATGAAATAATTTATAGTTCGCTAGGATTTTGATCTATTTTTATAGGGAATTTATATAGTTCTCAGTGAATCAAATATATTAGGGATAGGCAAGTGAAATTATAGGTACATAAATAATCTCTGGACAGTCCTCGAAATATATGCCATAGGTGACATAAGCTTGTAACAAGAAATCGTGGTGTTAAGTCTTATATTATCCGAGACTTTACTTGTGCAATTTAACGACATTTTCACCACCTAAGCCCCACTGTGCGTGACCGGACAGCGGAAGTTGCCTGTTCGATATCCTTGTCCGTGTATCATTACGCTGGCCACTTCGCTGCTCCTGGCGGAAGTCGTAATTACCCGTGGACGGACCGAGGACATCATGCGAGGATGTGCATGTACGCGCATGTAAATGCAAATGTAAATGGAAATATCCATGTATGTAAGTGCGAGGAGTGTTGGCCTGGCCCCAAAACCAAACTGGCTGCCAGCAAATTTAATGAACTCAACGCGTGCGTACACAGAAAATAATAACCAGTTCAAGTGAAAAATATATAAATATATTAAAGAAAGATTATTATTATTATAGGAGAACTTTTCTGCATTTAAAAGTCGATGTACCATAACCCCTTTATTTTTGTTGAAAGAATGGGTCACATTTTTGGCTTAACACCTTCAAAGATTTGGCTTAAACTTGGCTTAAACTCAACCGATTTGAGTCTGGTTTCGTTTATAAATAAAGCTCTGACAATAAATATATAATGCTATTAGGGCACAAAGCCTAGTGAATTGCTGCTTCTTTCCTTCAAGTGTAAAGCCATGCATGCCGTCTAAGAAGGGGGCGTGGCATGTTGACCACTTTGTTTTAATGGGCGCTCGCTGAATGCTGTTATTAAATGTGGCCCGCATCTGCTTATTAACTGTTCATCGTTCGGGCTTTGTTGTTGTGGTCTGGAGCGTACTTCAATAGGTTCTCCTCGACGTCCTCGAGGAATGGACGGAACCGGAGGCAAGAGGAAGGCAGAGAGAGAGCCCACCCAAGCCTAATTACAGGCTGGTAAACCATTAATCTATTAATGCACACAGCAACTTGGCCCTCGAGAAGCTGTCGAGGCCGTAGAGGCCGTCGTGCTGTGCTTCACTTCCTCCTCCGCCTCAGTCTCTTTCTGGGCCAACGCATTTCCGTTTCCGCTTCAATGGCAGGACACAACCCCCTACGTCCGCCTACCCCTCCCCCACCACTCGGAACGAATGGCGGTAATGACTTTTCATTCTCGCCCAAGATAACGCCAACGTTCCTGCCTCTTTCGCTTTTTCGGCTTTCAGCTTTCAGCTTTCAGTTTTCAGTTTTTGGAAAATAATCAAAGGCAGCTCGAGAACGGGGATAGTCGGGGGAATGGACAGACAGTCAGTTAGCTATCGGCGCTGCCAGTCTTACCCCCAATCTCCTGCCCTTCGGCTAACTCCGGGTAATGAACGCAATAAACGCAACCGAAAAATTTCAAACTCTCACACGGCTGGGCGAAACTACGAAATACGGAACAGAAAAGTGCCCGGAGGTGTGGGGGAGGGGAAAATGGGTGGATTTTCGCCAAGCAAAAAGGGGTCTACGATAGTGTCCTGAAAGGAGCCCCGAGCCGAGTCGCTGCAGGGAGGGGGTGGAAAGTTGAAGGCTGAAGGTTGAGGGGCAGGAGCAGGAGCAGGAAGAGCGGAGCAAAGTGCGGACTATCTGCGCCATCAGCGAACGCGCTCGACCAGAAAAAAGGGGCACCAACCGCGTGGCACAGTGGGCTGAAAATCTTTGTTAAACTCAAGTCTGAGACACAGACATCATAAGATTCCATACTAAGACATGTTGGGGGATCAAAAAAGGATCTTGAAATAATTAGGTGAGCACTAAAACGGCATTCAAGAGAGTTTCTCTGAAAACTGCTTTAAACATTGAGTTTCTTTGTGAATTAATGCGTTTAATACTTTAATTTGAGGACATAAATTAAGTATTTTGGTCAGCTTTCCACAAGTTTGGGTACTTTTAAATTGCTTCTTTATACATATTTTATGAATACGATTTTTGTCAGCTTTTGCGGTGGTTTTTCCTACTGATTCGCTCCCATTCTAGGCCATTGTACGCTACTGCAGTTAGTCATAAGCAGGCACAGGCACCAGGAGTGCCACTCGCAGGACCCTCACACACACACACAACTTTATGAGCAGGAAGGAGCACAGGGGGAAGGAGACGACAGAGGCTGGCTGGCGTTTTGTAGTGCGTTTTGTTGCCATTTCCGGGCAATGGGCAGCATTCCGGACGCCGGCGCCGCTGTCTGTTCCAGCTGCCAGTCACCCATCCCCCTTCCTCCCAGGAGTAACCCCTTCTCCATTGTGCCACCCAGCGCCCTGTGGTTTTTGTTGCTGCCGTTCTTGTTGTTCCCGTTGTTGTTGCTGTGTGTTTTGCATAGACAGCAAAGACCGTCGACAACGTCGACTAATTAACTGCGATTATTACGGTCATTACGTGGGATTTCCTTTGCGTAAACATCTTGAATTTTGGCGCTCTCTCCGTCCCCTTCCCCCCACTCTGCCACAGCATTCCTGCTTTTGGCTGGGAGACAGCAGTCTTCTTTGGTTTTCGGAGTTATATGCCGACTAATGGCTGTTACCAATCCCCCACTCCACACTCCACACTCCACTCCGAGTGCCGTACCCCGCAAGCAGACATTAAAGCAAATTAACCCTCTCCGGGAACGGAGGACGGGGATCGGGGAAAGGGGATCGGGGAAAGGGGATCGGTCCACACCACACAACGCCGCCAAGCAAAAGTCATTTGTTGTGCAATGCGCTCCATGTGGAAGTGGCAGTTTAAAAACCAAAACAAAAATCAATACAGAGACCGAAAAGGTTATAGCTGACAGACAGCAACTTTCGCTGTCTGATTAGGAAGAGACACGCCAGGGCTAAAAGGCTAATGGTTATGACTCTGCGGTGGCCAAGATGACAGCGGCTTTCGGCTTTCGGCTTCGGCTTCGGCTCCATCTTCAGCTTCAGCTTCAAATTTGCCATTGGCTTAAAGACTCGACTCTAAGGACGACTCAACCCGAAACGAATTGAACCCTCGCCCCCCCCCAAAGCGACCGCATCGTTGCCATTTTGGCCAGGACATTAGCCTGGGACGGTGGCCGGGGCCAAAAAGGTAAATGTCTACATCCACAGTCGACCTTAAGATTACTCAATTAATGCACTTTAATTTGGCACAGCATGGCAAGAGTCCCTTTTCTTTGAGGCAAACTACTCCTTGACACAGCTCGCATCTTTAAAGATTCTTTGGTATTATTTAAAATATTTAATTTCATGCTTTAAAATAACAATCTGATGCCGTATTTTATGAAAATGGGTTTAGTAAATAAACCAAATCTTTAGTTTTGATTTTGTATTTATTCTGAATCGAAGCCTTTAAATTAGCTTACTGGCCCAAAAACACTTGAGTACAGGGGAAACCTTTAATCAATTTCAAGTTTAACTTGTAATGCAATATGTAATCTCATCTTCCCCGTTTCTTCTCTTTGTTTTTTATGTGAGAAAGCCACATTATGTCTTGAAACTATGCTCAGACAAGTTACGTTTAGGTGGCACCTTTGGACCCCACAAGACTCGCAAGTTTTCCAAAATAGTTTCAATTGAGAGGACCCACACTCCCGCTGTGCTCCCACTTTCCTCCCACCTCTCTCGCAACCAATCAATCGACAAAGTCCGAGTAAATTTGCCTGCAGAAACGACGGAGGACGTGCTTGTCGGCTGCTCGAAGGACTTTGTCTTGCTGACGCTAGTTTAGGAGCTGCGTAATCTAGTTTCCAGCGAAATTCAATTAGCCCCAGCATCTTAAAGTGGAGCACAGGACGGACCTTCATCACGCCGTTGTTTTCCCCAAAACCTGGATTGCAGCTGATATGAATTTTCATATTGACAGCCGGCGACGTCTGTCCCCCCCCGTCATTGTGAACTGAGAGGGACTGAGCCCGAGTCCAGGAAGTTGCGCCGCACTTGTGGCTGTTCAATTTCGGCTGCCGTTGTTTTATGGCCGCCTGGAAAAAAGAAGGAAATACAACCAAATTTTTGGGCCAGCCCACACACACATTCAATTTTTTAATAAGCCTCGCAAACGGGCCACGGAGAAGTACAAAGCAAATATTAATAACTTGCAAGGCCCTGACCATCGCCGAAAAAAAGCTATAAACAAAAAGAAAGCCTGTGTTGCAGGGTGCAGTAACGACTAGGAGATGCTCTCTTATTTGTGTTGGCTATAAGCTACATTTGGTTTTTCTACCAAACTATAAGGGTGATTATAGAACATTTAACAGCGATTAAACATATACAGAATTTAAATATTCAGATAATCTTTTAAAATCATTTCCCAATACTCTTTAAATACCCTGCATAGAAATGAGACTTGCAACACATCTTTTTTTATATATATATTTTTTTTACACAGAACTCCTGCTCCTCCTCTTTTTATTTTTATTTTTGGGGAGCGTCTGCGGCTTGGAGCACCAAGTAAATATCAATATTTTCCAATGGGGTGGCTTTTTCCGTCCCTGGACGACATGCATCATAAAGTGCAGGACGAAAACGATGCTGTGTCCACTCTGGTCAGTGGAAAAATCAAGTTAAGGCAATTAATTTCCACAAAACAAGCAATTAGCTGGCAAAGTTTACCTTAAGTGTCTAAACAAGAGGGGTTGCTGCAGGTCGGGGCGCCGGGAGAACGGAGAACGGACAACGGAGACAGGAGAGAACCCGCCCATTTTTCGGACAACAAAAGGTTACTTGATTTGACTACTTTGAATGTTTGACACTTTGGCCAGGATGCAAGGAGCGTGGCCAGCAGCTTGTTTTCCTTGTTGTGTCACAACATCCGCCTGAAATAATTTTCCAGGCCAGCAGCTAGCTAGCCGGGATCGGGGTGAGTGAGTGTAAAAACTAAAGTCGGTGGTCCATTTGGACAAGTGTGAACAAGATGTTTTAGGCCGGCGGGACAGCTGGACGGACGTAGCATGTTGACACCAATGGCATCCTTGTAGTAGCTGGAGTAAACGAAAATGAAAACTTCAAAGTCACAGACGATGACGAGCCAGGAGCCAGGAGCCAGGAGCCAGTTGCCAAAAGCCGGTAGCCAAAAGCCGGTAGCCAGGACAGTAGCTGGTCTCCGGTTTAGTTTGTCGTTTTCATTCAGTCATTAAAAACCCTTGTCAAGTGCTGGCACTAGCCGAGAAGCAGGACGTCCCTGCCTCCACCATGTATATCCTCTGGCCTGACCACACCAGACGGACGAAGGACGACGGACACCTGCAAGAAACGATTTTCATAGTCCACTTTCAGGTCTTTCGGGCTCTCAGCCGGCATTTAAATTAGCTCAGCCCCAGTTGCCCCTTTCCTTGGCTCAAAGGAGAATTTGCATTTCACTTTAAGTGTTTGTCAATGTCTCCCTCCCCCCGTTTGTAAAGATTTCCAGAGCCTGTAGCCGAGGCTTTAACCCTTCGGGTTAATTGAATTGATGGATTTGCAGTGCGCCGGATGGGCTTTAAGAAGGTCCTTGCCAGGACTCTGCGCGATTAGCACTCGACTGGGGAGGGGGAAATGCGTGTGGCACTCGCAGGCCCGGCATTTTCGAAATTATGAAAAGTAAGCCATAAAATCTTATTTTTACTTCCGCCACTCCAACTCGAGATCCACCTCCACCTCCACCTCCACCTCCATCCCCCATCCTCCATCCTCCCCCTCCCTGCGAAACCAAGGGGGTGCTGCCTTTCAGTGAGGGGTGGTTGGAAATTTCGGATACAATTTTAATTATGGCAACCGTAAGCTTTTGGTTGTAAATATTTGAGAATGCCCGATAACGTCGACGATTTTCATAAATAATACAGTCTCGCTCGCAGCTCCTTTCGGGAGCTGGGGGCGTGGAGTGCCTGGTGCCCCGATAAGGGTTATGCGTGTGCCGCCCAGCATCGCCAAACCCATTTCCCAGTGTTCTCTCTTCTCTGTTTGCTCTGTTTAAAGACAAAAGGATTGGCTCTTTCGCAGTGCGTGAGGCCACCTACACTGTACAAATTACAAGTCGAGAATAGAAATAAAAAAGAAGGAGGAAATCGTTAACTGGAGTCCCAGTGCTCCTGAGTCTTATTAATTAACAAGTTGTAATAAAAAAATCACCTAAAACGTATAACAAGTTATTCAAAATTATTAAAAAGTAAATACAAAGGATGCAAAAAACACAAATATCTTAGCAAAGACCAAAAGGCAGGTAACTCCTCTGCCTCGTTGGTAGCAGTTTCCCGACTAACCAATTCATGCAAGTCTTTTTTGTAAATTCAACCCAACATTTAAATATTTTGTGCAGTGTAGACTCTCTGCCTGTTGTCTGTGACAGCGCCAGAGCCTTGGTATCTGAGTATCTTTATCTCGGGCTGCGGCTGTTTGCTCGCCTTCTGATTAGACCGCCAGACGAGGCCACTGCTCCTCCCTCCCCTTTCACCTCTTTCGCTCCCCGGCCCCCGCCCACTTTCACCGCCCCCTCCCCCTGGCAGCCGCCGCACGAGTACCCGCAGCAACATTAGCGGCATCTCAGCATTTGATAAGCGAGAGGCGAGCATAAGGCAAACAGGAGACGCCACCACTGGGAGAAAATACCAGAGAGTAGTGACAAGGATCGGATATTGAAAGGAAAAGGGTGAAAGACAGCGACTGGAGAAGGGTGATATATATTGAAAATGATCAGATAAATCAGATTTCGAATTTCCAAATATCGAAGAATACTCCATTTTACATTTAAATAAAGATTTGATCGAAAAATGTATTACATACATTTATGAGATCCTTCTTCCTTTATGAGATCCATAGTGGTCAGATACATCAAACAGATCCGACAGTTTTCCTGGTCTGCGGAATATAATGAACTCTCTTTTTCGCTCCCTGTATTCAGACCCCCATCTCCCTGCTGGTGGCACGCGTTGCCGCAACCCTTTCTGCCCGCCACAGCCACATCTTCATCTTGAGTTTTAAAGCTGCAGCTTGAGCTGGAGCCTGAGCCTGAGCTCCCTGTGATCTGTGATTTGTGTGTGATTTTTCCCGCAGCACACACCCACCCACACAGAGTTTTTCCTCTTTTTTGTGTCTTTGGACCAACAACAGCAGAAGCAACATTCATCATCAATGATGCCTCCGGAGCCCGCATCTTAATTTTCCCATCCGAAAGCAAACAACACCACGCCGCCTCACATGGGCCACGCCCTCGCCAGCGCCCCATTTCCCAGGGGAAAAGCCTGGGCAGACAGTTTTTGACGAGCACTTCTTAATTTATGATAAGGGTTTTCGGGAAAATTGGAAAATGTTCAAATGTGAACCCAGCGCCGGGGCGGGGGCGGGGCGGAGGCTGAGAGAATGGGTTAAGGCCAAACGAACCTACGGGTCTGGGTGGAATTTTTCGGCTATATACGGAGTATATACTCGCCTCTGCACATACATATATATTTACATATATTTTTTGCCTTCGTAATGAGCTGCAAAAGCATTTGAATTATTTTAACCCCGACGACATTATGCCCTTGAGATCAACACAGAGGACTCACACCCCACACCCCGTTGGTGAAATTTGATTTAGGATTTTTAATTTTATGTGTGTGTGCGTGTGCTGCAAATCCTTTTTTACTCAGCATAATTAAAAAATATATATGAGTAGCACACACACACGCTAGCTCCTTTTCGAAAATTAATTAAATTTGCACACATTTGCCGGGGCAGCCCGAGAGCCTGCCAGCGAGCCAGCCTGCCAGAGAGCCAGCGAGTTTCCTGGCAATTAAAAAGCTTTTACAGCAATCAAAAGTTGCAAATGTGCGTGGGATGACACTTTCAAGGCAGTGCCCCAACAGGGTACCCTAACCCACCGGTACCCAGTCCGTTTTCCAACTCTTAGCACTCCATCAAGCGGCTTTCCGCAAGGACAACAGCCCCGATAAGACCGTCAAGCTGTTTATAGTTTTAAACGCTTCGCCATTTGCATATGCCCGAGACCCGGCTTTCCCCAGATTTCATTCATCTTGCCCTTAAGTAACACTCAAGCGGCCAAATTCCCATGATAAAGAACCGAACCGTTTCCCCCAGCCCCACTCAGCTCGGAAAATACACTCAGCATTTGACCGGCGGGCAGCGATTTAAGTGGAGAGAGCAAGGCACAAGTCAGCTTAAGGCAAGACATGCAACAACAAGAAAATCGAGCGAGGATTGGGGAAGGCGGGTTTTCCACTGAGGAAAACTTACACCAGGTTGCTGCTACACTTTCCCCTTTATTCCTGAATGACTGTAAACATTCAAGGAAATCGAATCAGTAGGAAACCCTCAACCCTCAACCAGTAACCAAGTCGTTTGTCTGTCTCAATTTCGAAACTTAAAATTTTCTAGTCTAACCAAGTACTAAATATTTTCAAGTGCAGCCATGACAAAGCACAACTGAAAGGCGAAACCCAAACCATGGGGGCCCCTGGTCCTGGTCATGTGTCTTACGCTTAAGCGAATTATGAAGTGACCCAGTGAACATAAAAATTTATTGCCTCGAAATAAAAATCAGCGTAAAAGTCTGTTCAGGACGCGGGACGGAGTTCCGTTCGGACGGAGGATAGATGAAATCAGCATGTGAAAAAAAGGACATGCTGGTCGCCCCGCATGGGTGCCCTTATGCCCGCCAGCAGCAGCAGCAGCAACAGACAGGGACAAGAAAGTCCTTTTAATCTTAACACATATCATCATGATAACAATTTGGTCACTTTAAGTGAGGCAAATTTATTTATAAGCCTCATCCTCATCCCTGCCCCGCACTTGTGTCCCGTTCTCCCACCCTCAGCATCTGTCCATCTTTATTGTTGTAGCTCTATCAAGGCGCCGCTGACTGGATTTCTTTCTTTTTTATGCTACAGTGGAACACCAGCTAGAAGGGCTCAACTGGTTCTTTCGACTTGGTCAAATTAATTACTATATTTATCCACTTTAAAGAATTAGTTTTAGTTCAGATATTTACTAGAGGACAAGTGCAACGGTTATGCTATTAAAGTCGAGGTTAGAGGAAATCATTAACTAATGTTTTGACATTAACTAAAGTGTTTGTCACGTCGTGGTGCTGTCTTCCGTGAGATAGAATTTAAATTTATTAAATAACCGAAAAACATTTCTTAAATGCTAAACCTCTAGACATAAGAAAACTCCGTTAAGGAGGCTTCCCTGTATACAGGATATATGCGAAACATTCTTTTCCATTTTCCCTTTTTTTCTCTTGCTTTCTGAGGCTCATGTTTTTATTGTTGTTGATATTGCTGTCGTAGCTCTTGATTTTCCTTCCCCCCCGGTCGATTGCTCTCTGTTGTTTGGTGTTTTAGTAAATTGAAGCAAAATGCGCTTTGATGTCCTTGTTACACACAGGATGTCCATCCACCACTCTCTCTCTCTCTCTCCGTTTTGCTCTTATGTGTAATCGTGCTTTATGTACCGTTACGCACTCAACTTTCTTATCCACTCTTGTGGTTTTTTTCTGTTGCCGGAAACGAAATCATGTCCAGTGATTTTTTTATTAGGCCCACCCCCAAAACGACATCCTTGCGTCCTTACCCCTAACGTCCGCGTGCGTGTGCAAATATTTGTAATTTTATTACGCACTCAAGCACTCATAAATAAACAATTACATCAGTTAAGATCGCCTCCCCTTCGACCGCATTCCAATTGCCAATTATTTATAGTTATGTTTCCTATTAGTCGCAGCTAATGGCAACGCCCCTCAATCCGGAAGGATTTTCCCTTTTCTCTCACCGATTTTCCTGACTTTCCTTGATTTCCTAGATTCTCTAGATTTCCTTCCCCCTAATCTCGGGCATTTACCAGGTTTTTGCCGCAAAAATGGCTAAAAACGAATTTCGTGTTTTGCATTTGCGCTGCTGTCAAGCTGTAGCGGGGGGGTGGGTTAGAAAGGGGTTCCACGACGAGTTCTGTCTGCACTGATTCAAAAGGTTTTGAACATGTCTGAGCACGCAACGTAATTTTAGTTTAATTGGGTAATTATGCGCATACAGAGAGCGACGACGGGTTCTTAGGTGTTTCCCGTTCGTCGTTCGTTCACTCGTTCGCGAGTCCTTTTCGGTGTGGGTTTCAGAGGATACGAGAAATCGTGACTCGTGACTTAAGTCGATTTTGTAGTTTTAGCACACAATAAATATGCTATAATCGGTGAGGTGTTAACCTTAACGGAATGCCTAATCTCGGTCTTGTAATAGGACATGGAATAAATATTTATAAGATCAGTGTTGGAGGCTAACATTGTGTACTTAGCGTTTGGGCGCCAGTATTACGATTTCTGTTTATTAGGTCAGTGAAAGAAAGAGCTAAGTATCATTAAGAAGGAAACAGAGAACTCCAGAATGGAGCTGGAAGTCTCTGATATTCATATATGGCCCTAACATTGTTCCCTGTTCGGGCGCCACTGTAAAAATCTCTCTGTCTATATATCCTTATATCCCTAAGACAAGCAGAGAAGCTGGAAGATAGTCTCCGATCTTTAGATATACCTCACGTTAGTCTACACTCAGGAACTATCGCATGACCCACTCACGCTGTCAGCGCCAACGCTAGAGGTGGGTAGCTAGCAAGTAGCTAACGGCAGATCCAACATTTTAAACACTTTGTTTGCTTCGCATGCAAATGCAACTCATCCAGACGACCGGCTGCACTGCAGGAGTGAGAGTGCGAGAGAGACGCCTAGCTCCAGACGCCATAACTAACGGTAAGATGAATCCGCTAGCTGCCTGGCCCGGTAGCAAGGGGGGAAAGGAGGGCAAGAGCAGGAGCAGTCACAATGTCAGCGGAAAGCGGCAAGCGGAAACGGAAGTGCATGCAGTTTGAAGGGGGCACGAGCGGAAGTTGTCGTTTTGGCACAGGAAATGGGTGCAGGGGGCCGGGTGAATACCCAAAACTACGCTCTCTGCTCGGCTGGCTTTCGCTTTGGCTTGTTAATTTATGTGCACAGTCGGCTAAAACGAAACCGTACGTATACGTATGCATACCGTGCAGACTTCCTTTAATTATGGCTAGAGTCGAGCGGAGCTTGGCAATCACATCAAGGAAATCCCTTCCAAAACTCTGGCAAAAACTCTCTCTTTAAGAAGAACCAGGAAGAAACTCACAATTTTGACCCCGAAAAATTGGGCCAACAAGTTAGTGCGAACGAGATGGCATAACACACACACACACACACTTATTCTAAACTTTGCCGCTCTCGCCATCTTGCCTGTCTCTTTCCATTGTTATTATTTGCCGGCGCGAAAGTTTTAATTTTTATTATTAACTACGAAACTTTTGCCGAAAAGGCGCAAAACTTAAAAAAAAAAACACAGGATCAAGAAAAAGCTAAAGAAAGCGACAGACAGAAGGAGAGAGCGCTATGCAAGGGAGATGTGTGCGAAGGGAACGGCGGACAGACGGTGCGAGTGAGATGGTTAGATAGACAGCGGACAGACGGGGCTAAAGGGGTGCTGCTGCTCGAGCGTCAAAGTAAAGTTTTAAAGCAAAGTTTTTCGGCGTTTCCCCGCGTAAAACCCGGGGACGCCCCCCGCTGTCCGCTTTAAAAGCCCCGTAAAGTATAACTTTGTTTTAGGTTTTTGGGGTTTCCCCTCTTCCCACGCTTCTTCCATATGATTTTTCCCTTTCTGCCCAAGTTACCACTTTAACTTGTTCTTCTTGTACTTGTTCTTGTTCTTGTTCTTGTTCTTGTTCTTGTTCCTGTTCTTATTCTTAGACATTTGCCATAGCCCAAAAATCGGGCAAGGTCAGGGACAAGGCCTCCTGCTCTCTCTCCCTTTCTCTCTTACGACTTTGGTTTAAGTTTGGTCTCAGTTTGGGCCTTCGGGTTTCTCAACTTTTTCCACCAGAAGACAATTTGCATGACACATTAAAGGGCTGCGCGATTATGATTCCTCAAATCGATTATTTTCTCCCTCGGATAATAATAATTAAAGTGTCTGAACTAGGGTGAGACCAAGGGATTCAAGTTTCGCTTTAATTCATTGGCGGACATTGGCTGGGCAGGGATAAGGTTGGCTCAGAGTGTCCCTTACGAATGGGTTAGAAAGTTAAAGACTTAAAGACCATGAAATCAAAGTGTAGGTGAACTTCCTAAACAAAAAATAATAGAAAGGCTTGGATTTAACGGTGCCAAGAAGTGTCCTTAAACTTCTTTAGATAAACATATATTTTTGAAATGAAAAATGTATTATATTACAGATTTTTGAGGCATTATCGAGTTGCAACAAGAAGCTCGATAGAATTCTTTAATGCAAATTAAAAAAGAGAACTCTTTTCAAAGCTTATTTATTTTAATAACATTTTGTAGAAGGAAAAAATGCTAAATTTTACAGGCTTAAACCTAATGAGAACCTCAATTGGATGCAACTTTTTTAGCCCAAGCTGAACGAACTTTTGAATAAGTAGTATACTGGCTTGACCTTTCGACCGGGCACACGCACATTATTTATGCTGCATTTAACTTTGGTTTTTGGCTACGGCTTTCCATTCCCCCTGTCATTCCGATACCCATTGCCATTTCCATTCCCATCCCCCTCCACCTCTGGGTCCTTGGCCATTTTTGGGGGTGCCACTGTTTTGCGGTCGAAATCCATGTTGGTCAGAAGCAGTCCAGTCCAGTCCTGCCCAGTGTCCCGGGGAGGGTCAGCTGAGGGAAATTAAGTAACACTTACAATGCAAACGGGTTCGCATTCAAATTCGCATTTCATTCCATTCTGGGACGCACGGCACTCAGCACTCAGCACACGCACACCGGGGGGCTCGGAGTGGGCTTTCTGCCGGCCGCTTTTTTCCAGTAACCGAAAATTGAAAAACCGCCTGCAGTTGTGAAATGTTCAGGCGTGAAAACCCCGATTGAGGTTAGGACCCCCCTCCCCCACAGACCCAAACCGAACGGGGAGTGTTCTCTTCTCCTCATTTCCGCATATAAGCCGCACTCATTTATAAAAGCCAAAGTGTAAATCTGCTTTTCAGAGCCTCGTGTGTGTCTGGCATTTGTTTTGCCGCAGCATCCAGCAAAATCCACTCCAGGACCCCAGGTCCCTCTGTCTCATCCTGGGTGTGTATGGGTGTATGGGTGCATGGGTGTGTGTGCGGATTCATTAACATTTTTTCCATTTACGATTTTCACGCGTTTTTTAATGGCATAAATCTCATACATATGCAATTTCCACACGTTTCCCGGTTTTGCCAATTCGGAAATTATTGCCGAAAGGAAAAGCCAAAAACAATCTTCAGACAGGTGGTGTTTTTTTTTTCTTTTTTTTTTTTGTATATGTATTTTTCCGCTGTTATTCATTTGCATCTGGCGGGAAAATCCAGCAAGAAAAACCAAATTACCGCATTTGAAAAATAAATACTTGGGCATAATGCGGCTTAAATACAGTGGAGGGAAAATGTAAAGCAGAAACTAAATCAAAAATATTTAACTACTCAAAAAAACAATTTAGGAAAGTGTTCTTGAGAAATAAATATATAAAAATAATAATAAAAGAATATATATTTTCAAGACACCTAAGAAAGAGCCCTCAGACTGGGCTTCCCTGTCTTGCAGCTTACATTCTGCTGAGAAGTCTGCAGTGCAAATAAAAGTAAAGTCCCAATAAAGAAAGATTTTTAAATTTCTCCTCAAGGATGTGCTTTTCTAATGTCTCAATCCCAAGCCCTGAGTGTGCTGGCGCAGTCACTTAAATACCTCATCCCCCATATATATATATATTTTTATTTTCTTCTGGGGAAACACCGCTGCCACCGCTTATCCCGCTGCTAAATTAATTCAAATTAATTCACTCGCGTCGCAGATGTTTCGGCTCAAATTTTATGCGCGAATTTCGTTTTACACCAAAACCATTTGGCGGCCAACGTGGAAGTCAACAAATTCCTTGGCTCCTTCAGAAGGATAACTGCGGGGTATGGAATGGAGAGGAAAGCCTTTCCTATGAAGACAAGGCAGCCAAGGATGTAGAATTCCACTAAAGTGACATTTCTTTTGCTAAGCAAATAGAGGAAAATAATACCTCAGACAACACTGGTAAATACTCCTTAAAAAATAGGAATGTTCTACGAAGAGAACCACGAAACTCTCTCGTGTTTGCTTGTACATTGCAGGCCAATTTTCTCTCTGAAAAATAGGAATTTTCTATGAAGAGAAAAGGGAAAGGAGATTTGAAAAAAGGAAGAGAGGATCGGATCCACGTGAGTGGGAAAGGATTTACAATTTAAATCAGATTAGGCCCCTGTCTAAGCCAAGCAATCACAAAACCGTTTAATATTAAAGTCCAAGTGATTTTCCTTCCCATTTTCTTTTCTGTTGCATAGTAAACCGCAGAACCCATTGGCTTGAAACCTCCCTCCGCCGCTTTATCCACTTATTGGCCGCCCCTATTGTTCCAATAGCCCATAACACGCCCCGCGTCAACATGGAGAATAAGAAAATAAGAAGGAAAAATAAGGAAAAACAATGGCTGAATGAAGGAAACGTGGCGAGATGAAGGAAAAAAAAACCAAAACAAAAGCCAAGGCGCAAATGGAAAAAATTCCGTTGTTCCCCGAAATTGAACTTCAATTTCAATGAATGACGCAACAGAGGCGGGAAGGGAAGGGCAGAGGGGAGAGAATCGTCAGCAAATGCGTTAATTCCATTTTCTTAATTAAATGCACAAACAAAATCACGGAAATGAAAAATAAAATCCAAGTCTTTTACACTCAATGATTTGTTTTCATTAAAACAAGAAATTCTCATTAACAATGGCAATGACAGAGAACAGCGAACAGCAATGGATTGTGATGCGGCGGCGGTGGGGGGATGGGGATGGGGGTGAGGAGGGTGGCCTTGACAGTGGGTGCTCTGCCCTCTGGGGCTGGGGGTTGTGGGGTTGGCGCTGTTTTTAACCACCGATGGGCGATGGCAAAGGCAAAATTCACAAAGATTGCCTTACTTCTTCTCGCCCATTGTCCTGCTTATCGCAGCGCTGTCTTTATTGTTGAGATACCCTTTCTTCAATGGAAGAGTGTTTTTAATACGGGGAGAAGCAACTTAAGCTTCAAGGACGAGAGCACGATATAATGTAAGTAAAAACTAAATCGATATATAAATATTTAAATAATAAGTAACGTTTTATTTGCGTTAAAGTTTTGTTTATAACTATATCTATTTTATATATACGTAATATTACCGCATCTTTTTAAAGTGTATTTGAGAATTTGCTTCCTAAATATATTTTCCTTCTTTGTTTTTAGTATTATTCTTGTTGTTGTCAATGGGCTCGCACTTGGGAAAGCGCGCCACATTTTAATTGCCAGCAATTGTCGCTGGCCAGGCGCAGCTGCTTTCTCTGGCCGTGGGTCCTTCGACTCGGCCTTAGTTATTATCCCCCCCTTTGTTGTTGCCAGTTTTCCGCCGCACCCCCCGCGCTCTTCCCGAGTTTTTGGCGAAAGCGTCAGAATTTATGACATACTTTTCAGCGCAATTGTTGGCGCGATTTACGCGCCTCTTCCCCAGCCCAGGACACTTTGCTTCCCTTCCCTCCCTCTGCTTGGCCTTTCATTAACCCCCATCCCCATCCCCCATCTCCCCCCATTTGCAGTCACAGTTGGTGGTTTTCGAGGCGGTGGTGGTGGTGGTGGATTTTCCCGGGGGTATTCGGTTCTGGGCCCTTCTTTCCATAACAATTAGCTCTTTGGCAGCTGCCGAGAGTCAATCAATAAAATCAAAAGAATTTTCAACATTTTTCATAAAACACTTAATTGAACTGGTTTTCACAGCTCATGAGAGCATTGAAACTAATGGGGGATATTCGTTAAAAATATTCAATATTATTTATAATAATAATAATAAGCTCAAAAAAAAAAAACTCTTTGATAGCCTAGATATTAATCCTTGAAGACAATCAAATAATAAATAAGCTAATGAATAATACTTATTGAACAATCATTTTGCAAAAAGCTAATAAGAGTATTTTTATACAGGGGTTCTTACCATTAGCAAGGCTAAGAACATGTAAACTCTTTCTGGTTAAGAATTCCTTAGATTATACATAATTTCCAAGAAGAAACAGCTATAAATATTTCCGTCTAGTACAAAGTTTTTTTGAATTATAGTGAAATTCTCTTTCAGGGTTTAAACTCAATTAAAAGGATGAATATGGGACTTATTGGAAGTCAGTTCATACTTTTTGGGTGCCATTTTTAAGGTGTTTTAAAATCCCCAGCCGCTTCTGGGCTCCCCTGATAGTTCCCCGTTGACATGAACCATCTGATTAGGTAATGCGATCATAGAACTGAGAAGTGGCATACGGCTTACCGCCCTAAGGACGTTATTCACACTCAACTGGCGATCAGGCGATTGTTTTTCAATTGTCAAAAATTTTAAGCTTTAATTCCATCGACCCCATCTCCTACTCTCTCTGTCTCTCTCTCTCTGTTTCCTCCCCTTTCTTCCGGTATTTTCACTATTTCTTTCCTGCTCTGTCTCATTCTATTTACCCCTTCCTTCTCTTTTCATTTCCACTTTGGGGCGGCGACTGCAGAAAAGAAATGGTGGGCGAAAAAAAGAAGAAAGTCACAATTGTGGAGAAAACTAAAAAAAAAGTAGCGCTAATCGTACAAAATGGCGGCCAACACGCCCGGGAAGAAAGAGGGACCCCTCTAAGAGAGAGAGATAGAGGATGAGAGAAAAAGAAAGAGAGAGTGAGAAAGACAAAAAAAAAAAAAAAAAAAAAAGTGAAGCAACGACCAGAAACGTAAATTTGCCCAGCTTCATTTTTTGTACCCATTCCTCCTACTCCTACTCCTCCTCCTTTCTTTTTTGCTTTCTTTTTTCCACTGTTCTGATGGCTCTTCTGCTGACGTCGCTGCTGCTGCTGTTGCTTTTTTCGTCGCTTTTTGTGTGCATTTTCCCGTTGTCCTGTTGCCGTGGCAATGGACCCGCCTTCTTTTTCCGGCTTCGCCTATCGCAACGTTGGTCCATTCGCCTGCAGCATGCACTCGCAAGAGAGAGAGGGAGAGATAAAGAGAAAGAGAGAGCGAGCAAAAGTTGAGGGGGCTTTGGGAGCCAAAGCGAGAGGGCTAGCTGTTCGGTCTGCGTCGCCTCTCAGCTGGTGGTGCCACACTCTCTCTGCAGGCTACTTTCTCTCGCTTGCTCGCTTGCAAGCTCTCTCGCTCTGTTGCCTCTGTTGCTCTGCTGCATTTTCATTTCCTCCTCATCCTCATTTTCTTCTTCTTCTTCTTCTTCTTCTTCTGCATTCCTCTCTGTGTGTGTGTTTGTTTGCATGTGTGTATGTGGTAAGCGTTTTTTTGTAGTTGCATTGTTTTTTTTTTTTCTTATTTTTTGTTAGTTTACTTGATGCTTTTGTTGCGCTTTAAATTTGATTTCCTCTGCAGCATTTAGTGCACACTCCCACACTCCCACACACACACAGGAAAACACACCTATGTACACGTACGTACATATATGGATGTTGAAGTGCACTAAAGAAAACATTTTGGATCGCAGGATTTATTTGAGAATATGAAAATCCTTAATTAAAGATCCTTAGACTGAGTTACTTAAGAAATTTCATAGTACTAAATTTATATTGATCATTTCTTCTTGTAAACAATTTTTTATGAAAATTTATTCAGAAATTTATTCTTAACCTATTGCCCCAAGATATGTCGTACAGTTATAGATTTATCTGAAAATGTAACGAAGGCAATACATATTTCAATCACTTGAAATTATATTTTCGCCCAGTGCCTGGCATATCCAGCCCCCCCCCCAGACTTCAATTAGACCCTGCTGCCCTGCCTCCTGGCCACCCAGCTGCTGTGGCAGGATAAATAATTTGCAACTCATTTCGTAGATGGTTTTTATGAATTGCCGTGCAATTTTTAATGAAATTTATCGCGCTTATCTGGGCGCATTAATCAAAAACCGAATGGAACGCGCGGGGCAGGCGGGCGGGCAGGATATTATCAGGACCTGGTCCCACTGCGAGCGGCAATAAATTCGTGGTAGGTGAGTGAGTTTCCGGAACATGGAAACAGAAACGGAAACCGAAAACCCGAAACCCAAACCGAAACCAAAACAGAAACAGACTGTTGCTCAGAGGTGGCTCTGACGGAGGTCGCTAATTTAAACCAAATGAATTGGCACATTTTTCACTTTTTCAGCCAAATGAGCAGAGCAGCGGGAATCTCTGGCAGCAATCTGAACCTCGAACCTCGAGCCTGCCAAAATCCCGGCGACCGGCGACCAGGGACCAAGGAGCAAGGAGCAGCGAGCACCAGACAATGCGCGTTGTGTCGGCGGCGTAGTCACTTAATCCATGGCCGGGGCGATAAAAATCTCGAAAATCCAACTTAAGTGTTTGGTAATTTATCTCACTGTTGTGCCAGGGAGACCGGGAGACCCATCCCCGTCCCCAACTCGAAGCATACGCGACATTTTTTGCCTTTAAACGCTCGAGAGGAGGGGGGATCCCGTGCCATTTGTGCGATTCCTTCGTCGCTCGTCAGTCATCGCACCGCGGGTTGCCACAAATAAACCACCAGAAGGCCCCCGCCCCTAGGAAGCCCCCCAACCAAGCTCTAACTGATGCCACTTCCGGCTCCCGGCTCCCGGCATCAGCTCGTTGTCAGTCATTTTGAGTTTGGCTTTCGATGAAATGATAAATGATGAAAAATGTTGCAAAAGATTTAAAATTATCCCAGCGCGTCGCAGAGAGAGAGTCAACAGCAAATCCTTGGTCGTCGTGAGCTTGCAAATATATAAAGCAATGGGGAGGAGAAGTTGAGGCGGGGAAGGATACTCATTCCACATCCGCTGGTACTTCGAACTGCCAGCAGCTGAGACAGACACGAAAATTGCCAGAGACAACAGCGCCAGAAATTGAAAAACTACACCTAAGCGAAGGAAAAGGTGTGGACTATAATAAACCAAAGGGGAAATATCGGCTATAAGTGAGGAAATTTTCAATTCTCTCATTGGAAAACCGGATAATAAGTCCAACTGGACGCAGGGTTCTGGCGGAGAGGAAGATCTCTGAATCTACGAGTCAAAGGACTGCATTCCACCTTCTTCTTACAGATGATTTTTTAAAATTTATACCAATTAAGGCTAAGGAATATCAGTGAATAAATTGAAGGTGTCTTTCCAGATACCAGCATTTTCAGCATTTCTAAAATACAATTTTAAAACCTCTCTTTCCCATATAGATACCTATATATATCCATTAAAATCCCAAAGTATTTTCTGAAACTATTTGGCTCCCTCCACGCCTCTAATGTCCATTCATATTTCATATTTCCGACACCCTCATCTCTCAGAACTGGTCTCGCTCAATGGGTTGTTGAGTCGCTTATTGTTTGCACCCATTTGTTGGAAAGAGGATCCTGCAGGATGGCCTGCGTGCCTGCCTGCAACCCTTGCCGGTACTCAACGCCCCACCAGTCTCCGCCCTCGATATGATTTCAGCAGTTTTTCAATTGAGCAAACTGAACGCAAATGAGAAAATTGCTTTCTTATAGTTCTGCTTGGCTACCAAAAATGTTCAGCCGACTCGGAATTACACGGAAACAACGATTACAAATAATCAAAAGTGTTTCGATAATCATTAATATCGAAATGAAGAACTTACAAATGAAAGTCAATATACAGTTTGCATTTCGTAGGCTTTCATAGAAGGAATCAGGGTTAATTTGGCAATATTTCAACTTTAATTTATATATTTTTTAAAATAAAATGAGCTTCATAAGTGAATCTATTCCTATGTTCAAAAGTGCCTCAAGAAGTCGCAATTTGTGAAACCTTTCGATATGTTCGATGTTTTTAAAACACTTCAGCAATTCATAAATTGATATACTGTTGATATATATTCAAGAAATCTTCCAACTGAACGTAAGGGACTCTGTTTTCTTTCCGTGCAGCTGTCGATTCCGTCCCAGCAACCCCCTCGGGGCGAGAGCGGGGTCTCCGATGCAGGAGGGAATTCGAAGTTTTAAATAGCCATTAGCGAAAACGCTTATTAAAAATTTACATTTCATTCCACTTTACAGCTGAGCGAGCCAGTGTTCGTTCTCAGTTCGGGGAAATTCATTTCCACGCCATCCTCTCAACATCGAAAATCCCAATCCCAAGACCAGCCCCGGCAGTGTCCTTCGGCCTGCAGGGCCGCCCACTTCCTGCCGCTCTGATGGGGTTACAATTTTCTGTTGTTGGATCTTTAGGTGTTCATGCCAAGTTAATTTAATAATAAAACTGAAATTTAATTCATTTGCGGATAGGCCAGACCAAGTCCGGTCCCGGTCCTGGTCCAACTCCCAGCAAAACTCCTGAGGGATCAACCCGAGTCCCCATCCCGCGCCCCACTCGAACCCAATCTAAATTGGCGCCTCAGCGTCAGCTTCCAGTCTCCAGTCTCTCCGTCTCCATCTCGGCGTCTTTTCACTCGTTTTTAATAATATTTTCCAGTTATCTGACCTTTTTCTTCTCGCAAACTGCTGGCCAGTTCCTGGCACTGGCTACATTTTCAATTGCCGTCGGCCAAATGAGAGAGAAGAAAGGGCTGGGCCGTTGGGGTAGGGAATATGGAGCCCCCTTCGAGAAGCACTTGACGGAAAAGGATTAAACTTTACTCAAAATTGCATTTCATGGTTTCATATCTCGTTTGCTTTTTAACTTGTACATTGCAGGCAATGAAATAAAGAAATCAAGGGCATGTATATTTTTTAAACCTTGCTAAGAGATTTCGAAGGAAATGAACTTCTAACTGGTTTCTCTCAGTGGGCCTCCTTTAATTATGACTAAAACAAGCGCTTTAACTCATAGGCAAGCACTTAAGAGTGCTTTAAGTTGGCTGTCGTCTTGCATAAATTTCTGGGGATGCGTAGCACTTGCAGCCCAAATTGAATTGCGTAAAACTAACCGCCGAATGCGCGCCGCACAATTAAGGTTGAGGTTTTATAGCCGCGCTGTCGATGTGTCGGGTGAAACTCCTTCCACTTCAGTTTCCCCCACTCAGTAAGCCCCACGAAAAAGCCCGGAAAACCCCCGGGGATCTGCGGGTGGCAGCTGTCAGTGCGTTAGTCAGTCGCTGTCAGTTCTTTGCCTCGGTTTGCTTGCGGGGACACAAGCGCACACAGGGCACAGGTACACACAACCACACCTGTCCTGGGACCCGCCGCCACCCGATCAGCCAAATATAAGTCTCCAAAAACATACATATTCTGTACAAAATATTACACACAACCGCAGAAAGGGCCAGGGCTTACATATGCATGCAATCTGCAGCCGAAAATAAATGGTAACCCGAAGTGAAGGGGCAATTCGAAGTCCTGGGTACCTCGAAAACTAAGGATGGTATAAGTTAAGGAGAGGAACACTCGAATAAATTAATCTATCTGAGAATGGGAATCCTTCAAATAGTTCTTAAGGTGTAAAATATATTTTGTATTCTTTTTAAATATTAAGAATCGCGTTAGCTTTATTTTATGCTCGAGTCTAGCCTTGATACCCCTCGGCGACAGTGCATGGATGGGTTTCAAAAAAGCCACAGCAACTAGCAACAGCTCCAGGACAACGACCAGGACAAGGAGAAGGAGAAGGAGGAGGAGGAGGAGAGGTAGTGGAGCATTAGCTCGAAACGGAGCTCTGGAGTCGCTGGAAGGCGGCCGCACAGCAAAATTTGATTTGTATTTCTGTGGTTTACCTTTGCCCCGCCACGGACGGAAGGAGTAGTGTCAGTGGCACCTGGAGGACTCCTGTCGCCGTAGATGCTGAGGTTAAAATGTAAAATGCACAGAATGGATTGTGCGGCTAACCGGAACAATTAAGGAATTTTGCCCGGACCCGGGACACGGACAACTGTCCTCCTCCTCCTCCTCCTCTGCAGTTACTGCAAAATTACGAATGCCACACGGAACTCTGAGCTTCACAAGACTCGACTCTTCCCTGGCTTCTCTCAAAAATGATTAAGTAGATTGCAATGACTAAATTCTGGCCAAGATGACAAGACGATGACATGGCCAGGGACAACGCTGCGTTGAAGGTGATAAAATGGAAGAAAGATGCACAGCGAGACAAGGTTATCAATTTCAAAATTACCTTACTAAAGTAAAAATTCTCCAGAGATCTACGACAGGTAAACCCAGTTGTTTGCCGTGTAAGAAGGCTAAGAATATGGCTTGTTGGCTTTTGTTTCTTGGCCAAATATGTCTTGCATACGAAATTTGCCATAAGCCAGTACGGACTTTGCCTTCGACCATTTCATCGATATCAGGAAAGTCCGGACTGCGGACTCCGGACACGGGACACCGAGGGCAACTGCAACATGGAAATCCAAAGAAGCTTGGGTAGGGTGAGGGCGAGGGCAAGGGCAAGGGGAGGACTACCCCGGACGTGGCCGTCGTGTCTACCTCAACGTTGACGTTGGCACGGAAATAATTGAAAATACGTGTTTGGGTTTTTGCGGACAGCGGCATTTGCTTGGCAACAACAACAACAACAACAAGGACCCGGGGACTTGGCCAGGACATTTGGCCGGCTTGACAAATTTCGCTTCAGCTTCGGCTTCGGGGGCATAATAAATTTTGTAATTTCTTCAAATGAATTTTGGAAAATCAACAAAATAGCCCAAGCTTTCCGCCATTATCGAAGTGAGCCAACAATTTGTGACTGCCAACAGAAAGCAGGTCCCTTTTCCCGTTCCCATGTTCCATGCTATTCACCTCAGGGAGGAACTGTGTCCCACTTGCGCTCCAATCCTTTTATTAGTCAAAAATTTCCTTTGGCAATTGAAACTTTTGATGGAATTGGCGTAGACAATCGATGGCAAATTGGTTTCTGGATGGTTATTAATGGTTCAAACAGGGGGTACCAATAAATTAAAGCAAATTAGGAATGATACCATAAATATTTACGTTCTTAAAGGGGTCCCTCGGCGCTTTGCCTGCCATGTACAAGCAATAGCCTTCTCGAGAGATAGAGATAAAGTGTAGGAAAGGTACTAGAGAGGTCGCTCTTAAGTCGATCTCTGCTATAAACTACCCCTTTTAAACTATGTTTATTAAATATTTTCCCACTTAAGCAAGTTCAGAATTGCTTATAAAAAAATATTAAAACGTTGCCTAAACACAAGCCAAGGCCGCGCCCTTCGTACTTTACCAGTTAAAGGCAGAACTTATGGGACTTTCGACGCATTTTCCTCCCCTTTAAATCCATTCGACTTAAAGCCCAACTCACAGACCTTCGATTTACGACAAAAATTGTAATTACCACAGAGAGAGATTTGGAAATGCTGTAGAGGGGGTTTAAGACTTGGGGAAAAACTCTTTTTGGATGGAAATTAGCTGGCAGAGAAAATCAATTAGCTGCCTTCAAAAAAAAAAGAAAGAAAAAAACATCCAGTGAGAAATAAAAATAGCAAAGTAAACAAAGGACCTTCGAGAGAGATGCGAGGCATTTTCCAATGTGAATGCGAGTGAGGGGTATTGGGCGACTCTTAAATCAATAAATCATCTGCAAGCAAATTAGTTAGCCTGGACGGGAAGGCAGGCACGGGAAAGGGTGGTGAAGTGGGGCCGACCATTAGTCTTGCTTGGACACGGCTCGACCCAAGAGTTGTCCTTGCCAGAGCTCCCTCAAGGATTTTTTGTCCTTTCCTTCGGAGCGCTCGCTGCTGTGAAAACCACGCGATTGGCTTTTAGAGGATATCCCCAGCCAATCGGCCAAATGAAATCCATTATATTCATGCGCAACAAAAGCCGGCCAGGACGAAGGACGAAGGACCCCGGCCTCTGGTCTCTGGCCATGGCGGGACGGCGGCGACATAAAAAATTCATTAAAAGTAATAAACTAATTCCATTCGATCCTATTAAAAATCATTTTCGAATTAAGGATATTTGCATATCCTTAATAAAGTTTTGCCGGACACAAAAGCCGGCTCGGGGAGTCCTTTGTGACATTTTCAGACAAGTGGATGAGCCGCCGTCGCCGTCGCCCCACCTGCCCGGCCCAGCCCAGCCCATCCTTCCCCTCCCTCTCCCTCTGCCTCTCCCTCCCTGCTCATCATCAGCGCCTTTCGGTGGTTGATGCCTTCGCTGATGAGCCCGGACGAGGGCCAAGGGGAAATCTTGTTTTTATTTGTTTGTTTACCGTCCGCAAAATGAACGCTGGCAGGACGACGGAAGGCCCTTCTCTATATTTAAATTTTATCACAAGGCCTGAGCCCTGATTGCCTTCGGATTTGCTGCTGCTGCCGGGCGAGAGGACACTTTCGGCCCGGCTCACAGCTGCCAGGACTCATCAATCAGCTGCAGACTAATTACATAATCTCCTCTTGATTATGTTGCCGTCGCTTTTGGTGGCCAAAATGGAACTTGTTGAGTGGAACAGGAGGAAACCTTTATTTTCTTTTGCGGCTAATCTCGGTTAAAAAAGAGGACTAACCGGGGCAATCTGAGGTCAGAGTTGCTTACAGTTTCTAATGGCTAAATAGTGAGCATTTTAAGCTTCCTTTATACATTTTAAAGCCAATAGGTTCGTGTACTTATACAATTAATTCAATTAAAAGCATTTAGGGAATTTATTATAACCCCTCGAAGGTCTAAAAATGTAATTTAAAATTTTAAGAATGTAGAAAAACAAAGACAACAACCAATCTCCTTCCTAAATTATATTTGTATTTTTCGCAGCTTCATTCCGCTTCCTTTGCAAACTGGAATTGGGGGGGGGTACTGACTGGTAAAAGTTGATGGCGGCGCTAAAAGTTCTGGGCGGGAATCGGGTTATAATGCCTCTGGTGACCTTGATCCGTGGTATACTTCTCTCGCAAAAGTTTCTTCTTCCCAGGATTTGTTTCTGCTACGCATTTAATGAGCAGCTGCAACAACAACAACAACAACTGCGATAACAACAAAACTTCGCAATGACCTTGACACTGGGTAAAAGTAACTGTAAAAGAAAAATCCCAAAGAACTTTGCGTATGGCAGCGGCGGCGGCACTGGCGGCCAGCAACTAAACTTTAAGGCGTGCCAAAAAAAAAAACCATATATATATATATATATACCCCTTCGCCCCTAACTTTTGCTGGATAGCGAGAGAGAGAGAGAGGCGGAGTGAAAGCGGAAACTTTGTTCTAAAGTTGGGCAAGAAAAAATTAAACTTACGCCAGTTTTAAGCAAAATTTTATACAAAATAACACAAAAAGTGGCGGGCGACGTCGCGTCGAGCATTGAACTTTGACCCAAGCAAAGTTACCAGCCGCAGAAAAACAAAACCCGGATCAGGAAGTCTTCAGTTATGAGTCATCCGAAATACCCTAGGAATGGGGCTTTGGGGGAATGCTGATGAGGGAAAGTTATTGCGTGGAGATGTAATACTAAATATTTGCAATGAGCAGAGAAGCATTGAATTAAGGAAAGACGGAAGAAGCAATATGATAAAAAAATAAAATAAAATGTTAAAATTCTCAAGTGCAAATTCAGCGGACAACAAATTTTGCGGTTATTCACTCAGCACAAAAGAACAAGTGGCATGAAGTAATCAAAACGCATTTAAGAATCTATACAACATGTAAGCTAGAATTATTCTAATTTGTAAAATATAATAATAATAATAAGAATCTTGTGAAAATAAATTAATCAAGGGTACTGCCTTTGCCATATACACCGCCGGGCATTTCATTAGGACCAAGAAGGAGAATCTTCTAACCGCCAACAAACACAGCTGCGATAATGTTAAAAGTGAAAGGCTTAAATTGCTCTTGTTCTTTGTTTCTTTCCCATTTCCCATTTCCCACTTCCCATTCCGCCCGCCATCTTCTTATCCCACTTCCACGTTCCCTTTCCACCCAAAACTTGCCACGTTGGCGGCGGCGGCGGCAAACTTTGTTTTGA
Organism: Drosophila bocqueti; assembly: GCA_018151655.1. Classification (NCBI taxonomy): domain Eukaryota; kingdom Metazoa; phylum Arthropoda; class Insecta; order Diptera; family Drosophilidae; genus Drosophila; species Drosophila bocqueti. The sequence goes on from JAECXF010000311.1 coordinate 3,668,017, forward strand.
GACAAAAGTTTTGGTCTGAGGGGGTCTCTGGGAAATCGGGGAATCCCTTTATTTTCACTCCCAGACGTCCTCAAGCCCTAGTTCATTTCACAGCGTTCCCAGGCGCCGCTTCCATTCCATTCCATTGCGTTCCAACAGCTGCACAGCTGTATCGATGTTACCCACAACCAAGCGATCAGCTGATTTTCATTACGCTCTTTAAAAACTCGAGCACACTCATTTCCATTTCCATTTCCCCATATTATTATTAGGCCGAGAACTGAGAACCGTCGCCAAAGTTCCCGAACAACAAACTTTTGACAATACCTAATTGCAAACTTTTTGAGTTTTGAGGGCGGCGGACGGACGGAGGGTTCGGGAATATGGTTTCGGGGGCCTTTAAAGAGTTGCGTGCAGCTTGGCCTATTTTTTATATATTTTTCCCTCTGTTGTTATTTTCATTCTATGCTTGGCTTAGACGCCGCCGCGAACAACAAGAAAAGCAACAAAAATGATAACATTTAGTGCGTCGCAAAAGTTTCGCCGCACTTTTTGTTTTTTGTTTCTTGTTTTTTTTTTTAACTTTTTTTAACTTCTTCAGACAGCAAAGGTTTTATAGACCTCAGAAGTTTTGTGTTTGTGTTTTTGAAAAGTTCGTTCAATGCGCCTCAAAAACTCCTAAAAGTGGGCGTCCCGCCGTTGGAGGAGGGCGTGGCCTGGACCGCCAGAAGAGCGGGCATGAAAATCGATAAGAGTCGAGGACTTCTTTTTGACAAAGTGCGTGAAAACATGGCTATGGAATTTGAAGTGATGGAAAATGAAGGAAGAAAATACAAAATTATATAATAAATAATCAAACTAATAATAATTAAGTAAAGCAGTACATTGCAGTCAAAGCACGGTAGAGAATGAGGTCTCAAGTGAGCTCAATAGGAAAACTACAAACCAAACAGTTCTTTCTATTCACTTTTGCAATCTAGCGGTATTTTGGGGATTTGAGCCAAGAGATTCACGCTATATTCATGTATATTCATGTATATCCCTTCCCAAAGGAATATCCTTTAGGACCACTCGCTCTCTCCCTCTCTCCAAGGTGCGATTTGAAGCCCTGTGCATTATTTAACAAGTTGGCAAAGTGAATTCCAGGCAAAAGATATTTCGTGTATTCCCAAACTACCGATTCCGCTTCCATTTTACGGCTGATCAATCACTCGATTGCAATTTAACCGAAAAGGAAGAACACATGAAGCGCCGGCCAAGTGTCACCATCAAAAATCAAGAGAAATAGAAATCGTATGTAATATGCACACGTATTAACACCCTCCAAGGTACAAGGAGTCGCCACTTAGCGACTAAAGCCGCTCTGTGACAGCCGGCGGCTTTGGCTTATATTTCATTCATGATGCCCACAGAGCCGCCCAGCCACAATTTTCAATAATTTACAAGCACGGCTCCGAGGGGGAACGCTCCGAGACTGGGACTGGGACTGAGACTGAGACTGTTAAAAAGAATGACAAATGATCGTGCAAGCATTTGGCAAATCCACGATTTCCATAATGAGGGGCATACGCACACACGCCCGGATAAATATTATAGCATAAAACACTTTGGGCGGCGACAAAAACAACGAGAGGATGACGATGAAATCGAGGACGCCACTTGGAGCATTATTTCATGAGGTCGTTACAGTCAACGCGCAGAAACCTCCAACCCCCAGTCACCCGAGTCACCCTCCCCTCCGTCCAAATGGACTGACTGCAAACATATAAATAACAACAGACGGCCGCCGACTCCAAAAGAAAAGGTAAGGATGTCGCACAGGGCGAAAACTCAAGTGAATTCTTCTTTTTAACTATTTTTACCTTAACTTGTGCCACAGCAGTCGCAGGAAATGCCAAATAATTTAGGGAATTGTAATAAATGCCCAAGCCTGAGGCATCCCAAAAGAAAATATATCAAAAGAGATTTGAAATCTCTTCTTAAAATGCCCAAAAGTGTCACCTCACTCGAATACCACTTACTTTGTATTTTTCGAATCGTTTGTGGTATTTCTTTCAGTGTGTCACAAGTGGAGGCAAGCCAAGAAAAGCGAAGCGAACTGCGTAAATAATGCCACCTGTGCTGTGCCTTCGATGTGGATCCGAATGTGAGGCTGGTTTTGCAGCGGTGACGCGGGAGGACGACAGCGAAGGAGCCCAGGCAGCAGGAGAAGGAGAAGGAGCGGGAGCGGGAGCGGGAGCCACACACACTCACGGCGCTTGACAAAATTATGACTTCACTTACAAGAAAACATTAAAGTTTAACATTAAATGGCATGTCATTTGGGACGAAGCTCGACACACACACAGCACACACACACGCATGAGTAACGGCATGTCAGGAGCACATGCGAATCCTTGCGGTCGTGTCCTTGTGTGCGCCTTAAATGGCTTTGCTTCACATCATCAAATTTGAGTAAATTGCATTTTAGCCGTGTTCGAACTGCGATCGAGAGGAACTATGCCAAGGTAAGGAAATTGCCTTTATTCCTGCAGTTGACAGCCGGGGACACATGAAGGTAGCACTGTTTCCGGCTGAGGCAAAGGTTTAGCCACAGAAAGTACTTGTGCATTTTAATGGAAACAAAGTTGGTCATTTATTAACCGAAAAAAAGTCAAACTTTAATTATTAAACAAAAATGGTGGGAATTAAATTTGTATCAGAGCTCACAAGAGGGGATTCGAGAGAGCTCTGTAAAGTTCAGTTCCGTTCAGTCTTCGCAGCGAATGATCATGCAGTGAGTAATGTTACACAAAGAAGACTCCTCTCCTTGCTATTCAATGTTTTAAACAAACATTCATTTATTGTGAGCTACAGCCAATCGTTGTTCTGTGTGGAGCCCTCAGTTCATGGCTGAATCGGTGATCGATGCCTGGTTCAATCAGATTGCCATTTATCGCTGAAGCGAAACTTGTCTAATTATGAGCAACGTGCTTGTTTGTGTGTATCTCTCCTATAAACGTGGCTCTTGTTGTTGCATTAATTGTTTTATGCATGGCAAAACGCCATAAGGTCATAAATACAATAAGTCAGCCGAGGGAGAAGATATACGGCCGCGGAGGAGGGTTAACGGGGTGGCGGCGACGGCGACATCGGCCACGAAGGCTGGCTCTCTCCGCTGTGAAGGCAAGGCGCTCATTAGGATAATTGCAGGCAATTAACTAAATTGCCGCCGCATTTGTCGCTGCGAGGAGCACAGCTCGCAGGCAGCTCGCGAGGATTGGGACTGCGATTGGGATTTCGGAACTAAAAGCTGGGCGAGGATGGGCGACACTTGGCGCTTACACAAATTATGGCTCATAACTCGCGCATGGGTAGTGTGACGAAACAGCCCATTCCAAGGAGAATAAAGCAAAAAGCAAGTAAGAAAGCTAGAGCTACTGGTTTTTGTCTACAAAATATACCTGTATTTAATGTGTCACCTAAAGTATTTCTTTTAAAGCTAATTTTGTATTTGAATTCATGGTTAAACCCTCTCCTGAATTGATATCATGCGATAAACGTTGGGTGCTCCCCGAAAGACATTTTGCAGACCGCTTTTAGTGCGTTTTAATTAGCTGCCATCAATGGCATCTGAGGGCTTGCTCTCCCCGAAAAAACTAAGAAGGTAACAGCAGATATATAGGAGAGGCGGCACGTTCCGCCGACCCGTCCGTGATTAGATGACCGCTGAATTGGTAATCAATGCCGACGCTCGGCGGGCTTAATAAAAGCGTACGTGACACGCTCGGCGTTAAGACTTTTCGCACACTTTTGGCCACAGACCCCCGCCCCAAAAATGCACAGGAAAAAAATAAAACGGGGAAAAATATAAAGTAAGCAAGAATATCGATTTCTCGTCCACATAAAGCATCCCTAAAATCAATCGCTAGTTTTTCTTCAATTGATTAAAATTACCTACGAATATTTCTACAACTTCATTTCGTTCAGTGCCCTTGGACGTGTCTGGTAATGAAATCATTTCCCTTTGCTCTTTTCAACTTTTCACCAGGATTATCAGCAGCAGGTTCGAGGACCAATACCACACCCAATCCCATTCCAAAGGCCAGCGAGGAGATACCAGTTAGCAGCCACTACCACCAGTTACTGGCCAGAGTTCCTGGTCGAAGGCGCACCTTGGGCTTCTGATCGCATTAAGTTCAGTTCGTGCCGCCGTGTGTTCGTGCTCCACTTGCCGGCGAATTGCCAGCGGAATGTTAAATTAGTGTTATTCCCGGATTTCGCATCCCTCAACCCATTGCCCACTATCCATTACTGCGACCCACCCTGCGTCCTCCGAAGGAAGGAACAAACGCAAACAGGGAGGAAACGTTATCTACAAGTCGATAAACCCAAACAATTGTTTCATTGGAATGTTTTTTACAAAATTTTAGGTTCCATAATCATTTCAAAAAATACGACTAAGCATTTTAGGTGCCGTTTAAATTTATTTAAAGGAGAAAAAGCCTTCAAGATATATCAAACAAACAACTTATATCATATTAAATATATAGTTCTCTTTGATATATCCACACCAGCTCAGAATAAAGTAGAAAGCGCGCTTCAATTCATTAAAATTACCTTTATGCAACTCCTCTATATGAGAAATTATTTGGGAAAAAAACGAATTAAATCATAAAAGCATAAACTATTTATATTCTTGACAAAAACCAAGCCCCAGACCGAGACCAAAACCCAGAGAGAAGGAGACTGAAAGCCTTCTTGTGTGACAAATTCGTGTGTTCAGAGCCGGAAAAAGTTGGCCAAACTTTGATTAAAATAAAATGCCATGTGCCATGGCGCAATGTTTTATGTTTAATTTAATTATAAGCATTATTTTTTTGCTGTTTCTGCTCGCTCCTCTGGCAACAAATCAACTAAATGGATGTGAAAACAACAAAATGTGTGTGCGGGCTTAAGCTTTCCGAAAGCGGAATCGATTTATCTGTTCTATTGGAAGTATATACGAGTGTGGGGGATGGAGGGAGGGATAGAGAGGTGTGGGGAGGGATGAGCAGCACCCCTGAAGGATACCACACACGTCAGCGGAAGGACAGGGGCTCCTATGTGGCACACGCGTGTGTACATAAGGACGAAGCTCACTGCTGCTGCTGCTCCGGCTCCGGCTGTGGGTGGAGCCTCCGAGTGGCCAGGATATATATATATATGTATATATGTGGGTTCTCCTCCTGCGGCACTGGGTGTGTATGTGTGGTGGGTGGGTGCCCCATGTGTGTGGGTGTCGCAGGGATGTGTCCAATCAGAAATCGGCAATTGCCAGATGCCTTTCTCTCTCTTTCTCGCTCTGCCCCTGACTGTCCCTCTCCCTCTGCCCCGTTCAGCCGCAGGATGTGTTTGTGAAAAAGGAGAAGGTAGCCGTGGGGTCACAAAAAAAAGAATAATAAATAAATCAAAAAAATAGAGGGGAGGAAAGAGGGAAACGGAAAGCAAAGGAAGAAACGAACGAAGGGGAACCCAGTCAGCTAGAAATCAACAAAAGCCTGTCAGGACAATAAGGAGGCGAGGCTGCTACTGCAAATTCCAGGGATCCTGGGGATCCTAGCAAAGGAACTGCAAAAATTGTTAAGCAGCTGGAAAAACCAACAAGCGAATGTGGATAACACTGATGATGCAGCTCAAGTGCCACCAAAAATGGAAATGTGGAAGTGTAAAAATGGAGATGAAAATGGAAATGCAGTCGCAGGAGCACATCCTGAAGGAGCCTGTCTGGCTACTTGAAATGTTGATGGCAAAACTCTCTCTCTCTCTCCCCCTTTTTCTCTCTGTATCGGACAAAAAAGGCGATATAACCCACTGAAAAGTAGGAAGGCCAAATCGATATAAGGTCCTAGTAGAGGAAACCAAAAATACGGACTCAAATCGCTACGATGACCAATTATTTGGACTATATAAATTTAATAAATAAATTGGTATTTTAATAAATCTGCATACCTAATTTACTTAATAGTTTTTTTCTAGCGGACACAGCTAGATTGACTCGTCTGTTGATGCTGATCAAGAATATATATGATTTATAAGGTCGGAAATGACTCCTTCACTGAGTTTTGTGCTTCTGACTGAAATTATAATACCCCGAAAGGAGTATTAAAATTTAAATATTTATCCATAATTTTATAAGACAATTTTTGGGCAAATTAAATCTTAAAAATGTAATAACTAAGTTAAAAATACACTAATTTGAATTCGGAAAACAGTCCCGAGCTAGTTTTTATAAGGCTAATAAAACTGTATACTGAATTCCAATTAATTTTGAATTTAATTTTTTTTCAATTTTTTTTTTACAATTTCCAAAATTTAACAATGAAAATTTCGAAAAAATTTTAAAATTTTGAAATTCTACCAAAGATTGCTAGATCGACTCGGCTGTCGATGCTGATCAAGAATATATATGATTTATAGGGTCGGAAATGACTCCTTCACTGAGTTTTGTGCTTCTGACTGATATTGTGATACCCCCAACGGAGTATTAAAATTTAAATATTTATCCATAATTTTATAAGACAATTTTTGGAAAAATCAAATCTTAAAAATGTAATAACTAAGTTCAAAATACATTTATTTGAATTCGGAAAACAGCCCCGAGTTAGTTTTTATAAGGCTAATAAAACTGCATACTGAATTCAAATTAATTTTAAATTTAATTTTTTTGCATTTTTTTTTTACACTTTCAAAAATTTAACAATAAAAATTTGGAAAAAATTTTAAAATTTTAAAATTCTACCAGAGATGGCTAGATCGACTCGGCTGTCGATGCTGATCAAGAATATATATGATTTATAGGGTCGGAAATGACTCCTTCACTGAGTTTTGTGCTTCTGACTGGCATTATAATACCCCGAAAGGAGTATTAAAATTTAAATATTTATCCATAATTTTATAGGACAATTTTTGGGCAAATTAAATCTTAAAAATGTAATAACTAAGTTCAAAATACATTAATTTGAATTCGGAAAACAGTCCCGAGTTAGTTTTTATAAGGCTAATAAAACTGCATACTGAATTCAAATTAATTTTAAATTTAATTTTTTTTCATTTTTTTTTTACACTTTCAAAATTTAACAATAAAAATGTGGAAAAATTTTAAAATTTTAAAATTCTACCAGAGATGGCTAGATCGACTCGGCTGTCGATGCTGATCAAGAATATATATGATTTATAGGGTCGGAAATGACTCCTTCACTGAGTTTTGTGCTTCTGACTGGCATTATAATACCCCGAAAGGAGTATTAAAATTTAAATATTTATCCATAATTTTATAGGACAATTTTTGGACAAATTCAAATCTTAAAAATGTAATAACTCAGTTCAAAATACATTAATTTGAATTCGGAAAACAGCCCCGAGTTAGTTTTTATAAGGCTAATAAAACTGCATACTGAATTCCAATGAATTTTGAAATTAATTTTTTTCAATTTTTTTTACAATTTCCAAAATTTAACAATAAAAATTTGGAAAAAATTTTAAAATTTTAAAATTCTACCAGAGATGGCTAGATCGACTCGGCTGTCGATGCTGATCAAGAATATATATGATTTATAGGGTCGGAAATGACTCCTTCACTGAGTTTTGTGCTTCTGACTGATATTGTGATACCCCCAACGGAGTATTAAAATTTAAATATTTATCCATAATTTTATAAGAAAATTTTTGGAAAATTCAAATCTTAAAAATGTAATAACTAAGTTCAAAATACATTAATTTGAATTCGGAAAACAGCCCCGAGTTAGTTTTTATAAAGCTAATAAAACTGCATACTGAATTCAAATTAATTTTAAAATTAATTTTTTTCATTTTTTTTTTACACTTTCAAAATTTAACAATAAAAATTTGGAAAAAATTTTAAAATTTTAAAATTCTACCAGAGATGGCTAGTTCGACTCGGCTGTCGATGCTGATCAAGAATATATATGATTTATAGGGTCGGAAATGACTCCTTCACTGAGTTTTGTGCTTCTGACTGGTATTGTAATACCCCCAACGGAGTATTAAAATTTAAATATTTATCCATAATTTTATAAGAAAATTTTTGGAAAATTCAAATCTTAAAAATGTAATAACTAAGTTCAAAATACATTAATTTGAATTCGGAAACAGCCCCGAGTTAGTTTTTATAAAGCTAATAAAACTGCATACTGAATTTCAATGTATTTTAAAATTAATTTTTCTTAATTTTTTTTTACAATTTCCAAAATTTAACAATAAAAATTTGGAAAAATTTTAAAATTTTAAAATTCTACCAGAGATGGCTAGTTCGACTCGGCTGTCGATGCTGATCAAGAATATATATGATTTATAGGGTCGGAAATGACTCCTTCACTGAGTTTTGTGCTTCTGACTGATATTGTGATACCCCCAACGGAGTATTAAAATTTAAATATTTATCCATAATTTTATAAGAAAATTTTTGGAAAATTCAAATCTTAAAAATGTAATAACTAAGTTCAAAATACATTAATTTGAATTCGGAAAACAGCCCCGAGTTAGTTTTTATAAAGCTAATAAAACTGCATACTGAATTTCAATGTATTTTAAAATTAATTTTTCTTCAATTTTTTTTTACAATTTCCAAAATTTAACAATAAAAATTTGAAAAAAATTTTAAAATTTTAAAATTCTACCAGAGATGGCTAGATCGACTCGGCTGTCGATGCTGATCAAGAATATATATGATTTATAGGGTCGGAAATGACTCCTTCACTGAGTTTTGTGCTTCTGACTGATATTGTGATACCCCCAACGGAGTATTAAAATTTAAATATTTATCCATAATTTTATAGGAAAATTTTTGGGAAAATTCAAATCTTAAAAATGTAATAACTAAGTTCAAAATACATTAATTTGAATTCGGAAAACAGCCCCGAGTTAGTTTTTATAAGGCTAATAAAACTGCATACTGAATTTCAATGAATTTTAAAATTAATTTTTTTCAATTTTTTTTACAATTTCCAAAATTTAACAATAAAAATTTGGAAAAAATTTTAAAATTTTAAAATTCTACCAGAGATGGCTAGATCGACTCGGCTGTCGATGCTGATCAAGAATATATATGATTTATAGGGTCGGAAATGACTCCTTCACTGAGTTTTGTGCTTCTGACTGATATTGTGATACCCCCAACGGAGTATTAAAATTTAAATATTTATCCATAATTTTATAAGACAATTTTTGGAAAATTCAAATCTTAAAAATGTAATAACTAAGTTCAAAATACATTAATTTGAATTCGGAAAACAGCCCCGAGTTAGTTTTTATAAGGCTAATAAAACTGCATACTGAATTCAAATTAATTTTAAATTTAATTTTTTTCATTTTTTTTTTTACACTTTCAAAAATTTAACAATAAAAATTTGCAAAAAATTTTAAAATTTTAAAATTCTACCAGAGATGGCTAGATCGACTCGGCTGTCGATGCTGATCAAGAATATATATGATTTATAGGGTCGGAAATGACTCCTTCACTGAGTTTTGTGCTTTGACTGGAATTATAATACCCCGAAAGGAGTATTAAAATTTAAATATTTATCCATAATTTTATAGGAAAATTTTTGGGAAAATTCAAATCTTAAAAATGTAATAACTAAGTTCAAAATACATTAATTTGAATTCGGAAAACAGCCCCGAGTTAGTTTTTATAAGGCTAATAAAACTGCATACTGAATTCAAATTAATTTTAAATTTAATTTTTTTTCATTTTTTTTTTACACTTTCAAAATTTAACAATAAAATTTGGAAAAATTTTAAAATTTTAAAATTCTACCAGAGATGGCTAGATCGACTCGGCTGTCGATGCTGATCAAGAATATATATGATTTATAGGGTCGGAAATGACTCCTTCACTGAGTTTTGTGCTTCTGACTGATATTGTGATACCCCCAACGGAGTATTAAAATTTAAATATTTATCCATAATTTTATAAGACAATTTTTGGAAAATTCAAATCTTAAAAATGTAATAACTAAGTTCAAAATACATTAATTTGAATTCGGAAAACAGCCCCGAGTTAGTATTTATAAGGCTAATAAAACTGCATACTGAATTCAAATTAATTTTAAATTTAATTTTTTCATTTTTTTTTTTACACTTTCAAAAATTTAACAATAAAAATTTGAAAAAATTTTAAAATTTTAAAATTCTACCAGAGATGGCTAGATCGACTCGGCTGTCGATGCTGATCAAGAATATATATGATTTATAGGGTCGGAAATGACTCCTTCACTGAGTTTTGTGCTTCTGACTGATATTGTAATACCCCCAACGGAGTATTAAAATTTAAATATTTATCCATAATTTTATAGGACAATTTTTGGACAAATTCAAATCTTAAAAATGTAATAACTAAGTTCAAAATACATTAATTTGAATTCGGAAAACAGCCCCGAGTTAGTTTTTATAAGGCTAATAAAACTGCATACTGAATTCAAATTAATTTTAAATTTAATTTTTTTCATTTTTTTTTACACTTTCAAAAATTTAACAATAAAAATTTGGCAAAAATTTTAAAATTTTAAAATTCTACCAGAGATGGCTAGATCGACTCGGCTGTCGATGCTGATCAAGAATATATATGATTTATAGGGTCGGAAATGACTCCTTCACTGAGTTTTGTGCTTTGACTGGCATTATAATACCCCGAAAGGAGTATTAAAATTTAAATATTTATCCATAATTTTATAGGACAATTTTTGGGCAAATTAAATCTTAAAAATGTAATAACTAAGTTAAAAATACATTAATTTGAATTCGGAAAACAGTCCCGAGTTAGTTTTTATAAGGCTAATAAAACTGCATACTGAATTCAAATTAATTTTAAATTTAATTTTTTTTCATTTTTTTTTTACACTTTCAAAAATTTAACAATAAAAATTTGGAAAAAATTTTAAAATTTTAAAATTCTACCAGAGATGGCTAGATCGACTCGGCTGTCGATGCTGATCAAGAATATATATGATTTATAGGGTCGGAAATGACTCCTTCACTGAGTTTTGTGCTTCTGACTGATATTGTGATACCCCCAACGGAGTATTAAAATTTAAATATTTATCCATAATTTTATAAGACAATTTTTGGACAAATTAAATCTTAAAAATGTAATAACTAAGTTAAAAATACATTAATTTGAATTCGGAAAACAGCCCCGAGTTAGTTTTTATAAGGCTAATAAAACTGCATACTGAATTCCAATTAATTTTGAATTTAATTTTTTTTCAATTTTTTTTTACAATTTCCAAAATTTAACAATAAAATTTTGAAAAAAATTTTAAAATTTTAAAATTCTACCAGAGATGGCTAGATCGACTCGGCTGTCGATGCTGATCAAGAATATATATGATTTATAGGGTCGGAAATGACTCCTTCACTGAGTTTTGTGCTTCTGACTGATATTGTGATACCCCCAACGGAGTATTAAAATTTAAATATTTATCCATAATTTTATAAGACAATTTTTGGAAAAATCAAATCTTAAAAATGTAATAACTAAGTTAAAAATACATTTATTTGAATTCGGAAAACAGCCCCGAGTTAGTATTTATAAGGCTAATAAAACTGCATACTGAATTCAAATTAATTTTGAATTTAATTTTTTTCATTTTTTTTTACACTTTCCAAAATTTAACAATAAAAATTTGGAAAAAATTTTAAAATTTTAAAATTCTACCAGAGATGGCTAGATCGACTCGGCTGTCGATGCTGATCAAGAATATATATGATTTATAGGGTCGGAAATGACTCCTTCACTGAGTTTTGTGCTTCTGACTGGCATTATAATACCCCGAAAGGAGTATTAAAATTTAAATATTTATCCATAATTTTATAGGACAATTTTTGGACAAATTAAATCTTAAAAATGTAATAACTCTGTTAAAAATACATTAATTTGAATTCGGAAAACAGCCCCGAGTTAGTATTTATAAGGCTAATAAAACTGCATACTGAATTCCAATTAATTTTGAATTTAATTTTTTTTCAATTTTTTTTTTACAATTTCCAAAATTTAACAATAAAATTTTGAAAAAAATTTTAAAATTTTAAAATTCTACCAGAGATGGCTAGATCGACTCGGCTGTCGATGCTGATCAAGAATATATATGATTTATAGGGTCGGAAATGACTCCTTCACTGAGTTTTGTGCTTCTGACTGATATTGTGATACCCCCAACGGAGTATTAAAATTTAAATATTTATCCATAATTTTATAAGACAATTTTTGGAAAAATCAAATCTTAAAAATGTAATAACTAAGTTAAAAATACATTTATTTGAATTCGGAAAACAGCCCCGAGTTAGTTTTTATAAGGCTAATAAAACTGCATACTGAATTCAAATTAATTTTAAATTTAATTTTTTTTCATTTTTTTTTTTACACTTTCAAAAATTTAACAATAAAAATGTGGAAAAAATTTTAAAATTTTAAAATTCTACCAGAGATGGCTAGATCGACTCGGCTGTCGATGCTGATCAAGAATATATATGATTTATAGGGTCGGAAATGACTCCTTCACTGAGTTTTGTGCTTCTGACTGGCATTATAATACCCCGAAAGGAGTATTAAAATTTAAATATTTATCCATAATTTTATAGGACAATTTTTGGACAAATTAAATCTTAAAAATGTAATAACTCTGTTAAAAATACATTAATTTGAATTCGGAAAACAGTCCCGAGTTAGTATTTATAAGGCTAATAAAACTGCATACTGAATTCCAATTAATTTTAAATTTAATTTTTTTATTTTTTTTTTTACACTTTCAAAATTTAACAATAAAAATTTTGAAAAAATTTTAAAATTTTAAAATTCTACCAGAGATGGCTAGATCGACTCGGCTGTCGATGCTGATCAAGAATATATATGATTTATAGGGTCGGAAATGACTCCTTCACTGAGTTTTGTGCTTCTGACTGATATTGTGATACCCCCAACGGAGTATTAAAATTTAAATATTTATCCATAATTTTATAAGACAATTTTTGGAAAAATCAAATCTTAAAAATGTAATAACTAAGTTAAAAATACATTTATTTGAATTCGGAAAACAGCCCCGAGTTAGTATTTATAAGGCTAATAAAACTGCATACTGAATTCAAATTAATTTTAAATTTAATTTTTTTTCATTTTTTTTTTACACTTTCAAAAATTTAACAATAAAAATGTGGAAAAAATTTTAAAATTTTAAAATTCTACCAGAGATGGCTAGATCGACTCGGCTGTCGATGCTGATCAAGAATATATATGATTTATAGGGTCGGAAATGACTCCTTCACTGAGTTTTGTCTGCTCTGACTGGCATTATAATACCCCGAAAGGAGTATTAAAATTTAAATATTTATCCATAATTTTATAGGACAATTTTTGGACAAATTAAATCTTAAAAATGTAATAACTCTGTTAAAAATACATTTATTTGAATTCGGAAAACAGCCCCGAGTTAGTTTTTATAAGGCTAATAAAACTGCATACTGAATTCAAATTAATTTTAAATTTAATTTTTTTGCATTTTTTTTTTACACTTTCAAAAATTTAACAATAAAAATTTGGAAAAAATTTTAAAATTTTAAAATTCTACCAGAGATGGCTAGATCGACTCGGCTGTCGATGCTGATCAAGAATATATATGATTTATAGGGTCGGAAATGACTCCTTCACTGAGTTTTGTGCTTCTGACTGATATTGTGATACCCCCAACGGAGTATTAAAATTTAAATATTTATCCATAATTTTATAAGACAATTTTTGGAAAAATCAAATCTTAAAAATGTAATAACTAAGTTAAAAATACATTTATTTGAATTCGGAAAACAGCCCCGAGTTAGTTTTTATAAGGCTAATAAAACTGCATACTGAATTCCAATTAATTTTAAATTTAATTTTTTTTCAATTTTTTTTTACAATTTCCAAAATTTAACAATAAAAATTTGGAAAAAATTTTAAAATTTTAAAATTCTACCAGAGATGGCTAGATCGACTCGGCTGTCGATGCTGATCAAGAATATATATGATTTATAGGGTCGGAAATGACTCCTTCACTGAGTTTTGTGCTTCTGACTGGCATTATAATACCCCGAAAGGAGTATTAAAATTTAAATATTTATCCATAATTTTATAGGACAATTTTTGGGCAAATTAAATCTTAAAAATGTAATAACTAAGTTCAAAATACATTAATTTGAATTCGGAAAACAGTCCCGAGTTAGTTTTTATAAGGCTAATAAAACTGCATACTGAATTCCAATTAATTTTAAATTTAATTTTTTTTCAATTTTTTTTTTACAATTTCCAAAATTTAACAATAAAATTTTGAAAAAAATTTTAAAATTTTAAAATTCTACCAGAGATGGCTAGATCGACTCGGCTGTCGATGCTGATCAAGAATATATATGATTTATAGGGTCGGAAATGACTCCTTCACTGAGTTTTGTGCTTCTGACTGATATTGTGATACCCCCAACGGAGTATTAAAATTTAAATATTTATCCATAATTTTATAAGACAATTTTTGGAAAAATCAAATCTTAAAAATGTAATAACTAAGTTAAAAATACATTTATTTGAATTCGGAAAACAGCCCCGAGTTAGTATTTATAAGGCTAATAAAACTGCATACTGAATTCAAATTAATTTTAAATTTAATTTTTTTTCATTTTTTTTTTTACACTTTCAAAAATTTAACAATAAAAATGTGGAAAAAATTTTAAAATTTTAAAATTCTACCAGAGATGGCTAGATCGACTCGGCTGTCGATGCTGATCAAGAATATATATGATTTATAGGGTCGGAAATGACTCCTTCACTGAGTTTTGTGCTTCTGACTGGCATTATAATACCCCGAAAGGAGTATTAAAATTTAAATATTTATCCATAATTTTATAGGACAATTTTTGGACAAATTAAATCTTAAAAATGTAATAACTAAGTTAAAAATACATTAATTTGAATTCGGAAAACAGCCCCGAGTTAGTTTTTATAAGGCTAATAAAACTGCATACTGAATTCAAATTAATTTTAAATTTAATTTTTTTTCAATTTTTTTTTTACACTTTCAAAAATTTAACAATAAAAATTTGGAAAAAATTTTAAAATTTTAAAATTCTACCAGAGATGGCTAGATCGACTCGGCTGTCGATGCTGATCAAGAATATATATGATTTATAGGGTCGGAAATGACTCCTTCACTGAGTTTTGTGCTTCTGACTGATATTGTGATACCCCCAACGGAGTATTAAAATTTAAATATTTATCCATAATTTTATAAGACAATTTTTGGAAAAATCAAATCTTAAAAATGTAATAACTAAGTTAAAAATACATTTATTTGAATTCGGAAAACAGCCCCGAGTTAGTATTTATAAGGCTAATAAAACTGCATACTGAATTCAAATTAATTTTAAATTTAATTTTTTTTCATTTTTTTTTTTACACTTTCAAAAATTTAACAATAAAATTTTGAAAAAAATTTTAAAATTTTAAAATTCTACCAGAGATGGCTAGATCGACTCGGCTGTCGATGCTGATCAAGAATATATATGATTTATAGGGTCGGAAATGACTCCTTCACTGAGTTTTGTGCTTCTGACTGGCATTATAATACCCCGAAAGGAGTATTAAAATTTAAATATTTATCCATAATTTTATAGGACAATTTTTGGGCAAATTAAATCTTAAAAATGTAATAACTAAGTTCAAAATACATTAATTTGAATTCGGAAAACAGTCCCGAGTTAGTTTTTATAAGGCTAATAAAACTGCATACTGAATTCAAATTAATTTTAAATTTAATTTTTTTTCATTTTTTTTTTACACTTTCAAAAATTTAACAATAAAAATGTGGAAAAAATTTTAAAATTTTAAAATTCTACCAGAGATGGCTAGATCGACTCGGCTGTCGATGCTGATCAAGAATATATATGATTTATAGGGTCGGAAATGACTCCTTCACTGAGTTTTGTGCTTCTGACTGGCATTATAATACCCCGAAAGGAGTATTAAAATTTAAATATTTATCCATAATTTTATAGGACAATTTTTGGACAAATTAAATCTTAAAAATGTAATAACTCTGTTAAAAATACATTTATTTGAATTCGGAAAACAGCCCCGAGTTAGTTTTTATAAGGCTAATAAAACTGCATACTGAATTCAAATTAATTTTAAATTTAATTTTTTTGCATTTTTTTTTTACACTTTCAAAAATTTAACAATAAAAATTTGGAAAAAATTTTAAAATTTTAAAATTCTACCAGAGATGGCTAGATCGACTCGGCTGTCGATGCTGATCAAGAATATATATGATTTATAGGGTCGGAAATGACTCTTTCACTGAGTTTTGTGCTTCTGACTGGCATTATGATACCCCCGAAAGGAGTATTAAAATTTAAATATTTATCCATAATTTTATAGGACAATTTTTGGAAAATTCAAATCTTAAAAATGTAATAACTAAGTTCAAAATACATTAATTTGAATTCGGAAAACAGTCCCGAGTTAGTTTTTATAAGGCTAATAAAACTGCATACTGAATTCAAATTAATTTTAAATTTAATTTTTTTTCATTTTTTTGTTTACACTTTCAAAAATTTAACAATAAAAATTTGGAAAAAATTTTAAAATTTTAAAATTCTACCAGAGATGGCTAGATCGACTCGGCTGTCGATGCTGATCAAGAATATATATGATTTATGGGGTCGGAAATGACTCTTTCACTGCGTGGCAGGACTTTGCCTAAAATAATATTACCCTGCAAGGGAATAATTTTCTCAGCAGTTCTCCTTCTCTCAGGAGCTTCCTGGCAAAATCAAAGCGAGTCCACGAACCAAACACAAGTACTTAATACAGTAGTCCCATTTAAGGACATCATTAAGCGCCGAGGACATCGCTTAGCGTCCGCCTACATTGAAAATAATCTCACCTTCGAGCTGTCCAAATGGCGCTCGAAGGAATCCCAAGGATTCACGCCTTGGTTTAGACCGTTTCCCCTCTTTCCCAACTCGATTCTCTGTTCTCGCAGGACCTGCACACACACACACACACACACACACACACACACACAAATTGCGAAAACAGGAGCGTGCGAATTTTTTAAGGTGGCTGCGTTCTTTTTTTATTGCTCAAAGCAGAGTGTACGCTTTTATGGGGGATATTGGTTTGTGTGAGAAGTTTGTTAACCCAAAAAAATCAACATCTTGTTTAGACTTAAAATTAAATTTGATTTAATTCACCTTTAATAGAAAATGAATATTTTCTTGTTGATAAATCAAAGTTTAAAAAATAAAATGCCAAGAAACCATTAAAAGCTGATAAACAGAAATTGCTGAGGTAAAGACTTCGTCTTCCTTGACTCCATTTTCTTTATATTCAAATTTAATGTTCCTAAACTATTTTCAAGTTCCTAATGTAATAAAGATATTTAGGCACTGCCTAAACTCCACTGCAGGATATTCAAAAATCGTCATTCCCTGCCGTTATTTTTCTCTCGCTGCCCTCGCACTTCCAATCTGCAGTGAAGGGTGCGAACTTTGTCACTCCGTTAACGTCAAGGCCATGAATACATCAGCTTTCAGCGCTTTCCACTTTGCCAACCAACAGCGCCCGTCCGCAGCCCCCCTTGCGATTCCAATTGGAGTCTGCAATGGGGAGTTGGGATTGTGAGTTGGGAATCCCAGGAGTTGGGGCTTGTTGGGTGGATTGTGCGGATTGCACAAATGCCATGTCTCCATGTTTACCATCATTTGAACCCGAAAAATATTTCACACCTTTCGCACACACACGTTCCGGAAAGGTGGATGCCATGAGCAGAGGCGTCGTCAAGAAGGGGGGATCTGTTTTGCAGTATTCTTGTATTCGCAGAAACAAAGACCTTTTGGAGAGCTGATAACTCTAGAAGGGCAAGCGGCCTTAAGAGATCAAACAGGGCGAAATGGGGAAAACTCGAAAACTCGGAAAGAGAGGTTGTTTCGGGCTCCCTTTTCAATTTATAAATTGTACTTAAAGTTCCCTATTTACTAACCTAGCTTCGCGTATTTAATGGTCATTTGTGATTCTTTAAAGGGATCCATAGTCCTGGGATACGCCCCTGGCTATCTGTATGAGTGATATACTGAAATACACGTAGATATGCCAGTGGAGATATATGGAGATTGCTCGTTATGCTGTCACTTTGCGCTGGCACTTTGCAGTTCGCCGTTCGCCGTTCGTTGAAATTCATTATGGCAAAGGCAACGACGTGAAGCGGTTGTCAGCCGAAAGCGGAAGAGGCCGTCTTCCAAGCGGGATGGAGGACAAAAGGCGGCGTGACAAACGTAACGTAACAGAACGGAAGACAACAGAGAGACGAACGGCCGGAGAGGGAGGTGGACTGAGGCAGACATGCGGATATAAAGGAGCGGAAAGGACACGGGACCGATGTCCCCAACGGTATATTTGGTTTGCTCAATTGCAGCCATATGACACTGCCGGCAAAACTCTTTATGGAAATGAAAAATGATTCGATTAAATGCAAGTAGAATACCAGCAAACCGTTAAATCCTATAATAGATCGTAAATATTTAAAAGTTTGCAGATATCGAATCTATCAACAGAGAATATTTCGATTTAAACTTATCGATATATCAATATCGATGTATATAGACACCTATGTATATCGAGACGAAGACGATATGAATATCGCGCTCAATAGCTATCGAAAATATCGAAAACATTAATTCCCATTTCAAATATTTAACTTGGAAAAGGTTTTACGTCTTTCATAGATTTCAAAGTAATATAAATGCATGTAGGATATATGTCCTAAACCCTTAGAGTGCCACAAGGACCTGCAGCACTCAGTCTCTCTCTATTTTTGGAAAGCATCGCCATATCTGAATGTCGTCGACAGGCCATTTTCTATAACTTATCTGATTTTAATTGCTTCAAACATGTGCGTGCCATCCCATCTCCACCATCAAGGATACGCGTGAGTGTGTGTGTCCTATCCTTTCTGGCGCTGTCAACATTATTTCACAGGAACAGGAGCTTGGGAAATAGTCGCCAAACGCTCACGTCGTCACTCCAGACAAGTTGATGACCTCAAACTCCGACTCCAACTGCGGCTCCGTTTCCCCAACTACCTCGCACTAAAAGGACCAAGGACCGAGGACCACACTTCCTCCCGGCGCTTTGTCCTCCTCTTCTCCCGAGAGAAGTGTCTCGCATGTGAGCTTGTTTATCTCGCCAGCTCTCTAGCTGCTGGCTTCTTTTTATGAGCTTTGTCGGGGCTTTGATGTTAATTACCCTGTAACAACGAGGACGTCTTCCTCTGTCCACCCGTCCCATCGCACTCCCACTCCCACTCCCAGTTCGCTTTGGTAAACAAAACAGCAGCTATTTTTCCATACATATAGCGAGAGAGAGAGAGAGAGAGAGATGTACATATAGATGGAGTGTGTGCAGCTTGGTGGCCGAGATTATCTCCAAGGACCTATAAATCCAGTCATTAAAGTCAAAGTCTCAAGACGCTGCTGCTGCTGCTGCTGCTGCCTTATCAGCTGCAGGGGAAATGCGGAGGGTAACTCCCTGGCCCTGGCCTTCTTTGGTTTTATAATAAAATTAAGTAAAATTCTCCACCACACACGCGAGGGAGAGGGGAGTCTGGGAATAAAGCCTCCTTTGTGGCTGGCGCATCCCTCGATAAAGTCTGCCATATGCCAGCACCTGTCCTCTTCTTAACTTAAAGTCAAATATTGAACTTGGAACTGGAGAAGCTTCCCGGCTTCGATGAACTTGGCCAAAATGGCTTTATCATCTCGGTGTGACTGTGCAGAAGGATAATATTGAGGGGAATACTTGGTAGCTCTTCTTGAAAGTGTTCAATTTATTAATTTTCGAGACTAATATTGCTTTCATGCAGACACAATGTAAATATTAAGCTAATTATCTGTTACCTTAAATTCCCATATCTTACATCGCAGAATTATAAATACACACAATATAAATTTAACGTCTTTAAGAAGCCGCCTTCAGTGGCCCAGCGAAAGTTCAAGCTTTTCCCCCCAAGAGATTTTCGCGTGTTTGTTCATAAAGTGTCCATGAAAATCTTGTTACAATCTCGGCGTTAAATCTGAGCCAAAATTTGTTGTCTGCCTCAGGCCTCAGGCCTACGCCACTCCACTCCACTCCACTCTCTTGGCCACTTAACCCACTGTAGTTGAGCCACCCCGCGTTCTGCTATCTGCTGCTGGACTCTATTAAAAATGCTTACAAATGCGCTTAGCGGCCGGGAAATAAATCTCCATATGTAAGATGACAGCTTGGGACCTCGCAATTCCAATTCCGATTCCGATTCTGAGAGCCGATCGGCTGTCACTTAAAAGCCATAAATAACTCATGCCCCGCCACTACATTTCGATTGCTGTCGATAGCTATCGCTGGCCAAGAGAGAGAGAGCAAGAGATTTGCGAGCCCAGCGAGAGATGTGCCCTGATTTTATTCGGTCAACGCCAGGAGCAGCTGACGCCACTCACATGGTATTTTGAGGGGGCAAAGGGAGTGGCAAAGGATTCCCAATACTCGGGATACTTTTCAAGGGTATTTCCCTTCTAAAGGTATGTTTCTTGAGGGTTTTCTTTAAGATTCAGGTTGCCTTTAAAGCCTTCAATTCACAACATTGCCTTCTTTTAAATTAAAAACTAAATGTTGGATTGTTTTGCTTTTAATTTTCCAAACATCCGAAATATAATAAATATTTACCTTTTCTGTTATACAGAAACTATATAAGCGAGGGTTCACAGTGGAAAAAGTGGGCTACCAGCTTTCCAAGTGTTTTATTTCCTTCTTTTTTTCGTTTTTTAGCTGCTGCCTGACTTTAATGCCGAAATTAACTTGGTTAGTGGGTTTGGATGCGGTGGAATAAGCCAGGAATGGAATGGAATGGCATGGCATGGCATGGCATGGCATGGCGCGTTGCAGCAGTTGTGATTTCACTAATTTGTCGTCGTGTTGACTGTCAAATTGGATGCCATGTGTGGGTGTCATTAATGTCAAGCAACCCCCGAAGAAGACCCCGGCGGATACGGCAGACAGACGCAGACAGAGAGACGACTCATTAATGCCACTCATCAAAACTATAACGAATGTTGAAGGGTCCGCCGACCGAATCCGAATCCGAATCCGGGGGCTCCATCCTCCATCCTCCAGCGAGAGACGACACATGAATATCCTGACACTATAAATTTGGGTTAGGTTACCCCGACCCCCAAGGAATCCAGCAGCAAGGACACAGGCAGCCAGAGGAGAGACACATGCGAGAACGAGAACGTCGGGCGAAATGTGTTTTTGTCCTGATGACGCTGCTGATGGCATTTGTCGCCGTTCTCTGGCCATTTTCATTCCATTTCCATTTCCACGTCCACGTCCACGTCCTCGTTTTCGTTTTCGTCCTTATAACCCCCGCGTCACACATATATATAGGCATTCTGCTATTTTCGCGTAAATTGCTGCTAATTTTGTTTATCGCAGGACAATTATCCAAGCGAACGAACTGACAAATGAGCCGCACACTTGCCGCCCTTCCGCCCTTTCCTTGCCCCAAAAACAAGCCCAAGTGGACATGTGTGAGTGTTGCTCCCCCTGTATGTGTGGGTGTGTGCAGGGTCCTTTGTTTCGGCGCAAGGTGTTGGTGGGGCCATCGATTGGGCCAGGGATCAGGCCATCTGAACACGGGGCCTTTACTCAGCTCGAGTAGTTATTTAAACATAAAATACAGACAGAAGAGGGGTTAGGACAGTTGGAATAACCTTTAAAAACAAACATAAAGCCTCAATAGCCCCCGAAGTTTACCCAAACTAACAATAATCTGAACAATATTCCTCCCAGATATCCCAGATCACAACTGTGAAAACACAAACTGGCATTTGGCATTCCCACAATGGTCTTTCCCCACCTATTTCCCACCTATTTATGTTTTTTCGCATCGCTACCAGCCGTTCAACACTAACTAAGCCGCTTACTTGCCCGGCGACTTCTTCTAAAAACACAACAAAAGGAAAGCGGCCCAAAAAAATCAAAATAAAACGATGAGACGAGGAAAATAATGCGCGCTGTCCCTGGGAAAAAAAAGGAAGAAAAGAAAGCGGCCCGCAGGAAAATGGGAAAACGGCGGGAAGGGCTGTGGGTGGGTGGCTCAGTGGCTCAGTGGCTTGGTGACTCTTGGTCGTTTGGTGGTTGCATGGGGCGGCGCGCCGGCCAAGTTAAGAAATCAAACAGCTGACATAAATAACATTTTAATTTAAATACGGTGCAGGACACAACAATATTTTTTTGCCGTTAAGGTAAGCAGAAGGTACAACAATAACAACGGAACAACGGAACAACGGGGGGAAGTACGGAAGACACAGCAAGGAAAAAACGCAGGCAGAAAATACATATTTAAACAGGATCTCCTCCTGCGCCCGAGAAGCAAACAAAATTAAACAGGCGAGGGTGTTGGGTGTTTGGTGTTGTGTGTTGTGTGTGTGTGCAGCCGGGGGAAGACGACATTGGGGAAGTAAATTTTATTTTAAAATAAATTTATCGCCTTATCCGTTGTCCACGGCAGCCGTGAGGCAGGACCCTCACAGAGGGTATTGTGCTTGCGAGCGCACAGATTACAACCGAATTCAATTTATGGACTCTAAGTACTCGAAACGTATTTAAGAAAGAACGACAAATACATTTTACATTGCCCTTCGACCAAAAACTGTGCCTGGTTTCGATGTTCAGGCACCAAAAGCTAACTTTTATGTTTGTTTAATTCGGAAAAATACATTTTCATATTACATTTAATATCCTTGAAAATTAATTAAATATTAATATGGAAACCTATTTCAAAATCCAATCCCTTTTTTCTCATGCAGTAATTACAACACAAGTCTTAAAGGAAATAAATTCAACCCAAAATCAAATTTCCTTTATGAATAAATAATAATTCCAGAGTATTCTAATCTTCGGTGCAGACTTGTGATGCCTTCTCTTTCGCTGCATGTTTGCCCCATAGCGGCAATTGCCGGACAGCCAAGAACACATGAGCCCCGAGGAATGGGAAGTGGGAGCCGGGAACTTGGTGGTTGGGCAAGTGCCACCCGCTGGCAGCTGGACAAGGACGAAGAAGACTCCGCGGATGCCAGTCCCGAGCGGAGTCCCAGCACGAGGGCTTCATTTGAACGAAATGAAATCATAATGAGATTTTTGCGTTCGTTTTTTGTCGCCGCACAGAGCCATGGCAGTGGGAGTGGGAGTGGGAAGTGGGATTGGAAATGGTAATGGGATGGTCGGACGACGGACGACGGACGAAGTCAACCTGCGGAAGCAGCAATTGCCATTGCCATTGCCATGGCGCGTAATGACAAAAATTCATAATTGGATAAAGGAGCGGACGTGTGCCATAAAGTAACCAGGGTCCCGGTTCCCGGTTCCAGATTCCCAGCTTCCAGATTGAAATTCAACAGCTTTTAAACACAGACCAAGGCTAAGCATTAGCATTCTTTGATAACAAATCGAATTCTACAAATATTTATTAGAGGAACAACGGAAACCACTTCATTTCGAGGCTGTTGAGGGAGGTTTTATATGCTTCTTGGATATATTAGATTCTTGCATTGTAACTACAGTCAGAGGTGAGATAAATATGAACTCCTGATTAGCATTAAAAGCCCAGTCGGTGTCCCCCACATTTTATTTAATTTTATTAATTAAAATTGCGTTTTTATTCATGTTTCATAAATCGCTTTAAATTAAATCGCTTCAAAATCCAGCCTAAAATGGTGGTGATTACAGAAGCCCCACAGAATCGCGGCTAATAAAGCACAATTTAATGGCATTCCTGGCAATTTGTGTGTGTGTCCCAGACCCCTTTTCCAGGACAGACTTGGCTCCCCCTTCGGGCCAATTGTGCACTTGATTGTTAGCGGCTTGTTGGGCAGCCAACAGGCCGGGTCATCCCGGCTGAGGCCAGGTTGAGGCTCCAGCCCAGGCAATCCGCGTACCGACGACTGCCATATGGCTAACAATATCCTTGTTGCTCCTGATGCCGGCTCCTGTTCCTGCCCCCATTGTTGTTATTGTTGTTATTGTTGTTAATGCAAATGCCAGGCATTCGAATGCACTGGCGCGTAATCCGCAGCCGGCAATCGAGAGAGGAGAGAGACTTGCGAATGCACTTGACTCGAAATGAAAGAATCGGAAAAGAGCTCACAGAACAAGGCACAGAAAAAAAAACCAAGGTGGGTCACGCCCTCCAAACAACCAACAGAAACACGAGGGAAATGAGAGAAAAACAAAGAAAAATACAAGAAAACCACAAAAACAAGAAGCCAATAGAGAAACAACCGCAATAAAAAAAGAAAACAAACAAAAGCCACACAAAAAGTTGGCCTTTCTTTTTTCCCAGAGATGTGCTTGGCTCTCCATTCCATAATTTAGTGTTGTCAAAATATGTTTTTATTTGAAATCACTTAAAAATGTCTTCTTAACATCAAGTTAAGTGCGTTTTATTATTTATTCCCTAATGTTATTGTATTTTTGAGAGCCCAATGTCGATATAAAACAGAAGCTTTAAGCCAGAATACAAATTGTAACTATTTTAATGGGTTTCCCTAAACAATTAGAATAAAAAAATTAAATTAAATTAAATAATTGAAACAGATGCCAAACCCCAGGACCAATAATGTACATACAGGGTTTCAAATCAATTAAAATTGTTTTGAAAAGATTAAACATGCGAATAAGGAGATACATATGTACATATTTCCAACAAACAATATTTTTCTATTTTATTTTGATAAAATCGAGTCAGAAAATTGAAAAGTTGTGAAGGAGTCATTTCCGACTCTATAAAGCATATATATTCTTGATCAGC
Organism: Drosophila bocqueti; assembly: GCA_018151655.1. NCBI lineage: Eukaryota > Metazoa > Arthropoda > Insecta > Diptera > Drosophilidae > Drosophila > Drosophila bocqueti. Next base: position 3,692,895 of record JAECXF010000311.1, read on the forward strand.
ATCAAAAGCCGAATCGATCTAGACATGTCCGGACAAAAAAAAAATGTGACCCAATTTTCCAAAAAAAAATGTAAGGGGTTACATCGTCAAAATTGTCAAAAATTTGCCAAAAATTAGAAATCGAGTTTTAAATGCAGAAATGTTCTCCTATTAAAACTCTGAAGGAAAAACGAAACCAGACTGAAATCGGTTGAGTTTAAGCCAAGTTATCACCAAAAACCATTGAAATTGTCCGCGATTTTTGAGCCAAAAATGAGACCCAATTTTCCAATAAAAAATGTTACATCGTCAAAACTAATAGTAAACAAATATTTACCTATTGCAGCCGCATCAATATTACGATATCGCAGTCGTAGATAAATGTAAAAGGTATCTTTAGATACTTGGGGCTTTGGTTACATTTAACAGATTCAGAATTGAGGTGTTAACTTTAATTTAACAAAATCTCCTAGCTGCCCTTTTCCATTTTAGAATCCATAGTTGATGTCCGCTGCATTCAATGTCTATTTAATCGTGCTGAATAACTGAGTTTGGCACTGCCTTTTCCCGTCTGCCCGTCTGCTGTCATTGGGTAATTGTATTAACTACAGATGTAGCCCGTGCGGGCTATGCATGGGTGCAAGATCGGGGGGAAGCTGCTGGATGGGAGCCGGTTGAGGGAGCATCAGCTGCCACAACTAATTAGCTGGGGGCCCACATGCACAGGCAAACTGCGTTAATGGAGTGCGTAATGGGTTAATTTTGGCCCAGCAATTCCCCCCACTCTTCGTCTCTCCTCGTCTGTCAATGTTTGCACTTTTGTTTAGCAAGGACAGGCGGCTAATGGGTGGTGGGTGGTTCTGCATGTCGACGTGTCGACGTCACAGTCAGCCTAAGTCGGATTCCGGATTCAGGATTCAGGACTCCGGATTCCGAATTCAGATTCAGCAGCAGGCAAAGTCGCGCTCTGACGACAAGTTAATCACATCGTGTCCAATCAGGCGAGCTAATCCCTCTGACAGGCATCGACGCCGCCTCATCCCCCGTCGCATCCGCGTGCCGCCTTCTTTCGGAAAGAGTCCCCTGACTTTGGCAACTGTTTTGGCAGTTTCCCCTCCCATTTCTACATAATAATAAATATATTTCCGATTGCAGAGGCAGCAGGTTTTGCCGATAGTTAACACCCGAACTTCATCAGGGTTGCCGTGTCAATTCATTCGATATTTTCCGTGACAACTGTCACTTTCAAGCAACAGCTCCTTTACAGTTTTTCCGAGCCCAGCGCACGTTTTTTTGTCAAAAAAGAAAAAAAAAAACAAAAAAACTCCACAAAAATGGCAAAATTGATCAAGCTCATGTCCTCCCAAAACGATATCTTCGAAGTGCCGCAGGCAATAGTCAAGTGCTCGGGCCTAATCTCCAATTTCTGCAAGGACGACGACGACGGGGACGACCCCGACAACGGGAAGGAGGAGGAGGCCCTGTTGCTGCCCAACGTGAACTCCCTTATTTTGAGGAAGGTGATCGCCTGGGCCATGTACCACCACGAAGTCAAGGAGCTGACGGACTGGGACACCGACTTCATCAACATGGACACCCGCACGCTGGTCGATCTGGTGGCTGCAGCCGACTACCTGGACATACCGGAGCTGTGGAGTCTCGGCTGCAAGGCGGTGGCCAGCCTGGAGACGGACAAGAACAATAACGACATCGCGGAGACTTCGCGTCAAATTTAGGAGACCAGAAGACCAGCCCTTCGATGCACAATGCCAAGGTTCAGACGATACAGCAGCGACCTGGCGAGACTTGGCGGCGAATCTAAAAGACAATCTTCAACCCATTCAATCCCTTCAATCCATCCCAAGCTACAGACGACTACGACGGCGACAGTATGGACACGGATACTTCGCGTGACATGCCTCAAATTAGACCTTTAATACATTATGCAAAGCTACAAATATATGTATGCACCAGAGGTGTTGATACCCTCACAGCTCTTTCAGTTTTAATTTGAATTTTGGTCGTCATTTTGGCTTAAAACTGCAACTGCACCCCTGACAGTCCACCCTTCACGATATTTCTACCCGCTGCGAAAGCGTATTCAAAGTTCGGCCAGCTCCCCCTGGGCTCTGTGATTATTATTACTATTATGGATGTAAAACCTCGCAACAGCTGCTGCATATCAATTTGTGGCCTGCGCTTAACCTGATCCATGTCAGGTTCACGGCACACAAAGTTTTCCCTCTCCCTCTCTGCCTTCCTGCCTTCCTGCCTCTTTTCTGCCCTTTTTGGTTATTGGACTTTGGCTAAGCTCGTTCCGGACATTGGCAATTTGCATTTGTCGATGCGACATCATCGACATTTCCCAGTGGCCAATTATCGCTTAAGCTCGCCGTGCTCCAGTTGTCTGCCTTTTGGAGGCTTTAAAGTTTAGATGGGACACAGGCTGAGCCAGTTTAAAAATTCGTTTAAATTCCATTGCCGAAAGTGGCCTGTTGTCCCTTGTTTTGTGTAGGAAAAAAGTCAAAAGCAAAAGCAAAGCGAGGAAAATAAAGGCTGGGAAAATATGCAGGAACCGCGAAATTGAAATTTTGGCTTCTTTGCATTGTTTGGAGCTGGGATTGGGATTGGTAGTGGAAGTGGAAGCGGAAGTGGAAGTGAAAGTGGAAGCGGAAGCGGATGCGGGGGTTAAGGGATGGATGGATGGCTCAATGGCTCACCCACCTGATCCTAAGTAAATACGAGGACAAGCGCCATGCATGAAGCTGCGGCTATATTTTTATATTCCCTTTTTAATTAAATGAAACCAGAGGAATTGACCCAAAATGCAGAATAAATAAATATTTGAGGGCGGCGGGAGGGTCGCTCCTTTTCGTGTTTCGTGTTTCGTGTTTCGCGCTTTGTGTTTTCGTTAATAATTATTTCACTTTTTTCCGGGAGGAAAAGGAGGTGGAAAGAATTCAAAAGATGCCGCCGCACATAGCCATTGTTTACTGTAAAAACAAAAGCGAAAAGGGGGAAGTGGGAAGTGGGGTAGCGAAAAAATAAAAACAACAATAAATATTTCACCTTCAATAAATCATTTAGCATTTTCGCTGCTGCCCAGCAGCAAATCCCCTTTACACCTTCCACAGAAACACACAGAAAAAGAGTGAAACAAGCAAGAAAAAAGGGTTTCTTGTCAACCCCAAGGGGGGAAACCCTTTTGTTGCTTTTAAAACTCAACAAAATTAAATCGAAAATATGTTTAAATAACTAAGCGCAGCGGCTGTTTCGCATTTTACATAATTTTTGAGGCCACAAAAAGCAAGGGTTTGAAATCGAATATAAGTGTATACAAATTGTAATAAATACAGAAGCAATGTCTGAAATGTACCCACTATAACGAAGAACCAATTATCTTGCACACTTCCTTCACTAAATATAAACACTATGTGGCTAGAGAGTCCTCTGGCATCCCCTCTAAGCCCCAACCCGGAGATATATAGGAGCATATAGCCACTTGGTCACACATATCAATTCTGCTCGGACATGAAGGGAGTTTGCTGGCTGGACTTTGTTTGTTTGCAGGCTGATAAATTGGCACTCAAGTGGATTAAAATTGTTTGCAGCTAAAATAAATCTGTGTGTGTCGCCAGGAGGCGGAAAAGGTAGCTCCAGGGGTGTGCCTGCGCTCCCCTCCCACTCGCATGGAAAGTTATAGAAATTTCTCAATGTTTTTAATATCCTCTTTTGCTCATCAGCTCATCAGCAGCTCGCCGACTTCAAAGGGAACTCCTTATTAGCTCGACGACGACGATGGCATTTTCTGGGCGCATTTTTTAAGAGCCGCTTCCCACTGGGGTCATCATCAGCATTTTTATTCTGCTTTCTGCTTTACAACTTTCAAGTTTCGTTGTTCGTTTTGCTTTGCCTCTGAGCTTCTCTTCTCTTTTTTCTGGGCCTTAAATATTTCCCATGCATACTCAAAATTGTACAAATTAACATTTTACTATAATCGTCTATGCTGCCGCTCTTTGCACGCATTCTGAGCTCGGGGGACCTTGGGCCCGATCCAAGCCAGTCGCCGCCATCCTAGAGACAACCCAGAGGCAGCCAAGGCCACTGGATACCCATATCTCGATCCAGTTCGGCTGGATAATATATCTATACGTCTTTCTGCCCCAAACTAAAAGAAGTTCTCGCGGCCCGACTTAATGTGCCTCGTCATTGACAGTCAGTTGTCCAGCTGTCGACGCTTGGCTCTGGCCAAATGGAATTATTAAGCCGCGACGCACACTGGGCTCAAGATAACCCAAAAATAATTGTCATAAAATATTGCAAGTCAAGGGGGGAAAAGGGAAAAAGTACACATCGAAGATATCGCATTTACTCAATGGTAAAATATTCAAAAATATTCGAACAACTTGTATGTACATACAATGCAATGTTTTCTCCTTATTCATGTCATCATTATATTTAATTAATCATCGTGTCAAGTGCCTTCGGTTTAATAAATGTTTACGTGCTCTCTAAATTCTAAAGTCTAAATTCGATCGTCTTTCAATCAATTTTGTGTGGGTTTAATGGCATGTTAAGAGCCAGCAAAATAAATAAATAAATATGGACCACACAGACGAATGGATTACATAATTTAACGAACTTTACTGTACTTTAGCACATAAATAAATAACACTGTATCAGACGGAATATAGAATATATACTTTATGTATATTGATTTCTTTCTCTTTTCTCCGTTGAGAATATGGTTTTCTAGCTTAATTTATAGAGATTAAAAAAATATACTACTTAATTTATAAATACTCTTTTAAGAGCAGAAAATCATAGAAAATTGCACATAAAACTTGATGTACCCTTATTTTGGTTATCTGTTCTTTGATTGTTGTATTATTTCATATTTTCTTTGTTTTTAAACTTGATTTTAGCGTAAATATATACAAGATAATAAACAAAACCACTCACCCCATCCATCATATTTGAAGTAATCCTTCCGAAACACGTTAAAAATAAGTTGAGGTAGAAATAGTAGAAGTAGACGAAGCAGAGGAAGCGGAGGAAGCCATAAGCTGAGAGCTGTGCGAGCCCTGCGAACAAAAAGAGAACATAATTAATAAAGTATTCTATGGGCGAGATGATCTCATCGTCAGACCGCCTGGGTCTTTCAATGTATACCAAAACCAACACCAAATACCACCACCGTCAATTAAAAAACAACTCATAATTGCCTCAGCGACACACCTAAGACCACGGTGCTGTTTTTTCGGCCAAATTTGCGCAGTGTTCCAAAACGAAACCTAAACATGTGAAGCTGATGTCGATGCTTGATGCCGCGCTGCTGATGTTGATGCTGATTACGATGCCAAGTGGCTAAAACAGAAAAAAGAGACAAGAAAACGTTGATCAATCTGTGCGAAGTAAGCCATAAAATACTCTATAGGTTGCCATACTCGCCAGGGTATTTTGTGCACTCAAAGGAGAAACTTAAACCAGGCAACATGTAAAATAAAGAATGCCATGCGTAACTCTGTAAATAGTAAATACCCGTTCCAGTCATTCGCAAGCCTTGCAGCTTGCACCTCAATTAAGTAATAAAAGACTCCTAGACTGGCTCCTACCAACAGAATCGCGTCTGCCAAGTACCCCACCGAGCGTGTATGGAAATACAAGCGGAATTAATGAGCCAAGAGACGGGACAAGAGCGAACAAATTCGGTAAACAAGTTCGCTGCAGGCCGGAGTCGCCGTCCACGCCGTCCACGCCGATGATGTGTTGTAATCTTAAAACTACCAGCGCTGTGCAGCCGCGAAATCAGTCTCAACGCGAACTACACAATGACAAGTGTTGGGCGCGCATCTGGATCGTGGATCTGCCTCTGCTTGGCGGTGCTGCTGCTGCTCGGTGCCCGCTCCAGCGAGGGTCGCAACTCGGAGAGCCTGCACGTGCGCCTGCCGCACGGAGGCTGGCTGATCGGACGCCATCTCACCACCCACAACGGGCGGCCCATGCGGGCCTTCATGGGCGTGCCCTATGCGGAGCCACCGCTGGCCGATCTTCGCTTCCGTCCCCCGGTGGCGGCGTCCGCCTGGCAGGGCGAGCGTCTGGCCGTGAAGGACGCGCCGATCTGCCTGCAGCGCGATCCCTTTCGTCGCGACATGGTGATCGAGGGCAGCGAGGACTGTCTGTACCTGAATGTCTACACGCCGGGCACGAGGCACGAGCGCGTCAACGGTTCGCTGCCGGTGATGGTTTGGTTCCACGGCGGCGGCTGGCAATGTGGCTCTGGCATCAGTAGCTTCTACGGCCCGGACTTCCTGCTGGACCACGACGTTGTTCTCGTGTCGGCCAACTTTCGCCTGGGGCCGCTGGGTTTTCTCAGCACCGAGACCCTGGAGTGTCCCGGCAACAACGGACTGAAGGATCAGCTGGAGGTGCTGCGCTGGGTGCGTTCCAACATCGAGTCCTTTGGCGGCGATCCCGGCAGTGTCACCGTCTTCGGGGAGAGTGCGGGCGGGGCGAGTGTCACCTATCACATGCTCTCGCCCAAGTCGCGCGGCCTCCTGCATCGCGGCATCGCCCAGTCGGGCACCTACTTCAACCCCTGGGCTCAGCCCGCCCACAAGGGCGTGGCAGCGGGGCGGGCAGAGAAGCTGGCCAAGCTGGTGGGTTGCGGTGGTGGCAAGGAGAGTTGGAAGGAGAAGTTGAAGTGCCTGCGGCAAAGGCCAGCCGATGACATCGTGGCCTCCTTGTACGACATGTTTGTAAGTTTTTGCTCTTAAAATTATCTTACGTTTACGGGTTCACTGGAAAAGTAATGAAATTTTATTTTGGGATAGGTAATACTTTTTGGTGATATTTGAAGCCTTGAGGAAACTTCTTGGGGATAGTTTTTACTTACAGCTTTTAAATAAAGCTTCAAAAATAACATAGAAAGTAATCGGTCTTCTAGTGTTCAGCTTCATGCCTTTCAAATAGGTTTTCAAAGGAAGCCTAAGCCTAAACCCAGACTTATTGTTACTCAATATGTTTCTTACGAAATCTTTAGTGTTATTAAAAGCCCCACAAAAGCAGGTCAAATCAGTCAAAGATCATCATCAACCACATTTGGCCACAATAAGTGGAGTACAATGCACACCTGAAATCGAAAGTGAATAAATTAAGTCCAAGCTCTAACCTCTTTTTTTCGCCCGCCAGGTCTGGGACTTTGACCCGATGATACCATTCCCTCCGGTCATTGAGCCGGAGCATGAGGACGCCTTCCTGACGCTGCCACCGCGTCAGGCGCCGCAGCCGCATGGCCTGGAGCTGCCCCTGATGATAGGCGCCACCGCGGAGGAGGGACTCCTCAAGACGGCCGCCCTGCTCAATCTGCCCCAGCTGATGGCCGAGTTTAAGTCGCAGTTCGGTCAGGTGCTGCCCGTAGTCCTCAACTACGATCACCACGAGGAGGGGGTGCAGCGAGGGATAACGCAGCGCATCGAGGGATTCTACTTCAAGCACGGCCACGACTACAGCAAGGCCAATCACCAGAACCTGACCGATGTGAGTGTTGTTAGCCCGAGAAAGGAGGGAAAAACATATATTAGTTTACAGATTAGATGAGCTTTATAAAGGCTTAAGTATTCTCAAATTTCTCCGTCTTCTTCTTAATTTTTCTTTAACATACTTTGATAATAGGAAGGTGCAGTCTAAGTACGAAAGATTTATATAAAACTCGCATTAATTTCCTTATTACGCCGCTTTAATACACGAAAAGGAATGCATAGGCAATGACTTTTACAAGCAGAAATTTGCATTTGCAGCTGGCTAATTAATCAGCAATTAAATCAGCAAGAAGTGAAGGTTGCCGTAAAAATGTATGAGACACTTATGAGACATTATCTGAATACCTGCGGGGAAAATAAGGCACACATATGTAGTTGAGATTGAGAGACTTACACATCTTGCATAATCTTGAATCGTAAACAATAACTGGTTTATCCTTAGCTCATCTCGGATGGATGGTTTGTGGCCGGCATCGACGAGTATATGAGGCTTCGCCTCAACCAGAAGCAGGACACCGTCGTGGCTCCCACATATGTCTACCTCTTCGATCACAAGGGCGCCGCCAGCTTCTCGGAGATTTTCAAGGGCGAGCGCAACGAATTCTATGGCGCCTGCCATGCCGAGGAGCTGCAATACCTGTTCCCCATCGGCCGAGAGCTGTTTGTCAGTGCAGTGCCCACGCACCAGGACCTCAAACTGCGCCAACTGATGCTCGAACTCTGGGTCAGCTTTGCACGCACAGGGTGAGTAGTTTCTCCGTCAGGGCGAAGCTCTTGCCGCAGTATTCGCAGCGATCGCCGAGCGCTTCGCGGCCTTGGAACCCTTTTCAGCCAAATTGTGCATGCGCTCCAAACTCACCCAAGTCCCACTTACAGGAATCCAAATCCCGCAAATCCGAGCTTCAGTCTGCCCACCTGGCGTCCGGCGTCTAGTTACCCGGTGGAGTACGCTCGCCTTGGCACCAAAATCGACGCGGACGCGGACGCGGATGCGGACGCCGAAGATCAGGCGGCGTCGCTTTTCCGCCTGGAAAATGAATTAATGCAGCAGCGCGCTGACTTTTGGAGCGAACTTCAAGCACACCTGCCCGCCGCCAGTCACGCCCACAACGAGCTGTAGCCCAATGAATCTATTTTAATGTATTTCACGTCTTTTTTTCCCTTAATACATCGATGATCGATTACTGATCCTGAAACATAACGGGGCTTTTGGGTAGCCGGACAGGGAAACAGCTTTGGGGCTGCCAGATCGCAGGCAAATATTTTTGCCTTCGGTTATTTCTTAGCCTAGCTATTTCTAGCCATTCCTATTGGCTCTCATGGAAAAGTACCAAACACAAGGCTATAAGGCAAGGAAGTACAATAAAAAAAAGAAAGGAAGCTAACTTCGACCGAAGTTAATTTATCAATGTGGCTTTTAAAGCTGACAATATTCAATTTTACAATCGAAACGACACACTTCCCCTTTTTTTGGTCGTGGACGGTAGGGGGCGCTCTACTCGTGGGACTGCCAACCTCACCAACCGGGTATAATTACCCCTTCGGCTCTGCCAACCCACTTTCGGTACGCAATCGAACGGCTTATCGATAGACCAGGGCCCAGTTGATGCGTGTTTATTTATGGCTGTAAATATTCGTATCAGCGCAGGAAAATTGCAATCATAGTGACTCCTTTTTTCAAATTGGAACAATCGCGCTTCAACGCGTTCCTTTAACAATCCACAGGCTCACAACGCGATATATCGATGGTGGAAAAAAAGAATCGAGGTATCGCGCAGCACAGCCATCATCGATACTATCGATATTACTATCAATGTTTTTACAGCTCTAGCAGGAAAACCCCATTTGAATTTGAATAGTCACGTACGCCGTGCTTATCTCTACCGCTCTCTCTACTTAAAGGGATTGCGCCGTAGTTATTGGTTGTATTACCTTTTCGCCAGTCAATAACGAGCTTTCCCGCAAACTGCTCTCATTTCCCAATTCCTAATATTACTGTTCCTCGATAACGAGTTGCACAAGTGAACAACAACAACCGCGAGTGCACGGATTGGATTCGAGAGTGATAATTAAAGCCAGCAGGAAATCTTAGTAAATCGCAGGCCCCCATTGGAAGCCCAGCCATGTCCACAAACGTATCAGCAGCAGAGGCAGCGAAGCCCAATGACATCACCGTCCGACTGCCGCCCCATGAGCGCCTCTCCTCGCTGGACGAGAGCATGCCCACGCTGCCCAGTCCCCTGGGCCAGTTGATGGCCCAGGATGTAAAGGAGGCGCGGGTGAAGATCATTTACACAGGCGGCACCATCGGCATGGTGCGGAACGATCAGAATGGTAAGGGCTGCACTGTACGCTGTATAAAAACAATTTTATTTGTTTCCATAAAATAATATTTTATTATATTGATATAAAAGAAACGTTATATATATCAGAAGTACAAAGCTAAGGTAATTTTCTTACTAATATAATAATAGGTAATAATGTACATATGTATGGAGAGAATTTCGGGGGAAGTACCTTTTTCTGTTTTGGGCTGTTTGGACATCGAACATTGAACTTAAAAATCGCAAGTGGAAATGATAATGCAATAACTATTATTAGGCAGCTTCGTAACAGTTTTGGGCTGCACTCTACGCTGTATAAAAAGAATTTTATATTTTTCCATAAAATAATATTTTATTATATTAATATAAAGAAAACTTTATATACCTATATCAGAAGTACAAAGCTAAGGTAATGTTCTTACTAATATAATAATAATAATGTACATATAATATGTATGGAGAGAAATTCGGGGGAAGTACCCTTTTCTATTTTGGGCTGTTTGCACATTGAACATTGAACTTAAGAATCGCAAGTGGAAATGATAATGCAATAACTATTATTAGGCAGCTTCGTAACAGTTTTGGGCTGCACTCTACGCTGTATAATAAAAATTTTATATTTTTCCATAAAATAATATTTTATTATATTAATATAAAGAAAACTTTATATACATATATCAGAAGTACAAAGCTAAGGTAATGTTCTTTCTAATATAATATTAATAATGTACATACATATGTATAGAGAGAATTTCGGGGGAAGTACCTTTTTCTGTTTTGGGCTGTTTGGACATCGAACATTGAACTTAAAAATCGCAAGTGGAAATGATAATGCAATAACTATTATTAGGCAGCTTGGTAATAGTTTTGGGCTGCACTCTACGCTGTATAAAAATAATTTTATATTTTTCCATAAAATAATATTTTATTATATTAATATAAAGAAAACTTTATATACATATATCAGAAGTACAAAGCTAAGGAAATGTTCTTACTATCTTAGCAATTTAATTTTTTTTTGTATGATATATTCATATGATATACGAAAATCATTCTATTTTTACCCAGCAGAAGTCCCAAAATATACCTACATTTGTTATTTTTGTTATTTATTTTCCAGTGCTGGAACCGTTCCCCAATGCCCTAGTCCGCAGCATTCGCAGCTATCCGAACATCCATGACGAAGAGTACGCGTTGCGTCGCTTTGGAGCTTCGGCTTCGATGGCTCCTTTGGTTCTGCCCTTTGTGCAGGGCGTGGACCGTAGGATTCTCTATCAGATCACGGAGTACACGCCGCTGCTGGACAGCAGCAATATGGCAATGGATGACTGGGCACGCATAGCCAGAGACATAGAGGTGAGCGAATCCGCAGAGAAAACCTTATCATTTCTAATATTTCCCTTGTGTAGCAATCCTACGAGTTCTTCGATGGATTCGTGGTGCTCCACGGCACCGACACTCTGTCCTACACCGCCTCGGCCCTGTCCTTCATGCTGGAGAATCTCGGCAAGACGGTGATCATCACGGGCTCCCAGATTCCGATCTTTGAGACGCGCACCGATGGCAAGGATAACTTCACCTCGGCGTTGATCATAGCCGGCAATTACGTGATACCCGAGGTGTGCGTATTCTTTGGCCACAAGCTGATACGTGGCAATCGGACAGTGAAGGTCAGTTCGACTGCTTTTGAAGCCTTCGACTCACTGAATGTACCGCCGCTGGCCACGATCGGCGTCAATGTGAATGTGGACTACCGCGCGATCTTCCGACCGTGCAGCATCGACCGTTTTTGTGTACACTTGAAGTTCGACAAAAATGTAAGTCTGTTGCGCATCTTCCCCAGCATTTCGCTGGCCACCTTCCGAGCCCATCTCACCCCGCCGGTCAAGGGTGTCGTCCTTCAATCTTTCGGCTCGGGGAATATCCCATCAAACCGAAAGGATCTGATTGATGAACTGCGGGCTGCCAACGAGCGTGGTGTCATTATCATTAATTGTACGCAATGCCCGAATGGGTCGGTGGCGGCACTCTACGATACGGGCAAGGTCCTGTGCGATGTAGGCGTGATTCCCGGCTACGATATGACCTCTGAGGCGGCGCTAACCAAACTGGCGTATGTCATTGGCAAGGAGGAGTGGTCACTGGAGGTCAAGAAGCAGGTGAGTTTCAATATTTCAAGGATTTCCTAAAACTAAAGCTCTTTCATGATTCCAGATGATGCAATCGAATCTTAGAGGCGAACTGACTGCCGTCACGCCGTCACCCAAGATGGAGGACTATGATCTGGTGGACGCCGTGGCCCGTTCCCTGCATTTATCTTCGCCCCAAGAGCTGGACCAGCTGGGCGCCACCCTCTTTCCGGCCATGATCAATGCCGCCGTCGAGGAGGGCGACTTAACAAAGATCAATAACCTGAAGGCCTATGGTGCCGATCTTTCCGGGACGAATCATGACCAGCGGACGGCCCTGCATCTGGCCTGCCAGCTGGGCAGCGTGGAGATCGTTAAGTATCTGCTGCAAAACGGTGTGTCGGTGCATGCCCGCGATCGCTACGATCGAACGCCGCTCATAGAAGCGGTGTCCACAGATAGCCACGAGATCATCCAGCTGCTGATCAACTGTGGCGCCCATCTGACCGGATCTTCGCGTGCCGTCGGGGAGCAGCTGTGCGCCGCAGCGGCTCGGGGTTCGCTGATACGACTGATGTCGTATCAACATGCTGGCGCGAATCTTGCCCAGGCGGATCCCTCGGGACGGACGGTGTTGCATGTGGCGGCGCTGCATGGGCATCCGGATGTGGTGGAGTACGTCCTGCCGTACTTCGAGAATTCCGAAGAGAAGGACATGCTTGGGCTAAGTGCATGGGATTATGCGGAGCGGGGTGGTGCTCATCCGGCGGTCATGGAGCTGCTGAAAAAGAAGGAATAATATTTTTTTAAATAGAGAAATCTCTCGAAAAATTTGCAAAATATGTGAAATTGTGCCTGCTGTTCTTTTAAAGATTTTTTTCAGGGTTTTACTTATGTTTTGAGCATCTAGTCTGCTGTTTCCTCAACCTATTATATGTATACTCCAGTACTGTATTGTTTATTAATGTTAAAACGTAACCTAAACATGTTTAATTATGAATTTTTTCAAGTTACACATACAACTTTTGTGTTTTTTAAATGCTTGTATGCTGAGCCAGGTGACTTTTACTTAAACTTACTTAAAATGTTCTGTATAACAGAAACTATTGTCAAAAAGGAAACAACGAAGAACCCATTAAACAATAAACATAATTAACTTTGTTTCTAACATTTGCATTTGAAAAATGTATATAATTCGCAAAAATACAAATTTTACTATGTTCAAGCTATTTTTCATAAAAAATCGCTGATGGGTGTGCTTACTAAGTATCGAGTTTTTGGTAACACACATTGTTATATGTACTCAGTGGAATGGCAGAGGTCCACGCTTCTGCATGCTCATATCCTAATTTGAATGCTAAACAAATTACATTCAAATGAAGTGGATGACATCATATCAGCTGAAATTCCTAATCCAGTCACTGATCGTGCGGTGCATTAAATCCATTATCGCCTTGCATGGCTGATGGAGAGTGCACAAAACGATATCCGCGACCGTTAGTTGCTGAAACCGTCACAGGGAATGATGGAAATTCTAGAATAATACAAAATGACCATATCTCAAATTATATAAAAATATGTTAAAAATTGGTTATAAGTTATACATTTTTTTCTATAAATAAAAATATAAAGATACAAGTTAAAAAAATATAATTTTTTGCAGATTTCTCTTTAAAAGATAACTTATCTATGTGGCTTTTAAAGCTAACAATATTAAATTGTACAATCGAAATGACGAACTATTTGCCTAAATAAAATATATTGATTTTAATTATTCATTTTGTGTACAAGAATAAATCTTTTATAGAAATATATATCGTTATTATTTTTTTTTTTTTGTATATATCCATTCAGCTACCGCTGTGCGTTTTTCGATCTGGCAACCTACCACTGCAGTGGCGCTGCCACAAGATTTTTCTAAGAAAAACAAAAACTGAGACGTCCGTCTATATATAGAAAAGGGAAGAAAAACAGTTGCCGAAAATGAGCAAATAAACGCATTTAATGTCTGCGAACGGAAGTTAATTTGCGTGGTCACTGCGAGAGAATAACCAGTAAAAAACCGTTAAAATTAAAAACAACGCAACGCAATCGAACGGTCTATCGATAGACAAGGGCCCAGCTGATGCCTGTTTATTCATGACTGTAAATATTCGTATCAGCGAAGAGGAAATACCTCTAGAATTTGAATTTCGTTAGATTGGTCAGGTACGTCGTGGGCCAAAGTCTTGCGCCGTGCTTATCTCTACCGCCTAAAGTGATTGCGCCGCAGTGATTGGTTTCATTTCCTCTCCGCCAGTAAATCACGCGCTCCCCCGCAAACTTGCTCTCATTTCCCAATTCCTAATGCTACCGTCTCTCGATAACGAGTTGCACAAATAAACAAACAACAACAGCGAGTGCACGGGTTAATGGATTTTCTGTTTACGCCCGGATTGGATTCGGATTCGAGAGGGATAAGCAAAGCCAGCAGGAAATCTCTGTACATCTCAGCCCCCCCATTGGAAGGCCAGCCATGTCCACAAACGGATCAGCAGCAGAGGCAGCGAAGCCCATGGACATCACCGTCCGACTGCCGCCCCATGAGCGCCTCTCCTCGCTGGACAAGAGCATGCCCCCGGCATCGCCCACGCTGCCCAGTCCCACCATTCGCCGGAACAAGAGTGATGGCAAGCTGATGGCCCAGGATGTAAAGGAGGCGCGGGTGAAGGTCATTTACACAGGCGGCACCATCGGCATGGTGCGGACCGATCGGAATGGTAAGGGGTGTGTTAATTAGAACTGTGAGGCCAAGAGGCAAACATTGAACTTGAGAATCGCAAGTGGAAGTTATGATGCAAGAATTGTTAGGCAGCTTGGTAACAGTATAAAAGCTGTATAAAAATAAGTTTATTTGTTTCCATAAAATAATAGTTTATATTATTAATATAAAGCAAACGTTATATATATCAGAAGTACAAAGCTATGGAAATGTTCTTACTATCTTAGCAATTTCATTTTTATATTTTATTATAAGATATACGAAAATCATTCTTTTTCTACCCAGCAGAGGTCCCAAAATATACCTAGATAAAGATAATGATACCGGAATTTATCAGGCCTTAATTAAAAACGGAATGACTGCCCATAATTATTATTAATGTATGTATGGAAAGTATATACATATATGAATAGCATCTTCGTAAAGTTTGGAAGATCTTGAAGAGAATTCTTTGTAAAATGTTATTTCGATATATGTTATAATTATTAATACATCATTAAAACTCCTAAATTTGTTCTACTATTTCCAGTGCTGGCACCGATACCCAATGCCCTAGTCCGCAGCATTCGCAGCTATCCGAACATCCATGACGAAGCCTACGCGGTGCGTCGCTTTGGAGCTTCGGCTTCGATGGCTCCTTTGGTTCTGCCCTTTGTGCAGGGCGTGGACCGTAGGATTCTCTATCAGATCACGGAGTACACGCCGCTGCTGGACAGCAGCAATATGACGATGAATGACTGGGCACGCATAGCCAGCGACATACAGGTGAGAGAATCCGCAGAGAAAACCTTATCATTTCTAATATTTCCCTTGTGTAGCAATCCTACGAGTTCTTCGATGGATTCGTGGTGCTCCACGGCACCGACACTCTGTCCTACACCGCCTCGGCCCTGTCCTTCATGCTGGAGAATCTCGGCAAGACGGTGATCATCACGGGCTCCCAGATTCCGATCTTTGAGACGCGCACCGATGGCAAGGATAACTTCACCTCGGCGCTGATCATAGCCGGCAATTACGTGATACCCGAGGTGTGCGTATTCTTTGGCCACAAGCTGATGCGTGGCAATCGGACAGTGAAGGTCAGTTCGAATGCTTTGGACGCCTTCGACTCACCGAATGTACCGCCGCTGGCCACGATCGGCATCGACGTGAATGTGGACTACCGCATGATCTTCCGACCGTGCAGCATCGAGCGGTTTTGCGTACACTTGAAGCTCGACGAAAATGTAGGTCTGTTGCGCATCTTCCCCAGCATTTCGCTGGCCACCTTTCGAGCCTTCCTGGCCCCGCCACTCAAGGGTGTCGTCCTTCAATCTTTCGGCTCGGGGAATATCCCATCAAACCGAAAGGATCTGATTGATGAACTGCGGGCTGCCGACGAGCGTGGTGTCATTATCATTAATTGTACGCAATGCCCGAATGGGTCGGTGGCGGCACTCTACGATACGGGCAAGGTCCTGTGCGATGTAGGCGTGATTCCCGGCTACGATATGACCCCTGAGGCCGCGCTAACCAAACTGGCGTATGTCATTGGCAAGGAGGAATGGTCACTGGAGGTCAAGAAGCAGGTGAGTTTCAATATTTCAAGGATTTCCTAAAACTAAAGCTTTTTCATGATTCCAGATGATGCAATCGAATCTTAGAGGCGAACTGACCGCCGTCACGGCGCCCAAGATGGAGGACTATGATCTGGTGGACGCCGTGGCCCGTTCCCTGCATTTATCTTCGCCCCAAGAGCTGGACCAGCTGGGCGCCACCCTCTTTCCGGCCATGATCAATGCCGCCGTCGAGGAGGGCGACCTGAAGAAGATCAATAACCTGAAGGCCTATGGTGCCGATCTTTCCGGGACGAATCATGACCAGCGGACGGCCCTGCATCTGGCCTGCCAGCTGGGCAGCGTGGAGATCGTTAAGTATCTGCTGCAAAACGGTGTGTCGGTGCATGCCCGCGATCGCTACGATCGAACGCCGCTCATAGAAGCGGTGTCCACAGATAGCCACGAGATCATCCAGCTGCTGATCAACTGTGGCGCCCATCTGACCGGATCTTCGCGTGCCGTCGGGGAGCAGCTGTGCGCCGCAGCGGCTCGGGGTTCGCTGATACGCCTGAAGTCGTATCAATATGCTGGCGCGGATCTTGCCCAGCCGGATCCCTCGGGACGGACGGTGTTGCATGTGGCGGCGCTGCATGGGCATCCGGAGGTGGTGGAGTACGTCCTGCCGTACTTCGAGAATTCCCAAGAGAAGGACATGCTTGGGCTAAGTGCATGGGATTATGCGGAGCGGGGTGGTGCTCATCCGGCGGTCATGGAGCTGCTGAAAAAGAAGGAATAATATTTTTTTAAATTGAGAAATCTCTCCTCTTACCAAAAAGTCGCAAAATTCGCAAAATATGTGAAATTGTGCCTGCTGTTCTTTTAAAGATTTTTTTCAGGTTGTTACTTATGTTCTGAGCATCTAGTCTGCTGTTTCCTCAACCTATTATATGTATACTCCAGTACTGTATTGTTTATTAATGTTAAAACGTAACCTAAACATGTTTAATTATGCATTTATTCTGTTACTTATATTATACTTTTACTTAAAACCTAAAATGTTCTATATAACAGAAATTATTGTCAAAAAGGAAACAACGAAGAACCCATTAAAAATAAATGTAATGTACTTTGTTTCTAGCATTTGCATTTGGAGAAAAATGTAAATAAATCCCAAAAATACAAATTTTCCTAGCTAGTTCAAGCTATTTTTCATAAAGAAGCGCAGTATTTGCATTATTTTGTCAATAATTTTATTTGAATAATTGGGTCAGTTAAGCCAGTGCTGGGCAACGTCTGTCTGGCAAGTATTGCCCAGCACTCGTTGTTCTTTGCCTTCACAAAAAACCCCGAATAATATCTAATAAAAATATCGATATTTCGATATTAAGGAAAACAAAAATCGTGATATAAACATAACATCTTTAGAAAAACTATCGATATATTATCAACAACCAGCTGGTTTCGATTTGTTTTTGGGCCAAAGGCATTAATTAGAGTTGGTAAATATATAAGAAATCCAAGCCGGAACTGCGATTGTGCCCGATGCGAAACGGGTTCGATCGAGTTGCCAGTGATAAGGCCGTTACAAACAGAGCTGTGGAAAGCGGGGCAGCAGGAAAAACAGCACACGCACGCAGGCACACACACACAGGCGCGCGCACGTACACGTATACAAAACAGAAGCTGGCACACGCACACCAGCGCGCAGGCACGGGGGACGTGCACACGTCAGTGCCACGAATTGCCAAAAAGAAGAGCGAAAACAACAACGGATAGATTCCCGAGGATTCCGAAGATTTCGCAGGGAGATTAAGCTGCTCCAATGGTAAACAAGGTCCCCTGTGCTCCTCTCGTTGCAGTCAATGTCGATAGCTAGCGCAGCGGAGCCCCCGAAAGCCACACGACCAGATTGGATACATCATCATCATCGTTCCGCGACCAGATAGCCAGTGCTCCTCCTCCGATATTTGTACAATCCCCGCCCGTTCTTGTTTTGTTCCTAGTTTTAAATTGTCAAGTCTTCGCATTTTTGTGTTTTTTTTTGGTACGGTTTAGACTCTAGTTAGAAAAGTTTATATTAAAATTTAGTAATTAATTTAACGAACGATCGATGGCGGAAGACCCTACATCTTCGGCCTCGGACGCGACGGCTGCCCTGGAGACTTTCTACAATTTTTCCATTGTTCAGGTGAGTTGTTTTCACGTCTCTTGGGGCTCTGGCCGCGTTTATAATTCCACGTCTTGTTTACTTTTGGCAGCCGCACCACCACGAAAACGACAGCGAGGCAGATATACACTTAACGGGCAGCTCCAGCGACCTGTCCATGTTACAGGTGAGTTCCCAGTCCAAGGAGGAGCTGCTAAAGGCGTTGCCAAGCGTTTGATGAACTAGATTTCGCTGGAAACACCGCGTATTTGGGGGTTATAGCAAAACTAAGGCACTATTCAGACCAGAAAATGCTTAGGAGAATTAAGAGTGAGGAGGTGAGGAGCACCAAAGCAAAACTTACATATTTTCTGGTCAATTTCTAGTCAAAGAAGAGTCCCAAATGCCTTGGTCAGCTGTGCGAACTGAAAGCATATAAATGATCAGGGAGTTGGGGAGGAATATCAAGCAAGCCTACACGATTCCCAAGAAAAACAAGGACTACTACAGCCAGCTCCACAATTTGATTACATTTCCCTGGAAACAAACTCAGTTTCTTTCACTTGACTTGTCGGAGAGTGGCTACGGGTGGCTCCTTGGCAGGCAACGAGGAACTTAGCCCAAGTCTTAACCCATTCCTACATTTCAGAATGTATCCGCCGGGACAGCTACAACGACGAGAAGCAAGGGACGGCTGGACAGCCTCAAGGAGAACATGTTCAAGCAGCAGGTGAGTCTGCGAGTCCCCCAGAATCCACTGAAACTTAAACCTAACTCCCTTCAGGAGCGCCTCACGGCCTTAAAGGAGCGCGCGCGGCAATCACAGGACGACAGGCGGAAGCACGACTCCTTGGAGACTTCGCTGGGACAGAAGCTGCTGCCCAGTCGCCCTGCCGACGCATCCACACCCCTGGCCACGCCCAACAGGGACCAGCACTCGACGGCCTCGCCGGATGTCTCTGGCTTCCAGAGTTCCAGCGGCAGCGAGAAGCTCCTCATGCTGACCCAGCGCACGGAGCAGACCAGAGCTTTGGTGGAGCAGCGCAAGCGGGATATGGCCAAGTCGCTGCTCTCTGTGAAGACGCTGGGCCTGGGCATGGGCCCGAGGAGCCACACGGGCTCTGGCACCGGCCCCGAGCTGGGCTCCGGCTCCTCCATGACGGACTTGAGGCACGTGGCGGCGGCGCCCGTGTCCCGCCATCGTTCCGCGTTGGATTTGGAGGCCCAGGGACGCCAGGAGGCTGGAGGTGGCCTGGACGAGAACCACGTGAAGATGCTGAAGAGCCGCATGAAGCTGACCGAGCTGAAGCAGAGCCGGCAGGAGCAGGAGCTGCAGGAGCAGCGCGCGGAGCTCGCACGCCGCGCCCACCTCATCGAGCAACTGGAGTTGTCCGGTGCCGAGCTGCAGCGCACGCTTACCCAGCGCAACGAGGAGCTCGAGCAGCTGCGTCCCAGCCAGGAGCAGGGGCAGGAGCAGAGCCAGCAAGGACAGGAAGACAGCCTGCAGGAGCAGGAGAACTCACGCCTGCAGGCGGAGGTCTTGGCGATGAGAGAACGCCTGGCAGAGCTGGAGAACATCAACGACCTGCTGGAGACGACCCGCAGCGAGCTGCAGGAGGAGCTGAGCGCGGCTCGGGAGCGGGATAGAGAGAGGGAGAGAGAGAGGGAGGCCCAGGCGGAGCAGGTCACCAGCACGGATGCCCAGGTGAGCCAGGAGCTGGCCAAGCAGCTTCAGGAGCTCAGCCACAAGCAGACCGAACTGCTGGCCGTCAACGAGGAGCTGCGGCGCGCGGCGGCCGAGCAGCAGAAGCTAAACATTAGCGATGGCAGCCTCGCCCAGCGTCTCGACGAGCTGGAGGCCACCATAGCCACCCAAACCGCGCAAATGGCCGAGCAGAGCGAAGAGCTGGCGGAGAAGACGACGGAACTCAACGTGCTGAATGTCAACCTGCGCCTCCTCGAGGAGAAGCTGGCCCAGAGCAGTCGCAAGGGCAAGCCGCTCTTCCTGGACGATCCCGCGGAGAAGCTGCCGGAGGAGGAGCTGCAGCAGCTGAAGCAGAAGCTGGACGAGGCCAACAAGGCCAACATCAAGCTGAAGCTCAAGTGCAAGCAGGCGGAGAAGCAGCTGCAGCGGCTGCAGTCCGAGGAGGGCCAGCAGCAGCTGCTGGCCAAGCTGTCGGCGGAGAACGAGCAGCTGCAGCAGCGGATTACGGTGCTGGAGGACGAGAAGGGCCAGTGGCAGCTGGCCAGCATGGAGAGGTCGCAGCAGGAAGAGCAGGAGGAGCAGCAGGAAGCCCACCTGGAAGCCGTCCGCCTGCTGGAGGAGCAGAAGCTGCAGCTCCAGCAGGCCTTGGAGGCCCTGCAGCAGGGCCACGAGTCCGCGCGCGTCGAGTCCGAGCTGAGCGAGGCGCAGCAGGAGGAGCAGCAGCTGACGCAGCGCGTCCAGCAGCTGGAGGGCGAGGCCCAGGAGCAGCGCCAGCAGCTGGAGACCCTGCAGAGCGAGAAGCAGGCGCTGGACAAGAAGCTCTCGCACTACATCAGCGAGAACATGGAGCTGCTGGACAAGCTGGAGAAGCTCAGCTCGTCCAGTTCCGCGGAGTCCATCGAGATTGTGGAGCGCCAGCAGCTGGAGGAGCAGGAGCAGCAGCAGGACCCCGCGGCGCCCAGCCAGGTGAGCGAGCTCACCCAAACCGATCAGGACGATCCGGAGACGGAGACCCTCGCCCAGCTGCGGGAGCGCCTCGAGCTCTTCACCCAGGAGCGCGGCGAGGTCCTGGACAAGCTGGAGCACCTGGCGGCGGAGAACGCCCAGCTGCAGCTCCGCCTGGACGAGAGCTCCGCCTCCCTGCAGCTCCTCCAGCGCGAGAGGGAGCGTGAGCGCGAGAAGGATCTGCTCTCATCCACCTCCACCTCCTCGAATCTCTCGCAGGAACTGAGCTCCCTGCAGCGCTCGTCCGAGGTGGTGGCCACCCTGGACGCCGGCGGCCCCGTCCTCCTGGACAAGTGCGAGAAGTCCCTGAGCAAGCTCAACTCGGAGCTGGAGGCCTATCGGCGGGCCAACGACCGGCAGGCCAAGTTCAATGTGTCCAAGAAGCTGGCGAAGGAGGCCAAGAACTGCCACACGCAGCTCAGCGAGCTGCTGCACAAGGTCAAGGAGGCCAGCACGGCGGTGGAGACGGTGACGGTCGTGGAGACCGTGGTGGCGGTGACGGCGCCCAACGGCAAGGCCCTGGCCGAGTACGAGCAGCTGACCGCCCAGAACGCCGAGCTCAAGGCGGAGCTCTCGCGGCTGGGCAGGGAGCTGGAGGAGTTGAGGGAGAGGGAGAGCTACCCCGAGAGGGAGTCCCTGCTGGCCATAGAAGCAGAAGCAGTGCACCAGGAGGAGGACTTCCTGCACCTCCAGTCCCTCCTGGAGGACGCCCGCAACACCCGGGCGGAGCAGCTGGAGGAGATCCGGGAGCTGCGGGAAAGCCAGGCCCGTTTGAGGGACGAGATCGGGCAGCACCAGCTGCAGGCCGAGCAGTTCGACCAGCAGCTGAATGCCAGGGAAATGGAGCACGAGAAGCAGCTGGAGGAGCTCACCCGCCTGCGCCGGGAGCTGGAGTCGCGCACCGAGTCGCTGGAGGGGGAGCTGAGCATCCTGCAGGCTCTGGTGGCCGAGCAGAAGCAGCAGCTCATCGAGAGCCTCAGCGAGAGCGAGCACAGCCTCAACCTCAAGATGCTGGAGCTGCAGGCGGCCCAAGAGGAGCTCCGGGAGCTGCGCGAGCTCAGGAGGAGCCAGGAGCAGGACCCCAGTCCCGAGCAGCTGAGGGAGGCCTTGAGGATCAGCAAGAGTCTGGCCGCCCAGCAGGTGAGTGAGCTGGGCGCCCGCCAGGAGACCATCGATGCGCTGAACCAGCAGATCCAGGAGCTGTACCAGGGCCTGGAGCAGACGCGCCAGGAGGAGCAGCACAAGAGCCGCGAGCTGCGGGAGAAGCTCAAGAAGTATGCCCTCAATCTCAAGAAGCGCGCCCAGGAGAACGCCGAGCTGGAGGAGAGGGTGCGGGAGCTCCAGGAGAAGAGTGAGGAGCAGGAGCAGCAGCAGCAGCAGCAGCAGGCAAGGGAACCCCCCGTTGATGTGGAGCAACTGCAGCAGCAGGTCAGCAAGCTCGGCGAGGAGCTCAAGGCCAAGATCCACGTGAACCTGGAGAATCGCGATGCCCTGCGTCAGCTCAAGCAACAGCTCCAGGAGCAGGAGCAACTCCTCGACCAGCGCCAGGCCGAGCTGCAGGCGGCGAGTCTCGAGAACAAGGAGCTGCGCCACGAGCGCCAGGAGGCCGAGCAGGAGGTCTTCCAGCAGGGCCAGGAGGTGGCCAGGCTCTCCGCGGAGGTGGCCAGCCTGCAGCAGCAGCTAACGGAGCAGCAGCCCCTCCTGGAGGATCTGCGGCGCCAGCTGGAGTCCAAGTCCCTGAAGTTCGACAAGTCGAAGGAGCTGATCAAGCACCGCAATGCCACCATCCAGTCGCTGCAGCGGGAGCTCCAGCAGCTGCGCCAGAGCAGCCCGGCCGCCGAGCAGCAACTGGAGCAGCTTCGGGTGGAGAAGGATGCCGAGGTGAGCTTTGAACTTGGGTTTCCCGAGGAAGGTTTCCCGAGGAAGCTTTCAACTTCTATTTATTTCCTGCCTTGCAGATCGCCGTCCTTCGCCAACAGACCTTGGATGCGGCGGTACCTTCTGCAGCGGCCACGGTGAGTGAGGAGGAGCACAACCACCTGCGCGTCCAGCTGAAGGCCGCCCAGGAGCAGCACTCGCTGCTGGCCCAGCAGTACGCCCACGACAAGGCCAGCTTCGAGGCCACCATCGCCCGGCTGAACACGATCCACGAGGGCATCCAGGCCAAGCTGCAGGAGGACGCCTCCTACATTGAGTCCCTGGAGGCGCAGAACGCCGTTCTGGAGGCCAGGAGCTCGGCCCTCGAGGAGCAGGCCGCCGGTCAGGCCCATCGCCAGGCGGAGGCCGAGGATCGCACGCAGAGCCTGCAGCAGCAGCTGAGGGAGCGGAGCGAGCAGGCGGAGCAGCAGCTCCAGCTGGACCAGCAGCTGCAGCAGCGCCTCCAAGAGCTCGGCCAGCGGGAGGAGGAGCAGCAGAGCCAGCTGGCGGAGGTTAGCCGCGAGGCCGAGGATACCCGCGCGCAACTGACAAGCCTGCGCGGTGACTACGAAGCGCTCCAAGCTAAGCACGCCCAGGTGACGGCCTGCGCCCAGGCGGAGCGGGAGCAGCTGAGCCACCACAGCCAGGAGGAGTTGGCCGAGCTCCGGCAGCAGCTGGCGGCCAGGGAGGCGGAACTGCAGCGCCAGCGGCAGGTGTACGACGCCAAGCTGGCGGCCAAGACGACGGAGCTGGACGAGCTGGAGTGCGATCTCAGCGCGCATGCAGAGCGAGCCACCAACGAGACGCGCGAGCTGCTCCAGCAGCTGGAGCGGGCCGAGGAGCAGCTGGGTCAGCGCACTGAGGAGCTGCAGAGCCAGGGCGAGGACATGCAGGAGCTGGAGCGCGAGGTGAACGTGCTGAGGCTGCAGCAGGCCGGCTCGGAGCAGGACGTCCTGGAGCTGCAGGAGCTGCGCATGCAGGCCATCCAGGACAAGACGGAGGCGGACAACCTGCGCGCCCAGATCGACGCGCTGTGCGCCAACCACAGCCAGGAGCTGCAGGCCCTGCAGCAGCAGATCGCCGAGCTGGCCACCCTGGGACAGAACCAAACCGACGACCAGGTCTACATCGAGACGGAGAACAGGCGGCTGACGGAGCAGCTCTGCGAGCTGCACGCCCAGCTGGCCAGGCAGATGCCTCCTCCAGCTGCCACCTCCCTCTTCTTCGGCGATGCCGCCCTGGCCGCTCCCTCGCCCTTCGACGAGCTCGTTGCCCCGCCCCTGAGGGTGGCTCCCAGTCTGCAGGCGGCACCCGCCCCACCCACCATCGAGGACTTGCAGCGAAATGTTTCCGACTTGGAGAAGCATGCCCAGGATCTGGAGAACAAGCTCGCGGCGCGCAACCAGAGCCTGGCCGAGCAGGAGGAGCGACGCAGGCAGCTGGAGTGGCGCCTCAACGAGCTGGAGCTTCAGGTCAGAGAGCGAGAGGAGCAGGAGCGCCTGGCTGCGATGGAGAGGCTCATACAACCCGCCCCAGCTCAAGCTCAAGCTCCACCTGCAGCTGCAGCTGCTCCCACGCTGGGCATGTTCTTTGGAGAGGCCACGACGACGGAGCTGGGACTGCCTCAAGCAGAGCCCGTCGAGGAGCCACTCATCCAGCCCAAAAAGGCCTATTTGTGCCAGCCGAAGCAGGAACTGCAGCAGCAGGCCGTCGATTTTGGCTTGGACGAGGATCCCTGGACCGAGGCGGCTCCTCAGGAGCCCCTGCAGGCCAGGATAGCCCAACTGGAGGAGCAGCTGGCCACCTCCGAGCAGCAAAAGACGGAGCTGCAGACGAAAGCCGCCAAGCTGATGAAGCGCCTCAAGGAGTACAAGACCAAGGCGGCGACCACTCCCACCCCCACTCCCTCTGCCGCGCCCCTGGCCCTCGACAACGACCTGGACACGGCCATTATCGAGGAGCTGAAGCATCAGCTGCAGCTCCACGAGTCCCGCCAGGCCAAGGCCGAGGAGCAGCTGCAGCAGCATCTCCTTGAGAAGGAGAAGCTGGCGAAGCGCATCGATGTGTTGACGGCGGGCAACGAGCGGATGGCGGAGCTCAAGGAGCGCCAGGATATGGATGTGCAGATGTATCAGGCACGCATAAGGGAGCTGCAGGCGAAGGTCAGCCAACTGGATCAGTGGGGGGATGTGGCCAGCACAGCAGAGTCTGCGGCGGCTCCCGCACCTGCGCCAGCCTCAGCTGCAGCTCCATCTCCGAGCTCTCCTCCCTCCGAAGAGCTGAGTAGTCTGCAGGCTGAGAACCAGGAGCTGAATGCCGAGTGCCAGGATCTGCAGCAGCGGTTGAAGGAGGAGCGGCGCCTGGTTGTGCTGGCGGAGGAAACGGCCGCCCAGTCGCAGGCCCAATGGGAGGAGGTGCAGGAGCAGCTGCGGGAGCGGCAACTGCGGGAGCAGGAGCAGCTGCAGACACAGGAGGCTGTCCAGCGGGAGCTGCAGGATGAGCTGAGCCGCCTGAGGAACTGTCAGGCTGAGGCTCAGGCGGAAATCGAGTACCTGAGATCTTTCAAGGAGCAGAGGGAGCAGCAGGATGAGCAGAGCTCCCACAGCCACCAGCTGGAGCAGGAGCAACTGAGGAGCCAGCAGACTGAAGTGGATCAGCTCAGGAGCCTGCAGAGCGAAGTGGATCAGCTCAGGAGCCTGCAGAGCGAAGTGGAGCACCTCAGAAGCCTCCAAACGGAGGTGGAGCATCTCCGTCACGTTCAGCAGGAGGTGGAGCATCTGAGAAGCCTTCAGGGCGAAGTGGAGCACCTCAGAGCCCTGAAACTCCAGCAGGACAGCAGCCAGCAGGGACTCCAGGCTGAGCTCCAGCAACTGCAGCTTCAGCTCGTCCAACTGGAAGCCAAGCTCTCTCGCGGCCAAGCCGAATTGGAGGCACTGCGCCAGGGCCAGGGCCAGGGCCAGAGCCAGAGCCACCTTGAGCACGATGAGCAGCTGGCCCAGGTCCAGGAGAAGGAGTCGGAAATTGTGCATCTGAAGCAGCGCATCGAGGAGCTGATGCGCGAGGATCAAACGGAGAAGCTGGTCTTTGAGATTCTCACCAAGAACCAAGAGCTCCAGATGCTGCGCATGCAAGTCAAGCGACTGGAGGAGGACAGGGAGGAGGAGCAGTCGCAGCAGTCACAGCAGTCACAGCCCCCTCCTTCCACGGCCGGCACCGAGCAGCTCCTCGCCCAGTGCCAGCAGCTGCAGCAGGAGAAAGCCGACATGGAAGAGGAGCTGCGCGTGCTCAACAACCACGTTCTCAGCAGCCTGGATCTGGAGGATAAGATGAAGCAGACGCTGCTCCAGCTGGACACGAAGAACATAGAGATCACCGAGCTGCGCCGTTCCCTGGAGCTGATGCAGCAGGGCGCCGCTTCCCAGCAGCCACCGTCGCCTGATCTGGCCACCATCAACCAGCAGTGGGAGAAGGTCGTGGAGCAGAAGTGTGGCGAGGTGGCCAGCATTTGGCAGGAGCATCTCGTCCAGCGGGAGGCGGCCTTCAAGGCGCAGCTGGAGGAGGTCAGCCAGCAGCAGTCGCAGTCGAGTGTGGGGGCAACAGCAACCCCAGCCCCGCCGCAAGCTGGCGACGAGATGATGCTGAAGATGCAAAAGGCTCTGGAGACGCAGGAAATGGAGATTGTGACGCTCAAGGAGCAGCTGGCCATACGATCCGCGGAGTACGCCCGCCTGGCCGCCCAGTACGATCCCTTCCGGCTGCAGAACCGTGCTGGTGGTGGCGGCAGCTCGGGCAGCTCGGCTCCCCCAGCCCAGGCAGGCGGACCACCGTCGCTGAGCAGCGGCGAACCCCTGCCCGAGTATGTGCTGAAGGCGGACCTGGACTATGCCCTGATGATGCTCCATCAGCGGGATATGCGCGTCGAGGAGATGATTGTGGAGCTGGTGCAGCTGCTCGAGGAGCGGGACCATCTGCAGCTCAAGCTGTCGGACACGCTCCGCCAGCTGGAAACGGAGAGGAGTCGCGTCAGCGATGAAGGTGAGTAGCAGCGAGCTTCCCATGGGGGACGACCCCACTAACGGCAGTCTCTATCCGCCCCCACAGCCTCCTCCGGCAGTCTCAGCCAGCAGAGCAGCGCTGCGAGCAGCAGCGGCGGGGAAGCGCAGCAGCCTGTTGGCCTGGCAGTAGCCGCCGCCGGCAGCAGTGGCCTGAAGCAGAAGTGAGTTCCAGATTAAGCTTTTCCCCGCGACACACGCGAACCCTTCAATCGAACATCCTCCTCCCTACTCTTCCAGGCTGGCAGAGCTTCAGACGGTGAAGCATTCCAAGGACAAGGCCATCGTAGATGAGCGCGAGCAGCGCCTGCAGCAGATGCTCCAGCTGCAAAAGGACATGGCCAAGCAGGCAACAGGAGCGGGAGCGGGAGCGGGACCGCAGCAAGTGCCTTCGCAACCGCCGCCAACGGCCGGCGTGGATCCTAGTGAGTGGACGCGACCGTAAACAAACCATCAAGTGACTCGCTAAGATTCAAACAAACCACATCCAATAATCTGCAGCCCAGCCCGTGCTCCGCTCGCCTTCGATGATGCTCATGGACTGGATAATGGGCAGCAGCAGCACCACTAGCGAAGGGGAAGGGGAGTCTGCGGCGGCTCAGCAGGACTAACCACATCAATCACCACTTAAATCTGCAATCTGGCCTTTCCTGCGCCAACTCCTTTTACGATATTATGTACCTTGGCTTGCTAAGGAAAGTGGAAAGGAAACGAGGAAAGCTCTTCCCCCGTTTTCCACCCCGAATACCATTCACCAAGCTGAATTCCCAATTTTATGTTGTAGATATGTAAAAATTGTATAAAAACCGAAAACTAAAAAAGCACTAAAAACGATATGAAACGAAGCCGAAGTTGAAAAGAGAAAACCGAAATTAAGAATAAAATCCCAAAAATGTATACAGAAAGTGTTTTCGAATGGATATATTAAATCTAGGAAACAAGAAAAGAATCTGCCTTACATTCGTGTATATTTTGTGTATATATTTGATTTTATTTAATATTGTTATTAAAGTATATTTGAATTATTTTATAAATATTATCGATATACCAACATCGCCAAATATTATCGATATCAAAAAGTCTATGAACATCGATGCATCCATAAATATTTGCTCAAGCTCAGCCGATAGTTCATAATCCAACTCACGCACGCCACGCCGTTTTTCGGCAGTTCTAAAACACGGACACACTGCCGCTTATTGTACAAACAAAAATTGTTTGCGAGCCCCAAAAAAGTGGTAAATGTTGTTGCCACGGCCAAACTGACGCTGCGCCGCGTCCGCTGAGCCTCGTGTCCGTACCCAAGCGATCCCGTATCCCTTCGCTGCGCGTTCAGATTCCTGCGCCCGGAAAGAAGCGTAGTTGTAGTAAACACAGCGTTTGGTTCATTTTTTGTATACGAGCACATTCGTGAGAAGCACGCTCACTCACACATACGCGCGTACGGTACAAACAAAAATAAAGCGAAAAAGTGCTAGGCGTAAACGCAAAAAGGCCTGCCGCTACATCTACATCCGATCCCACGTGTTTATCGTCGGATCCAGGCGCCATGTCGCGGGTGCTCAGTCCGCGGAAGCAGGGCGTGGCAGAGGCGAAAGCCCAGGTGGTGGAGTCCCTGGACTGCACGAGCAGCTCCAACTCTATTATCGAGTTTCTGTCGAAGGAGCAGGACCGCGGCGGCCTTGGGGACCCGGATCCGGAGAGCATCTTCCAGGAGGTGAGCCGCCTCTCTGACAGCACCGACATGCGGTCCGTGGACGAGTTGCTCCAGGAGGCGGAGCGCCTCATCAAGCAACAACTGCGTCTTGGCGGGATTTCCACCGACCTGGACGTGGGAAACACTAAGTCCAGCGAGCCTTTAGCCTCCCGAACCAATGGCGGGGGTGGCGCCACCGAGGGTTCTCTGGCCGGCGGGGACGTCTCCTCGTCCTCGCCTCTGTCCGCATCACCACACAGCAGCATTCGGCTTAACACACGCTACACCCATCGCATCGAGCACTTGCCCGCTCCATTGCCGCCAAAAACACCGATGGTTAATGGTAATAGCGGCAAGTCCAGGCCCAGATCCGGCTCCAAGTCCTCGGCCTCGCCCACATCGGTGGCGGAGATGACGCCGCAGATGAGCTTCAGCATTGAGTTTAATGGAGCCGGTGCTGGGTCTGGCTTTGCCGGCTTCGCAGCCTTTGTGGATAATCTGCCATCAGAGTCGGTCATTTCGGAGGAGTCCACGCCCCAGGATATGGACATGGAGAACAATACGGCCACCTTGGCGAAGCTGGAGTTGCAGTTGCAAGACAACACCGACGATGATGAGGATACGGTGAGTGGACCCCCTTTTTTTTCTTTTCTTTTATCCAATTTGGTGATGGTTTCGGTTGAGGATCTTCTTTGGGGGATAGTCAAGTGGGGGAAAGGGTCTATAAAAACATTTAACGCGAAGAATTGCTTGTCTCGAATTCATCGGCTACGGGTTTTCTTGGAAATCGCTATTTAAGCCTTGAAGTTTAGAATTTCGTTTATATATTTAATGATAATATGGAAGTTATATGCACAAGTTGCCCGTAGAAGGAGGTAGTTCCGTGCACCTTCTCCACTCTGTCCTGAAACAAAATATATTGTTTAGCCCCCAGGAGTAAATTCCATCTCAATCTAGGGTAATAAATAGCTCAGATTTCTTTATTTGCCAGCCTGCCGGCCCCCTCCTTAAAAGCAGAAGCATTCACACAGCGACAGGACAACAAAAGCACACTTTGTAACATAAATAGACAATCACCGGGCACACACACTCTACTCCAGCAGGCACACAAGGTGGGGGGTTAAAAAAAAAGGATTTGAGACAGAGGTTTGAGATTAACCAGAGGAACTGGGTCCAATGGCCTGGGCCACCGTCTCCGCCACTGTCCAGCCCTCGAGGGCCGTGTCCTTGATGTATCTGGGCGGCAGGACAAAGCCATAGGCTCCGCGATCCCTCAGCTCAATGGTGTACACATACTTGACGCCCAAGGCCGCCCGACTCCAATCGTCGGAACCGCCACCGGCAATGCCGAGCACCTCGTGCGTAACCGCCGCCCTGTACGTGGTGCCCGTCTTCTGGGCAATTCGCTCTGCCGCCAGGCTGCCCACACGCTGCAGGATGCTCGAATCCTTGACCTTGACGGCCTTGTAGGCCCACGGATAGACAATCATCTGGCCGTAGCTGTGGTACGTCAGATACGACTCCAGGTTGTACTTGCGCTTGGCCAAAAATTCAGCCACCGCCTTCGTCTCCAGCTCGGAGGCGGGCGATGAGCCGCGATATGTGTCCCGGCAGGGGTTCGTCGACGATCCGTAGCCATTCCATCCAATGTCAAAGTTTCGGTTGAGGTCCACGCCGCTGCACTGACTCTGGCGCGATGGCGAGCGATTTTTGCGCCACAGGCGATTCGTCTTGCGACTGTACTCGTAGCCATCGGGATTCATCACGGGCATAATGTACCAGGTGAGGCCGCGGATATGCGCCGGCTGGTTCTCCCAGTTCGACATGAGTTGGTAGAGGATAAAGGTGACCGTCGCGGGGCTGATCCATTCGCGTGCATGAATGCCGCCGTCAATCCATACCTTCTTGTTCTCGCGGGGATTCTCCGAGATTCTAGGGGGAAAGCGGAAATCAGTGGTTGGGCAGGAGCTCCTGTAGTCACTACCTACCTCAGCACCTTCAAGTCACGACCCTCGGCCGTCTGGCCAATGGTGTACAGTCGCACAATGTTGGGGAACTTGCTGCGGATTTCGCGCATGAAGCTATAGATGGTATCAAGGTCATGGTAGTCCTTCCAGTGCATGCTGCTCCTAGTGGCCTTTTCTGTGGGTTTAGATAGGAACACAATTACTTTAGATTGCCTGCTCCTTGCTCCAGGCTCCTTGCCCCACTACTCACTCGCTCTCTTTCCCTGGTGCGAGGCCGTGGCCTGGATCCCTTCGAGCAGCTCTTCGTCGATCATCGACTGGATGTTATCCGACAATATCTGGGCATCCAGTCGATGGGCTGAGAGAAAACTGCGTGCCGCCTTCAACTGATCCCGGGCAATGGAGATGTCCAGGAATTTGGAGTTCTCCTTCCAGATGTTGCCACCAAACTTCTGCTCGAGCATCTGGCCCACGGGCACCCGGCGTTGCATGGCCTCCGAGATGTTGTAGATCCGCCAGAGCTGGGCCTCATCGTAGCGCTGTGGAATCTCGTTGACATCCAGCAGAGTCTGATTGCCGGCTGGCATGGGCTCGAGGCAGGAGGCAGCAGCGATGGCCGCTGCCAGGAGCAGCAGCACTAGGAGATGAGGGCGTGAGCGTGGCAGCGTCATTGTTACGTGTGTGAGCAGGTTGACCTCTGTAAAGATAGCTCGCAATCAGTGCACATCGATCGGTAATCAGTAATTTGCGAGACCTTATCAGTGCGGGTTGTCAGTCGGGTGGGGGAAACTAAGTAATTAACTGCCGAGTCGATTGGCAGACAACAAACGTCAGTCCAGCGACAGTGTCACGATTTTTCCATTTATTTGCTTGGCTACCAACCAAAAATGTACAAGCTTTATGCTAAAAATAATTACCATTAGCGGATCGTTAAAACTCTAAAGGTCAGTCAGAATAGTATTTATTGCTGGCTCAACTTGCCATAAGACACGCTATTTAGTGTGCTTTCAGGTAGCGACAAGTGGCTTGCATGGCTTCCTCAGAATACTAAAATCTGATTCGTAGGAAATTTAATTCAAATTAAATTTAGGTCATTTCTAGTTTATTTTTCAAATAAATTTGATTTCTAAGATCAATTTATTATGAGATTCTCTCATTCCTCGTACCTTTTATTATACTTGTCCTGGGATTTCCCCCGTTCTGATTGGGGTTTTGTAAATGGAATCAATCGAAGGTCCAACTGAGTCGCTTTGCCAGACAAAACTAAACCCCCAAAACGAACCTCAAAGCCGAACTCCAATTACCAGTGGAGGCAGTGAAAATAATTGTTACAGAAAAAGTTGGTAATTACAAAAAAACATATTTCCGTTCCATTGTACCTGGTTTATGGTTATCTAGATGCGTGAGTAACCCTGTTTTTTCTATCTTTGTCATTGGCAATCAGTAATTATAAATAGTAGATAGCTTTAATGGGTTTGCAAACCTCGTAATGGAAACTCAAATGGGTTAGAGAACCTTTTCTGCCTGCACCGAGACAAGATTGAATTTTAAGCTTGATTAAAAAATACCAGAACATAGTTTTGGTTTCCAATTTATTACGGTCACGAATGGGTTTAGCTCGTTTCAGGGCCTTGTGATAAATTCATAAAGTTAATTCTTTTAAAATACCTTCATCAATCAATTCAAATCAATTTCTTCAGAAGAATCAGTAATTAAAACAGTGCACTTTCAGTAAACCTTATTTTGAGTGTATCAAACGTGTGCATGTTAAAGCTTCAAAGCAAATACACAACTTGTCAGTCAAACAAATCGTATGTTTTTATTGATCTAACCAATTTGCATTGTTTTACGGATTCCAAAGGCGATCGATCGATCAATCGATCGGTCCGCGAAGTTCCCCCGAGTTCCCTGAGTTCCCAAGTTCCGCAAGTTCCGGGCTTGTGCTGTTTATTGACTGTATTAGCTTCGTCTTGACGTCCTCAGTGTGTTTTGAATGCACGATGTGGGGGATGAATGGGGTTTACACACGGGAAGCAGTGTGTGTGTGTGGCTTAGTGCGTCTTAGCCAACGGACCCTAGATCTAGATTCTAGATTATGCACATGGAAAGCTTTTCCTGGTCTTCCGACAAAGATTTCGAAACCTCGTTTTTAACGCTTCTGTGCTAATTTCCCTGCCCCGTTTTTTGGTTTTATTTTCATTTTTTTAGTTTTTTTTATGGATGCGTATTTGTATTTTCGTGTTTATTTTCTTTTTATTGCCTGCCAGAAAGTGGCACTTGAACGGTGGAGAGGGTCGGTCTCCAGTCCCCAGTCTCCGTACCTCAGTGCCTCTGAGAACTGGTTCTCGCTCGGATCTCTCGCACCTCGGAATCTCAGATCTCGGGAGCCTTCGAAACACAGTTTCGGATTGGGTTTCGTTTTGTTTCGGTTTCAGTTCGCTGGTGTTTACCTCGACCTTCGTGCCGAGACCCCCAACCCCCACCGTGCTCTCCCTCCATTACCTGAGATTCTGCCTCTCTCCGATGTTGTTTTTAGGATATTCGGCTTGAGTATCATTATCATTTTCAGAGGGTTTGCTGATTGCAAGAAGGTGTAGCTGTTCCTCCTTTAAATCTTTATATGCAAATTGCGAAAGATTAAAGGGAAAGTATACAATAATTAAGACACTGCTTGGGCAAAGCCCTAATTAGTACTTGCCGCGCCAACGAAAGGAAAGAAAACGTAATTGGGCTTAATGAGCACCATGCAAACTGGTTAGGTTGAGGGACCGAAAGTTAATATTGAAAAGACCCGATCGAAAGTGATACTCCGCCCTCGTTGGTTACTTCCTTATTGGTTGTAATTGCATGCCTTAAGATCTCCTGTTTTTGGTATTTTGGGTATTACTAATAATAAGGATTAACCCCACTGACCCACTTTATGGTCACCTTTTTATATGGTTAAAGTCCGTTCATCTTTATGAATTTTATAATTTTCTTACTATCTTTCGTTCACTCGTTTTGATCTTGAAGTCCTTTTTTAACATATTAGAATGAATTATTTCTATTTAGTTAACAGTTCTGAATCTTCCCTGTAACACTATCCTACAATCTTCATCTTAATCTTTTAGACAGCCTCCGATCCTTATTGGACATCTCATTTTACTTTCAGGTCAATCTTCTCTTCCTCCTTCCGTCCCTTCCACGTTCTTCGTTCCTGATTCTTCCCACATTCTCTTCGTCTCTTACTGCTCCCTTAAATCGTCTGCAATCTTTTGTTTGTATAGTTTCTGTTCTATTTAAATTTGTTTTTGCACTTTTCACTTTTGCCACTTGTGTTATACACTTACCGCTGTCTTTGTTGTTGTAGCTATCTCGGGGATGCCGTTGCACTTGTTCTAGTTCCTCCTCTCCTTTTTCTGTTCTTCGTTGCCGGCTCTGCACGAGCGTCTGTGTGTGCGTGAGCGTGTGCGTGGGAGAGAGTGTGTCGCTGGCTGAGCGTCAAACTCCGACTAAATGCTGCGCTTGTATGCGCTTCAATTTTTATATTGCCGCTCTGCCGGCGTAAGAGGGGCTGCTACCAAAACAAAAAAAAAAAGTAAATAAAAAAAAAAAAAAAAAAACATACACAAAACGAAACTGAGAATTACAAAACAACAATACAACAAAAAGATGAGCTAAACTGTTGTAAATTTTTGCGCTGACCGACGACCGATCTTTAAAACGATCGTCGCGTAAATGGAAATGGAAATGAAAACAGCAGTGACAGCGGCAGCGACAGCGACAGCGAAGCTGGCAGAGCACTATGGTCAACCTGACCACTTTCTTGGCCAAAACCCAATTAACGTAAATCAACATATTGTATTTTTTTAACTTTGAAAACTCCTAACATAAATACAAACTGATCAAAACTACCTAATGAATGGCCAAATGACAAAAAAAAAATTTCTTTCCATCTAGTACATGTCCATTCAAACTAAAACTATTTTTTCTAGCTGTTCCCATAAAAGCCATAGGATATATTAGCTTGATCTGAATAATTTACATGCAGTACCTTCCTATAAGTCCAAAGTTACAATTAATAAATGTTCAAGTTATATTTCTTAGCCAAGATTATGAGATTTGTCCAAGAAAACTGTCGGCTGGACCACAGTGCAGTGCCAGCGGCAGCAGCAGCAGCGACGTGTGGCGGCGTCAGATAGTGTGAGAGAGAGAGGTAAGCCGATCTCCACGCACTCACGCTCTGTCTCTGTCTGGCCTGCATTAGCGGTCAGATGCAGGTGAAGGGTAGATCCAGAGAGTGCAACGCCCACACAGCGATTGCTGCCATCTCTCTACTCAATCTGTCTCTCACTCAATGCCGATTGACACTTTGGCTCTTGCGTGACGTCTCTTACCACCCACTCAAGCCGTGAGATGCGCTCAGAAGCATTTACGGTTTCCAAGGAGCTGCCAACTTGTACTAAGATGCCATTTCCCATGAGTCACGGGTTCGGTCACAAAATTCTCTTCTTGTCTTTCTCTGGTTCTTGGGATTTCCAGCGATGACGCATTGTTAGAATCTACTGTAATGAAATAATGATACTGTAATTATGTACTGCAAGAAATAATTATAATTTCCTTTGAAGGAAAAAGAATAACAATGTTATCAAACATACTATTTTGAGAAACGCAGTACTATGATTTTTTTTTACTGATCCATGACCTCTTATCAGGTTAATAGCGAGAGTAATCTATCCTCTCAAAAAAGAAGATAAGAAATTCGAATAAGGTTGTCAAGTCCCTAAGTATCTCTCTCTGTGTATTTCTGTCCTCAACTTCTTCCTCCCGATAAGAGCTGACGCACACAAGGACATAATTGATATCCAATTGGATTACGCACTTTAAATTGGTGCAAATGTGTATGGATGTGTGTAGTTAACTCTGTGATTGTGTGACGGGGCAATTTTGACCTACTTGGCGAGTTTTACTTTCTTTCGCCTTTTGATCAGACCCCGGCTCAGGCCCCCACCCGCCGCCGCCTTTAGTTGAGTTTTTCTTTATTTTGATTTTGCCTGCAGGCTTTATTTGTTTTTTTGTTTATTTTGGGTTTGTTTCTTTCCTTTTTCCGGTGTTTTAGTGTGTTTTATTTTATTATTTTGGTTTTTTTTTTGTGGCACCCAGATTTTCACTTTTAACCCTTTCTTCGAGAGTAG
This sequence comes from Drosophila bocqueti, assembly GCA_018151655.1. Classification (NCBI taxonomy): domain Eukaryota; kingdom Metazoa; phylum Arthropoda; class Insecta; order Diptera; family Drosophilidae; genus Drosophila; species Drosophila bocqueti. The sequence continues at coordinate 3,728,829 of JAECXF010000311.1, forward strand.
TAGCAGCCACAATGGAAGGTTTTTTCGGGGCAGCATTACTTTTGTCCGTTGATTGTTCATTGTACAGTAAACACTCTGCTACACTGCAATAAGCATTACAGATTTTATTGTACATTTCTCATAAGTTTAAGTTACGATACATTTTATTTATTTAAAACAATTCAAAATCGACAAAATCGAAGATAAAACCCAAATATATTAAATTGTATTCTTTTTTATTATTTGGATATTTTTTATTAAAAAAAAAATTTGATTTGTGGAATCTTGAGTATATTTTTTTGCTGTGTAAAAAAGTATATTCTTCGTTCTTTCAAAGACTGGTGTTGTTAGAGTGTTTTTCATTAATTCTTTTGTGTATATACGTATGTATTTATTTAATTTTTTTTTTATATATCCAATCGCAGCTTTTGTTATTTATTTTGCTTGGTGGTTAAATCACTTTCTTCGATAGCTTTTTGATTTTGACTTTGCCGGCTGGTGGCGGCGATCGCCGCGGGCCTTTCGCTTAATTTCTATATGCATGCACAAAATAAATCCAATCAAATATGCAACAACAAAAGGAGCCGAGGAATAACAACAACTGAGCAAGCCAAAGAGCAAAAAACAAAACGTCAGAAGCGTTGAGCCGAGCTTACGGGTTTTTGAAACGCGATTGAAAGTGAAAGTTAAGGCGGGTGTCTCTCTCGCGCTCTTTCTTGCCTCTCCGGGCCGCCTCTCTTTTAGCTTTCTATTTGCCTTTGTTCAAAGCATTCTGGTTCGCTATTTTTTGTATATTTTTTTTTAAATATGTTTTTTGTTTGCTTTTTTGGCCATGTTTACGTAAGGTGCCTCATTTAAGGTTTTTTTTTGTTTTTAATATGGCGGTAGACGGCGCCATACCAGCGATTGCGAAATCGATAATCGAAAATGGCCCGCGAATTGAACACGCGGCTGCATAACGGTTAACAATTACGGAGCTCTCTAAGTAGCTCCCTCTCTTAATCGTCCGCTGTCCAGATCGGGCTCAAAAGGCAAGAGAGAGGGTAAGAGTTAGTTGCTCTCTGGAGAAGTGCCATGCTTTAGTACACTGTTCTACGCGAGGGAAGCTTTGACTTTTACGGGTGCAAGCCTGAAAGTATGCAGAGAAAGGCGAAAATTAAGACAGTTAATTTACGATTTATTCAGATAAAATACTCTATATTTCGTTGATAACTTTGACATTTGGAAAAAAAACCATAAATAAATAAATACATTTCGATGAGGTGGAAAAACTCTCCGAGGAAGTTACTGCAACTGCTGGGCTATGATCCTCAGGAACTCGAACACCTCCTCCCCCGACTCGACTATGTAGTGAGGGGGCATCAGGTAGCCGTAGCGTCCCTGATCCTTGAGGAACATATCGTACACCAGCTGACCCCCCACGCGGTCCTGCACCCAGTCCGCCGAGTTTCCCGGCCTGGCCAGCTTCTGGCGGTAGCTGGTGCCCGACGAGTACTCCGCCTGGTTGAGTCTCCGCAGCGCGAGCACAGCCCTCCTTGCCACATGCTTCAGATCGCGCTGGTTTTCCGTCACGTAGTCCGCGTCACCCCAGGGATAGGCAATGGCCTGGCCATAGCCTCCCAGGGATACATACGCGCCGAGGTATTCCCGCAGTCCGGTCAGGAAGCTCCGCAGGGCACGCGTCTCCGGCTCGGAGAAGCTCTTCGGTCCACGGTAGAGGTTCTTGCAGGGACTGCTCGTGGAACCAGCGCCACCCCAACCGTACTCAAAGTTCCTGTCCAAATTGACGCCATAGCAGCCGGTGGACGGGTCATGGGCCCGGTTCTTGGTCCACAGGCGGTCCGTGTGCCGCGAGTACTGGTAGCCATCGGGATTGGCCAGGGGCAGGAAGTACCAGTCAATGCCACGCATGGCCTTCTCCAGCTGGCCCCGAGCCCAGAGATGGGTCAGCTTGGACAGGGCGTAGGTCAAGGCGGCGGGACTCAGCCAGTCGCGGGCCTGCATCCCAGCATCCACAAAGACAGCCCAGTTATCCGGATCGCCATTGGAGACTCTGTCAACGAAAAGGGATGATGATGAGGGTTATTCGCCAGAAATCCCCGTAGAAACACCCCCTGAACACCCACCTGATGACCTCCATGGGCCGCTTGTTGCGCGTGACTCCAATCTGTATGATTTCCACCATCTCCGAGTGCTGCTCGAGCAGCGTCCGCATAAACTGCTGGATGTCCGCCTGATCGTGGTAGCGCCGCCAGCTCATCAGCGTGCCCGCACGCTCCATCCAGGGCAGTGAGCCATTCCGGACGGAGTCCAGTGGATGCTCCACGGCCGGCACTTCCACATAGGTCTCGTCAATGGCCGCCTCGATGTCATCGATCATGACGTTGTAGCTGAAGCCGACCTTCTCCATGAATTTCCGGGCATCGGCCACGTTCCGCTGCTCGATGAGAATGTCGATGCCATCCTGGTTGATGTTCCACACTTCGCTGCCTGGGAATACAAATAAAGTAGATATGTTATTTGGGGTTTTTTTCAACCTAACCAGAAGAACCTTGCAATATCTCTGCCGAAACCCTAACTATATGCAAATGTTATGCTTTTGGTTCGCTTTCGCTGGTCGCTATAAGTTAGTTAATCAATCGGAACAGGTCTACATTATACCCTCATTTGTATTTAGATAATGCATAGCTAGTCAAGTCAAGTACCAAAGTGTCGCCAAAAGGCCCGTAGCTGCGGCTGCGCCAGCCTGGTCTCGTGGACTTTCCACAACTGATGGCCGTAGTAACGTTGCACATGGCTCCCATTGCGATAGCGCCTGTTGATCTGATAGGAAGAGCCTGGGGACAGGAAGTCATAGCGTCGCAAATCCGTTGGCGAGAGCCACTGCAGACCCTCGAAGGTGGTGGCCACCAGTTCGCTGCTGTTGAGAGTCAGCAAGGCCAGCGGCAGGCCCGAGAGACCGGTGAGTTCCGGCACAGAGACACTGCGCCAGAGGAGCAGGCGATGGTTGGCGCCTAGAACTCCGCCTCCTCCTCCTCCGAGTAGAACAAGAACCAGGAGCAACATCTTCTGGGGCTCCGAACTCAGAACTAAACAAGCAAGCGAAGTATTTTGCTAGCGGACGCGATTAACGCCAAATTTATGCGTGAGAATGCGTGCTCAGGTGGCGATTTCGAACCGAACTGAGCTCGACTCGAGCCCAGTTGACCTGACCTGATGAGCTGCCTGGCCCTGACCCCTCCCAAAGCGCGACACAGGCGGGGTGCAGAGAATAGAACTGGAGGGGTTTTTGGAGAATGGAGAATGTGTTTACATTATAAATTAGAAATCATCATCATCCTAGATCTTGCGAAAATACCCCTTTACAATCCTAGAAGAATCTTATTTAGGGAAAGGTGAACTGTGTTATGGAACCCTTAAAGCTGGAAGCTGGTTCTTAAGCGCTCTTTACAGCTCTTTTTAGAGTTGTTTAGGTAGCTGAAAAGATGTGAAATGCTTCGTGATCTACAATTTAAAAGAATAATACAGAAGAAACCTTTATAAGTGCCAGTAAAGTCTCTCTTTACTTGTGTTTAAATTTAATAAGAATCTGATGTACTTGTATAAGGTTATACCTCACAAAGCAACCCTTTTAATATCTTTGCTATACCTATTTCTCTGACCCCAGCTGTGCCTCTTTCGACTTGACAATTTCTCTTCTTTTGTGCCGACTTTGACAGACCTCGCGAAAGGCCCTTAGGGCCATCAATTTTTATTCGATTTAGAACCCCGACAGTGACTCACCGAAGAGAGCAACCACCTCGTTGAACTGGGCATCCGGTGATGCCTGTCGACCCAGCTCCAGTTCCTCCGATTCCTCAGGCTCCTCCTCCTCCATGGATGATCCCCGAGTGGCATTGAAGTTGAGCTTCCATAGCTGGGCACCGCGATAGCTCACATAGTTGGCGTCCAGTTCGCTGCGCAGCTCGTTGATACGACCCCGGGGCGGCGATGGGGGATTCGCCATGGCTAGTGGATGCAGATAGCGCAGCAGGTGACCCACTCCGCCGCCAAAGAACGGTAGCCTCATTAGCCGGTTGTCGGTGCGGGCCAGGTCCAGGTGATTCCTCCTCTCCGCGCCCGCTCCTCGATTAGCGATTAGCATGAGCACGAGCAAGATTAGTGGCGGCCGCGCCCACTGGGATGGTGGAAGGTGCATGGTGCTCTGCCTCCCTCTCTCTTCCGGGGATTGCAGATTTCGGTGTGGCTTCGGGAACTCGGAACTGGTGCGTTCGAGGTGGCTGTTGGTGCGGATTTAAGGCGTTCGCAGATCAGTTGGCGAGCCGCAGCCTCCGGCTAACGGCTTCTCGCGATCTCAATTCTCTGGTCTCCCGTTCTCCGTTCTCCGTTCTCCATTCTCCCTGCTCCATGGCCTATTCTCTAGTCTGCGTTCTTCCCTCCCCTGCTGCCGCATTTCTCCCCGATTTAAAGCCCAATTCCCCAATTAAGGCCATCACATTTGCATATTAACCGAACGCCGGCTATTTTGATGTTTTTGTTTTATTTATGCTTTTTTGAGTGACTTTTACTTTGGCCGAGGCGTGTATTCTGTTATAGTGTTATACTCGTGCTGCGATGCTGGCGAGGGAGGACCCCAAAGTTGTGGAATTTAGATGGTCTTGTTAGTCTTTAGAGTTTTGTGTACTAGAAAGAACATTTTGTACATTTTTATTCAAAAAATGGGTCGCATTTTTTGCTCAAAAATCGCGGTTTCGGTTTTTCTTCTTCGGTTGAGTTTAAGCCACGTTATAATCATAAAAATCGTTCAAATTCAAACATCAGTGGCCCCCTTACATTTTTTTTGAAAAAAATGGGTCACATTTTTTTTTGTAAATAAAATCAAGCCTTCCTTTTGTATTTCTTATATTTTTTATTTTCTCAATAAACATTTCTCAGTCTATTTCAATGAGTTTTCTCTTCGTGTGTCTGTGGGTGTGCTTTCTCCTGTGTGTGTGTGTGTGTGTGTGCTTGTGTGTTCATGGTACAATTTGTCTAGTTACAAGTAGAATAAATAAATAAATAAATAATATTTATATATAAATAGCAAATAAAAAAAAAAACCATTAGATTGATTTACAATCTAAAAAATCGCATTGAACTAAGTCCAGGGCAGGGCAGGATGCTTAGTGGCTACGCCTCCGGCTGCCACTGCTGTTCCTGGCCACCGCCTTGCCACGTCCCTGGGCAATGGCCCTGGCCACCGTGTCGGCAAAGGTGTAGCCATCCTTGCCGTTGTACTGGATGAACCTGGCGGGCAGGACGAAGCCATAGCGTCCAGTGTCGCCCATCTCAATGGTGTAGGCATACTTGATGCCCGCAATGCCCTTGGCCCAGTCATCGGAGCCCCCGGCAGCGGGGTAGAGAGTGGTGGCCGAAGATCCCACCGTGTACTTCACACCCGTTGACTTGGTGATGCTCTGTGGGATTGGGGATTAGGAATCAGGGATTAGGATTACTCTCATCCCAATAATAAATAGTATAGCAACTCACCGTTCCCGCCTGTCGCGCCACACGATCCAGATCGGCCCGATCCTGGGTTAGCTGGTAGTCGTAGCCCCAAGGATAGAGGATGTACTGTCCATAGCTGTGGAACGAGAGGTAGGCCTGGAAGGTTTCGCGCGGAAAGCCGCTAATGAACTTAGAAATGTAGAAGGTTTCCGGCTCGGAGAAGGCCTTGCTGCCGCGGTACGTCTGCGAGCAGGGACTGGCCGAGGTGCCCTTGCCGCCCCACTTGTAGCCAAAGTTGCGGTTCAGATCCACTCCCGGGCACTGTCGTCCGTGGGCGCGCATGTTCTTGCGCCAGAGGCGGTCGGTGGTGTGGGAGTACTCGTAGCCATCGGGATTGGCCACCGGGTGGATGTACCAGTTGATGCTGCGCATGTGCTCGGGCAGGTCCTCCCAGCCCTCGACCAGTTGGTTAGCGATAAAGGTGACCGTGGCGGGGCTGATCCATTCGCGGGCATGCATGCCGCCATCGATCCAAACGCCAGGGTTGCGGGCATTTCCATTGGAGATCCTATTAGGAACATATGAAAATCAGCCTTAGGTTTTGTCTGGGGGAGTGCTGACTCCAAACTCACTTGAGTATCTTCAGGGGACGCTTCTCCACGGAGTAGCCGATGACCTCCGTTGAACAGATGTCCGGATATGTCTTGGCCATGTAGTCAATGAAGCCGTGGATGTCCTCCAAGCGATGGTAGGCCTGCCAGGTGAGACGGTGTCCTGTAAAAGAGAAGGGTTCCTGTCAGTATTAAGGAGCTAACCTTAACCTCCAGCTGAACCTGAACCTGAACCTGAACGCCGTCTGGGTTCATTCAACCTTCTTTCTAACCGAACCCCTTAAACCTTGAGGCGACGGCGGCATCTTCGTCGTCTTCCGTGCGCCGTTCCCTGGCTATCGATTAAACAAACGCGTCTTGCAAGGACCTAGCCTATCCTTCTCTCCGGTGCGTGGCACTTGGCACGTGGCCCGGGGTTCCTATGGCAAAGCCACTTTGCGCTCGATGACTTTTCACACGCCCCTCGCCGAGTGCATTAAATGCTCGTTTGCGGCGACACCTCGCCGGAAAAGCTACCCGAAAAACGTGAAAAGCGAAAGGCCAAAGGCAAAAGGGGTGACTGCAGGCGGGCAGGCACCACCTGTCACTCAAAAAAGGAAAAATATATGTATGTTATTATTATTATGGCTTTGAAACGCGTGGGTGGTGCGGGAATCAGTTCCTATATCTTTTTTGAATATAATTCATGTTGCAGCAAATAAAAGGGGGAAGCCGTCCCATCGATAATTGCCTTAATTTGGGAGAAGAGGGATGGGTATCTCACTATTGTTATATCTATTTCCTACTCCTAGTTCCCACCCTCGAACCCCAGACAGTCAGCTTTCTTCTTTGGTTTTAGTAAATAGACAACTTGCAGAGATTCTTCCTTAGCTTTAAAGAGCTCTCCTTTACAGAATCTTTCAGCAGGAAAGTAAAGCCACCTCTGTGGTTCTCTCTTCACTTTCTCTTCCATTCTCCCCGCTCCCCACTCACCCTTGCGATTCTGCAGCTCCGGCAATCTTCTCCGCCGGTGGATTCTCCACCTCGATAACGTGCTGCAGGTTGTCGATGAGCACAATCCGGGAGAGATTAGCAGCCCGAATGTGGCGCTCGGCAGCGGCCAGGACCTGGGGCTTCAGTAGGTAGTCCACCTCCTGCTTGACCTCCTTCCAGAGTTGACCATCTGCAAAGGAAACATTCGGATTGGGTTCAGTTTCTTCTTCTGGGACTACTTGCTCCCCCACTTACCATATTTGGACTGCAGTTCGTCGGCCAAGCGCTTGTCCTTGTCGGTTTGCACCACGATGCGCCACACCTGGGCGCCGTCGTAGCGTCGAAGGTGGGCATTGAACGGAGACTCCTCCTCGGTCTTGGGCAGCTCCGCCTCAGCCGGCTGCTGGGTAAGGAACGAGGCGTTCACATAGTTGAGCACACTATCCTGCACCTGCAGCGGCTGCGACGGGATCTGGGGCTGGGGCAGCACCATGGGTATGATGGTAGTCAGCAGTGAAAGCTGCTCGGGCTGCTTGGCTTCCTCAGCTATGGCTTGGGGTTCCTTCTCCTCCTTGGGCTTCTCCTTCTCCGATTCGGGTTCGGCTTGGATTTCATCTTGGAGCTTGGCTGGAGCCTCTTCCGGGATTTCAGCGGGGATTTCAGCAGGGATTTCAGCGGGGATCTCAGCTGGGATTCCAGCAGGAATCTGCTCTTTGGGCTCTTCAGGTTTGACCTCATTGATCTCTGGCTGAACCTCGGCATCGTTCTGTGATTCCTCCTCTGGCTTGGCTTCCTCCTCTGGCTTGGCTTCCTCCTCTGTCTTTGCTTCCTCCTCTGGCTTGACTTCCTCCTCTAGCTTGGCTTCCTCTTCTGGCTTGGCTTCCTCCTCTGGCTTGGCTTCCTCTTCAGGCTTAGCCTCCTCTTCTGGCTTGGCTTCCTCCTCAGGCTTGGCTTCCTCCTCAGGCTTAGCTGCCTCCTCTGCCTTAATTTCCTCCTCAGTGTTGGATTCCTCCTCTTGGGGCTTCGTTTCCTCCTGGGGCTTAGCTTCTGGTGCTTCGGCTGGGACTGTATCTGGCTGGGCTTCTTGAGCTGACTCTGCCTCCTGCTCTGGTTCATCGGCCAAGATGAGCTCTGGCTTCTGATCCTCTGCCGGCTCAGCTTCGGGGGCTGCTTGCTCCTCGGTGTCGGCAGCTTCGGTGACCGGAGTTAGTTCTTCTTGCTCGGGAATAGTTTCCTTTTCCCTTTCCTGTTCCTGTTTCAGTTCCTGCTCCTTGTTGTCGGCTAGTTCGTCGGGCATCAGGTTGTCCATGGCGGCTGTGAGGCCTTCTTCGATATTCTCGGCCAGGGTTTCCATTAGGGAAGCCTCTGTGGTGTCCACTTCGTTGTCGCTGAGCTTCTCCAGTTCGGCTTCGGCTTCGGCTTCGGTTTCGGTATCCTTTTCCTGAACAGCTTGGACTTCGGCTGGGATCTCGGCTGGAACTTCAGGCTGGGACTGGGCTTCAGGTTGGGCTTCAGCTTCTGGCTGGGATTCAGATTCGGATTGGGCTTGAATTTCTGGCTGGGATTCTGCTTCTGGCTGAGCTTCCTCTGCTGGCTTAGCTTCGGCTTCTGGCTGAACTTCCTCAGCAGCGGCTTCTGGCTGGGATGCCTCCCCCTCGGGCTGGGTTTCTGGCTCCTGCTTCTTCTCCTCCTGCTCAGCTTCGGGCTGGGACTCGGCTTCCTGCTGCTGAGATTCCTCAGCTGGAGCCACTTCAGCAGCTGCCTGCACTTGCTCCGGCTGCACTTCCGTCTCCTCCGGCACCTGGTCGTCCATTGCCTGCTCAGTGGCCTCAGTGGCAGCTGACAGTGGCTCCTCCTCCTCGGCTTCCGGCTGATCTTCATCATTGGCGGCAACTGGAGCTTGTGCAGCTGCTTCCTCGGTGGCACTGTCCACCGCCTGCTCCAGCTGTGCCTCTTGGCTGCTGCTGCTGGGCTTCATCAGCACCACGTGCTCCTCAATAGATTCCGGCTGCAGTGGCTGCTGGTGATCCTGGTCCTGGTCCTGGTCCTGCTCCTGTTCCGCCACTGTTATGTCGCTGGGCAGCTCCACCAGCTGCAGGGCTGGACTGGAGTCACTCTCCAGCATTAGCATGTCGGAGGCGGCGCTGGCCGGATCCTCGGAACCCGAGTCCGATTCAATGGAGTTGCGGTGCACGTGCTCGGTGTCCTCCAGCTGGCTGGCCACCGTTTCCGGAACAAGCATGTACATATCAGCGGCAGAATCCGCCGAGGGGATCGAGGTCAGCTTCATGTCGTCCACAAGGACATCCGGCTGGGACAGGGACAGGGACAGGGACGGGGATGGGGATGGCGACTGATGATCCCCTGGCAGCTCGTTGCGCTCCAAGGCGAGGCGGTCCAGCGACATGGCCGCCGCCTGCTCATGATGGAGCAGCACGGCTAGGAGTAGGAGTTGGAGGCAGCGACGACTGCTGGTGCCGCTGCTGCTGCTGCTGCTGCTGTTGCTGCTGTTTCTCTGGGGGGCGAGGCCCGCACGCGATCTCGCGGTGTGCATCTTGGCGGGATCTGGCTGTGAACCGTTATGAGACATGTCCCATTGCTCGAGTGCCGCTTTTATACTCCGCTGTGCGTGCCAACGAGAAGAAGCAGAGGCCGCAGTGGAGAAGTGGAGAAGTGGAGAGCATTGCCAAGCGCAAAGAAGAAGAAAGCATTGCCATTTCGTTTTCGATACATTTCTCTCTCTCCGCGGACAGCAGCAGCGGCAGCGCCGTCGCAGCGCAGTCGCCGCTGCCCACTTACACTGGCCAGCAAGGCAGTGCTTGTGTGTATGCAAATGATCCGTGCTCTGCTCTCCGCTCGCTGCTCTCTTCCTTGTGAGAGCCACACCGCAGCCCCCGCCCCCACCCACTCCCTGTCTACCATCTTCCATCTTTCCAGCTGCTGTCTTCCATTTTCATTTCCATATCCAGGTCCCCCGCTCTCGCTTTCTTTCGGGACAACACGCCAAAGCATAACGAAGAATGCTTGAAAAATAACAAAAACCAAAAACAGATCAACAGATATAACCGAAAATTATAATATTTTTGTATGGCTAAATTATACCTACGGGTTTTATGGGTCCGAATCTTATGAATAAAAATGTATATTTCTTATATAACTGTAAACCTGGGCATGCACCAATATTCTTTGGTTGTAAAACATAAAGAAGATATATCTAGGTATAGTCTAATATTAAAGGATTCTGGCAGATTCAGATATTTCAATAAAATAAATAAATATTCTTAGATTAAGGGAGTTGAAGTTTGGCAGGGCTAGAATAATATAGATGCAGTAACAATACAGTAAAAGTAAAATAATTACATAATAATAATAATAAATAAAGAGTTAAAAATGTTTTAACAAATTGCGTGAACATTAAGAAAAATAGGTTTTATAAATTTGTATAATCCTTGAATAGATGTGCAAGGGTTCTTATTTTCTTATCTGGAATAAAGATATAAAATGGCTATAATAGATTGATGGATAATAATAGATTGATAGATTATAATAGATTGAAGCCACAGAAAAGCCCCAAGAAACCACAAGTCTTCTTTTTCTAAAGAGTGTAAATAATATTTTTAGAAACACCATAAATATACATGAATTCTTTTAAGATATCACCTAGACAAGCAAAGGAAATAGTGTTGAAATATATGTTTTACCACAAACCAACCCCTTTAATTTATATTTTAATTATTAAGTATTTCCACAAGAAAAGAGATCTTGACAAACGTGTTTCCTCCACGTTGCTGGCTTCGTTTCTGCAGTTAAATAATGAAATATAAACATTTCCTGGCATTTCTCTGCTGGCACAATTCAGACGTCGATAAATGCCCCCGCTTCCGTAAATAACTTTTCCTCATTTAAATATTGATCCGGATCGCCTTAAGTGCCCATCCAGCTGTCACAATCATCATCGACTTTCTACAGACTCCGCAGGTCGCAGATCGCAGATCATTCTGGATCTGCAGTTAAATCTCGCAAATCGGTCGTTGGATCTCGGACTCCTTAATTCGCATTCGGTGTCAATTGGCAATTGCCTGTTAATTGGACGCGATAATTGCTTAAAATTTGCATTCAAAAATATTTTACGAGGACAGGATATGCGGCTGCATCTGCATCTGTATCTTGTGGATACACAGCTCGCAGCTCGTTGGTGTTGCGCTGGCGGTGTGCGCGCTTTAAAAGTTAAAAGTTTCCAATTCGCTCATTGACATGATTTCATCTCTACTCCGTTTTTTATTTCTATATATTTTATTTGTATGGAATGGTACGAGTATTACCCACGCTCTGCTCTCTAATCAACCGCACCTCACCGTCGTGGTCGTCGCCGTCTCCGTCTCCGTCGTTGTCGTTGCCGTTGTCGTTGTCGTTGGCACACAAACAATTGCTCTTGCTGCCGGCCGGCGCTCCTTTCACTTTATAATAAGTAAGTGGAGTTTATCACAAATGACAATTGAGGAAGAGCGAGAGTTCAAGTAATTGCGAAGCTGAAATCAATGCCCCGGGCCCCCTCCATCGGGTGAGGTCAAGTAGTGAAATTGTCCTTAATGTAGCTCTAACTCTATTTGATGGCAAAGTAGTTCCGTCGATTTTTTGATTTCTTGATTTTTTCTTTGCACCTGCCGCCTGCCGCCTGCCGCCTGCCTATTGCCTCAATCGATTCACAAAGCTGTGCAAATTACTGCAAATCAGTGCTTATTAATTGACTATTTTCTGGGATTTATTTACTGAACTATAAGGCTTTAAGCGAGTCTCGCAAACCATGTGTGATTTTGTAAACTAATCTATAATAATGTAGAAAATGCTAAAAATGTAATTTAATTGTGTATCTTGAAACCCAATAGCCCAATAGCATAGAAAAGGAATTCGAATTTAATGAAAGATAATAAAAAACTTAGAATTAAAGAATAATCATATTCCTTTATAATACCTCTACTTATACTTATACTTAAATTGTAAATACAATTTATTTTTTGTTTTATTAATATTTAGAAATAATATATTACACCTATATTAAAAAACACAAATAAAATATAATGCAATATAATGTGAACAAGCTTATATTGCAACGCTAGGATTTAATAAATAAGCAAATAAATATTTAAATAAGTGAATTAAAAGGTATATAAGTAAATAAAAAACCACATTAATAATTAAAATATAAAAATGAGCTACATCTTTAAACGAAACATCCCAATTATCAGCTAACAAACTAGAACTAATTCCAATTAGCGCCAAACCAAAAAAATCACACATTTCAGGCGGCTTTTCGAGCTGCAAAGTGTGGAAAGTGGCAGAAGGCAGGCAAAACAGCCAAACAGTCAAGCAGGCAGGCAGGCAGTGCCATAAAATTGACAAAAGTATGAATGAGGTGAATGGGAGGCACTTGGCCACTTCGGCACTCGCGATGTGCGATGTGCGATGTGCGATGCTTTCCAGGTAGAATCCCCCACAGAGCCGATGAAAGCGAGAGTGGGCTGAGCAATGTCAGTCGATCGCTGGCGGCGACCGACAAAAAAATAACAACTTAAAAACCGATGCACACACACACACACACATAGCCAGGCACACACAATAGGCATTATTTGCGGGGGCTTGAAGGGGCCCCGAACTTTCTTTCTTCTTCAATATTTCGCTGCCTTTTTTTGTCGAGTGCCGAGTGCTGCTGGTGCACGCCCACATCATCCCAATTATCTTCTTACGCTTACGAATATATGTGTAGGGACGGATGCGACGCGGGTGCGGGCACAGCACTTGGCCACTTGACAGTCGATAACGCTTGACGAGGGTTGCCGCTGACGCTGCTGCTGCTGTTGCTGCCGAGTACAGTGTCATTTTCAGCAGCGAGTTTGTCGCCTAAGTCTTTCGTTTTCCTCCCGCTTTTTGGGCAACTTTGCTAGTTATTCAACTTCTTTAAGGTGTTTTTGGAAGCATCTAAATATTCCAAATACACCTTGCCCATATTTACTTGATTATCAAAATTTAACTTCTTTTATTGAAACTGTTTTAAATATATTTAAAAGATCGAAATAAGTAATCAGTCTTTTGATTTTCTATAAAAAAATAGCTTAGTTCTGTGCTAAAACCTAAGCTATATATTTAAAATTTAATGCATTATGACTCCAATTTGGGGATTTCTTAATTTCGGCTCCACTGTGCCCCGGGGCCTATGAAGTTGTCATTGTCGCCTATATATTTTCATTGTAATGGCGACTGACTGGTGACTGGCTTTGTTTTTCTACTGCTCTCGGTCGGGTCTGCTCTCTGCTCCGCCTATCCCTAGAGAGGATGATGCCGAGATGGCGGGAGAAGGGGGAAAAGGGAAAGGGGAAGGGGAAAGGGGAAAGGGGAAAGGGATGTTTAAAAACTGTGACAGCGGCGACAGGTATTAACGATTCTCGCAACGCTCAGCCGTGTCTTTACCGTTAAGCTGCCACACCTTCCCCACACAACTTCCAATGCACTTTCACATGTCCGCCGCCCCCAACTTGGCGATCTTTATGTCTTCATCTCAGTGGGTTTCTCGAGTACAGAAGCATCCTAATTGCATATGTATTTTTATTGCTTTGCAGATGGAAGAGATCACCGAGGCGGAGGTGGATGCTGTCGTGCCAGGCCGCCGTACTCCAGTGTCCACCAGCAGCAGCAGCTGCCGCCGCCGCAGCAGTGCCCTCGGTCTGGGCGGCCTCAGTCACTCCTACAGCCAGCCCATCCGTCCGATGGCCAGCTACAGCGAAAAGGCGGTGGGCAGCTCGCCCAAGCACCTGGTCAGCACGCTCAGCTCGCCCATCGAGCAGATCGCCTGCAGTGTGTCCCGGGAGCACGCCCTCAAGCATGAGATCGAGCAGCTGCAGGAGCGGCTCAAGGACACCGAGGAGCGTCTGGCCTCGGTGCGCCTGCAGAGCGATTCGCTGTCGCAGACGCAGCGCGCCCTGCGCGACCACAATGGCCGCCTGCAGGAGGAGTCCGAGATGCTCAAGCTGGACGTGCAGCATCTGAACGAGTGCGCCAGCGTCCTGCGCTCGGAGTTGCAGGCGGCACGCCGAGATCGTGGCGAGGCCTTGCAGCTGCAGCGGTCGCTGCGCGCCGAGCTGGAGGAGGTGCAGCAGGACCGGCGGCGGGCTGGGGAGAGTAAGGAGAAGGATGGCAGGGTCATACAGGATCTGCAGCGACAGTGCCGGGAGATGGAGCGCATACTCATGCGCAAGCATCCCGACTCGGTGTCGGCTCTCATAGGTTTGTTATCCGTTGCAGAATTAATTGGCAAAATAAGTAATGAAATCTCTGGCTTTCAGTGGCCTCGAAAAATCCCGGCATGTGTCCCCTAAATGATCAGGAGAATATGAGCAGCCGCAAGCTGCTGGAGCAGCGCATTGCCCAGCTGGAGTCGGATGCCAAGGAGCAGGACTGCAAGGCCCAGCAGATCCTGGCCAACGTGCAGGCCCGCTTTAACTCGGTTCAGGCCAAGTACGAGAGGCACATAGCGGACTTGGAGACGCAGGTTCTGAGGTGGGTCTTTGCAATATTTAAATTGGAGTGCAGAAGATAATAGATATTTATAATTCTTCCCCCCCACAGCCTCCAGGAGATCAACACTAATCTGAACAAACAGATCGAGTCGCAGGACCGCTACATGCAGAAGCGTGCCGATCGCTTCTACAATAATTGCACCCAAACGGAGCCACCATCCAGTGGCGGGGAGCAGCAGCAGATGGGTGCTGCCCCCACTGTCAACCCCGATGCCAACTCTGCCAGCACTGGCACCCAGACGCAGGCTGCAAATGGCACCAGGGATCATAGCACCAATACCATTGGCTGTCCCTCGCCGGCCCTCGTGTGCCAGCAGCCGCACCTCCATCCCCATCCACCCTCGGCCAGCAGTAGCACCAGCAGCACCGCCAATTCCACGCCGAACACATCGCGTCCGAACTCGAAGCAAAGCGGCAGCGGTGCCCACAGGCGTTCGCCACTGGCTGTCAGCGGCGCTGGCGGCACCACCACCTCCAAGCTGCCAATCTCACAGTCCGAGTCCACCCTCTCCCTGCTCAGCCACGCGCCCGGGCCGGGGTCCTCCAAGGAGGAGTCACAGCTCCTCAGCTCGGTGCGGAGCATGCGCGTCGATCTGGCCATTAAAAATAAGGCAATGCAGCGCTTGACACGGGAATTGGATGATTGCAAGAAGACCATACGGAAGCTGCAGCGGGACAGGGAGGGTGGCGGCAGCTCTAGCCACACAGGTGAGTTCGGGTTCGAGTCCATAACCATTCCCAATCCCAATCCCAATCCCAATCCCAGTACCAAGAGCCATGCCCTCTCCCCATCTCTCTCTCTCTCTGTCTCTCTAATTTGGTTGTGTTTGTGTCACTCGGTCGCCGCCGATGGATGGCTTGGTAATTTATGGACTTTCTCTGCCCGGTCAGCAGCACGTACACTGGGCTCCACTCCCCACTCCCCGCTCCTTCTGCTCCCTCTCTTCCCCTCCCTCCCTCCGGGGAGTTACCTGGTAGAGACGGCAAATAAATTGCTGGAATAAATCATTGTACGGCTGTCGACGGTGTCGGCCTTTTGACCACTTTTTGCACTCGTTTCAAACGGCAATTGCAGCGCAACTAAGCGACTAAGCGGCTAAGCGGCCAATGGCCAAGACGACACAACAGCACACAAACACGTTTCGGCTGAACGGCTGGCCAAGATGGGGCTTAACCCCTTGAAGGCCAAGAAACAGGCAGCGGCACACCTTATGTATGGTTAATTTTGTGCTCTTAGCGGTGATTTACTTGAAATAGGAGTTTAAATGTAAAGGGATTTTCTTACTATATTTAATATATTATTATTAAATATTAAATATATTTTTTTAGTAATTTAGAAATGTTTCTTTTGTAAACTAATAATAAATTGGCTTTAAGATACAGTTACAGGGATTTATATCAAATGAAAAAGTTAATTAATTATAAAATTGAAAAACAAATCGCTCTTAATATTATATTTTATATATGGATATTTATTTTATATTATTTAATTTATTGATATTTCCCTTGTTTATTTTCATAATCTAGTTTATTAAAAGTACTTTAAAAACCTAAATGCGTGGAGCACATTACGAAATATCGGTTTAAGCCGGAACTTTACCGTTATTATCGTCTTTCCTATCGACTTTCCCTTAAAATATCGATATGGTATTTAAAAAAAATAATCTTTTTCAAAATTAAAAATTACCAAGCCATATTCTTCTTCTTTTGAGTGTACTTTTGATCGCAAATAAAGTTTGAAGCAAGTGCAAGACCCCTCTGGGGTTAAGCCCAAACGGCCAGTAAACGAAACCGAAACCGAATCCACGGAGTCCACAACACGCAGAGTGTTGTTGGCGACAGTCGGACAGCACATGGAGCTGGCTTTGGGGGCAGAGGAGGAGGCAGAAGGCGGGCGGTGGCAGCAGGAGGATGGAGGGGCATCTCGGGCACTTGGTTATGTCACCTGTGCGGTCTGACGCTTATGCCTGCTGTGTGCTTGTTGTTTATTTACCTTTTTGTCGATTCGGATTTGAATTTCTTGCCATCGAAAAAGAAAATTCGAAAGCGAAAGTCAAAGTCAAAGACGCGTTTGTTGGTCTCTGGGTTCGGTGGACGCTGCTGGATCAGGTCTTCTCTGCCAGCTCCAGCTCCAGCTCCAGCTCAAGCTCCACCTTCGCCTTTGCCTTTGCCTTTGCCTTTGCCTCTCCTTACACACGAGTTTTATAATGCCAGCTTGACTTGCGGCTGCTTATGGCCTCTTCTGCGTATTTTTGTGGCTAATTAATGGGCCGTTGCTTCGTCGCTCAAATTTGTTAGTTTTTTGTTGTGCCTTTTGTGCCTTGTTGTTGTTGCATTTTTTGTGGCTCTAATAATTGTGAATGCCAAAAGCGGACGGCGCTTAAACAGACTTCATCGGCTTGTGTTTTAATTTCCAACGAGCGCGTGCGTGTAAAAAATGCAAAACGCTCTTCATAACTTTATTTTTTTGGGATTATGCAATTTGTCGTAGCTTTTTTTTGTGGAAATTTCTTTGTCCCAAACATAAATTCGACCCAGACAGGCGGCGGCGGCTCAATGAACTCCGGTTTACATAAGAGAGAACCCGCAAAAGAGAACCTCTTCTTATTAATTAAATTGCTATTCATTTCTCCTCACAGGCAGCAAGTTGGATCTCCGCTCCCAGGCCAGTGCCGTTTCGCTGCCCGGTGGCCGCCGCTCCAGTGGCTACGATCATGGACATCATCACTACAGCGATCACGTGCCAGCCGCCACCGAGAGCCAGGCGCTGAAGGAGGCCCAGAACAAGTACCGACTGCTGGAGGCGGACTACAAGACGCTGCACGACAAGCGGCTGCAGGACGTGAGTCTCGTTTAGTTAGTTGAGTGAAATGGAACATAATATGAAATATAAAATCCAAATGAATTGCAGCTAAAGACCCTGCAGAGCGCCCATGAGCGCGAGATGGCCACCTGCAATGAGACTGTGCGCATTCTCCAGCAGCGCCTCAACGAGCGCGAGGAGGCCTTTGCCACCCAGAAGCGGCGCAAGGTGCCCGTGGATTACTATGCCCTCAAAGCCAAGGTACAAAAGCCAGCGAAACCCAAACTGCAACCGAAGACTGTTTCCAAGGGACCAAATTGAGAATTGAGAATTGAGAATCAAGAACGAACAAGTCGAGTGGAGTTTTGATTTTGCGGGCAAACACAAAGCACAAAACACAAAATAAAACACAATTACTGTTAACCTCCAATACATATACTATATATAATTTGTGGAACGTGGTTCCCTCTCTTTGTTCTCGTTTTCTCTTCCCCAAAAGGTATCCCTGCTGGAACGCAGGCACTCGGAGCGGGAGGAGCGACTGCACATGCTGGTGGAGGCCCTGAGCAAGGGCCGGCTCAACGGAGCTCTCGAGGATCTGCTGCAGGAGAACAACAACAAGTAGGGAATAGCGGAGGGAGAGAGAATTTAAAGGAGAGATTATTTTTAAGCCACATTGCCAGCCAAAAAGAAGAACAATTCGTCTAGAGTCCGTCTAAGCAGGAGAAACATCCAATGATATTTACATATTTTAGCCATGGAAAGGATAGTGTGTACCTCGGTTTGGATTGCAGCTTCAGGCCACTTCTTTCATTACAAATGCAATGTGTTCAAGGAAAGGAAACAATAACTAAATCCAACACAATTAATATAGGTTTAAGATCTATTTTCCTCGCGCTTGAAGCTGCAATGCAAGCCGGCAGGACGGATATTTACAGCAACAGGATAAAGGATAAACGTTATTGTAGTTCTTAGCGCCGAACGTATTGTATTTACAAAACTATCAATGTTTCGATGTAGAAATTGAATTGTTCGTTCACACAACTTGGAAGGAGGGAGAGAGAGAGAGAATGCCGGGAAAGGCGTTGAAAGCGAATTAGAAAGAGACGGAGCAGTGACCGCGAAAGAGACAGAAACAAATGCATGAGAAATGCATGAGAAATGCTGGTGACAGGAAAGCGAGTTGTACTTAGACCTAAGGTTCTCGAAATGTATATAGAATATATATCGGCCAGAAGCCGAGGTATTCGCAGCGATCTCAACTTGAATATTATATATTTGATTTAGAGTAACAAACCCAAAACATTTTTTTACCTTGCCCAGGAAACCAATTATTATTATTACTATTTTTGTGTGTTTGTTTCTAAGATAGAAAACTTTAAAAAAGTTGATTAAGAAGAGCAAAAGCGGGGACCGTAGTAAAATGTTTATATTATTTTTTTATATTATTTATTAAATTTTCGTTTACTCCAAGTGCAGAGATCTGAATTAATTCAATATAAAGCTAACACTTTGAAGAAACTAAATTAATATTCAAGGGTATTATGTTTGTTCTTTTAAGGACTTGTGTACCTTTTCTTAAAATCAACAGTATTAGCATGGTGAGCCCTGAATAATCTGTATCTTTATATTTAAATTATTTTGTAGAATTATTTGTGTTAAGCTTGAGCAATCCAAAAACCTCCCATACCCTCACTTATTTTGTTATCTGATTTATGCTTAGAGCCTTTCAATTTGTGTAAAACCGAATTCTCTGATTCCAATTATAAATTGTATTTAATACTTTTTATGTGGCTTGTGTGGAGCACTTACAATAAAAACATGTACGAACGGTCCCTGCCAGATCGTGGTGCAATTATACAATTATTATGTAGTTGTTATATATTTGCATAATTATGATAAATTGCATAATTGTATCATGCGTCGGATAAAGCAAACTGAATGAAATATATAAATAGATTAGACGATAGAAATTTTCGAAAAATACAACCAACTGTAACCCAAGCAGGCAAAGTAAGACGAAAGAGAAAAAATACAAATAAAAATTCACAGTATTCCGAAACACACCAAATCCCCCACTGTATATATTAGAATATATATATTTATATATATCTCAGCATATTGGGAGTATAGGAGGTGTTCCCTGCAATTGAGATGATTCACCGCAACGCTTTTGCCACCTCCACCGGTTCCCGAAGCTCGGTTCGTGGCCGCAGTCACCGTCTCCCGCAGCCAAACAGCTTTCAGGAGCACCTTGAGCGGCTGGAGCGGGCCACTAGTCGGGTGGACCAGCGATCGCCACGCTTGCCTGCCGTGCGGATGAGCGGACTTGCGTCCCTGTCCCAGGATGCTCGCCACTTCCGGCAGCGAGCCAATGAGAATGCGCACCTGCTGCTGAATCTGTCGCGCATAATGCGCACCGGCAGCACCGTTGGCCCGACGGACGATCGCTTTCCCAGGAATCGTTCGTTACTCCCCCAACGGATGCGACGGATCGAGGAGTTGCAGCGCCAGAACGACTGCCTGGGCCGTCGGCTCAGGAGCATCCATGTGCGGCGGGAATGCGATGATCATCTGTCATCTACGACAGGGACGGGACCAGGCTCGCAGTTAGCTCAGGAGCTCTCCCAGACCACCACTCGGTCGCGTCTGCCGGATTCGAGGAGCTACTCTGGCTATGCTGTGGAGCTGCCCGCGGATAGGGGCGAGCTTCTGCGACTGCTCCGGCCCCGGATTGTCCTGTACTTCGGCCTCCTGGACGGCCGTTCGCTGGGCCGGGTGGTGATTCAGCTGTACACGGAGGCAGCTCCGCTGGTAGTGCTTCAGTTTATCCGCTCCTGTCGGCGCCAGCGAGCCCATGAGTTTGCCGTGCGTCGCGTCTTCCCGAACCTCTGGCTGGAGGGATATCTCCTGGGTTGCACCAGCCCACAAGAAGGCTCTGCGGACCCGCCACCTGATCTCCGTGATCCCATGGAGTTCGATACGCGCGTCCTGAGCCATGAGCGGCACAACTGTGTCCTGTCCTGCGCCAAGGAGTACTGCGTCCATGGCTTTCCCGGCGGCGCCATCAATTTTAGCATCAGCTTCAAACCCCTAACCGCGGCCAATGGCCAGCGGGTGGGCTTCGGCCGGGTGGTGCGTGGCGTCAAGGTCATAGGGTGCATGCAGTCGTACGGCACCAAGAACGGCAAGATGATCAGACCCCTGGTCATTACCCACTGCGATGTGTTGTAGGGGCAGGAGGATGGGCTTCTAAGGAGGCGTCTGGCGCTCTCCTTGCCAGGCGAGAGAATTCCCCACGGTATGCGGGAGTTTTCTTGCTTGGGGGGAGAACCAGCAGCACTTTAGGAGCTCGTTCTTCTTCCTATCTTCTCGTAGGGAAAGTTATTGTGATTTTAAGGGTTGACACTTTCAATTCCTTGCATTATCATTTGTCTGTTGGATTTTGTACGCATACCCCTAGGTTCAAATTCGGAGCCCAACGCTGTTTTAAAAATATATATTGACCCTAGAAAGCCTTGTTCTATACCCTAGCTAGTTACCATAATTTGAGTTAGTTACCTTTCTTGTTTATAAGGTGGAAGTATCTCAGAGAGTTCGCAGAAGGAACGGTTACCAGAGCCCCCGAAGACCATTTAAGAAATTAAAAACCATCATGTTTTATGCTCGGTTAATATACGGTTACAGTTTATTGTTCAATGCATGTATTTTGTGAATTTAAATGGATGGATAACTGCCGATATGTCGGGCGATCATCAATCATCCCCATGAACGAACATTAAATATCATATGTGCTTCTTGTATCGTGCATTTAGCATTTAGCATTTAGTGTTTAGTGTTTAGCATTTAACGTTTAACATTATACGGATAACGCACTTATTCCGCGTTGGGTTCTGAGTGTAAGTTGCATACATATAAATACGGGTAGAGATTATCTATGGGGATAGACGAGTAAGAGAAGAAGCTGCTCAAATCCTTCAGCTCCATGACAATACGATCCCAAACAACAGCAACATTTAACTGGCTAACTTAACAGTGATTACGATTACGGTTAGGTTTACGTTTACGTTTACGGATACAGTGCCATTTTCGGCTAATACGATACGGATATAACAATAAATATAGATAGCAAAGTGGCTGATGATACTTAGTGTTGGCGATATTCTTAGTTTTGTGTGGGGATTCGACGAGTCCTTCCTGCAGCCTGAAGCCTCCTTCATGCTTCCTGCTCCAACTTCCAGAGGTTTTCAATTGGTTTTGAACTGGGCGTCTATTCCACCGCCGGCTCCGAGGCTAACCGGAAGGCGGACCGCCTTGCTCTGCGGGCGTTAACTCCTCAACTGACAGCTCCGCAGGCTGCTGGAGGATGCTTTTATAGGGCAGAACACTCCACCTTGAAGCCACAGATGGCCAATTTTACACCCTGATGGCCATCTAAGACGCTTCAGTAGGAGTATCCATTTCATTTATTCGCTTAGGTCCTTTGTTGGCTGCACTCTAATTTGATTTTGATTGAATTGAGCTTATCGCAGTTGTGCACTCGCAAAGGACATGTGGCTGACGTCACAGAGGAAACCAGCTTAACGAGCTACAGCAAATCGATTCCTTACCTCGATTCGCTTTATTTTATTTTATTTTCCACTACTTTACTTCACTTCGCTTCACTTCACTTCACTTTATTGTATTTTATTTATGGCTTATGTACAAGACGTTCCTTTTGTGACGTCACAGGACCAACGAATTTCATTCATGGAAAACGGTAGCATCAGGCGGCCGCGCATTAGGCTCCCACTCGAACGGAGTGCAGAGTCTGCGCCTGCCTCGCACTTGGCTGTGGTGCAGTGGTGCACATGTGCGATAAGCGGAATTCAATCAATCAGCCGCAAATTGCGAGCAGGAAGTGTCGTCGCCGTCGTCATCCTCGTCGTGGGCGGCGTCGTTCCATTCAGCGATGTCGAATTCTGGGCTATAAAAGCCATGGCTCTTCCTTGGCCTAGTCATTCCAGTTACGAAGCCTGCTGGTGAGACAGCAGCGGACTGAATCTTGGAGCGATTTCCTGTACCTGAAGTCCACCGTCACCTGAACCACCGAAGAAGATGAGGCCTCGACTCAGCTTCCTGCTCTTGCTGCTCCACATCGGCTGTCTGTCTTTGGCATTCGCCAGCAGCAGGCTGTATGGCGACGACCGCGATTCCAGTTGTGATGGCCGCCGCTGGGATGTCCATCGTCGCCTGGATGATTACGACGAGCATTTGGTCTACAGACAGTCCGCGGCCGAGTCCCTGAGCAGGGTCCCCCCATTGGAGTCGCTCGCCCGCGACGATCGTCGAAGCGAGAGGAGCGAGGAAACGAGGGTCCGTTTGGCGTCATCTCCAAGAGAGGAGGAGCTCCGCGACGCTCGTGAGGACCGAGTAGATCGGCTTGAAGCTCGTAAGAATCAGGACGAGGAACGCCGTGAAGCCCGTGAAGTTCGAGATGAACGCCGGCAAGCTCGGGAGGAACGAGATGAACGTCGTGAAGATCGTGAGGAACGAGATGAACGTTGGGAAGCCCGTGAGATGCGAGATGATCGTCGAAATGTTCGTGAGGAACGAGATGAACGCCGGGAAGCTCGGGAGGAACAAGATGAACGTCGTGAAGCCCGTGAAGTTCGAGATGTACGCCGGGAAGCTCGGGAGGAACGGGATGAACGTCGAGAAGCTGGACAGGAACGTCGTGCAGGTCGAGAGGAACGGTCAGATCAACGTGAGGTACGAAATGAACGCCGTGAAGCACGAAAGGCAGAAAATAATCGTCGTGAGGAGCGGGATAATCGTAGTGATGATCGGGAGGAGTTGGCAGAGCGGCGTGACGAGCGAGCAGAACGCCTAGTAGGTCGACAGGCCCTTACAGAACGCCGCACGGAACGAGATGAAAGGCGTGAGGCTCGACGTGAAGTTCGAGAAAACCGAGAGCGAGTGGAAAGCGAATCCGAACGGAGGGTAGAACGTGACAACCAAGAACGTCGTGCAGATCGATTGTCTTCCAGGCGCGAAGACCGTGAGACTCGGAAGCGATTTGAACTTCGTTCTGTAGATGATATAAGGGCACAGCGAATGGAACGTGAGGACATCCAAACGGAAGAAGGCGATAATGCTCGCCGCGAAGAACGTACAAGCCTTCACCGTGAGGACCGTGATAATCATCGTAGGGAAGAACACGACTTAGCCCGAAATGTGGAGAGTCGAAGGGCGGATAAACGAGAAGACATCACACGAGAGAAGCGATTATCACTTCGTCGAGTGGAGCGTAACGAAATTCGTCGAGAGGACCGCGAAGAACGTGAGCGAGGCGAGGTTGAACGCAGGGAACAGTTTATAGATCGCCACATAAATCGACTGGAGGAGCGTAGCAATCGGAGAGAGGCACGCAAAGCCGATATAATTGAACGCAGTAGTTCCAGAAGAGAAGATCAGCAAGTGGAGCGGGAAAACCTGAGAAGAGAAGAACGAGAAGATGCTCGACGAGTACAGGGAGATATTGTGCTAAGGGAAGAGCGAGAAGTTCGGAGGAATGTGGAACGAGATAATCTCCGAGAGGATAAGCGTGGAAATCTCCGACAAGATGAGCGAGAGAATCTGCGCAGAGAAGAGCGAGACGAAGACCGTCGAAATGAGCGAGAGAATCTGCGCAAAGAAGAGCGGGTCGACAACCGAGAGAATCTCCGGAGGCAGGCGGTAGAATCACACCGCCGGGTCGATCTAGCCGATCCTCACAGAGAGGAGCGTGAAGATCAGCGAGAAGATCTGAGGAGAGAAAACCGACGAGAGAGCCTGGGGAGGGCTCAACGAGAAGATCTTAAGAGACAAGAGCGAGAAGTTCAGCGGCGCGAAAAGCGAGAGCAAGAGCGAGTCCATCGAATGACTGGCATTGCCAGCCTGGAGCCCGAGATTCCTCAGGTGAGGGCCAAGGGCTGGCTGAGCTATGGCAAACGGGAAATACTGATGACCAGCCAGATCCTGCTCCTGGCCGCTCTCTACAAGAAATCCACGGCCAACGGCAAGGCACTCGGGTAAGTCAATATGAATCCAGGACAGAGATGATACCAACAACTAATAATTCCTTACTTCCTTCTCCCTTCCAGCAATGCTCTAAACGAACAGATCCAGGGCTACCTGCAGGCCATCGGCTGCTAAGTTGGACGAGCAAAGGAGGAGGAGGATTAACCGCGAAAAGAAAGCCAGAACGGTGATGGATACGGACACAGATCAAGGAACACGGCACGGAATGCACCAACGGAAAATGCAAATGGACCCGGAGAACCCGAAAATTCAACCCAAAATGAGAGAGCGAGCGGTGAGGATGAGACAGGATGCGGATGCGGATGTGGCGCAGTCGAGAAGTGGAGGCATCGTCTCCAGCATCGTACAATTTAATCCAACTGATACTGTAACCAAAACCCCTTTCTGTTAGCCAAAACAAGAGCATAACGAAAATATATATCTGCAACTGCATGGCCAGCCGTGAGTTTCGATTTCCCAGAGTTCACCAGAGTTCCCGTCAGATTCCCGGCCCTGCGGTCGGGGTGGCCCTCGCATAATTGGAGCGTTTCGCAACCAAGAGACCGCATCTGTCCACTCACATGCCTGGGTATCCTTGTATCCTTGCATCCTTGAGCTGCCAGAGCACCACCCACAAAGCCACCACCATCGCCAGTACCTTGCTCACTTGCTGCCCAGCAGCAGCAGCTTCTTCTGAATGCCACAGAAACCCACCCAAACCAAACCGAACCGAAACCGAAGCTGAAAGGCAAAATTATTATTGCGATTTTCCATGCCGTTTGCCTTCGTCCTTGCAGCATCTCCTGCCCCTGCTCCCACTCCTACTCCGGCTCCGGCTCCTTCGCCACTTGTGTGTGTGTATCGAGGCTGATAAATTTCGCACATATTAGATGTTGGTCTGGTCTATTCATCTTTTTGGCTTTCAAGAGATTTCCCCTGGTGGAGGGGGGCCGGCTGGAACGGAGGGCATTTTCAGACCAGTTTCTGTTAAGTTTTTTCGGGCGGGAGGGAGGAGGGCTGGGCTCGACAACCAGCCAGTAAGCCATCCTTAATCAGTGAAACCAACACACAAATTTTACACAATTTTCATCTTTTGGGGTTTGCTCGGATGGGTGTGTGAGTGTGCCACGAGTGTGTGCCCTTTTCCTGGAATGGAAATGGGCTTGTTACTGGTACTGGTGCTGGTACTCCTTGTCTGAGCTGGATCCGAGTCGCCTTAGTTACTCTTCGGCAAACAAAAACAGAAACAGAGACGAGCCTGTGCTTTTCCCAGAGATGAAATCAAGCAGTTTGGCACTTGAATGTCCAGAAATGTGCAGCTTAGGTCTTAGGTTTAATTTAAAACAGGGTAAGGTAAGAGGGGTTAGCTTCTCGTTTCAGTTATTATTTTGAGTTCATTACTATTTTGTTAATTACAAAAAAAGCTTTGAAGGTAAATTTGTTATGTCCATATGCAAATATAATATATATAGACATCTTGTTCAAAGCTAAACACAACCTTCATAACTCATAACCCTTCCAATTCATGAATGTATAAGGAAAAAAAAGAGGAAAATCCAGTGGATTTTCATCTCTCGCTGAGTTTATTCATGGGGACTTTCACGAAGGATTTCAATTCAATGCGATTTCTTCTTTTTTATTTTTTTCTTCCCTTTTTTTGTTGGTTTTTTCGGCCACGGAAGTGTGAAATATCAATACGCACTGTTCCCACACAATACACACACTCTCACACCCCGATTCCAGTGGCGTGCATAAAGGGGACACTGAATGGAGAGCGAGAGAACGCCACAAAAGGGCAATAAACCAACAAGAAAACATCATAAAAAATTGAGTTTTCAATATTTATACGAATTAAATTATTCACGCCAGGATCAGGCAACAGTTCCGATGCACACACACACACACACACATACCTTTGGGGAGATACACAAGGATACAAACATATAGGCCCATACACACACAGATACTCGGTGAAACAGTGCTGAGCAATAATTGCGTTTAATTTAAAAGAAAATAATGTATTTACTAAATTCAATACATTTATTACACCCATTATTTATAGATTATATGTTAATTTATAATACTATAATCATAATATTCAATTGTTTACTTAAGACGACCAAACAGCTTTGTAACCAAGCCGGTAGCTCGTCCTTCACAAGATCCTAATTATTAAACGAGCTTCTTAAATATTATTTTAGAGATGTTAATACCTATATAAAAGTTAATTCTTTTCGAAAATAAATATTTTAACCCATCACTGGCTAGACAAGGCGGAAGGACTCTCCGAAAAAAAAGAAGTCCCCCCTGCAAACTCTGTTCCTTCTCCGAAATTTTCCCGCAGGATGGCGACTGTGGTTTATAGGGACGAAGGGATGTGGCAATGGAGCTGGGCATTCTACGAGTATTTGAGGTTTATTTTATGCCCCCACCCGTCCTCATCACAGACACATAAACACCCCGGAATGCAAAACAACATAAATTTTGCGTCAGAAATCATAAATTTCAATAAAATAAAAGCAGCGAAGCGCCAAATAAATACGCGAGGGGTTGGAAGTTACGGGTTGTGGGGTTTTTTAAAGGGGGCATACAGTTTCACACATACTATTAAGAAAATAGTGTAAAAGCGAGAAAAATAGTATAACTTAAAATAAGAGAGAATTCACAAAAGAAAAGTAACAGAAGCTAAAAGAACTATTTTAATTTAATTTTAAAATTATTTAATTAATTAATTATTTTGTCCCCTTTTATTCAATTAATAAGTCATTCTTAAGCATTTAGTTTTTTGTCTATAAATCTCTTATTTATAATATATAAAAAAATCCTTTAAATTCCATAGAAAATATAAATTTCCTTCCGAAAATACTACAAATTAGCATAAATCCATTGAAAATTATATTTTTTTTAGTCGTATATTTTTCAAGGGACATTAATATTTTTATTAGTTTTATTTTATTACTTTTACCAAGAAAATATGAATTTTTCTTTAAAACATTTGAATTTACCTGCAAATATTTACATCACTTACAAAATATTAAAATGATCGATAAGTAGGCAATAAAAATGATAGGTACATTTATAATTTTAGAACCCCTTTCCCCAGCATTTTGACCCCGACTGTGGGTATATGTTGGCTGTACGCTTCACTTGGCTAAGTAAAAGCAACAGCCAAGTGCAAAATATATTTATATACATATATATTTCTTTTAAAACACGGCAGGGCGGGAAAAATAAAATAAAACGACGGAAAAGTCCTTGGACTAGTGTGTGTGTGTATTTTGCATAATTTAATGTATGCCTGGGGAGGGGGAGAGCCGTGCCCCGGCCATAAAGTGGCCACCAAGGCAGCCGCAGGATGCTTTCTATCAAGGTAACGGCCGAAACTTGAGAAATATTTCATGAGGCCAACGCGGCGAAATGGGTTTGTGTTGCACCGCACACACTGCTTCTACAGTTGCCAACTGTCCAAATGTCTCGTAGATCTCTCTCTGAGTGGCGTCCACGTCAAACACACCGCACAATAGAGGATCCAGATCAGCGAAACACGTGGTATATAAATATAATATAAACCTCTCGCTCCGGTTTATTATTAGCTGAGGCAATGCGCAAATGCGGTGGAAATGCGTCCTTTTTTCTAAATTTCTCCTGCCTTTCGCCCCCTTTCTTTGCCATTTGCCAGCAATTTTATAAATTATCAATTTCACTCGCCCGCCAGAAAGGCTAAAGAGCAAAGCAGCAGCGGGGGCGGCATTGCCGGAAAATAAATAAATGCAATAAGTGAAGGCAAATGGAAAATTGTGAAATTGGGGAAAATTGGAAAACCGCAGAAATTGCAATCGAAAATCCCCGCCACAAGTTTTGCCATTAAATGTCAATCGAAACGGGCGACCCCCGAGCGAAATGTGCAGTTAAATAAAAATCAAAGCGGTTTACGTTATCAGCCAACGTTTTCCACCAAAAAGCGGAGGCGCAGAGAAGAAGTTGCGTTGACAGAATTTTCCTACGCTTCCATGATTTCCCCTCAGCCCGGAGGGAGGCTTGGGCGGCGACTGCATCTGCATTTCGCTGGGCTGGGCCAATGCGAAATTGGTTTATGCAACAGACTTTTATGGTGCAGATCAGGAGACGAGACGAGAGAGCGAGCGGCGAGCATTTGCCAAATGCCAAACTCAGAATGACGGAGCCAGGGATTTTCCAAATGTGTCAGGCTTGGGCTATGCAGAGAGGGAAATTGGGGTTATTTAAAGGTTATTAATAGGGCCTTTTCGCTGAAAGTTCACTTTATATTTCACGAGAATATTACCTATTATTAAATTCTGCCAAGGGGCAGATGAGTATTTAAAAGT
Organism: Drosophila bocqueti; assembly: GCA_018151655.1. Taxonomy (NCBI): domain Eukaryota; kingdom Metazoa; phylum Arthropoda; class Insecta; order Diptera; family Drosophilidae; genus Drosophila; species Drosophila bocqueti. The sequence goes on from JAECXF010000311.1 coordinate 3,757,639, forward strand.
AATTATTTATCCACAATTTTATAAGACAATTTTTTGGAAAATCAAATTTTAAAAATATAATAACTGAGCTACTACATTAATTTGAATTCGGAAAACTGTTCTGAGTTAGTATTTATATCGCTAATAAAACTACATACTTAATTTTAATTTATTTTAAAATAAATTTTTTTGCAATTTTTTTTTTGCAATTTTAACAATTTTAAAAATAGGATTGAATATCCATAGCTTTGCTAATTGATTTCTGGCAGTGTAAAACGGCTTAGGAAGCCAGGGGGCTCACCGTTGCAGGGGCAATGCCAGCATCAATCGCAGTTGTGCAAATAAATTTGCCGTTCACGTACATGAAAGCCGCTTGCACAAGCATGCAATCATCCTCAAATATTGTCCCAATCCCAATTGCAGCCCGTCCTGGATGTCCTGGCTGCCTGGATGCCGCTGCAATTGAGGACTCAGATTCGGATTCCGATTTGGATTTGGTTTTGGGTAGGCGCAGGAGGCAGTCTCCGCCACGCCACCTCTCACCTGCTCGATGGCCACAAAATATATACCAATGATGACATTGCTCTGTGAGCTGAGTTTTATGGGATTTTAGATATTTATAGATTGCAAGTGGCATCGAAATGGATCTTCCGCATGCTCCTTCTGCGCCCCTCATCTGTGCCCAACGTAGCATAAAAAATTGCTGCACACTGTGAGGAGGCAGCAATGTTTGGGGCGTTGCTGCCAGAGAGGGGCGTTGCACCCTAAACGACGGCAGGCAAAGTCAATTTAGTGAAAATGCGAGGCAGCAAGTGAAATGTCATAGCAGCAGCCAGCCAGTCCACCTATAGCTTATATATATTTCCACCCACTTTTCCACTTCCTCCGCACTCAGCCAGGAGCAGCAGCAGAAGGAGCAGCTGTCATTGTCAGTGGGCCACATGCTGTCTCCTTCGCAAGTTGCACTGTTTGTTGCCTTAAAGAAGGACTCCCTCTGACTTTCCCAAAAAAAAGCCCACTGAACACAAAAATGAAAGGGAGTATGTCTGGGAAATAGATATGGAGGAGGCTCTTTTAGAAATAAATTCGAAACATTGTTAATAAATTAAGAAAGATGCTCTTGGTTTCTGTGACATATTATTACCCTTTTATAAAGGTTCTTGCTGTCTAATATATGTACATATAAATAAACATTATCCTTTTATTTATCAGCAATTCACCTAGTTATAAATAATTATATATCCAAATTTGCACAATTAAACCTTGGTTGATATTAGTAATTCCCAATAAACAAATCATTTCGAAACTATTTTACAATCTTAAATATACCTATTGAAATATTTGTTTAGAACCTGATATAGAATTTTGTTTAAAATCAACTAAAAGTTTACTGTATTTTCTTTTCTCTTCAGAGATAAACTGCGTATTTCAGGTGCTGTTATTTTTGGGAAAAAACCCCGGGCAAGTCATTTCCTACTTGGATTCTGCAACTTTGACACATTTTTTATATTTATCGGGCGCTGCCGCACAATAATCCCGAACTCATGTGTCATTGCAGGCAATCAGTGGGGGGAAAATACAAAACTGAAAGCGCTTTGCATTCTTTGTAATTGCCATATCATGCTGCTGCACTCGCAGCCAGCAGCCACGCCCACTCTAGCACTTTCCCAGTGTCCCCGTGTCCCCTTGCCCCCGTGTCCCAGTTTTCCCCAGCATTTTCCTCTGTTCGCTACTGGCTCACCTACAAATGCACAGGGACAGTGATGAAAATTCAATTTGAAATGCGCAAACAGCAAACAAACTGGCATTAGATCACCAACCACCACGACGTGACCTACGTGGGGGTGGTTCGGCGGCAGGGGCTGGAAAATTTGGAAGGGGCTAAGGAAGCGTGCCCGGTAAATTGAGATGTGGGAAAAACGCGAAATAAAATTGTCTAAGCAGGTTAGAAGCAAGCATAACCAATGTATTTTGGATGCGAAATCTTTGAAATATATTTGAAAGTCCTTAAGAAATATTAGGAGATGTAAATTATGTATAAATTAATAAAGTTTAAGAGATTTTAAAAGTCTGAAATTTTTGTTTAAGTTTTATTTTATGAAAATAATCATACAAGACATATTGTTTGTTTTTCAGCACTCAAAATTGACCTAGAATAAGTACTTTAACAGACAATCGAATACGTGGACTTCATTATGATCAAATAATAGCATACTTTTTGGGGATTTCACAAGAAAAACTTGACTGGAGGACTTTTTTTTTGTATTTAAGATAGAATTGTGAATAATTCTCTTCACTATTTATAATAATTCATATGATTTTTTTATTTGGCAAATTAAATAATTTAATAGCTCTACAGCTGTTAATTAACTTATTAACCAATCAAAAGCGTAAAAATCTCACTAGAAAACATTACTTTTATTTGTACATTTTATACTAATTCAAGAAACCATTCGTTCTCTTCATTGTCCTTCACAATTCCCCTTAATTGCAATTGAATGCATTTAAACAACGTGACTGTATCTAAAATCCGCATGATTGCTGGCAGTTCCCTCCCATGGATATATACCCATAACCGTCGCCACAATCCGCTTGATGAACTTTATTTAGTGGCTCCCTTTTCGGATTGGCAGAGCAGAGGAGGTAATTTCGGGGGAAACCCGGATTCAGCTGTCAATTGCAATTTATGCTGCCGCAACGGGGGGTTAATCGTGGTGGGTGGGTTAAGGGTCCCGGTCCCGTGCTGCAGGGGCAAATAAAAAGGTGTTGATGGACTGCGACATGGCTGCACAAATTGCACCGACACGAGTTTGGCATATGGCCAGAATCGAATAAAACAGGAACAGGAAACAGAAAACAGAAAACAGAAAACTGAAAACAGAGAACAGAACTCAGAGCTGAAATTCCCTTTGGGGGCAGGGGCAAGGGCAGGGTTACATTGCCACGTTGCAGTGTTGCAGTTGCAATTCCAATTGCCGTTGCAGTTGCAGCTAATTAAATGCGAAAATCGTGGGGCGTGTGTGGCAGAAATCGTTGCCAATTTTACACAATAAAAATAAAAAATTATTACATTTTTTAATGACTTAAAGAAAAAATATATAAATAAAATAAAATGAGGCGCCATCAGGTTAATTTCAGGGGGTAATAAAACACAAATAGTATTTTTTACTGGAAATAAAATTGTATTTTAAGGATTCTTATTGTAATTTTAAATAAAATTGGGCCTCTGTTGTTGGGCACTTAATATTAGCTTAATGTTAGTATCAATATGATGTTGGTAGCAATAAAACCGCTATGAAAATCCCTGACAACTATCTTCTTTCACTCTTTTTATATAATTTCTTTCACTGCTGCCACCCTATATGGGCGTAGGGGCAAACTGGGCGTACCAATGACCGGCTATTAGGCCAAATTGTCGTAGCCAGCGAACTGCTGCCCCTGGATCCCACTCCTCTATGTACATTCAAAGCTAACCATTCGATTTCGGTTGCAGTCGGAACTCAATTGGATATGCGGAGATCCCGGTATCCAAAAAAATACTGCATGCCCACCGTGGATCTGCTTTGCTGTCCCAGTCCCCACTTGCAGTTCACCACTCCCTCTGCCAACTTCCAAGCCCATGTGGCCTGGCCTGGCCGCAGAGGAACTCGCATTAGAATGGAAAATAATTGCAGCTGGCGCCGTTTCAATTAGGAGCGCGTTGCATGAATTTTGCTAATGCAGCTGATTCCCTCGCGTCACTCCAACCGTAACCCATACCCAAACCCGATTCCCCGCTTCAGTTTCAGAAGCTGTTGAGACCCGGATCCAGCCCCATCTCCCTGCTCCTTTCCCATAGCTATTGCTGTGCCAGGAGCCGCGCCCTTCCCCAACACGTCTGTACTCTTTAACCCAGTGCATCCCCCTCCATTTGTTGCTAATTGTACAACCTCTGTGCACTGTGGGAATAATTGTGGCTCCAAGTGTGTGTATAGCTTATAAAGGGTCAATCATAAATACATTCTATTCTTCCAAGCCTTAACTTTAATTTGTATGTTTCCATACATAATTTCTGTAGAAACAGCAGGGATATATTTATTTAAAGGAAGAAACTCCTTCTCTTTTTCGCAGAGTGCACGCTTCTGGCCAGCACCGAAATTGAGTGGCCACAACGGAGACCGGACACCGGAGAGAGACTTTCATTGCTCTTCCCTGAAACCATGTTTCCCGGCTGCCCAGTTCGTCCCCAGCGGAGCTTCCCCTGCAATTTGCCGACTGCACTCGAGGGATGTCATAGAACTGCAGCTGACCAAAAACGACCAACTGATGCTGGGGCCCCGGGGAGGGCAAGAACTCGCCAGTTTCTCAACGGAGTGACAGCCTAAAAATTCATCCAACTTGGATATATACCTACATATAGGGCTGGGCCATAAATCAAGGCCAGGTTCGACCTGCCCGGAATCACTATTACTCAGTGAGTAGTTTAATTTCGGGGCCATTCGTGGGCCTTCATTGCTGGGCCATAACTGATAGGGAATTGGCTGGGAATTGATAATTGATTTGGCCATTATGAGATGATGCCACATCATCTTTTCGTGGGTTCATCATCAGCTTTCTGTGGCAACAAGATGAGGCTGCTGTCATCTTACGTGCGTGCAGGAATTTGCTTTTTTCCTGCTAAAATCCTTGCCCAAATCTTTACGGAAAAACTTCTTCTACTTCCCTTCCCCCTTTTTGGCAGTGCATCCCGCTCGGCAATCATGGCCGATTTGCTGACAACAAAATAAGGACCCGCGGCGAACGAGAAGCCAAAGGAGGTACGAAGTACAACATGGTCCCGTGGCTTCACTTTTCGCCTTGAACGCATTTTGCGGCGAATTCGGTGAGAGCTTGAGAGGACCAGGGAATAGGGAACAGGGAATAGCGGGGGGACAGGGGATGCAGGATGAGGAGCTGCTAGGTTGCGAAATGCTCCCCTAGCGCCTGGGCTTGGCCACATTTCGGATTTAAGTTGAGTGAGATCCCGGCGATGTCAGAAGTTGGCAGCATTTACTTCATTGTGCTTAACACTTTCCGCTTTGCTAGACGCCGCGCCGGGCGGGGTCCTGGGTCCTGGTCTCCCTCCTTGGGCCAGGGAAAGCCAGTAGCTAGGATGCCGGGATCCGCTATGCCCCCCCAGTTTAGGACTTCCTGCGGGTGTTGCAAAGTTGTGCGGCATGGCTGATGTATGCTCATATAACTTTGCCACTAACGAGACTCATGAGCTGCATAATAATGAGCCAAAGTCGAGGGCCAACAAGGCAACAAGGCCTTCCTCCGACTCCAGGTTCTAGTTCTCCTCCTGGCTCCACTCCCGCCCGTGCTTCTACCACTCCTTGCTCCACTCCTCCCTGAATCCCCGAAACTGCATTCATTTCGCATTTATCGACTCAATATGCCCCGGCCATCAATCAGTTCTCCCGGCCGCCCTCTAGCTTTTCGGCCATGAATGCCGCACGATTAATCTGCGAACTGATTTCCCGTTGACGAAACAACAATGCCAGCTAATGCGGGCCAATTATTCATATTTCCATCCACCAACCACCAGCCACCGACAGGACTACCTGCAGCCAGCAGCAGCCGTCGCTGGATTTATGAACTTATCGTCCTGTGCCCAATGATTCGCATTGATTAACATTTACATACGCATGTCTGGGCACGGCGTTTTAGTCTCTATTTTAGTTTCTGTTTATGTTTCTACCTCAACCTGTGTCCCGTGCTGACCTGCATACAAAGTGTCCTCGTATTGTGCACGGCCAGAAAATAATATCTAGTCTATTGGAATCATGCTTGGAAATTAATAAAAGTGATATATAATATACCAAGAAAAATATTTTACATATCGCGATTTTGACATCAATAATAAAATTACAAATAACGTAAAGCTTATATTAAATTGCCTAATAAATATATTATATATATAATACATATTTCAAATATCCAAATTATCGGAAAACAAGAAGAAAATAGGAACTAACGGAGATACATAACACATTATTTTACGTCATATAATAATTTGATTTTAATCAAATTCAAAACATTGTTTTAAAATCTCATAAAATAATCCCAGTAATAATTTTACGTAGTTCAATAAGGCTTGCATTTATTTTTCTTGTTAGGTTTAAAAGGAATTTGCCAAGAAGAAAACTAAACAAGACCAGCAGCTTTCCAAATGACAAAATTGACAACCGCAAGAGTGGATCTTATTCCCTAAGTGGCTCTCTCGCACTTACCCAGCAGACAAAAACTCCGTTTATGATATTAAAAACGATAGTTTTGCGGACTTCAGGCGGACAAAACGTCCGATTTCAGATCCGCAAACGATACTTCATCATCTGTCAGGGGTTTAGTGGCAGCAAAAGCTATCATTTTCGGAACCCGAAAATGATTGAGTTTGCGGACCTTTTGCGGTATCAAAACTGGGCCGATTTCGATATCATTCGCTCTTTGCTCAACCAGTGGACAACCCTTATCGGTTAGGGGTACGAAAAATAGATGTTAGCCGATTCTCAGGCCTACAGAATATCCCCTCAAAATTTCATCCAAATCGGTCAAGTAGTTTCGGAGGAGTTTGGATACAAAAACTGTAATAGCAGAATTTTATATATAAGATATATCAGGTACATATAACAGAATTAATGGAAAAAATAAATTGCAAAGTTAAAATAAAGATTTATTTATCGATCCTCGCAGCATATATCAACACAGCATAATATTTTCAGCTCCTTTAGTCCTTTTAAGTAATAAATATTAATACCTGTTAATATTATTAGTTTTACTGCATAATATTGTGTATATAATTTATACCATTTCTAAAATTCTTGGCTAATCCTTCGCCATGTCTGGCTTGTCCCGAAGGCTTCCCCCGTATTTTCCACTGCTCCCCGGCAATCTTTAATGTTGTTAATTGCAGTTTGTGAGTGCTAAATACTTGATTTATTTTTTTTGCGCACACATTTCCGATCTGCAGAGCAGTGTTGCTTGAGACTATTTAGCTCTGCGGACTTCAAGTGGGCCTCCGTGACGGAAGGAAGGCAGGAGGGCAGGAGGGCAGTAAGGGGCTGCTGGCCTCCTCCGGCCATCGTCTTTTCAATTAGCCATGATGCAAAGCAGCAGCAGCAGCAGCAGCAGCAGGCAACCCCTTCTCCTGACCAAGACGACCCCTTGAAGGGGCCTCGGCCTCCGCTAGACCATTGCGTTACAAGTGCAAATTAGTCGAGAGTGCCAACAAATTTAACGAGCAAATTTACACTCAGCGAGCAGCAACAGAAGGCCAGCCGGGGGGTGGGGACAGGGGGTGTGGGTGGGGGTGTAACAGGGGGCTACCGGAAGTACAGGAGGGGGGTGGTTGGGGTGGTCCTTGAGGCCGTGACCCGAGTGCATGTCCCTGGCTCGATCTCACAATGGCCCGGACTTGCCAGCCAGAATTCAGCTGAGCTGCCGCCGCACTGAGAGGCAAATGCAAATTTGCCTTTTTTTCCCTTTGCTTTCTTTTTTCGGGGGTTTCCCGCTGTGTGTGTGTGTGTGTGTATGAGTGCGAGTGTGTCTGTGTTTTAATTTAAGCAACACAGCGCCGCAATTGCCCCAAAAAAGAACGAGCACGAGAACGAGAACAAAAAAATGATTCCGAGAAATGGGGGCCAACTTTTGGCAGGGCGAAAATTTCATGCCCTTGCAACTTGAATGCAACTTCAACATAACAATTTTGGAAAATTCGCCAAAACAAAAATGAGTTGAGCTTATTTAAGCTGGAAAAATAGCATAGTTTTTAACTAAGTTTAATCAAATAACATATATATTTTGAGGAAAGCAATTCGTTTTTGAAGAGAGTAAAATAATGGGGAACTTGTAGGAGATGTTTCTATGGCTGTACAAGTCTTCACAAGTAATTCGTTCTAAGCTAGACTCGGTTGGGAATTCTAGAGCAGAGCGAGTCCTGGGAGCATCTGTATTAAAGGAGCCCGTTTGCTGTGTTTTATAACCAATTAAGCTGTATTACCAAAATAAATTTTAATTAATTGTATAAATGGTTATGGAATATTTCCTCTATTTCATAACTTACATTTAATTTAGGCAGCATTTAAATTGATTTCAAAGCCATTTTCCCCAGCAAACCCCTCACCAAGTTCGTGATAGCCTCTTTTGCCAGGGTACGATAAACTGAAAAAGTGAAAAGCCTTGTGGCAAGGCGAGCCCTTTGCCCCGCTCTTCCCCGAGCTTCCTCGGACGAGGACTTGCCCCCGCCTTTCCGCTTGCCTTATTACGCCTGGGCGTTGGCCACTTTATGGAGCCGGTTGCTCCGTTTTGCCCAGCACCCCCCCTAATCCATCTGCCGGCCTTTAAGTATTTCCTTTGATTCCGGGGCCAGCGTGTGTTTGTCGTTGGAAATTGATTCAAAAATTGGATACAGCCCGGCACACGCAGGCAGGTGGAAGGAGGAGCCGGGCAGTCTGACAGGCGCCAGGTTTCGGGTTCCAGGTTTGAGGTTCCTGGCTCCAGGTTCCGGGAGCGACCTCAGCCCTGGGGCCAATCCATCCCCGATGCAGCTTCCAGCAGCTTGGAACCCATGTCAACTTTAATTGAATTTGATAGAACGGATATTTAGCCGAGACCGAGGCGGCTCCGCACCATTTACACCATTAGCAAAGGAGGCCTACGTCTGCACTGGGAGAAAAGGGGACCCGTCTGCCCACCGATGCCCTTTTCTATTTGCAATTAAGTTCGAAGGGAAAAGGTTCAACAGCTGTGAAGGGCCATGTGTTGGGCCCGAAAGCCAGAAACTGGGTCAAGCCGGCAGCCAAAATATTTGTTTACTTGACTTGGCTCGAAGGCTGCTTTTGTGAAGTCAAGATTTTGGGTTTGAGGTCAAGTTTTAAATGTTATTAACTTGCTTAAAATTTGTATTTTATTTTTTACATTTCTAAAATATAAATACGTGTATTCACATTATGGAAAGGGTTTTTTCTTTCAGAGACTCATTTGTAGATAGATCTCGTCTTGGCTAGAATTACACTTGATAATTATTAGTTGGCTCATCCTCTTCCAAGCCTCCTCCCAAGAAGTTCCTTCCGAAGATGACATGCCCAGAAGCGAGTGCAGTTCCCAAATCTCTCCCTGAATATTACGTGGGTTAAGGTGCTCGTACATTGTATTTTTGTGCAACTTCAGCTCTTTGGATTTATGTCACAGCCGGAGAACAATGGCCATTAATTTGGCCAGGCCGCAGCTCCATTACCAAAAGTTGTGGCCCACAGACCGGTTTTGGCCGGCAGCTAGAGAGCTCTCTTTTATTTTCTGCAACTCGAATTGAATGTCAAATTACACGCGGCATGTGTTTATTATTATTACTTGTGTACCCTTTTTTTCGTGATTTTTTTTTTCTCGTCACAAACATTGTCCAGTTGCCGGCCTTGAGCGGCACTTTACTTGGGCTTGTCCGGAGCTACGTTTGGCTATAAATGGGTTGCAACTGAGCAGTTTCTTATCACACAGCACTTGGCTTTCGGTTTGCCAACAACTCGAGGTTTAAATACAAGAAAATCAAGTAGCAAAATGGCTTTTAAGGTGGGTTTGATGGGATATTTAAGGGGAAAATCGTAATTAAATTAATTACAAATATTAGAAGAAATGCTGTTTCCTATAATAAAATATTAAATATATATAAACAATTAATTGAACTGTAAATTTTAATTAATTTCCCTGCAGTTCTTGGCTCTCTTGGCTCTAGTTGCCGCCGCCAGCGCAGGTGTCCTGCCCGCCGCCCAGGTGTACCATGCAACCCCCGCAGCTGTGGCCACCTATGCTGTTCCCGTTCCCGTTCCCCTGCCCGTTCCCGTGGTCAAGACGGTGGCCCACCCTGTCCTGGCCAAGGCCGACGAGGAGTACGATCCCCACCCGCAGTACAAGTTCGCCTACGATGTGCAGGACTCGCTGTCCGGCGACTCCAAGAGCCAGGTCGAGGAGCGTGACGGCGACGTGGTCCGCGGCGAGTACTCTCTGATCGATGCCGATGGCTTCAAGCGGGTTGTCCAGTACACCTCGGACCCCGTAAATGGTTTCAATGCCGTGGTCAACAGGCAGCCCCTGGTGGCCAAGGCGATTGTCAAGGCCGTGGCCCCGGTGGCCTACGCCCCCGCCCCCGCCTATCATCACTAAACTTTGACTGATTTTTGGTTGCTTCTTCGTTGACTTAGTTTTAGTAAATAAATTTGTTCTTTTTTGGCAATTTAAAATTATATTTTTGTGAAATTTTGTATATTTTTGAAATTGAAATTAATCATCCATTAATGTTCAGAATGTAGCTGCTGGGGTATTTTTAAAGTCTTTTTCTAGTGATTTTTGTACAGGAAGTTAGTGCAATTCATTTAATTTAATTGTCCAGGCTGTGCCTTGAATTATTCGCAGATAAATCCAGCACAGTTTGAGCTCCGAAATCACACTCCTTATGCCCCGCACTGGCGGTGTCAATGGCGGCGCATATCCCCGGGATTTGGGCTGTCAGAGGGAGCCCAAGGAAAACAAGTGGCTCGGGCTTGACTTGGCTTAGCCAGACTCGGCTTGGTTGAGCTTGACTTGGCTGGGGGCATGCCATTGGTGGCTCCGATAAACTGATTGCTCGCAGGAGACGGAGGTCCTTTGACAATTGAATTTAGACCCTTGGCGGGGGCTTAATATAAATGTATCTTAAATGCTATATGCACTGGCAGTGTGTGCCTCCGCACCCACCTCCCACTCTCCATCTGATCTGCAACATGTGCTGTACTCCGCGGAGTAAATCAACGGCATTCCCTGCCACATGCATGGAGGAGGAGCCACTGCCGCGTTTCTTGCTTTGCTTTTTGTTCCAGTGCCGTTTGCCTTCGTTATTAAATTGCCAGCCACATTGCGCACACTGCGGAGTCTTTATGAAGTCATAAGCCTGAGCACGGGAGGAGGTTGTGGGTGGCGGCACAAATGCAAACGACGTGCAGTCCACACACTCAGCCACGCCCACACCTTCCCGGAAAAACAAATATTTAAAAAATAAAATAAAATAAAGCAACCGAAGGCTGGGAAAGTTTTCTAGACAAGAAGAAAGTGCCCAGAAGGTGGAGAAGGGAAAAGTAAGGGCAGGGAGATGTATTAAAAGTCCTGTGAATCTAATGAATGGAAGTGAATTGATTTAACACCCAGAAGCAATTAGAAATTATCGAATATACCTACTATTTTTTTCTATTTTTACTTATATTTACTACTAAAGATTAAGTGCTAATTTTTTTTACTAAAAACTATGCAAGTTCACACAAAGTTCTATTATTTTCAATTGTTTCTCAGCAGCGAACTTAATGCTAAGGTCTAAAAGAGTAATATTATTATTATTATTTCTTTGTATTATTTCTGTAATAACAAATACAAATACGACTAGCCTTCAGGCTATAAAAAAGTATTGTTATTACATCAAGTCCCACATCTTTCTAAAACTAAATAAGCTGCTTACAAAAATGAACTAAACACCTTTGAAAATTCCAGAGAAAATCAATAATATTTTCCTCTTCAAATTCCAATGGCAGTGTAATTTTTCCAGCACCTGCAATGCCGTGGAAAGCAGTGGAAAACACCGATATTCCGCACCCCCGCCTGAAACTCTGAAGTATTTGCGAGGGGCTAGGGATGGGGTTTGCGGGGTATTTGGGGGCCGGTGCCTCCCTGCAGGCAATTGTACTGCGAAAAGTTTGCGAATCTTAACGATTTGCTTATTGTTCTTTCCCGTTATGCATTTACCGACACATTTACATACACATTTAAGCCGCTCCGTGTGTTCGCCGGAAAAGCGGTGCCCTTCTGGGCGAGCCGAGTGGCTTGGGCTGGGGGAAAAGTAATACTGTGGAGCTTTGAAAGGGATTGCTTTTGAATCAAAGCATTGTGCAGTTCAATTTATTTGGGAAATATAAGTGGAATAAATCACATTTAATTAGTTAATTCAGCTTAAAAATGGTTACATTTTGAGTTAGAAAATACTACAAAAATTACTTGAAGCTGGTGTTGAGATGGGTAAAAACAACCTTTAAGTAATATTTACCTATTGAACTTAACTTTCAGATATTTCACTTAATTTATCCCCGCAGAGTTTTTATCTGCAAGTCTGCGTAACATTCTCCTTGATTTAAATCTTGATCATATTTTCTCTGTATATTATTTTATGGCATGTTTTCTTGTGGTTTCCAACCCATTTCCCTTTATTCACTTACTATCTGGAGTGATGGGTATCCCCGATGTCCTTGCCAGTTGCCATTCGCTGCTCTGTGCAGCTTTTCCTGCTCCTCCTGCTGCTCCAGCTGCTCCTGTTGCTGCGGCAACTGGCTGGCCCCTTCGTCGAAATGAAATTCCCGTTTAATTGCTGCAACAGACTGGTGTGCCCACACATGTTGCACATGGCACATGCCACATGCCACATGGCACATGCCACAAGCCACGGGTTATGGAGCAAAGGAAGCCGAGCAAAATAAGGACGGCTATAACTAATTGAATTATGTGGCTGCAGCAGCCTCCAGCTCCTCCGGGCGGCGGCACCATCTTCAACGGTTCTCCGGTTCTCCGGTTCTCCGGGTGCCTCCCCCAGGTCTGCTCCTCCATAAATCTCGCTTCCGGACCATTGACTATCAGGGAGGTGCATTTTTTGTGCTCTGTTCCATTCGGCGAAAGCTCAATTTAAAGTATGGCAAAGGGTGGAATGAAATGCAGGAAACAGGGGCAGTCATATGGTCTGAGGTCTTCGAGGTTTAGAAGAACTTTGAAAGCTATCGAAAATAATGTTTACATTTAATTTACGTAAGAAGCAGGAGCGGTTTTTATTATTAGATTATTTTCCTTGCCTCTTCTGTGTTCTTAGTAACCCACAAATCATATTTTTGTGCAACAGTGATTTTGCACTTTTGAAGTGACCTAGTAGAGATTGTTAAGCAGGTCGAAAATTATTATTGTTTGTTTCGAATGAGAAAGACAAAATGTTTGCTTCGAAATATGCATCTTGCTCTCTTTTTCCGTGTTTTTTCGACTTTGATGCCATTTTTTTAAATCAAATCACCAATATTTCTCAATGATGCGCACTTATTGTTGTTGCCTAGTCAATTACGAATAAAACAAGACCAAATTCATGAAAAAATAACAAAAATTAATGAAGTTATGATGATTTTTCCCCCTCAAAAAAAAGTATTTTTTAAAATCACTCCTTTGTTTAATAATCCCAAAAAACTGAGAAAAGTGATCCAAATACTATTCGTTTTGCATACTTTTGGGGTTTAGTGTAGCATACTTTTGGGCTGAATCTAATTGATATTATTAAATTTTTAACATTTTCCTTGCCAACAACAAACACTATAGGACAACAACAACAATTTTACAACAACTGTACAACAACCAACACCTTTTTCCCATCCAATTTCCCTGAAATCTGCGAGCAAATTTACTGTTTTCCGGTTTGGGGTAACAGGCGAACAGAAAGCAGCATTTATGTAGCATACTTTTGGGGTGTTGTATAATTTTATGTAGCATACTTTTGGGGTGTTGTATAATTTTATGTAGCCTACTTTTGGGCTGAATCTAAAAGATATTATTAAATTTTAAACATTTTCCTTGCCAACAACAAACACTATAGGACAACAACAACAATTTTACAACAACTGTACAACAAGCAACTAATTTTTCCCATTAAATTTCCTTGAAATCTGCGAGCAAATTTACTGTTTTCCGGTTTGGGGTAACAGGTGAACAGAAAGCAGCAGAAGGCGAACGAGAACTGTTATAAACTGTTATAAAAACATTGCTCGAATTTTTTGTATAGCATACTTTTGGGGTTTAGTGTAGCATACTTTTGGGATGTTCAATATATATTTTGCTTAAAGTTTTTATAACAGTTTATAACAGTTTCCAGTTGCTTTCTACTGCGTTCTGTTCGCCTGTTACCCCAAACTGAGAAATGGTTAAATTTGTACTGAAAATGTTCAATTTCCTTGAAATCTGCGAGCAAATTTACTGTTTTCCGGTTTGGGGTAACAGGCGAACAGAAGGCAGCAGAAGGCGACGCAAAACTATTATAAACTGTTATAAAAACATTGCTCGAATTTTTTGTATAGCATACTTTTGGGGTTTAGTGTAGCATACTTTTGGGATGTTCAATATATATTTTGCTTAAAGTTTTTATAACAGTTTATAACAGTTTCCAGTTGCTTTCTACTGCGTTCTGTTCGCCTGTTACCCCAAACTGAGAAATGGTTAAATTTGTACTGAAAATGTTCAATTTCCTTGAAATCTGCGAGCAAATTTACTGTTTTCCGGTTTGGGGTAACAGGCGAACAGAAGGCAGCAGAAGGCGACGCAAAACTATTATAAACTGTTATAAAAACATTGCTCGAATTTTTTGTATAGCATACTTTTGGGGTTTAGTGTAGCATACTTTTGGGATGTTCAATATATATTTTGCTTAAAGTTTTTATAACAGTTTATAACAGTTTCCAGTTGCTTTCTACTGCGTTCTGTTCGCCTGTTACCCCAAACTGAGAAATGGTTAAATTTGTACTGAAAATGTTAAAATTGAAGATTTGTGATTGCCAATAACAACAACAACAGCTGGCATCTTACTTACCGCCAGAGATGCCCATTTAGCTGTGTTGCAATTTTGGGACAAAATGTTGCAATTTTGGGACAAAGTGTTGCAACTTTGGGACAACATGTTGCAATTTTGGGACAACATGGCATCTTGGTTACCGTCATCGCTGTGTTGCAATATTGGGACAAAATGGCATCTTACTGCCATCGCTGTGTTGCAATATTGGGACAAAATATCATTTTTTGTAGCATACTTTTGGGGCAAAATAGCATTTTTTGTAGCATACTTTTGGGGTGTTCTATAATTTTATGTAGCATACTTTTGGGGTGTTGTATAATTTTATGTAGCATACTTTTGGGGTGTTGTATAATTTTATGTAGCATACTTTTGGGGTGTTGTATAATTTTATGTAGCATATTTTTTTATGGTGTTGTATAATTTTATGTGGCATACTTTTGGGGTGTTGTATAATTTTATGTAGCATACTTTTGGGGTGTTGTATAATTTTATGTAGCATACTTTTGGGGTGTTGTATAATTTTATGTGGCATACTTTTGGGGTGTTGTATAATTTATGTAGCATACTTTTGGGGTGTTGTATAATTTTATGTAGCATACTTTTGGGGTGTTGTATAATTTTATGTAGCCTACTTTTGGGCTGAATCTAAAAGATATTATTAAATTTTAAACATTTTCCTTGCCAACAACGAACACTATAGGACAACAACAACAATTTTATAACAACTGTACAACAAGCAAGTAATTTTTCCCATTCAATTTCCTTGAAATCTGCGAGCAAATTTACTGTTTTCCGGTTTGGGGTAACAGGCGAACAGAAGGCAGCAGAAGGCGACGCACAACTATTATAAACTGTTATAAAAACATTTCGCGAATTTTTTGTATAGCATACTTTTGGGGTTTAGTGTAGCATACTTTTGGGGTTTAGTGTAGCATACTTTTGGGCTGAATCTAAAAGATATTATTAAATTTGAAACATTTTCCTTGCCAACAACGAACACTATAGGACAACAACAACAATTTTACAACAACTGTACAACAAGCAACTAATTTTTCCCATTTAATTTCCTTGAAATCTGCGAGCAAATTTACTGTTTTCCGGTTTGGGGTAACAGGCGAACAGAAAGCAGCAGAAGGCGAACGAGAACTGTTATAAACTGTTATAAAAACATTGCTCGAATTTTTTGTATAGCATACTTTTGGGGTTTAGTGTAGCATACTTTTGGGATGTTCAATATATATTTTGCTTAAAGTTTTTATAACAGTTTATAACAGTTTCCAGTTGCTTTCTACTGCGTTCTGTTCGCCTGTTACCCCAAACTGAGAAATGGTTAAATTTGTACTGAAAATGTTCAATTTCCTTGAAATCTGCGAGCAAATTTACTGTTTTCCGGTTTGGGGTAACAGGCGAACAGAAGGCAGCAGAAGGCGACGCAAAACTATTATAAACTGTTATAAAAACATTGCTCGAATTTTTTGTATAGCATACTTTTGGGGTTTAGTGTAGCATACTTTTGGGATGTTCAATATATATTTTGCTTAAAGTTTTTATAACAGTTTATAACAGTTTCCAGTTGCTTTCTACTGCGTTCTGTTCGCCTGTTACCCCAAACTGAGAAATGGTTAAATTTGTACTGAAAATGTTAAAATTGAAGATTTGTGATTGCCAATAACAACAACAACAGCTGGCATCTTACTTACCGCCAGAGATGCCCATTTAGCTGTGTTGCAATTTTGGGACAAAATGTTGAAATTTTGGGACAAAGTGTTGCAACTTTGGGACAACATGTTGCAATTTTGGGACAACATGGCATCTTGGTTACCGTCATCGCTGTGTTGCAATATTGGGACAAAATGGCATCTTACTGCCATCGCTGTGTTGCAATATTGGGACAAAATATCATTTTTTGTAGCATACTTTTGGGGCAAAATAGCATTTTTTGTAGCATACTTTTGGGGTGTTCTATAATTTTATGTAGCATACTTTTGGGGTGTTGTATAATTTTATGTAGCATACTTTTGGGGTGTTGTATAATTTTATGTAGCATACTTTTGGGGTGTTGTATAATTTTATGTAGCATATTTTTTATGGTGTTGTATAATTTTATGTGGCATACTTTTGGGGTGTTGTATAATTTTATGTAGCATACTTTTGGGGTGTTGTATAATTTTATGTAGCATACTTTTGGGGTGTTGTATAATTTTATGTGGCATACTTTTGGGGTGTTGTATAATTTATGTAGCATACTTTTGGGGTGTTGTATAATTTTATGTAGCATACTTTTGGGGTGTTGTATAATTTTATGTAGCCTACTTTTGGGCTGAATCTAAAAGATATTATTAAATTTTAAACATTTTCCTTGCCAACAACGAACACTATAGGACAACAACAACAATTTTATAACAACTGTACAACAAGCAAGTAATTTTCCCATTCAATTTCCTTGAAATCTGCGAGCAAATTTACTGTTTTCCGGTTTGGGGTAACAGGCGAACAGAAGGCAGCAGAAGGCGACGCACAACTATTATAAACTGTTATAAAAACATTTCGCGAATTTTTTGTATAGCATACTTTTGGGGTTTAGTGTAGCATACTTTTGGGGTTTAGTGTAGCATACTTTTGGGCTGAATCTAAAAGATATTATTAAATTTTAAACATTTTCCTTGCCAACAACGAACACTATAGGACAACAACAACAATTTTACAACAACTGTACAACAAGCAACTAATTTTTCCCATTCAATTTCCTTGAAATCTGCGAGCAAATTTACTGTTTTCCGGTTTGGGGTAACAGGCGAACAGAAAGCAGCAGAAGGCGAACGAGAACTGTTATAAACTGTTATAAAAACATTGCTCGAATTTTTTGTATAGCATACTTTTGGGGTTTAGTGTAGCATACTTTTGGGATGTTCAATATATATTTGGCTTAAAGTTTTTATAACAGTTTATAACAGTTTCCAGTTGCTTTCTACTGCGTTCTGTTCGCCTGTTACCCCAAACTGAGAAATGGTTAAATTTGTACTGAAAATGTTCAATTTCCTTGAAATCTGCGAGCAAATTTACTGTTTTCCGGTTTGGGGTAACAGGCGAACAGAAGGCAGCAGAAGGCGACGCAAAACTATTATAAACTGTTATAAAAACATTGCTCGAATTTTTTGTATAGCATACTTTTGGGGTTTAGTGTAGCATACTTTTGGGATGTTCAATATATATTTTGCTTAAAGTTTTTATAACAGTTTATAACAGTTTCCAGTTGCTTTCTACTGCGTTCTGTTCGCCTGTTACCCCAAACTGAGAAATGGTTAAATTTGTACTGAAAATGTTAAAATTGAAGATTTGTGATTGCCAATAACAACAACAACAGCTGGCATCTTACTTACCGCCAGAGATGCCCATTTAGCTGTGTTGCAATTTTGGGACAAAATGTTGCAATTTTGGGACAAAGTGTTGCAACTTTGGGACAACATGTTGCAATTTTGGGACAACATGGCATCTTGGTTACCGTCATCGCTGTGTTGCAATATTGGGACAAAATGGCATCTTACTGCCATCGCTGTGTTGCAATATTGGGACAAAATATCATTTTTTGTAGCATACTTTTGGGGCAAAATAGCATTTTTTGTGGCATACTTTTGGGGTGTTCTATAATTTTACGTAGCATACTTTTGGGGTGTTGTATAATTTTATGTAGCATACTTTTGGGGTGTTGTATAATTTTATGTAGCATACTTTTGGGGTGTTGTATAATTTTATGTGGCATACTTTTGGGGTGTTGTATAATTTTATGTAGCATACTTTTGGGCTGAATCTAAATGATATTATTAAATTTTAAACATTTTTCTTTCCAACAACAAACACTATAGGACAACAACAACAGTTTTACAACAACTGTACAACAACCAACAAATTGTTCCCATCCAATTTCCTTGAAATCTGCGAGCAAATTTACTGTTTTCCGGTTTGGGGTAACAGGCGAACAGAAAGCAGCAGAAGGCGAACGAGAACTGTTATAAACTGTTATAAAAATTTTGCTCGAATTTTTTGTATAGCATACTTTTGGGGTTTAGTGTAGCATACTTTTGGGATGTTCAATATATATTTTGCTTAAAGTTTTTATAACAGTTTATAACAGTTTCCAGTTGCTTTCTACTGCGTTCTGTTCGCCTGTTACCCCAAACTGAGAAATGGTTAAATTTGTACTGAAAATGTTCAATTTCCTTGAAATCTGCGAGCAAATTTACTGTTTTCCGGTTTGGGGTAACAGGCGAACAGAACGCAGTAGAAAGCAACTGGAAACTGTTATAAACTGTTATAAAAACATTGGTCGAATTTTTTGTATAGCATACTTTTGGGGTTTAGTTTTTATAACAGTTTATAACAGTTTCCAGTTGCTTTCTACTGCGTTCTGTTCGCCTGTTACCCCAAACTGAGAAATGGTTAAATTTGTACTGAAAATGTTAAAATTGAAGATTTGTGATTGCCAATAACAACAACAACAGCTGGCATCTTACTTACCGCCAGAGATGCCCATTTAGCTGTGTTGCAATTTTGGGACAAAATGTTGCAATTTTGGGACAAAGTGTTGCAACTTTGGGACAACATGTTGCAATTTTGGGACAACATGGCATCTTGGTTACCGTCATCGCTGTGTTGCAATATTGGGACAAAATGGCATCTTACTGCCATCGCTGTGTTGCAATATTGGGACAAAATATCATTTTTTGTAGCATACTTTTGGGGCAAAATAGCATTTTTTGTGGCATACTTTTGGGGTGTTCTATAATTTTATGTAGCATACTTTTGGGGTGTTGTATAATTTTATGTAGCATACTTTTGGGGTGTTGTATAATTTTATGTAGCATACTTTTGGGGTGTTGTATAATTTTATGTGGCATACTTTTGGGGTGTTGTATAATTTTATGTAGCATACTTTTGGGATGTTGTATAATTTTATGTAGCATACTTTTGGGCTGAATCTAAATGATATTATTAAATTTTAAACATTTTCCTTTCCAACAACAAACACTATAGGACAACAACAACAGTTTAACAACAACTGTACAACAACCAACAAATTGTTCCCATCCAATTTCCTTGAAATCTGCGAGCAAATTTACTGTTTTCCGGTTTGGGGTAACAGGCGAACAGAAAGCAGCAGAAGGCGAACGAGAACTGTTATAAACTGTTATAAAAACATTGCTCGAATTTTTTGTATAGCATACTTTTGGGGTTTAGTGTAGCATACTTTTGGGATATTCAATATATATTTTGCTTAAAGTTTTTATAACAGTTTATAACAGTTTCCAGATGCTTACTACTGCGTTCTGTTCGCCTGTTACCCCAAACTGAGAAATGGTTAAATTTGTACTGAAAATGTTCAATTTCCTTGAAATCTGCGAGCAAATTTACTGTTTTCCGGTTTGGGGTAACAGGCGAACAGAAGGCAGCAGAAGGCGACGCAAAACTATTATAAACTGTTATAAAAACATTGCTCGAATTTTTTGTATAGCATACTTTTGGGGTTTAGTGTAGCATACTTTTGGGATGTTCAATATATATTTTGCTTAAAGTTTTTATAACAGTTTATAACAGTTTCCAGTTGCTTTCTACTGCGTTCTGTTCGCCTGTTACCCCAAACTGAGAAATGGTTAAATTTGTACTGAAAATGTTAAAATTGAAGATTTGTGATTGCCAATAACAACAACAACAGCTGGCATCTTACTTACCGCCAGAGATGCCCATTTAGCTGTGTTGCAATTTTGGGACAAAATGTTGCAATTTTGGGACAAAGTGTTGCAACTTTGGGACAACATGTTGCAATTTTGGGACAACATGGCATCTTGGTTACCGTCATCGCTGTGTTGCAATATTGGGACAAAATGGCATCTTACTGCCATCGCTGTGTTGCAATATTGGGACAAAATGGCATCTTACTGCCATCGCTGTGTTGCAATATTGGGACAAAATATCATTTTTTGTAGCATACTTTTGGGGCAAAATAGCATTTTTTGTAGCATACTTTTGGGGTGTTCTATAATTTTATGTAGCATACTTTTGGGGTGTTGTATAATTTTATGTAGCATACTTTTTGGGTGTTGTATAATTTTATGTAGCATACTTTTGGGGTGAGCCTGAGCCTGAGCCTGAGCCTGAGCCTGAGCCTGAGCCTGAGCCTGAGCCTGAGCCTGAGCCTGAGCCAGAGCCTGAGCCTGAGCCTGAGCCTGAAAATGACAAAATTTAAGGAGCAAATTGACCGTTTCCGGTTTGGGGTAACAGGCGAACAGAAAGCAGCAGAAGGCGAACGAGAACTGTTATAAACTGTTATAAAAACATTGCTCGAATTTTGCTTAAAGTTTTTATAACAGTTTATAACAGTTTCCAGTTGCTTTCTACTGCATTCTGTTCGCCTGTTACCCCAAACTGAGAAATGGTTAAATTTGTACTGAAAATGTTCAATTTCCTTGAAATCTGCGAGCAAATTTACTGTTTTCCGGTTTGGGGTAACAGGCGAACAGAAAGCAGCAGAAGGCGAACGAGAACTGTTATAAACTGTTATAAAAACATTGCTCGAATTTTTTGTATAGCATACTTTTGGGGTTTAGTGTAGCATACTTTTGGGATGTTCAATATATTTATTCCAAAGGTTTGGAACAAGGAGAAAGGAGGAAGAGAGCCAGAGTTATGCATAGTACTTAATAGCTATAATTATATATGAAACTCTAGTACCTAATTTTATGAAGAATCACGTTGTATATACTATACTATATACATATTGTTATACATAAAACCTTTAAATAAAAACTGCTACCAAATACAAGAAGTGGGAAACTGGATTTATTTCTTTTCGCTCTCCCTCGAGGGATTTTTGCCATACAAATTACTAAAAACTTCGATAGCAAGAGCCTGCTATCCCAGCCACACCCGTGCCCGGGGTCACATGGGTCACATATTTTTTTTGGCCGGACATGGATAGATCGATTCAGCTTTTCATGCTGATCAAGAATATATATGGTTTATGGGGTCGGAAATGACTCCTTCACAACCTTTTAAGCTTCTGACTAGATTTGGAGTAACAGGCGAACAGAAGGCAGCAGATGGAGGATGCACTTTTGCTTTTTATTGGCGCCCCCTGGCGGAATTTTGATGAAGCTGTGGGAGTAATTGGCGCCCCCTGGCGGAATTTTGCCGAAGCTGTGGGAGTTATTGGCGCCCCCTGGCGGAACTTTGCTGAAGTTGTGGGAGCCCGCAGTACAAATCCGTCGGTCGCCCAATCTGAAATACCAGGCGAACAGAAGGCAGCAGATGGAGGATGCACTTTTGCTTTTTATTGGCGCCCCCTGGCGGAATTTTGCTGAAGCTGTGGGAGTAATTGGCGCCCCCTGGCGGAATTTTGCTGAAGTTGTGAATCTGAAATACCAGGCGAACAGAAGGCAGCAGATGGAGGATGCACTTTTGCTTTTTATTGGCGCCCCCTGGCGGAATTTTGATGAAGCTGTGGGAGTTATTGGCGCCCCCTGGCGGAATTTTGCCGAAGCTGTGGGAGTTATTGGCGCCCCCTGGCGGAATTTTGCTGAAGCTGTGGGAGTTATTGGCGCCCCCTGGCGGAATTTTGCAGAAGTTGTGGGAGCCCGAGTGAAATCGGTTGAGTTTTGGCCAGTTCGCAGTACAAATCCGTCGGTCGCCTAATCTGAAATACCAGGCGAACAGAAGGCAGCAGATGGAGGATGCACTTTTGCTTTTTATTGGCGCCCCCTGGCGGAATTTTGCTGAAGCTGTGGGAGTTATTGGGGCCCCCTGGCGGAATTTTGCTGAAGCTGTGGGAGTAATTGGCGCCCCCTGGCGGAATTTTGCCGAAGCTGTGGGAGTTATTGGCGCCCCCTGGCGGAACTTTGCTGAAGTTGTGGGAGCCCGCAGTACAAATCCGTCGGTCGCCCAATCTGAAATACCAGGCGAACAGAAGGCAGCAGATGGAGGATGCACTTTTGCTTTTTATTGGCGCCCCCTGGCGGAATTTTGCTGAAGCTGTGGGAGTAATTGGCGCCCCCTGGCGGAATTTTGCTGAAGTTGTGAATCTGAAATACCAGGCGAACAGAAGGCAGCAGATGGAGGATGCACTTTTGCTTTTTATTGGCGCCCCCTGGCGGAATTTTGATGAAGCTGTGGGAGTTATTGGCGCCCCCTGGCGGAATTTTGCCGAAGCTGTGGGAGTTATTGGCGCCCCCTGGCGGAATTTTGCCGAAGCTGTGGGAGTTATTGGCGCCCCCTGGCGGAATTTTGCAGAAGTTGTGGGAGCCCGAGTGAAATCGGTTGAGTTTTGGCCAGTTCGCAGTACAAATCCGTCGGTCGCCTAATCTGAAATACCAGGCGAACAGAAGGCAGCAGATGGAGGATGCACTTTTGCTTTTTATTGGCGCCCCCTGGCGGAATTTTGCTGAAGCTGTGGGAGTTATTGGCGCCCCCTGGCGGAATTTTGCTGAAGCTGTGGGAGTTATTGGCGCCCCCTGGCGGAATTTTGCCGAAGCTGTGGGAGTTATTGGCGCCCCCTGGCGGAATTTTGCTGAAGTTGTGGGAGCCCGCAGTACAAATCCGTCGGTCGCCCAATCTGAAATACCAGGCGAACAGAAGGCAGCAGATGGAGGATGCACTTTTGCTTTTTATTGGCGCCCCCTGGCGGAATTTTGCTGAAGCTGTGGGAGTTATTGGCGCCCCCTGGCGGAATTTTGCTAAAGCTGTGGGAGTTATTGGCGCCCCCTGGCGGAATTTTGCTGAAGCTGTGGGAGTAATTGGCGCCCCCTGGCGGAATTTTGCCGAAGCTGTGGGAGTTATTGGCGCCCCCTGGCGGAATTTTGCTGAAGTTGTGGGAGCCCGCAGTACAAATCCGTCGGTCGCCCAATCTGAAATACCAGGCGAACAGAAGGCAGCAGATGGAGGATGCACTTTTGCTTTTTATTGGCGCCCCCTGGCGGAATTTTGCCGAAGCTGTGGGAGTTATTGGCGCCCCCTGGCGGAATTTGTGCTGAAACTGTGTGAGCTTTCAAAAGTTGTTCGAATTGGTTTGAAACCTGGCTAAAACTTGAGAAAGCTCTGAAGCTTTTTGAAAGCTCCAACAGTTTCAGCAAAAATTCCGCCAGGGGGCGCCAATAAAAAGCAAAAGTGCATCCTCCATCTGCTGCCTTCTGTTCGCCTGGTATTTCAGATTGGGCGACCGACGGATTTGTACTGCGGGCTCCCACAACTTCAGCAAAATTCCGCCAGGGGGCGCCAATAACTCCCACAGCTTCGGCAAAATTCCGCCAGGGGGCGCCAATAAAAAGCAAAAGTGCATCCTCCATCTGCTGCCTTCTGTTCGCCTGGTATTTCAGATTGGGCGACCGACGGATTTGTACTGCGGGCTCCCACAACTTCAGCAAAGTTCCGCCAGGGGGCGCCAATAACTCCCACAGCTTCGGCAAAATTCCGCCAGGGGGCGCCAATTACTCCCACAGCTTCAGCAAAATTCCGCCAGGGGGCGCCAATAACTCCCACAGCTTCAGCAAAATTCCGCCAGGGGGCGCCAATAAAAAGCAAAAGTGCATCCTCCATCTGCTGCCTTCTGTTCGCCTGGTATTTCAGATTCACAACTTCAGCAAAATTCCGCCAGGGGGCGCCAATTACTCCCACAGCTTCAGCAAAATTCCGCCAGGGGGCGCCAATAAAAAGCAAAAGTGCATCCTCCATCTGCTGCCTTCTGTTCGCCTGGTATTTCAGATTGGGCGACCGACGGATTTGTACTGCGGGCTCCCACAACTTCAGCAAAATTCCGCCAGGGGGCGCCAATAACTCCCACAGCTTCGGCAAAGTTCCGCCAGGGGGCGCCAATAACTCCCACAGCTTCGGCAAAATTCCGCCAGGGGGCGCCAATTACTCCCACAGCTTCAGCAAAATTCCGCCAGGGGGCGCCAATAACTCCCACAGCTTCAGCAAAATTCCGCCAGGGGGCGCCAATAAAAAGCAAAAGTGCATCCTCCATCTGCTGCCTTCTGTTCGCCTGGTATTTCAGATTGGGCGACCGACGGATTTGTACTGCGGGCTCCCACAACTTCAGCAAAGTTCCGCCAGGGGGCGCCAATAACTCCCACAGCTTCGGCAAAATTCCGCCAGGGGGCGCCAATAAAAAGCAAAAGTGCATCCTCCATCTGCTGCCTTCTGTTCGCCTGGTATTTCAGATTGGGCGACCGACGGATTTGTACTGCGGGCTCCCACAACTTCAGCAAAATTCCGCCAGGGGGCGCCAATAACTCCCACAGCTTCGGCAAAATTCCGCCAGGGGGCGCCAATAACTCCCACAGCTTCAGCAAAATTCCGCCAGGGGGCGCCAATAAAAAGCAAAAGTGCATCCTCCATCTGCTGCCTTCTGTTCGCCTGTTACCCCAGACCGAAAAATTGTTAATTTTGCACTGACAATGTCGAGATTGAATGAAATGGTTCTTTTTGATATGTTTGTGCTTTTTTTATTATTCCGACAAAAATGCATTTGTCGCAGACCTGGGTACTAGCATACATTTACAGTTATACAAAGTATCGATACATATAATATATAGTGTGTGTATACAGATATATCACTAGCTCTACTTAGGTCTAACACTTGGTATGTGTATAGCTGTGTATAATGTCCTTCTAAAGCTGAATATGTGGATGTATGTTTGTACCTATATATCTTCGATATATAAATATATATACTACACTGTATAGTTGCTGGGTTGGTACATGTGTACATACATATATATTGGTATAAAAAACGACGCCTAGCAAAACAAATATCCATATAAAACGACACCGAGCACTAAACATTTAACATCAACTTTCGTTCTTTCGATCTCCTTCGATCCTTTACTTTTTTGGTAGCACTAGTTTCGGTCTCAATTTTGGAAGCAACTTTGAGTCCATAGGCTATTTTCTCTATGTGTATGTATATATGTTCTATATATATATCGGAATTATCACAAATGCTTATGATCTAGGCTAAAAAAAAAAAAAATAATAATCATAGCAAGTAGTTGGACGCTTCAAGCGTGCAAGGATCGTGTGTTGCCGCGTCGCCGGCCCTTCGATCAGCTCTGCTCCTCGGCGCTGGCGAAGATCAGGTAGATAAAGTTGCCCGCTATATTCAGTCCCGCCGCCAGCCAGAAGACCACATGCCACTGGGTCAGCGTCTCGCGGTGATTGATGATCAAACCGATGACATAGGGCGCCAGGAAGCCGCAGATATTCGCCGCCGAATTGGTTATCCCATACATGGTGCCCGCATAGCGCGGACTTAGGGCTATGTGATTCATCTGATTGCCGGCATAGACGGCCCCGCCGAAGGATCCAACGCCGGCGAGCATGAAGGTGACCCACACCCAGTCGCAGCCCACATAGATGATGCCGATCAGGCCCAGCGATGGCACCACCGAGGCCACCGTATTCCACAGCTTGTACGAGTTGAGGAGCGAGATGTAGCGCCTGGCCAGCATCCAGTCGGCGAGGGCGGAGCAGGCGATGCCCACGAACCAGGCGGTCAGGTAGGGAACGGCATTGAGCAGGGCGTTCGACTGGATGTCAAAGTGCAGGATGCTGCTCATGTACGTGGGCAGCTCCGTTAGCTGCGTGTAGAAGGCCCAGCCCTGGCCGCACTGCGTGAGGAGGATGGCCCACAGGGGCACGGACGTGAGCAGCGATCGCCAGGGTATGGGTTCCTCCGCCGCCGCAGCCAGCCGCTGTGCCCTCGATCTGTCCGGAACCGCAAGCACTTCCTCCTCGGCCTGAATGGGCTGTTCCTCCTCCTCGTTCTCGTCCTCGTCCTCGTCCTCATCCAGGTGTGGCTCTGCCTCGCTAATCACCCTTAGGCTCCGCTCAATGTACTCCCTCTCCGCACACGAGATTCTGGGATGATCGGCCTTTTCCTTGCCAACAACGAACACTATAGGACAACAACAACAATTTTACAACAACTGTACAACAAGCAACTAATTTTTCCCATTCAATTTCCTTGAAATCTGCGAGCAAATTTACTGTTTTCCGGTTTGGGGTAACAGGCGAACAGAAGGCAGCAGAAGGCGACGCAAAACTATTATAAACTGTTATAAAAACATTGCTCGAATTTTTTGTATAGCATACTTTTGGGGTTTAGTGTAGCATACTTTTGGGATGTTCAATATATATTTTGCTTAAAGTTTTTATAACAGTTTATAACAGTTTCCAGTTGCTTTCTACTGCGTTCTGTTCGCCTGTTACCCCAAACTGAGAAATGGTTAAATTTGTACTGAAAATGTTAAAATTGAAGATTTGTGATTGCCAATAACAACAACAACAGCTGGCATCTTACTTACCGCCAGAGATGCCCATTTAGCTGTGTTGCAACTTTGGGACAACATGTTGCAATTTTGGGACAACATGGCATCTTGGCTACCGTCATCGCTGTGTTGCAATATTGGGACAAAATGGCATCTTACTGCCATCGCTGTGTTGCAATATTGGGACAAAATATCATTTTTTGTAGCATACTTTTGGGGCAAAATAGAATTTTTTGTAGCATACTTTTGGGGTGTTGTATAATTTTATGTAGCATACTTTTGGGGTGTTGTATAATTTTTATGTAGCATACTTTTGGGATGTTTCATGATTTTTGGCATCTTACCCCCATCGCTGTGTTGCAATATTGGGACAAATGGCATCTTACCGCCATCGCCGTGTTGCAATATTGGGATAAAATGGCGTCTTACTTAACGCCATCGCTGTGTTGCAATATTGGGACAAAATGGCATCTTACTTAACGCCATCGCTGTGTTGCAATACTTTGGGTGAAAATTTTGAATATAAAAAATTAGAAAAGTGAGAAAAAATACGTTTACAGAACTATGAGGGGGAAAAATCATCATAACTTCATTAATTTTTGTTATTTTTTCATGAAATTGGTCTTGTTTTATTCGTAAATGACTAGGCAACAACAATAAGTGCGCATCATTGAGAAATATTGGTGATTTGATTAAAAAAAATGGCATCAAAGTCAAAAAAACACGGAAAAAAAAACAAGATACACATTTCGAAGCAAAAATTTTGTCTTTCTCATTCGAAACAAACAATAAGTTATTTTTTTCCTGTAAGCTACACTATTAAGCTATAAAAAACTCCAAGAGTTTTTTAAATTGGTCAACAACTTTTCTAGCATGAATTTATCAAAGTGAAAAAGAGCCGAAAAACGGTTTTTTGACCATAACTCAAGATTTTGAGGGTGTTAGAAGAACTTCAAACATGGTTTTGTGTTATATTCGACCTGCTTAACGATCTCTACTAGGTCACTTCAAAAGTGCTTTTACATTTATAAAGTTTGTTACACTGTGTTGTTATTTTATTTAAATTATGAATTCTATGAATTCTGTTAACTCTTTTAATTTGTGGACCCAATTGAGGCCTGAATACATTGTTGTTCCATCAGCAAGTTGTGTTTGGTGACTGATTCCTTTCTCCTCTTATTTCCTTTCGTCCTGTTCGCGCTTTGACGCTCAACGGCCGTATAAAAGCGCCAAGTGAAGTCAGCAGGGGGACACACAGGAACACACAGGGCCAGGACAATGGCTCAAAAGCCCCTTTGTCCTTTGATGCTCCGCCAGGATGTGGGATAGGGCAGGATATGGCTGTGCATGGCTGAGTGTGTGTGTGTGCTAATGGCATTGGGGGTGCACGGTGCACGGTGTAGGGTGCACTGGTCCAAAGGATGCAGCGGTCATTGGCCAAGCGGCTGGGAATAGCCGGGCGCCGGCCATAGCTCTCCACGCTTTCGCCGGAAACGGGAAATGAACGGCAACATCAAAGGACCCATGGCGGCGGCAACTCTGTATGTGTGTGGGTTTCAGGTTGTGTGGGTGTGTGTGTCCTGCCAACTCAAAGTCATCAGCATGAAGCAGCGACAGCAGGCGATCCAGCAGCAGGTTAGGCAATCCGCAGACCGCATTCTGAGCGAAATTGATGCTTCCATTTTTGGAGAGCAAAGAAGCACTTCAAGCGGAAGGAGCGGTTTATAGCCACATCTGTTGGCCCATTACTTCCAGGCTCTATCGAAGGGGAAACACTACTCGGAAGCACATTTCGTGTTTGGTATTTTTGAACTCGAACTCAAACTAAACTCAAACTAACTTAAATTATTCAGAAACAGATTCTTATAAGAATGATGGATAAACTTAACAGATGAAGAGGCCTTCTTATGTTATTTTGCTTATAGAAAAATAAAACTAAATTGTTTATCTACTTGCTACTCAGTTAATATTTCCTGAGACTGTTTTAGCTGTGTGTGGGTGTGAAATATAATTATAATGTCGTTATTTACAAACACCACAAGCAGAAGCACACACAACACGCAGACACATTGCTCCAAGTCAGAGACAGACCCGAAATGACTTTATAATCGTATTAAATTTTAATCTCCCAATCAGCCAGGGACCCTCTTTGCACTCTTTGTCAGCGGCAGCCGTCAAGTCCCCGCAATTATCCTGCCGCTGGCAAAGTTACAACCGCAAGGGGGAGGAGGGCGAAAAAAAAACAAAAAAGACAAGAAAAGGAAGATCCCCGAAAAGGGAAAGCCCTGAAAAGGGATTCCTGTGGAATCAAATGGTTGATTTCTCTTTTTTTTTTTACTATATATAATGCATATATATATACCTTTTTCGGTGCCCTTTCTGGCAGGGAGATCATCAGGGGGAGCCTCAAACTTTTCCAATTGCTGTTAACAAAACAGAAATCAGAAATCAAAATTGATTGCCAACTTTTGATTAGTTTCCCATTTGGCCTGCTGGGCCTGCTGCATTCGATGGCCGTCGAATGTCGTTGCCACCTCGGCCTCCGCCTCTGCCCGGCCAGGTGCGCCTTTGAGCCGCTTAATTGAAAAGCCAAATGGTGGCCGCCGCCGCAGCAGCATCAGCTGTCCACAAAAGTGTAGAAAACTTGCAAAAAAAAGCAAACCAGAACCCAAAAATATTTCGAAAAACGAACGGCGAACGGCGAACGCCAGAAGAAAATTGTTCCAGCTGCATTTGCATTTGTTGCGAAAGTTTTCCCAGTCCCAAAATTGCCGAGGAAAAGTTGCCTGGCCGTCCCAGAGAGTTTTCCAGTGGATGGGGAGCAAAATGCAGGCAGAGAAACAAGGCTTTGCTTTATTTTTCCTTGTTGCACTCTACTATTTTTTTTTTAAATTTAATATTGTTTTATTTAGCCTTTATTTTGCATAACATATGTAAATACTTGGTTTTAAAATATAGAACAAATATGTGTGGGTGTTTAAAACCATAAACAAATTGGTATTGGTAATGTTGTTAATGGTTTGAACATATTTCTTGCTTTAAAAACTTAGTGAATTGATGTTTTTAGGCATCTAACTGCCTGATTTAATTTCAATTACTCAGCAAACTATCCAATCCCTAATAAATCTCTAAGAAAATGTACAGATTAGTCCCTAGTTTTCTCCCTTAAGTATAACAAATGAATTCTAAAACTCCCATTTTTTCTGTCTTATTTCCAGGCAAGGCAACTCAATTGAATCCCCCTTAAAGTAATGCCTTGTTCGGGGCCATTTTTTGAGTGTGCCAACTGACCATGAAAGTTCTTTTTCGGCTTGTCCTGCGGCGGTGGCGCCGCCCCCGCAATTAAGTTGCCAAAGTTGGCTGCATGAATTGCAAGTTGCAAGTTGCCGCCAGTTGCCAGTTGCCAGTTGGTAGCCCCCAGATTAACAGATGGCAGTGCCCCATCTCTGCCCCATATCTCGCTCCGACTCCCCACTGAATCGCTGGCCAAATGTTGATTAAAATGTAATTGCATTCTAATTAATGCTAATTGATTTGTGCGACATGTGGCCGTGTCAGGATGCCGGACCATGTAACACGGCCGCATTTGCGTGACTCCAAAGGTGGCAGGGGGGGGTGGTGGGCGGAACACACCTTGGATTAGACAGTCGAGTGGCGGAGATACAAAATCTGCCCAGCTGTAGATGGAGATATGTATCTCCGCCACATAAGCCCACAGATGCATTACGTATACGTGTCCATTACGTATACGCAGTGTGTCGACACAGTGCGGAAAACATGTCCATTTCTAGGGTTCACATTACGGGGATTATCCCAGGAAATTTATGCTTAGGCTTAGTTTACTTTAAAATTTAATTTAATTTAGGCCAAAATATAATTTAAAAATTATTTATAATCATCGTATTCAGTGGATTCCATGATTTTTGAGCTTGCATTTTTGATTATTTTTGTTTTTAGTAGCTCTTCATGCACATTTCTGCCAACTCTGAGGCCTGGGCTCAGCACTCGGCTGGAAGTTGCCCAAATTCATGGGCTGGGCAAGCAATTAAGCTCTGTCAAATTGTTTGGCACTTGAAATGCAGCCCGAATATGGAAGTGGAAGTGGAAGCTCCAGTTGCGCCCCAGCTCGATTTCCACTTGCCACACATGTGTGGCAAGGACTTTCATCCAGTCTTGATTTTTCAAGAGCTCTGCCCCCCCCCCAGAAAACCAAAAAAATATGCATTTAAATTTCGAGCAAATTACCTGTTCACCAGCCACTAGACTCTGCCATAAATGTGAATGTATTCGCAGCCCAGATTCCTGCCGAATTCCTACATCCTGTCGTCGCTGTTGCTGTTGTTGTTGTGGCTGTGAGTCCTGCGGGAATGAGGAGCATCCAGGAGGAGCATCCATCCAAGCATTTTAATGTTCGGCCAGAGCACTCCGGGGGGAGAAGGAATGTGCGGCAAGTTGCTGGTCCAGGGAATGGCTATTTAGGCACTGAAAGAAGCCACGGGGGAGGTTGTGAAGATTTGAAAAACCGAAAAACAAATAAGTATCTTGAGAGGATTTAGAGAAGTAAAAAAATATAACTTGATTTGAGTTTCTTAAGTTGCTATTTGGGGATTTCTTTAATTAATCCTCATTGTATGTACTAGCTAGTTAATTTATAGTTTAATTTACATGTCTTTTTTTTTAGTTATAATCCTTTTTTCTCGCAGTGTTTTTCCCTGGCCTAGGACTGAAGTTGTTCCTGCCACAAGCACTCCATGGTGCGTGCCCCACGGCCTCTGCATTTTCCTCTCAAATTCCTAAAATCCCTCGAATCTCCTGCAATTCCTAATGGCCCCCAAAAAGGAGCAGGAGGAGGAGAAGAGGGAGCAACTGCATCCAGTTCCAGTGCAGAAATCTCGAGTGTTGTGCTGGCGGGGAAGGGATTCGGTGGGCAGGTGTTTAACATTGGTTACTTCACAGTCCAGCGTGCAGGTGAAAGGGTTTGGTTAGGACGAACTTCCGTTTCCCCTCAAAAAAAAAAGCAGGGAAATGGATACGGGATTTGGGCTACCGAAACCAGAGGAGGCCTTCAGAAATAGAGCTGAGAAAAAAAAAACCCAAAGAAATTCAGACCTTTGAGTAACATTTGAATGCTTAATCTATTTATAAATATTTCTCACGCTTCAATTTGTATTTCGTTCTTTATCCTTCCATCTCTAAAACAGGTCTTATATTACGGCAATGATAAAATAAAATAAAATAGCACCAAAATCGAAGAAAAATGTAACCAAAATAAGGACATGGTGCCAGCACTGACTGAGGCAGCAGCAGCATCTTTATAAGATTAAATCGCAACAACCGGGTTTGATTTTGTTGTTCCGTCCGTTTGCTTGTTTGCTTTGGTTACCTTTGGCTTGGGCCAGGTGCACACACACACGAGCAGACACACCTGCCCAACGCCAGCATCTGTTGTCAGTTGTCGCTGCCCTCTGACCCGGTCGCCAGTCTCTGCCCCTGCTGCAGGTCCTGCCCTCCGCCTCCGCGTGTGTGTGCAGATTTCAAATTAGATTTCTGTGTGTGTGCACTGCTTCTGGGAGCTGCTGTTCCTGCGCACCCTAAGAGAGTCCCTTCTGGGCGAGGGACTATCGCTTTTGAGGGATCTCAGCCGTTGATGGAGTCATTCCAAGGCAGAAGTGGCCGCGTCATTGGGCCATTACTTGCAAGATAGCAAAGTAATTCCGTTAAATTAAGCTTCAAATATTAATAAATTGTAGTAAATAATTCAGGCCCGTAGCTACGTACGGGCAAGTACGGGCGTTGTCCGTACTGTCGACTTATTTGCCCGTACAGCCCGTCTAAGAAAACACCGGAAAAAAATTATATCTAGAAAAAGATCAAGCACTGAAGTTTTTTAAAATGCTCAACTTTGCTTAACTATAATATAATTTCAAGAATATATAAAGTATAAAAAAATATATAAACGTTTTTTACGTATCATTCTTTAAATCATTTATTGCGCATTTATAATCCTGCCCGTCCTTCATTACTATTTGCCCGTACTACCAGTTAGGTCTAGCTACGGGCCTGAAATAATTGTTGCAAAAGGAGGAAGAAAGTATTCCCTGCCAGGGTAAAAGCTACCTTTACCCTGCTCTTATTGCCAACATTTTTATTTCCTTAGGGCCAAGCCTGTTCTTTGTTACTCCTCAGCATCATCCGTCCTGTCCGTCTACGTCTACGTCTACCCATATTCGTGCCAGCCATTCATCCCCGAATCCCAGTTAGCCACAGCTCCTTGCAGGCTGCTCTCCCTCTGCCATCCATCAATGCATCATCCTTCATGCATCCTTCATTCATCCCTCATTCATCCCTCCTGCCCCGCTGTGATCTCTGCTAGTTCAGCGAACCCGGACCGCTCCAATCCCCCAGGTTCCTGCCAGAGGCGGAGGCTCCTCCGATCCGGGTATTACATTTATTATTTATTTCGGGCACTTTGGCGGTGTCAGGGCGGGACCAGGGTCTAGACCTAGGCACTAATTGAATCACCATGGCCGGGGGTGGTGCCGGAAAATGCGTCAAATGCAATTTAATTTAAATCGTGCGTGGCCAAGGGCAAGCGAGTGAAGAGCAGGAGCAGAGGCAGGAGCCGGAGCTGGCTCTGGCAAGGATATCGGTGTCAGGGGGCGCGGTCATGGGTGAGAGGTCCCATTTGAATAAGAGCGCCCGCAGAGAGAGAGAGAGAGACAGAAGCCCCTGTACCGGAGGCCACTCGGGGCACTCATTTCATATCCTGTTGTTTATGGCCACACATATCCTTAAGGTCGCAGGAGGCAACGGCAACAGGAGCTGACGCCGCACAGTGGCGCACTAGATAGATTCGGGTTGCAAAAATCATAACTCTTGAACCAGTTGAGATATTTTCATAATTTTTTTTTTCAATGAAAGGTACTAAAATTACCTTTCGATTGAGTGGTCATACCATATGGTGTGATAAATAGTAGATTTTATACTCGAAATTAAATGTTTTTTGAGGCAGTTTTCTCAGTTTTGATCCAATTTCGAAAGATATTTTTCATTTGTTTTCTCTGAAAATGCTAATATGGTGCATATTTAAAGTTTTAAAAACAAAAAGAGAATAAATTTTAAAGAAACAAAAAATTATTTTTTTGTCGACCATATTTTTGACTTATTTTCAATCATTTATGCACTTTATGTTCAAAATAATCATTCAATTTTACATTATTTAATATTATTGAAGAATAATTAATCATTATACATTCATTTCAAATCATTAAAAGTCTTTACAAAGTCAGGAATTGAAAAACAAGCCGCCAAAACAGGAAAAATTGTATGCCCGCCATACAATTTCGTACTGCGCAGCGACTGTGCTTGTACCAGAATTTGCACGAAGCCGCGCGTTTTTTACGCTGAGTTGAAAGTATCTTTTGCCTTGGAATTTCTTAGGGGCAGATTGGGGCAGCCGATCTTTTTTAAATATTATAAAGAACATATTCAAGAACAACACCTCATACGCCAAACCCATCATCTCGTGTAGTCTCATTTTTTACATTCCATCAAAGTTGAAAAATAGGTGAAAATTAGTACTTCGGTAAAACAGGTATGCCTGCACGTGCAAAATATATTATAATTTTATTCTACCTTGGTTTAACCGAGATTTGAAACCCCTTTCGATAGAGACCATAACCATGCCGGTCGGTTACATATTTTACCTAAAAATCGACCGCAAAGTCAGAATTTTTCTAAAAAGCGACATGCTTTTTTTGCAACCCAAAAGAGGTTCAACTTTGAACATGTGTAACTTTTAAAATACTAAACCGATTTGAATAATTTTTTGGATTCAAACCCTTTTGAACTATTACCTGTCGAATGCAATAACAAATTTTACGATCCGTTGTCATCAAAAAGTTGATTTTTGCAACCTATCTGTATCTTTTGCGCCATTGTGCGCCGGCAGGAGCTGGCAGGACCAGGCTGATGGGCCACGTGGGAGTCAAAGGTCAGTGTGCAAAGTGCCTGCGAAACGGAGGCCGGCGAGGCGCCAGCGAATGTGCCAACGGATGCGGACACGGATATTGACAGCCGGGCAATAAAAGCGACAAAGGTGACAGGAGCCGGCAGTCGGGATGAGGAGTTGGAGAGGGAGAGGGAGAAGGCGGAGGAGCAGCAGGAGGAGCAGGAGGTGGACCAAGAAGCGGGAGAAGCAACATCAACAGTCGACTCAAAGGATGCGTGAACATTTCTTATTTATACAACACCCGCACTGGCGTCATGCATATGAGCAAGCCAAAGCCATTAAATATACAGTTACAGCTACGGATGCAGATACAGATACAGATACAGATACAGATACAGCTACAGCTGCAGATACAGATACAGATAGAGCTCAAGATACAAATGTAACAGTAGGGACTTTTTTGTACATTTTATTTTATATGTTTCAATACATTTTATTATAAAGTTGTTTTATAGTTTATTAAATAGATATACAACAAACATAATTTATTAAAATGATATTATAATATATAAACAGTTGCTTATTTATATAAATTTATATTTAAACTTTATTTTAGGAGATGGAAGTCAAGTCTCTGATACCTTCTTTAATATATGTAAAATAATACAGAATTAAGAAGACGAATACCCTAATACTTTCCCCCAAACCTCCTTTGTTAACACACACACTCTGGCAGCCCATAAATACGAATCCAGCCAAAGGAAGCACTTTTGGGATCGAAATCCCTTTGGCAGAATGGCGGCCTGTGACAAGTGGCTGCTGCTGCTGATGGATGCAAATGACATCTCCT
This sequence comes from Drosophila bocqueti, assembly GCA_018151655.1. Taxonomy (NCBI): domain Eukaryota; kingdom Metazoa; phylum Arthropoda; class Insecta; order Diptera; family Drosophilidae; genus Drosophila; species Drosophila bocqueti. The sequence goes on from JAECXF010000311.1 coordinate 3,793,353, forward strand.
TGGTACTCTCTTCAAATTTAACCGAAAATGGAACATCGAACAGGGAAAATCAAAACATATCGAGATCAAATCCTGGGAAAATTTAAACAGAAATCTATAAACTAAATAAGAAAATTTAGGTACGGATCCTATATTTTCCGTCTGTGTAATCCCTTGAGGAGAGTTGAGGCCAGTCTCTGGTGTTCCAGTTTTGAGCCGATGTCAGCCGGCGTTCCCTGATGGAAAGTGGCTACCCTTGGACAGGTCACTTCATCCCGCAATCAGGCTGCTGATTCTTGGCCAGAGAAACTTGATCCTTGCCTTCTCATATTTTTTGGGATGCTTTGGGAGTGTTTTTAGGGGAAGGAAGCAATCTTCAAACCAGGAACCTTTTTATACCTGTTATAGTAAACATTTGGTGCTTGTAAAGTAACTGTGAAGATCAATCCCTTCTGCATTCGTTTCAGGACTTTAACTTAACTGTTCCCTAAAATCCTGAAATAATTATGTAATTTGTAGAGAGAGTATTCTCCCTTTCGTTGTTCGAATAACACCTTTTTTCTGCACTTTCTTTTTGTAGGGAGAAACTTGTTCCGTACTTTTGTTACTGGGTACTTTTGCCTTGGCCAGCTTGCCTTTTGGCCGGCAGCAAAGTTTGAATGCGGCCATTAAGCTTGAGGGAGCAGGGGCGTGGCAGGCGGGGGCTGGGCGGCAGGATATCGCGCACACGGAATGCACGCCACGTCGGAGGACTCAGCTCGGCGCAGGACGTGCTTCATAGCTTAAGCAGGCGACACGCCCCCAAGCCCCCACCAGCGAATGCTGCCACTCTTTTTCCCTTGCAGGCGGTGGGCGTGGCCCGGGAGGGTATAATCATACGGCGATGCGGGGGGCAAAGCGGCTTCATTATCGACAGCAGCTGCAGCGTCTAATTAGCGCGGCCCACGCGTCGTATGCGCAATGAATAATTGTCGGTTACCTAAGCCGCAGGCCTCGGGGGCAAGCGGCTTTCCCGAAAACAGCCACCCTGCGGTTGCAACTCTCTGCGGTTGCTGCATGTTGCAACTATGTCCGGCAGATTCAGAGACAGAGACAGATACAGATACAGATACAGCAACAGCGACAGCCACAGAGATGCAAGGATACATTTGCAGTTGGGGTGCATCTGGCAGCACGTGCCACGTGCCGGAATCACATGGCTCACAAGGGATCTCCCGGCACCGGCCAGTAGTCACGCGCCAAGGACCGACACTTATTACATAATATCCCGGAGCCATCGACCAGCAAATTGGCCAGAGATCGAGATGAAAACGAAACCCATTTGGGCTGGAGAGGCGGAACAAATGTTAGCTTGTGATATATGCAGGCAGGCTTTGCTTTATTTAACTACGTGAATAATAATTAAACCCAATTAAATTCCCAGCCAAAATACTTTATTTTTGACTTGCTCGCCTAATGGCACTTGAAATCCATACTCGTTCGGTGATTGTTCTAATAAAACTCTCGCCGAATTAACCCCAAGATAATTTCCCCCCCAAAGGCCACACGGCTCAAGAGGCCCTAAACTATGTAATACTGCGGTTCCCTTATTGGGGATTATTAATTAGCAATTTCCTCCAAGCCAAATCCTTGGCGCCAGGCTCACCTGCCGGCACTCCCAGCACTCCCAGCACCCCAGCAATCCCGCATCCCAGCTGTTGTTGCTGTTGTCTTGGAGACCACCGGAAGGGGAGCCCCCTGATTCCCGGCATAAGCACCACACAAGTGGCGCATAACAACAATTGAATTTTCAGTTAACATCACTAATTAGTCTCAAGATGGTTTGCTTCTGGCAATATGGGGATTACTACACTAAGCCAAATGTCAAGGGGTAAAGGTGCTCACAATTCGTTGTTGCATTTTGAGATTTGTATTGAAAGACCTAGTATAAATGGTAAATTACTTATTTTAATAGTTAAAATATTCGTTGCTACTATTTCAATTACAAAAGTTGCTATTTATTTATTTATTGCAGTTGCCTTGCGTATACAGTGACCTAAGCTTCTCAGCAACCCTAAGAACTAGATTTATTTTACTACCCAGGGCTATTCTTGGGAGAATCTTTTCGTAAAACAAGAAGATGATTTAATGAATTATTAACCTAGTCTTTTCAACAGCTAATATTTCCCAGTGTGCCGCAAGTGTCATACTTATGACACGGAACTGATACTATATCTTTAGGGTGGGTTTCACGGCCACCTGGCCACAGCGATAAGAGCTATTGCTCACAGCTGCAGAGCTGCAGAGCTCCTAAGCTCTAGAGCCGCTGCACGAAGGTCTGGACACTCTCGTGCGGCGCCGGTGGAGTGACCACCTGCTGCCCGCTGGCGTCCAGGTGATCCGCAAAGCGCAGCGTGTGCACCAGCTCGTAGTTGAGGCGCTGCATCAGCCGCGCCGAGTAGACACTGGTGCAGTCCACGGAGACGAGGCGATGGCCCAGCTCCCGGGCCCTCTGGGCCACGGCCTCCATGAGGCGGGCGCCCAGCGCCTGGCCGCGCAGCTCCCGGTTCACGCCCAGGGCGTGGACATGCAGGCTGCTCGGGACATTGAAGCGCCGACAGACATCGCTGCCGCTCTCCACGGCGGAGAGTACGTCCAGGATGCGGCCCCACTTGCTGCCGGCATGCTGGGCCGCCTCTCGGCGCATCAGTTCCGGATACCCGCGATCCTTGGGACCCGCCACCGCGGCGCCCACTATCCGGCTGCCGTTCCCCTGATCCTCCTCGGCCAGGAAGCAGGTGCCAAGTGGGATGTTGCTGAGCAGGAACTCCTGATCGTCGGCTGTGGGCTCCGGAGGGGCGGTGCCTACGGTGAGGGGCTCTTCTCGGTAATAGTGCTCCAGCAGGAAGGTCATCAGCTGGTCGGCCTCGGATGCGGTCACCTGGCGGATCGTGATGTCTCCGGAGGCTGGCATTGTTTACCGGATGCAATGGATACCCCACAGATTGTATAATTGGAATATATGCCCGTTTTTTGGGATTTTTCGCTGCTTTCCGCTGCTAGAGCGAGCACGTGGAGACTCGGCGCACAACTGATAGTCAGCTGGTTGAGATTGGGAGAGGGAGCAGGAGCGCTCATGGAACTATCTGTTATGGGGAGCTAAGAAAGGTGGCCTCTTTCGGAGGAGAAGGGCTCTCTTGTGAGGCTTTTGTGGCTGAGCATGAAGAGAGCACCTTGTATTAGAGATGGCACAAGAAACAGATATGGAAATTCTGTAGCGATATTTAACAGTTGTTAAAAATTGTATGCTACACTATATATTTTACTGATTAATATCGTTAATATGTTGGATATATACGACTAAAAACCATCATTGTACGAAATAATTGTAAACAGGTTATAAATGTTAGTTTTCTTAAGTTGCTATAAATATTAATTTAATACCTTTTAGGGATTTGGTTTGATATTATCGATAATATTGATATTTTAAAATGTAATTCCATATTTTTTCCAAATCTCGAAATCGTTACATCAAACTACGATGTTTTCTTTGGAATATTGAACTCGATATTTTATATGGAAATACATATCATATCGAACTTTTTCTAATTATATGTATAAGTCCCACCTTGTCTAGCTTCACCATGCTTAAACTGTGGAAGGTGGATGCCAAGCTCATGCGAGGGGAACTTGCCTTCCAACTCAGACTCCACGCTAATCTAGTTCAGCGATCTGTGGATGCCATGTGGAAAATAATATAATTACATTTTCCTACATATTTTATTTTGAGTGACTTTGGCCATCAATAAAAATCCAAACACACAAGCGAATCCAACAGGTTTTCCTTTTATTATTCTTAATTTATTAAAGATTCTTTAATATTCTTAAATAATTCTTTTCCGGGCTGCAACTTGAGGCTTGGGGATCAGCTTCCGCCTCATCCGAATGGAGACCACCGCAGAATAGCTTATACCAAGCTTCTCGGTAATTGGTGATCGGTGTTGAAATCCCACTTTCTGGCCTTTATGAATAAATGTTTCTAATTATTCACCAAAAACAGCTTCTCTTCCCAAAAACACGTTTTAAACTAATATGTGACTACCGAAAATAGTTTGAGAACAAATATATACGAAGGTATGGCTGAGGTGTTGGTTGTGTGGTCGGGTTTTAATTGATGGACAAAGTCAGAGTGGCATAGTTTTTGAAATGTTTCAGTTAACAACTTGTATTTTTCAGTGTGCCGCAAGTGCCATAAGTTAAACGGAATCGATACTATATTTTTAGGATGGGTTTCATGGCTACAGGTTCAGAGCTCCTGAGCTCTAAAGCTTCGACACGAAGGTCTGGACACTCTCGTGCGGCGGCGGGGGAGTGATCACCTGCTGCCCACTGGTGTCCAGGTGATCCGCATAGCGCAACGTGTGCACCAGCTCGTAGTTAAGGCGCCGCAACAGCCGCGCCGAGTAGACACTGGTGCAGTCCGCGGAGACGAGGCTATAGCCCAGTTGCCGGGCCCTCTGGGCCATTGCCTGCATGAGACGGGCGCCCACCGCCTTGCCGCGCAGCTCCGGGTTCACGGCCAGGGCATGGACATGCAGTCTGCTCGGGACATCGAAGCGCCGACAGACGTCGCTCCCGCTCTCCACGGCGGAGAGTATGTCCAGGATGCGGCCCCACTTGCTGCCGGCATACTGGGCCGCCAGCCGGCGCATCAGTTCCGGTTCGGCGGCATCCTTGGGACTCGCCACCACGGCGCCCACTATCCGCCTGCCGTTCCCCTGATCCTCCTCGGCCAGGAAGCAGTTGCCTTTGGGGATATTGCTGAGCAGGAACCTCTTATCCTCGGCTGTGGGTTCCGGGGGGGCGGTGCCTACGGTGAGGGGCTCTTCTCGGTAATAGTGTTCCAGCAGGAAGGCCATGAACTGGTCGGCCTCGGATTCTGTCACCTGGCGTATTCTGATGTCTCCGGATGCTGGCATTTTGAACTGGATGCTATAGATACCCCACAGATTGGATAATTGGAATATATTGCCGTTTTTCGGGTACCTTCCGCTGCTGGAGCGAACTCGTTGAGACTCGGCGCAGAACTGGTTGAGATTTGGGAGAGAGAAAGCGAACCTCATAGAAGTATCTGTGGTGGGGAACTAGTAAAGGTGATCTCTCTTGGAGGAGGAGGGCTCTCTTGTGAGGCCTTTGTTTGTGAACATAAAATATCGATACACAGATACTGTAGCGATAATATATAATTATAATATAATATAATTACAATTACATATATAATATTAAATATGCATTTAGCAAATAAAGAATTGGCTGGATTTTTTCGCGCCTTGTGTAATGCCCAACGTGTTCCTCCAGCGATGATGATGATGATGTCCGGTCCAGTCCTGGCATTGATTAACCAATCAGCTCGTAGAGCAAGCCATCCTCTAAGCCATCCCGGCGAGGCGCTGCTCGCATTTCCATTCGGACTACGTGTGGCATTAAGTGGCGGCGGTGGCGCTAATGGAGAGCATCGGAACCATTAGGAGAGGTATTAGGGCGGCTTAAGAGCCTGGGCGAGCCGAATACAACACAACAGGACAAGGCAGGACAAGGACCCTCGTGGCTGAGCAAATAAATATCTATTTTTTACTGCAGAATGCACAGCGAAAAATATAAAGGGAGAGATATTAAGATATAGATAAGCTGAGAGAAGAAGGAGTAATCAATTCTAAAGACACTTTCCCGGGTTGTCAGGTCTCTGTCCAAGTGGATAAGTATAGTAGAGATACTTTCGGGATGCGGTTCAAGGACATTTGGGAGTACATATTATTTATTCCATTAAAAATCAAGACTCTAGATCATCGTCTTATTTTATAATCAATTTGTAGTGCGGATCAAGGGAAATATATTTACAAAGCAAGCAAGACCCCAATTATTTCCATTAATTATTACCCCTTTGTTTTGCTCAGTGCAGGAATATACGTAGAAAAAGTCCTTTGCGCGATTTGCATGGGTATCAATGGGGGCGGAGGGAATCGGGAATGGGGGCTTCGATTGCTGTACATGCGATCCCAGGGACTGGTTTAGTCCAGGCGGAAGGGTGGCCGGACAAGTGTAATCCGCAAACTACGAAACAACAAGAACGACATCGACAGGACATCACATGAATGGAAAAGTAGGGGGGAGGATTGCCAGGAGCAGGGGCAGGAAATGGGCTTGGCCGGGGATTATGCCACTGAAACTTATGGAAGTGAAATCGAGCGCGTGAAGCTCAAGTGGCAGCCATTGTCCACCTTAAAAAACACACACAATTCTAATTGGAGTGCTCCCTTGGTGGGGGCCTGGGCGCCTGGACGCCTGGGGGTGGCAAGGTCAGACACAGACGCAGGCAAAACATGAGGAGGAACAGAGGCCAGAGGGGAGTGAAAAACTAACCGAAAATGTCCAAACAAATCAACTAAAAATAAAGAAATGCTGCACAATGAAAGCATTAAGCTGGAGAGTCCTTGTACCCCTCCGTCCACCCGCCTGCCTCTGCTGGTTTTGGCGACAAGGACATTGGGGAGGCAGGCACTGGGAGAAACTACTCTAAAGCGAAAAACCCTTCAAAAAGGGAAAATAAATAATAGTGGACGTAATTTAATTAAATAAATAAATGTAATATGAATTACTTGATACTTCAATTATTTAATAAAAACAAGAATAAATATAATAAACTTATAACTTACTTACATTTAAATATTGAGTAAATATGATCCAAAAAGGGTAATCAAAATCCATGTGCATATATAAATCATAAGAAATGCATTAAAAGCCATATAAGTACATTTAAAAAAAAACCCAAAAATATTATTTTAAAAATATATTAAATACTTTTTATTACAAATGACTAACAAATGTATTTCCAACTGTTGAGACAATTTTTCTCGAAATGCACTAGCTGATTTTCGGTTTTTTTTTTTTTGGGTCTGGGTGCGAGTTTCGGGCAAGTGTCCTTGAGCATTTTGTGCCAAATGCACGGGTGGCAGGGTGGCACTGGGGAGTGGGCGGCAAGCGGGCAGGACGAAAGGAAAGTACTAGGAGTAAAGCTTAGCACACACTTCATGCTCGGAGCGAGCCACAGTCACGTACATTTTATAAACTTCATTCGCTACGCCATCGCCTATTGCCTTTGCCTCTGCCTCTGCCTCTGCCTCTTGCTCCGCTTGCTCGGCTTGCAGGACGAATTCGCAGGCGAATTCGCCGCCTGGCTTCGTCCTGAATTCGCCGCATTACAGGACATTGAAAAGCGGCTGCTTCGCCGTCGAGGCGCCAGAACAATTCGTGCCGCGCGCGCGTTCGGTTCGTTTTTTCCCACCTTCCGCTGTCTCTCTCTATTCGTCACTTTTTTGCCATCACTCTCTCTCAATCTCTCTCTCTCTCTGGTCTATGTGTGTGAGACTGTGTGTGTGTGCGAGTGTGTGTGTGTGCGAGAGTCCTTGTGGTAGTGAAAGTAAACAAGTCGCCGCGGCGCCGGCAAAATGTTTTATGCCTTGTTATTGTTGCTTGGACCCCGTAAAAATACAGGAAATACCGCATATACTCCCATATATATTAATGTGTCTAAATAAAAAATATGAAGGAGTGAGAGAGAGAGAGAGAGAGAGGAAGGGAAAGTAGGAAGCGACCCTTCCTCCTTCGCGAGATCCGTGACGATGCGTTAATGAACAAACCCAACGCCGTTGTTGTTATTATTTATTTTTTTGTAGTGAGCGCCAAAAAAGGGAAGCAATATTCAAGAACAGCCAAAGAACACAGAAAGCGAAGCGCAAAGAACTCAACAAACTCAAACAATTATCCCGAGAGGCGCAGAAAAGGCAGATCGTGAAAATGCTGCATCCCCGTTGCCTGCTCTCGGTCCTGGGACTCTGCCTGGTGATCAGTCTGGGCCTAAACTGCGATGCTAGAGCGGTGAGTTTCAGTACACAGATTGTCCTTACCCTAAAAAGCTGTCAAAGGAAGTGCATTTCATTTAAAGCGAGTACATTTTTAAGGAGTTCATTAACACAGGTTATCATTATAAGCAAGACGTGTTAAGATTTAACATAAGTAATAAGAAACAGTTGGTCCTGATTGCAATAATAACATTTAATGAGTCCTCTAAAAGTGTATTCATAGTTCATACATGAAAAAATATATACCCATTACCTATTTTCCATTGATCCTTAACCTGATTATAAACTAAACTAAACTTCAAATAACCTCTTAAACCCAAAAATGGGTTTGTTGAATATCAAGAAGAGTTGCATAACTTTTTGTTAGTAAAAAGAAAATCATTTTACTGAAAACAAGTCACTTTACTTAAAGGAATTTGCTAAAAGGTAGCTCTGGCTTAAACCTCGTAACAAATAAGATTAATAATTACATTCTTAAGTGAATTTATAAGTATAAATATTAATTAAATATACCTTCAGCCATGGAAGTTCGAGGCTCGAGAGCAACTGAATAAAAATATTGAATATGTTTTTAAGGGCATTCACAACAATAAATTCAAATTTAACAACTCGAAAAACTATTTAAAACACATCGAAAAGGCTTTTAAAAATATTTTATTCCTGTTTAACTTATAGTCAGCCATGGAAACTCGAGGCTCGAGGCTATGGAACTCCTGTCTAAAGTTACCTGGCAATTCGAAAACAATTATTTTGCACACGCACAAGCGCCTTTCGTCGCACTCGATTCACATTAAATTATTCGCAGAAGTGATACCTTGCCCCGAACGAGATGGAATAAATTCATGAATTAAAATAAATTGCGGAATAATTACGGGAAATCGATGGCTACTCTCAATGTCCTCCGTCTGAGGCATAGATCCCCCGACAAGCCGACAGGACTGCCGAAATTCATGGGGCGAAACCCTTGCCATTTACCACTCCAATTGGGGTCAGCTCCGACATTTGCAGACTAAATTGCGGTTAGTTGGAAATCGAAAATCATTCGACAAGAAGGACTCCGCTGGCAATCGGAGGGGTTAAGGGGGCTAAAGGGGTTTCCCCTCAGAAGGATGTGGCTTGGCCCAAATTTATATGCACAAAAGTTGCGACTCGTTTCTGCTCGGAGAGTAAATCAAAAATGTGAAACTCTTTGGTTAGCCAGCAAAAACTTTTCTTTTATTTCTCTGTCGCCGCCGTCGCCGCCGCTTCAGCTTCAGTTTTTGTTGGTTTTGGCAACGTTTCTTGTTTTGGCCTTGTACTCCGTTTATCCTTTCGACCCCATCGGAGTCCTCCCTATTTTTTTCGTACCGCTTCCACTTGGAGAATAATGTCTCCTTTTCGTCATCTTGCGATCATAAGAGGAAATTAATGATTCGGGAATCATGGGGTGAAGTGAATAAAAGAATAAAATGTAAACTCATTTATAAATTAAGATAATAAGAAGACAGCTTGTGAATTTATTCAAAATAATTTTAGCGGCTCAAATACATAAATGAAATCACAAGAAAGCTCTGCAATTAACCAGGGGACCAAATTTAAAATTGTTCATAACTAAGGCAAAAATTCATTAATTTTAATTTTTATTCTATCGGACACAGCTAAATCGACTCGGCTGTTGATGCTGATCAAGAATATATATGATTTATAGGGTCGGAAATAACTCTTTCAAAGCAATTCACGACTTTGACTAAAATTATAATGCAATGCAAATCAAAATTAAAATTCGTTAAAACATGTAAAATTAGAATGATATAATTTTTAGAAAGGAAAACAAACCGAAAGGAAAGAAAGACATTTCCTTGATTAATATATATTTTGATATTATAAAATTTTTATTGTATTTTAATTTATAGACTCTCTTAGCTTCCCCACAGAATCACAATTTTTTTCTTGGCGTGCATTTTTCCTGCTCTTTATTATATTGTTTGTATTTTTATTTCTGGATGGGTCTTTATAGTCCTGTCCTGCTTGGACTGTTTCGGCGCTGTCCACCCGCCCGTAAGCGCTGCGAAATGAATAATTTCAGGGAATTTACTACACAATTTTATTCATATAAATCACAAATTAAATAAGTTTTTACGAGCTTGTTCAGCGGTTGCAGCCCACTACAAAACTTGTTTGTGTTCCCGTGCCCGACGTTTGTTTGTTTGTTCGGTTGTTTGGTTGTTTGTTGTCCGGATAGGAGTCCGGGTCCGGGTCTGAGCAAAGACGAATGGATGGATGAACGGCAGCCCTGGGTTGGAGGTACGAGTACAGCCAGTACACAGCCCCATCCCACTACGCCATTTGCCCTTTTTTATGGCTGTGTAATTTTTTGTTGGCCCTTTTTATTTATGCTTATTATCGTGATTGCTATTGCCCCGCGGTGGGGCAGCCCCGGCAGTGGCAGTGGCAGTTGCCATGGCTCTGCAGCTAGACAGCACCGCCCGCGGCACTCCCTCTCCGGAGGAGTGAAACTTACGCCGGTAGTGCGATGTACTGATCCAATTGGGCCCTGAGTTAGTGGCCCCATGCTAAGCCGACTTAAGCAACCGACTAACTGGATATATATATATATACTAGGGAGTCCTGGCTTAGCAACAAGTTGTGTTTGTGTTGATTTATTTACGGAAAAGCTACTGGAAAGGTGTCTGCATTATGAGTGCTTAGTTTCCACTTAGAAAATGAAATCTCCTGAACATAGTTTAGCATTTAATAAGGAATTTATTTTTAACATTATCAAACTTGTATTAAAATTCACTTAAGATCAGCTGAAAACTATGAAATAAATAATATATTTTGTAATTTCCTAGAGCACCTTTAGAACACCGAAATCCTTGCCCAGAGAAAGGGTATTCTTGTCGTGGCTGGGCAGTAATTTGCAGCTCAAAAAAACATAAAAACGAGAACGTAAAACAGGTGGAAAGTGCGGGAGAGGGAGCAGTGAAGGGACGACTATGGATTCATTACAGCCAAAGGACTAATGACGCCGGCAGCGGCGGCGGCGGCGGAACACGATCTGGGATTATCCTTGCCGCTCAAAGCAGCATTTTAAATGAGGAGGCGGCGGACTCCTCGCCATCAGATTAATCCTTTTTTTATTTGCCCTCCCCGATCTCGGGGATGAAATAGTAATTACTGCAAAACGGGGTCACCGCAGCCAGCCAGCCAGGCAGGTGATGTGACCGGTGAAACAGCCAATTTGGTTTGAGCATATTAAATGCAGCACCACTATTTGCAATCGCAGAAGCGTTTAGATAATCATTGTGTTTGCTTTTAAGTTGGATTCTGTGCTTTTCCTTAAATAATGCAGCACACTTTAAAGGGAAACTATGAAAATAGTTCCTTTTCTGAGCTTGATTCATTATCCTGTCATTCCCCTTGACTTATTTTGCATCTCTAAAAGTGTTTGTTAATGTATTTAATATATTTGTGGCAAATTTGTACACATAGAAGTACATATTAAACTGTCCAAAAACTATTTGAAATCCCTGAGCCATATACTTTCTGGCAGCTCACTTAGGCCTAGCCGGCAGATTCTCTCGCCAGATTCTCTCAATCATTTATCACTTCTCCGAGTAAAAGGCACGAATTGCTCTCGCTTTTTCCACCGGATTTCGGGTCCGCAGCAAGCACGTTTTTCCGTGAGGAGCGGGAAACGTCCTCAATTTACATACGAAGGCTTGAGGAAAAGGCTCCATGCAGATGCATTAATAATGTAACATTAGCCGGGGCGATGGCAAGCGGAAGATAAACAATGCGGAACGCCTTAAACGTTAGCCGGGGATGACAAGAGATGAGCCCAGGCGATGAACGCATTGAGTCCTTTGAGCACTGCGAGAAATCCTTAAGGATGAGCAAGGCAATAGGCGAATTGAAATGACAATTTCTTCGAATTTCCCGCGTTCAGTACGCTTTTTCCTGGCTCGCCTTTCTCCCAGTGCTGCCGTCTCAGCCATTTGCTAACATTGTAGCCAGGGCCAATTCCCTGCCATTTTCCCCGCTTATTCATGGAATTCACGTGCGACTGACACGAGATTCACGAGACGTGAAAGCAATTTACGATGTGGCCGCCGCAACAATGAGCAATTAATCATGCCATGGCGACTGTCGCAGTCGGAGACGGAGACGGAGTTCTCTGGAGCGGACTCTGCTCCAGTTTCACTTTCGCCCCGCTGGCCCCAAGGCAGCGCCACCCACTCAAGGACGCGGCAGGCAACCGGCGAAGGCCACCAGCAGGAAGGAGAGAGCACAGAGAAAAAGGGAATGGAAAAAAAGCCACGACCTTGAGCTGCATTTACCCTCCCACCCTGCCTTTCCCCATTTCCATATCCATTTCCCCAACTATTTCGCACATCAAATCATAATTTATGGACGGCAATCAAAACGAGCCTGCTCTCCCTCCCAGCTTTTTCTTTTTTCATTCTGTTTTCAGTTTTTTTTGTTTGTTTTTCCGGATTTTTTGACGCTTTGGTTTTTGGGTGCGAAAAAGTTGCGCAGTCGCCCACATAATTATCGGTTTGATTTATGGCAGCATTTTCGCAGCCAATTACTTCGCTGCCGCAGAAAAGCAGAAAAAAAAATAACGAAAAATAAAAAGGGCAGAAGGCCAAGGGAAAAATGCGAAAAATGCGGCAGCCAGAGCAAAAGCGGAAGCGGAAACGGATATCGCAACGGAGTTTCGGCCAGCGCCAGGCGAAGGCAGGTCCTGCCACCCCTCAAAAGGAATATAGAAACCCTCACTGATGGCGATCGCCACACAGGGATCCGTGGAGATAAGCAGCAAGCCTTCATTTTCTTAGTTAACCAAATGAAGATTGAGTATTTCCCTAGGCTTTTCTTGAAACCCATTTTCCCAGCCTTAAAGTTTGGCTTACCTGCCTGGGTGTGTGTGAATTCAGGTGGCAGAAAGAGGAAGCAAACGAGGACAACGTGAAATTGATGTACTAAGCCCGCTGGACAATAAAGCAGAGGATTAACAAAGTTGGCGCCCGGCGCTCAAACAGAATGACAGATGGACAGATGGACAGTGGGCAAACAGATGGACCGTCAAATAGTTGGGACACAACCACTCTTCTGTGCCATATAATGCGAGTAGTATGTACTACTGTGTGCCCCCCAGGACCCCAAGGACAATGGACAAAGGCCACTGGCCAACCAACCAGGTCAGCGAAAAGAACAAAAGAATATAGAGAAGCTGACTTTCCACAGCCCAAGCCTGCATACCCTTGCAGTTTGCCATTTTGCCAATAAATAATAATAAATTAATTTCAAATTGTTGCTGCTATTTAGCACAAAATCAAAGCTTAAAAAAAATCATAACTAGGAAAGAAAAGGATTTTTCATATGAAGTTTATGAAGCTGCAAGCCTAAAACGATGGTCTTTAGTTTGTCAGAAATATACGAAACCTCAAAGGCTTAGAAAGGAGTCCTTAAGTGCTTGCCAAGCTTCTGTCTGAAATCAGGACTTAAATGTATATGCAGGGAGTGCCGAAGGACAGGCAGGCAGCTGCCACGCCCGAAAATATTAAAGCTCAAGTGAAATTAAGAAAATTCAGACCAGCTCACCTGCTCCGGCTCCGAATTTCCATCAACATGGCCACGAAGACGTGTTAATTTCGGTTAATTTATGAAATTAGCCAGCAGTGCACGAGTGTGGCATGTGTGTGGAGTTGCTTCGGGGGAGGGAAGAAGCTTTCCCCTAATTGCGTTATCCTTGCCCCGACTCGAGGCGGCTATTGAAAAGTTGAGAAGTGTTTGCATTCAGCTTCATCAGCTGATTGCCTCCGAAGACCAACTTTGTGCCGGAATGGAATGCGATGGGGTTGAAATAGTTAAGACACTCCACTGTACACATAGTTTGTAGTGGGGCCTTTGCCTGTGTGTGTTGACACATCGTTTAGGCCAATCTGCGGGCTCGGTTGCGAATATTTTGCCAGCTTTAAGTGGACTCTTTCGAATATTTATTATTTTTGCATATTCCTGAGCAATTTCCTGCTAGTTTGGCTTGCTTATTTGGCCCTTTGCCAGGTCGCAGCCTTATGCAAAATGCATTTATCTGGTCACTGATTGGTAAACCAACTGATTAACCCGATTAGATGGCACTGGCACAGGACCCTCGGTCACGGTGGTCAGTTGTGCAATGCAGCAATTCAGCAATCCGGCAATCCGGCAATCTGCCAATCCAGCAATGTTGACAAACGTAATTAAGAAATTGTTAGGCCAGCCAAAAGAGCGGGGTTTGGGCTGAGGGCTACGCAAATGTTTGCCTCCTGCAATGGATATCCAATAGACACACCCCGGGGGGCCGAAGGGTTGTCCATGAACGTCCATGTGTGTCCAAGGGTGTGTGTGTGCAGGACACAGGTTAACGAGGACAAACAATACACATATTTGCACTCTGGCATTCGATGAGATAAGCCCAACTCAGGCTGACTGAATAATATAATTATAAAGCTGGAAATGGCCAGACTGGGTAATTAAAATGATGTTTTTCTAATCAAATGTTGATTTTTTAAATGGCAATTATGACTCTGATCGATAATAACTCATAAGTATTTAGTTTGTTTGTGGAAGAGCAGTTACTAATTGCCTAAAATATTCTAAATTCAAAAATAATCCCAAAAATCCTTTTATTTAGATTCCATAAATATATTTCCCAAATCATTCGCCTCGATTTAAGTTGCAGACTATTATGACTATTATAATGACTACTTTTATGACTTTTATTATCATTTTGGTTTGCTATAAAGCAAGAGCTAAGGTTAAAGTAAAAAAAAACGGGGCAGTTAATAAAGCTTTTCCGCAATCTAGTCTTCTATGTCTTTTGTGGCTGTGGAAATTCCGCCAGCTTAGTTACACCAACACCATTTTCTTTCGGACACACCATTTTCTTTCGGACACTTTCCCTCCCTTGGGGGGCATTCCCCCTTTTGTTGCGAGGGGGTGGGTGGTAGTGGGAGTGGCAAGGCGATGCCCTTCGCTGACGCTCATTTCTCAGTTGCGAAGGTTATTGAGTTGAAAATGTGCAAGTAATGAAGCAATTGGCACGTGGACCTTCCACCCGACAGCCCAGCTTTTCCCTCACAGTCTTCCATGGCCCCTCGCCCCCTCCTATTTTCCCTCTTCGGCTCCCCATTTTTCCGGGTTGCCCTTTTCCCTGCCCGCTCGCCCTGCCCTGCATCCATCTGAGCGTTGCGGGCCATTGTCTTTTGTTCTGCAGTCGCGTGGTAATCAACTCGATTGCCACCACGCCCACATGACGCGTCCCGGCGCCCTGTTCTCGATGCCCTTTGCCCTGGCCCCCACCTATCTGTGAACCTCGTGGCTACACTGAGCTAAAAGGTGTGAAGTTTTGCTGGTATCCCTGCTGAAGAATTAATTTTCTTGCAATTTTAAGCTGCACTTCTTTGAAGTAAATCGATATTGCATGCCAAAGTCGATGTATAAATCGATATTCAATGCAATTCTACGCCGTACAGAAGAATTCTTTAGCTTAACTCCAACTAGGAGGTGTGAGCCTAGGAAATCCAGCAAAATCAGCTTCATCGTTCGTTCTGTGTTCGAGGCTTCGTTGTCCTTCGCTGGATGCGGGTGCGCGATTGCAGTCGCCGCTGGGATCTTCATCCTCGCTGATGGCAGCACAAAGGCTACTCGGGGGGCGAGAGGAGACTCCTGCGCCACTGAGTGCTCTGCGCTCCTTTTGTTTGGGCCACTGCACGCCTCGTTATGCACAAACAAAGCGTTTTCGCTTCCATTTAGTAGCAAATTAGAAGCTGGCGCTTTGAGGTCCTGCCACGTCGGCAACAAAAAATCCAACGCAGAAAAAACTGAGAGAAGAAAAACGCCACAGGACTACGCGCAGCAGAGGCAGGTAGCGTGTGACAGCTTACTTGGGGAAAAAAGCGGGGTAAAGCGGCAAAAAAGATTACATTACGAATTAATTAACAGTGAATAAAAGTGCTATGTTTTAATCACTAAAAAGAGGGGGAAAACTAAAAAAACAACAGGACACACAGGACATAGTGTGTGGAGATTATATGTTGTGCATCCTCATCCTGAGGGGCGGCCTAGTTTCAGCACATTCTGGGCAGGACTCTTAGCCATAACTTGGCTTTACTGAAAGAAAAGTCTGGAAATGCAACAACTATGAGCTTATAGAATTCCCAAGATATTTTCGTAGTTTCTACTATTATTTTTAAATTTTAATATATTTATTTAAGTTTAGCTAAGACAACCAGCCAGTTTACCTTCGATTTATTCTCTTATTTTATATTTTAAAATTTGTAATGTTTGTGCTTAAATCTATCTTTTAAATTATAGAAATTTCAAGATATTTCATGAACTCCTTATTTATTTCTTAAATTCTTTTTATTCTTTGAAATATTATTCTTTCTTTAAAATATTAAAATTGTTTTTAACCTCTTGTTAAAGTCTCTACTTATCTGAGATATTACCTGAAATATTACTTCAGTTTCTTCAATTATTTCTTATTTAAAATATATTTAACATTAACCTAAGCTCTTTTCTTATTGGCATTAAACTACATTTATCAAAGATTTATCCATTAGTTAATGGAACTTCTTATTTTTACTTTTCTTCTACTCTTTAAAATATATATTTTTGGTTTCTTAAAAATATTAAAATTGTATTTAACAACAGATTTATCTGAGATATTTCTAGTACTTACAGAATTGTCTATTGATAATCAGTAAAATATTACTTTAGTTTCTGCAAGATATCTTTTTAAATTAAATTTAATTACAACAATCTAAGATTTTTCCATTAATTTAGGAAACTCCTTATTTATTTCTTCCAAAGAATACAAATTCATTGAAATATTCTGCTTTCTTGAAAATATGAAAATTGTTTTGAAATATTTGCAGTTCTTAGAGGGCTTCTTATAAAGACTTAGTATAATATTAGTTTACTTTCATCTATTATATCTCAGTTAAAACACATCTAACATTAACTTTCTAACACTAACATTCTTTTTCTTCATAATTGAAATGCATTTAGCTAGGAGCTATCCATTAATTAAACCAACTCCTTAGTTAGTTCTTCCATTTTTTTTCTTTTAAAAATACTTGGAATATATCCCGCATTAGATTCATCCCATTTAAGTAGCCGTCAAGCCGAGTCTGAGGCCCCAAATCGTTTGAGATAATCTCGCTTAGCAATTTCGGCTTTATATCCAGTGCTTTCCCGCCGCATAATCGCTATTGACAGGGACGATAATGAGAACGATAATGATGATGAGTCGGGGATGCTGTGCGTCTCAGTTGGGGCCGAGGCTGAGGTTGAGGCTGAGGCTGGGGCAGATGTAGATGTAGATGCCTGCTGCTGATGCTGCTGCTGCTTCTGCTGCTGCTGGAACATTATCGTTCACTTGGGCATCATTGATAACAAATGTTGGCCCATTAATCGGGGCATTTTCCCGTTGTTGTCGAGTTGCCTGATTAAGCCAGGCACACACACACACACCAACACACACACCGCCTGGGTCTAATGTGTGTTAAACTTTTTTAAGCCTTCAGGCCTTGTTTAATAATTGAACAATAAAGAACGAGAACGGCATTAAGTAATTTGTGTCGGTTAAGTCATAAAACTCACACACTCGCATCCTGCTCGTACGCACAACCCACACACCGCACACTCCACACACACCGCACGAATCACACACACTCCACACACCACTCACACACCCATAAATTGTTAATTCAGTGCTCAAGTTAAATGAGTCGTTGGCATGAAAATTTCAAGTTTATTGCAGCCGAAAGGCAGGCAAAAGTATCCAGAACTCGCAGGACTCGCAGGACTCGCCTTCAATAAATTTTGCCTTGCGTGCCTGACTCGGGGCGGCTGCCTCCTGCTCCGCAAATAAAACAGGATATAGTCGAGGCTGGGACTGGGCAGGGGGACGCCGCCTCCATTGATTCATGTTAATTAAATGTGACAAAAGTTGGGCGCACAAACTTTTCCCCCGCCGACTGCGACTCCGCTTTTGTCCTTCGCTGCACACAAATTTTCATTTCGGCCATGTTGCGGTCCTTGCAACGCCGCCCCTGCACCTCCGCTGCCTTATCCCCCAGCCTTTATCCTTTATCCCTTATCCTGCATTATATGCGACAATTTCGATTGCGATCCTCATCATCTGGCCGAAAAGTTTGTGCGCCTTTTAATTAGAAATCGAAGCTAGTTCACAGGCTGTCCAAGTTCTATCTAGGCCATGATATGGCCCACACTGAGAGAGAAACTCGGGCGGAATAAGGCGGCAAATAAACTGGGAAACTGGAATATCTCAAGATGTATAATCCAAGGAGATCTGCTTCCTTTTTCTCTCCGTCTTGGGCGTGGCTTGGTTGTGGTTGCATCCCCCCTCTGGTGTGTGTGGCCAAAGTTTGTGCCAGGACTGGCTGCCAACGCTCTGCAGGTGCTTTTTTTCGGCTTCAACCAACTTAAATCTCTCGCAATCAACTTCCCAACGCAAAGTTTATGCTATCGATGGACCCGAACTCGCCCCGGGCACTAACTTGGCCCGGAGCTAATCGAAGCCAAGTGCAAGTGCCAGCAGTAAAGGGTAATTTCAGCTAACAAATAAGATGAAAATATGCATATACTTAAAGGGGAACTCTGAGTTCTTAGTTCGGTTAGTTTATAAATGAAAACCAAATGCCAGCCTTGAGTTAACTCCTAGGAATATCCTGAATCACCCCGAAAAAGGAAAGATCTTACCCCCATAAATCAATCAATTTCCAACAGAAGCAATTTATTTACTCTCGCATTAATTCAACATTCGCTGATGCTTGATATTTACAACAGCTCCCAAGGACTCCCCGGACTGCCAGGGAAGCTGGGATCGCATCCGTTTGCCCAATGACAATATGCTGTTGCTGGGAAGGATGCTAAAAAATGCAAGGATAATGCTGCGAAAGGCTACTTGCCCCGGCTACTTCTTGGGAAACTCCTTGGCTGTCGGGGATTTCGTTCTCGCTAATCAATTTGCATAGCAGGAGGCACAGGGGGAGGAAGCAGGGAGGAGCAGGACGAGCGGCAGGACGAGCGGCAGGAGTAGCCCATCATCGTCCGTCTTGTCCGTTAAGCGTTGTCCCTTGGCCGCTGTCCGCGGCGCTGTTTAAATTTCAATTAGAAACTTTAACTGCTTCGGCCGCGGCTGGGCTTCCCCTGAGAATTCCCTTTAGCTTAGTTTAGTTCGCTGAAGTCCGTGCACTGGGAGAAATTACGGTACAGGAAAAATATAAACAAAATCCTTACAGCTCTTTTAATTACCAGTTAAAATTTAAAGGGAAATATACTGCATTTCAATTGCGTTTTTCTAAATTATTTTTTGGGAATTAGCGTAAGCCGAAATAGGGTTTTCCTCTTTATGTACTGTTTCCTTATTCTTAGGGGCACCTGTCAACGAATTTCCCCGGCATTTCCTTTTATTTTCTTGGCTCTTCTTCGGTGTCTTGTGTTTTTTTTTTGTTATTTTTTGAGCGCGTTGAGAAATTTAATTTCTTTTTAGCTGCCATTCGGAACGTCTTGCAGCGCTCCTTTTGGGTTTGAGGGAAAATCTCTCTTGAGCTGGTTGTGAAAACACAAGAGCTGGAAAATTCGCACTCGCAGAGCAGGAAGCAGGGAGCAGGGAGGTCCTGGCGCATCTCCGTGTGTGTTTGTGATGACTTAAGTGCGCATAATTCACATTGGCTCGAAAGTAGAGCAAGGATTAGGCGATGCACAACAAATTACGATGTTATCCTTGGCGGGGACACGGACACACACACACACGACCCCATGCACCCCCCTTAACCTCCATTAACCCCCTTTGTGGGTCGTTACTTGCCTCAGCTTCGGGCTTTCATTGCGCTCTGTTTTTTGTGGCTTAACAATTAATTGAAATTAAAATGATGGCCGATATTATTTGCTTAATTTGCTATAAATATTTTATATTTAATTTAAGTGCATTGTAAAATGTAAACTTTAAAAACACTTTACTTTTAGGACTGAGTTCCCAGCCAAGTTCTATATTCTTTATTTTAGTTTGCTTTACCTCTTTAGGTCCCTAACCTTTAATATATATTTCCTTAAATCAGAGCTTTTTTTGGTTCACTTTTCACATCCTGGCATCCCCCCCATCGAGATGTCCTCATTTGCTGCATCTTCCCCTTGATTGACTG
The DNA here is from genome assembly GCA_018151655.1 of Drosophila bocqueti. Lineage (NCBI taxonomy): Eukaryota > Metazoa > Arthropoda > Insecta > Diptera > Drosophilidae > Drosophila > Drosophila bocqueti. Next base: position 3,813,427 of record JAECXF010000311.1, read on the forward strand.
GCCAGATTGCAAATGCTCGCCGTATCTCAAGCCCACTTAGTCTCTGTAAGTGCCCCTAAGCCCGTTTCATCCCTGGACTGCCTCAGTGAACGATTGAGGGACGGACTGACTGACTGACTGACTGACTAACTGACTGATGGATTGACAAACTGACTGGCAGTGCAGGTTGTCTTCAATTTTAATAAATTTCCCCTGCATGTAAGCAAGCGCTACAGTTGACAGCTGCAATGGCAGCCTCAGCTTCGGCTTCGGCTTCGTTTTTCCAGCAGTTTTGACAAACTGACTGGCAGTGCAGGTTGTCTTCAATTTTAATAAATTTCCCCTGCATGTAAGCAAGCGCTACAGTTGACAGCTGCAATGGCAGCCTCAGCTTCGGCTTCGGCTTCGTTTTTCCAGCAGTTTTCCGTTGCACAAAAACTGTAGTAATGCTTTCCCCTCTTCAAGTGTGTCCTTGCTCATTGTGGGTGGTGTTGGCGAGATGTGGAGGAGCAGGAAAGGCTTTGTTGCCGCTGTTTTTGGCACAGTCTGTTACAATTACACGTCCCAGTGTCTGCTTTTCGTGGCGGGGGTTAAAGGGAACTTGCTGGGGTTGAACTGCCAGAGGTGCCTGCCCCCGCCAAGGACACTGCAGTGGCACTGTGACATCGCGATATATTTTACACAACGGCGACGGGTCACGCTCTCGTTTCATTTATTTCTGTGCATATTTCTCATGCACACAGCGTCAGCGTTATTTATACCAGCGAATACCAGAGTTCCCCCCTTCTAAACCACCTGTCAGGGGGTGGCGCAGGTGCAGGCGGCTGGCGGCAGGCAGCAGGGGGAGGTCCTGCACAATTGCCACTTGACGTGGCATCGAGGATGCTCGAGCCATCGACAAATTGAGCAGCTAACGCAGGAGCTACTCTAGCACGAGCTGGAGCTTGACGATGTCCTTGCCAGGTGAAATGCACTGAACAAAATCCATAGAAGACTCGAGTTGACAAGAAATAATGTTTAGGAAACACTTAAAGTGGGAATTAGCCCATTAAGATAATGAAAGTCCCACTTTAAAGATCTCAACTCTCACTCTTAGTTCTTTCTTCGGTTTCTGTCCCAACTCCGCCCCCCCCTTTTTCGCTGTGCAACACCTGTTCCCTGCCCTCTCCACCCCCCACTTTTCCGTCTTCAGTTTTGATTGCCAATGGAGCAGGGTCGGAATGCTCGGGACACCTTTTCTCCTCCTCCTGCTCCTGCTCCTGGCTGTCATCGCTCATACGCACTGTGGGCAGAAATTATTGCCTGAAGAATACATAATGCCAGCAGGTCGGTCGTCGCTTCATTAGCATAATGGCCAACCTTATGGAGTGTAAATCATTGGGAACATAAGCTCCCAGGGCGCCCAAAAAGCGTGGGAGGAATGAAACTCAAAAATCACATTGCTAATTCATAAATAAGCCGCTTGACTTCGCACCAATGTCGGGCCATATGCCGCCAGGTAGGCAGGCAGACAGACAGGCAGACAGGTGGGGAATAATAAATAAAAGTGAACTCAAAACACACTTTACATATATGTAGGTACAAGTATGTATGTGCCGAATAACTCAAAAGGATTGCTAATGCCACATTAGAAGCCAGCCGTCGGAAGTTGGATTTTTAAACGGCGTCGTCCGGCATTAGCATACATCTGCATATGGCTGTATCCTATATCCATATATCCCCCATGCAAATGGATACAGGTGTAGCTGTAGCTGTAGCAGTGCGAGAGAACAAGATACTTATGATTCACGCACAAGTCGTGCGACGAGCGAGGATTGCGTGTGGCTGCCACCTGAAGCCGCCCGCAGGCGCTGATTGTGTTGACACCCCGGGCACGGCGGAGGCCCCAGTCAAAGGACCCTCTCCCTTCTCCCCTCTCCCTTTCATTATAATCGCTCGAGTGGCCTGGTAAAAAGCCAATAAAGGAGGGCAAAATGAAAATATTTCCCTTCAACTGGAGCTGACTATCAAAGGGGCGCCTGGCATCAGCCCCTCGCATTATGCATTCACAATTTGTTTGCGCCTTTTGTGGAGCTCAAAAGGTATGCAAATAAAACAGTTTTATCTGATAGCTAGAGCCTCTTTTTTATACCCCGAACAGCACTGTGGCAGAACAAGGACCTCTTCGATATTAAGGGTGCTTCGGAAGTCACTTGAAAAGTGTCTAAAAATGGAATATGTTCTGTGTTTTCATATATTTTCGATATAACTGAAGCTTAGAACTTTAGTTTTGAATATCCTAGATTAGGAGGATCCTAGATTGCTTCTAGGTTTCCCTAAAAAACTTAACTAATTGTACTCCCTTGACAGGCGATTGGGGCAAACTTTGCTTGTTTAATTCTTCGGAAAGTTAACACCTTTTCCTGGCTCTCTTTTAGGTTTGTGGTAACTCACAGTTGTCCAGTCATTAAAAAGGGGAAAACATACGCTTTCTTTGCAGCGGAAAATGCATTGTTGACAGACACACTCATACAATCGTAAAAAATGCAAATACAAAAATTATGCAAGCACTCAAACAAAAAAACGTCTTGGGCAGCGCTTTGTGATTTCACTTATGCTTTTGTTTAATTTGAGCAAACCCCTACCCTCTCCCCTGCTGCTGCAGGATGTCTTCATCATAATTACAAACAAAGAGGAAAAACGGCAGACAAACAACATCAGCGAAGAGGCTGAAGTTGGCCCAGCAACTTGCCTCCGAGTGCCAAAAAAGCACAAGAACTGCCAAAATAGAGCAGCAAAAAAATTTGAAACAAGGAAAATGGAAAGAGCTGGAAGGGGAAAAGCAGTGAAGAGAGGAAAAAGGAGGGAAGAGAGTAAGGAAAATGGAAAAAGTCAACAAACGGCTGCCACCGAACAGCTGCTGCTGCTGCAATATGGCTGCTGCCACACAAATAGTTGCTGTTGCAACATCTAATATCTTCTCTCGGCTGCTCTCTGAGCTGAGGTTTTTCCCCATTTATTTATTTATTTATTTTCTTCTCAAGGCTTTAGTTTTTATATTGACACAGTAAAGCTCTGCTCTGGTAGGGATTTTTGGTGATATTTTGTCAGATTTCCTGGAAAAACGTAGAGTTACTTTGGACTTTGCATAACTCAACTTGAACTATGGTTAAACAAGACAGAAAAATATGTCTATCTTGATATCTTGATATCTGTCTAGGATTAAGAGGAAAATTTACTGAAAACTGAAAATATATTCCATATATTACCAAGTCCTAATTGGGGTGCTATTCACCATCCCCTTTGGGGAGCAATGCTAATGACGCTGCCATTGCCATAATTTGAGATGATTATATTGCGCTTATTGCTGCTGCTGCCATTGTTGTCCGTGACTCTTATTAGTTTCGCAGAAGCTGCTGCAGCAGCATTCAGCAGTAAGCTGCTGCACTTGAGTTTCGATATTAGGGCAATTCCCAGAGTTCGTCCGTTCCGTAATGAGCCGCATTTGTTGTTCAATCATTGCGCATTTCCCATTTTGCATTTTGCATTGCGCATTTTCATTTCCTTTGTGAGTTGTTAATAATTGACTAATTACCGATGCTGCAACAATTCCGAATGCATAATTAATAATTCCCGAACACACACTGGCCCGGCATTGTGTTAAAGCGTTAGTTGCCACTTCGATTGCGCTGAATAATTTGTTGCCAATTAGTGACCCCGAAACGAGAAGCCATCAAGGTTTTAACTGCCATAAATTCGTCCGTAGAGTGCAGTATACTATATATATATATGTTTTATATAGAGAAAGCGCATAAATATATTCATGTCTGCATAATGGCTGCGATGGATGTGCCAATGGAATTACCACTTTGTTAGGCCGTTAAAAGCGAAATAAAACGATGAATGGAGGATGTAAAAGCAGAGTTAATAACCTGATAAGTGACTTATCCAGCAGCAAGTGCTGCGCGAGTGCACTCTGATAAAATTGGGTGTTGACAAGGGAAAATTTTTAATTTTACTCACATTTATATTCTATTAAATTCGCTAGTAGATAAACTATTAAAGAGGCTAAAAAACTACATTAATCCTGTCAGCTTGCAAGTAAATTGTTATTTAGCTCTAATAAAAAACACAACAATACTTTTGGCATGCCAATAAATTTAAGCTTTTTATATAAAATACAAAATACCTTTTGAACTAGCAGATTAATTATTATAAAGCTTTAGGCAGGAAGTTATATATTTTGTAGCTATCATAGATGATAGCATAAAAGCTTCCAAATATTTAATATATATTTATTGCTTACAAATGAATTATATATAACTTTATATATTTAGAATGCAGATATATTATTATTTAGCTTCAATCAAAATTGTACAATTCCTTACACTTTACATTCTTAAAAGAAATTGATGTACCTTTTAAGATAAAATTAGTATATAGTTCAAACACAAATAAAACAAATTATAATGAAGCTCATATATATATTTTTAGCTTGGAAATAATATATAAATTGAAACAAGAAAATTAAAAGTTTGTTCTTAGCTTAAAAATAATTGAAACTAAATTTGTTTTGACTGTGGATTCCTCGAAATTTAAATTTAATTTCAAGAAAATATTACAGTTTCCCATTTATATTTATCACACATATTCATAAAGAAAAATAACCCTAAGGAGAGGATAATTTCCCTCTGTGTATTAATGCCATACATATCCCATGGCCACCTTCTCTTTAGCCCGGTTCTCTGACGAAGTCATCTCCAAAGCGTTTTTATTCCCCGTTTCTTTGTTGATGGAATTTTGTGTAGTTGTTGTTGGTGCGCTGGGGGTACTTTTATCTGTGCATCCCCGCCCCCTGTTTCTTCCCTTGACTATGGCAAAGAAGTTGCTTTTTGAATTTTTCAATTAAATGTTAATTAAGTTAATGAAATGCTTTCCCAGAGAGAGACAGAGGCCCGCCCGCATGCGTGGCGGGAAAATGCCAAATTTCCTAATTTATGTCTCTGTCTCTGTCTCTGTCTCTGTCTCTGTCTCTGTCTCTGTCTCCATCTCTATCTCTCTCTTTATATCCTTAATTTCCCTGAATTTTTTCTATTTTCGAGAACAGCTTTAAGCCACAAGAATTTTTCCATCAAAAAGTTGGCATGCATTTGCCAAGGAAATTCGACCTGGGCTTGCTTTTCGGGATGTTGGCAAAAATAAATTTAATTTAATTAGTTACCAAAAAAAAATAAAAGGGAGTTTTGGATAAAACATGTGCCCAGGAAAGGCGGGGAGGAGGGGGAATGAAAAGCAGGAAAAACAGGAAAAGCGCTTAATTGAAGAGGTTACTAGGCTTCGCAATTAGGTGAATTTTCCAGCAACGCAATACTCGGAATTAAGTCCGGATTTTAAGCCATAAACCTGCAGTTTTATATCCTTTTCATATATATTTCTCCCAGGGATTTCCATCGCAAAAGGAACAAGCCTTAATATCAAATCAAAGCTAATTGCAGTTCTTTGGACACTTCAAGACACCTTTCTATTCTATTTTATTTTGCAAACATTTTCCTTCAAGTTTATACATATTTAATGTGAGAAAAAATAACAGAAAACCATGGCAACTTTGTGCGTTCTTGTGTTCTGTTTTTTGTAAGCCATAATACCTGACATTTTCGTACATAATAACCCAGGAAATTCGCCATTTAAATTTCCGTTTGACGCGGGCAACGTTTCTGAAAAAACCGCCTTAATTTCCTCATTCCTCTGGCCGCACTTTGTCATCGGCTTTTCGCCGCCTCGTCTTTGTGCCAAGAGATGCTACTTACACATACTTCCATATAGAAGGCACAGAAGCACGGAGTGCACAGCGAGTGGAGTGTATATTTTCGTGCCCCAGACTGCGGCTATTTATGTGCCGCCTGCCCTGTTCCATGCTCCCTGCTCCCTGCTCCTAATTAGTTAATGTAGAAAAGCAGGGGCTGTCACTCGGCCGGGGATCTGGAGGCGCAACTGGAGCTGAAGCTAAAGCGGGAACCTGAAGCCGAAACTGGGAGCTTTGAGCTATGAGCTGTGGAGCTGGGAGCTGGGATCTGGGAGCTGAGTGCCCAAGCTGGTGCCTCGGTCCCAGCACGCGGCCTGCTACAAAGAACATTTTTGGAATCTCTCCCGGGAGGGGCTGGGGCACTGCTTTGTGGCAGCTGCTCCCACACCCCATCTTCGGCGCTCTAATGAAATATATGGGAACAGGCTTCAAAGCAGATTTTACATCGCGTCGCGGCGTCTGTCGTCCTTTTTTGGCTTCCTGCCTAAGCAAATGTGCGCGTGTGTTGTCTTGTATGTATTTTTAATGTCGTAGAGAACACTCGCGCACACACACACACACATCACCTTTCCCCCTGGCACCCCACCACCCCAGCACCCCTTCCATCCGCGGCAGGCATTAAAAATGTAAACGCTTTACGGGCCACGAGGCGTATGCTTAATGCATAACGTATACGCACCGTGCGCCGTGTTGCGCATACAAATAAAGCAAATGAACTCAACGCCCGCCTCTACTTATTATACGTTTTGCCCCACTTCTGCTTACAGGTGAACGTGAGCAACACCTGGACAATGCCGCAGGAGGGCCTGAATGTCTTCTACCGCTTCTTCCGCGATCGCATCTCCTGGTTCGAGGCCGATGCCGTGTGCCAGTTCCATCATGCCAATCTGGTGACAGGTAGGACATTCTGTATTCCTTAAGTTGCTATTGAAATACCATTTCTTAGATAATAACAAGAAAGGAAGCTAACTTCGGCAAGCCGAAGTTTTAATACCCTTGCAGTAAGTAGAAGAAAAATGTTCGGACTTTTCGCTTTCCCGGGTACTCACATAAGTTAAATGCTGCGAGCGAAAAATTAATTGATATACATATGTATATATTCCTATGACAGCTATAAAAATAAATAAGATCCCTCAAAAACAGTCTTTTCTTGTTGCTTGTTGTTTATTTGCCAAATTATGTAAAAATCCTAGTCTGTATAGTTTTTATATTCAATTAAAAATTTCGATATATCTCTGAAGCAAGTCCTGCGCAAGTAAGCAAATCTACCATTTCCAGACGGGGGTCACCGGGATGTAAAAGCGATTAGCAACATCGGATTGACGTGCCGGATTGACGGGTCTTTCCCCGCCTGGATTTTGAGGTGCATTACGCATGGGGCTGGGTCTACGTACACTCGGTGAACGCTGCGGCGGCACTGCCTTTTGCGAAGTTTGAACTTGATCCTTGTTAGCGATGCCAGCTCCTTTCTTGAAGTTAACAACTGGAGTCCTTGTATTTTGTATCTGCGTCTGCCTAGGTTTAGTATCCTTTTCAATAATGTTTGCCATAGTTTTAAACTTAACAGAAAGCGGTTTCTTGGGCTTAGATTGGAATTTATCTTGATCAACAGTATCTGTAGCTTTGGGGGTTACTTGAAGTGAGCCTTCGTCAACCAGAGGGTCTTGAACCATTTGCTCCTCTGGGTCTGGAATCTCGGGCTCTGGCACAGCATTCTCAGCCAGGCTCTGTTGCATTATCATTTTACGCTTGACGTGCAGAAAATCGAAAATCACATCACAACACATATATTTTTATGTACTTTAGCTTCCAACTCACCACTTCCCATTTACGTCTTAGGGAAATTACAGCGAACACACCGAGGCCAATAAGGAGAATTAATATAGGCCACAGATAAGCCATCAAAAATGTCCAAATCTTAACGCCCACAAGTACAAACCAGCAAACTGATTGCCAGTGATGACATTGCGGCGATATCTTGATCGCAGTATCAACGACGTTGTCCTGATGATATTCCCACATATTTGTTTCTTTAGATTTAGACTAGGAAAATTTATGTTTTTCTTTTTGACTACAAAGAAAGCTAATTCCAAAATAATATATAATAATACCTTGACTACCGAAACGTATGCTGGCGAATGACAGACTGACAAAACAGGAAATGCGTCGATTGCTAGTTGGAAACTATGTATTTCTCTACGGTTACTATGATTCGGTTTAACTTTTATATTTAAGTAAAAGCGAAATTTCCTTTATTCTATTGTCTCTTTAAGATTCAAATCTATGGGCCTTTTCCCACCATTTTTACCCCAAACTGTTCTCAGTTCTTTAGGGGGCATTTTCCCCTCTCTCAGTTTCCCAGCACAACGCAGCTTTGCGTTGAATTCCAAGTGCAGCGACAGGGAAAAACGTGTTCCCAGTAGATGAGCGAAATAACGGCATTTGTATGACAAATTCAAGTCCGCCAAAGAGTTCCAACAAGAAAAAAATATATACATATATGTAAAAGCAGAAGCTATGGAAAGAGCCCAGCTCTGGAAAGCTGAAAAAAAAAGTATCCCACAGTTTAAGGCCTGCGTGAGGTAAATTGATTTGTACTTGGATGCAGAGCAAAAGTAATTAACTTTGCAGATTTCAGGCGTTGTTGTCAACAGAGTTGTTGTTACAGAGATGGTTAAATGTTTTAGATTGACATAACCACCAGCTAGAATTATATTAAAAACTGATCAAGAATATATATAATTTATAGGGTCAGAAGTATCTCCTTCACTACGTTACAAACTTCTGACTAAAATTATAATACCCTGCAAGGGTATAAAAATGCATTGTATTACTACATGCTTTTACAAGAAGTCAATAGCTTAATATTCCTGAAGACTCCTTCAGTTTCCCTTTGTTTCTGCTTTTCTTGGACATTTTTGAATCTTAGAAAATCCCTTTCAAAACCCAAATCGACATGAATTTAGTTGCTTTTAATTTTCCGGTTAAGATCTCGTTTGTTTTCCCCCTCCCTGTTTTTCCCGTCGCTGTGCCAGCAAAATGTAAAATGCAAATAAGCCTAGGCCACAGAGGGAACTGAAAAATGGACACCACTAGCACCAGAGGGGGAGAGGGTCAGAGAAGGGGTCGTCCTAGTCCTAGTCCTAGTCCTGCACATTATTACAAATGTCCGGCAGCTGTTGGCACAAAAGGACGCAGCAACCGAACGACTGTCACCTAGCAACGAATGCATCTAGATTCTGGCGGGGAATGTCCTGGGCGAGGAGCAGCAGGAGCAGGAGCTGCCATTGTGGTCGGCAAATGAATGAAATGACAGCAAAGTGACGCAGCCACAGTAGAGTCGAGTCTTTTATGTGGCCGGGAGACCCCGAAAGAGCTTTGCCAGAGAATCGCACTCTCGCACCCTCTCTGGCCAGGCCCAACCCCCAACCGCATGGCTTTCCCCCTCATTTTCATTTTCATTCTCGGCCTCGGCCTCTGCCCCCCCCGGCCAACCTCATAATACAATAAATCCTCCTGACAAATGCTGTTGCTGCAGTGCTTGGGGGGACCTGGAGCCGGACCTGGCCCTGCAAGTGGACCAGGTCGAGATTGGGGTCACAGTGGCCAGATAAAGATGGCCAGCAGCCAGTCCTAGGTGCATCTAAATCACAATCAGCCGCTGGCTCGCTCGCTCAAATAACCCAAAACAGTTGCCAATATCTATATATTTTTGCTTTCAACAAAAGTTTTCCATAGGGGGGCCAGGCAGCTCCGATCTTTGCCGGGCCCTCGGCAGCCACTTCCGCATCGATTCGCCGATAAAAGTCACCCAGTTTAAATTTATTCATGTGAATTATTTGGCATTTTATAGTTCTTCAGCCTGGGATAATATCAAAGGCTTGGGTTTATAGAAATTTAAAGATTATAGGTTTCTTCTGCCAGCGATTTATTCTTGTAATAAGATTGCAGAGTGCCTTGGCTTCAAAGTAAATGAAATTCCTGACTTTAGCATATATTTTTCAAAGACTCTCATCAACCTCTGAGAGTATAGAACATTTCTCCTGACTTGAAAACATATTTTCCAGGTTTTAAAACTATTAAAATATACTTTCTTCAGTCCTTCTAAACATGTGAGCTCTTTAATTGAATATTTTTGAGGTTCTGAGTTCTAAAAGAACCTTATAAAATTGTGTAAAAGTAATTAAGTTATTCTTTAAACTATTAACTATATTTATTAACTAAGAAATCTTCAAAAGGATTCCCTGGGCTGGTCAGGGGCCACTGAGCCTAGACCAATTTTCTTTCGACACATGCAAATATGACGCGAACGTGTGTATATGATAAAAAGTGGGTAAAAATGGAGCTTAAGGGGAAGGGGGAAAAGTGACAAAGTGACAAAAAGCTGAGGGGTTAAGCACAAACAAAGGCTAAATAACAATCGCAAACAGGAATGGAAACAGAAGCTGACACGAGACCGGCAAAAATGGGAAACAAAAATAATTTTCCAGCAGCGTTTTGTTAACAATTTGTGTTGTCACTGGAGGATGGCATCGGGCTGATGGCTTCCACATCCCCAAAAAAAAAAAAAAAAAAAACACATCCTGTCCCAAAAACATACCCAGCAACAACAGCAACTAAAAAGAAGCAATAGAAACAAAAAACTAAATAAAAAAAGGCACAAATATAAAGGCAACAATGGGCGAGAGGAGGCGAGTTTAATAGAAATACTCTGTGTAGAACAAATAAAAAGCATTTGTCGTCTCGTTTTCATTTGAACTATATTCCTGCTCTCTCTATCTGTTTTCTCATCCTTTTTTTGGGTAACCGTGTGTGTGCGGGAATGTCCTTACAGTCGACAACAGTTTTCAATTCGATGCAACGCGCGACCTGCTGAGGGAATTGGATGTGAACGACATCGTTTGGATTGGTCTCATGCGACCGCAGAACTCGGATCGTTTTATGTGGTCGTAAGTACAACAATAGCAACGGAATAAAAAAATAAAAGCACAAAAAACAATATCAACATCATTGCCAAAACAGCAGCAACGCCAAAAACCAGACACCAATATCATACACTGAGATTATCAGCAAGAAGGGTGCGCAAATTCATGAACAGAGATAGCTTGAAAATGGAACATAAACTTTATTTAAATATGTATGCATTTATTTATATTTATATTTTATAATATTCAATTGGTGTTGAGAAGAAAAGAAGTTCAAAGTGTTTGCCGAAATGGTTTTATATTTGAATACTCATCGAAGCAGGCTTTGTTTTATCAGTGTAGACTTAGGGAGAGAGAGCTGCAAATACAGCCGAAAGGGATTGTGTGACAATTGTCCTGTTGGGGCCGACATGTGTATAGCAGTCCTTCATTTGGGAACAGATCTGTGACCGCTCCGGAGTCAGGGTTTGGCAAAAATGTTCAACTTAACGAGCGGCAAATGCCGGGGAAAATAAATAAATGAAAGCGGCAACTGGGAAAAGGATACTTTTTCATGACAAAAGCCAAACAATTAAATTTCGGGGAAAGCACGTTGCATTTTCACGAAATTAATGAATGTATATACGATATGTAGATGCATAATGAAAAAGAACACCCATTGCACAGCTTCATTCTCACAAAATAAAAAAGCACACTAATTTTCCTTCCCAAAGTTAGAATTCCATTTCCCAAAATTAAATATTTAAACTGAGTAAATTAATTGATTCTGCGGGGGACCTAGGAACTCACGTCCCCTGGTGGCGGACACTGGCTACTGGGCAGAGTCCCTGCCCCTGATGGATGCTCCGCTCTGTGCCGTCATCGATCCCATCCGTGACTACCGCTGGCATGCCCTTCGCTGCGGCGGTCCCGAGACTGCCTCCTTTCTCTGTGAGATGCCAGGTGAGTGCAGAGTGCGCCCAGGAACACACACTTGTTCCAACTCTGAGCTATCGTTCACCCCCAAACAGTGCCCAGCTGGGCGGATGCCTGCATCCTGAAGGACATGCCCAACCTGACCATGCAGTACATGGCGGACACGGCCAGCATTGAGCTGATTCGCAACTGCCAGGAGGAGGGGCTGCTCAGGCACACCTGCAAGGGCAAGGAGGTGAGATTCAACAAGTTCCTCAGCCCTTTTAATATATTATAAGCGTAGACTTAGAGACTCCCCATCCCAAGGAACTCCTTTCTGCTCATACCTAATCCCTCACATCCTCTCCTTGCAGGATCGCGAGCGCGCCATCGGGCAGCTGATCTGCCCCAAGGAACGCCTGGAGGCCCAGCGCATCACGGACATCACCAACTCGCACTTCAAGTCCCTGCAGATCATCAAGAACATTCGCACGGACAACAATGAGAACAACAACATCGATCTGCTGCCCAACTACGGCTCCCGCATGGCCATCAACATCCAGGTGGCGCCGCCAGCTCAGCGCGTCTCCTCTGTCCCTGGCCTGGGGGAACTCATGCAGTCGGATGCCCCCGGCACGGTCTCCCTGTCGGGTCTCTATAGAATACCGGACCAGGTGCCCAAGCCGGTGAAGAAGGCGGCCAAGAAGGTGATTGTTCCGGATTTCGCCAAGAAGCTGCAGAGTCACCAGCAGCATCAGCAGCAGCAGCAGAAATCCAGGAAGACCGCGGCTCACCAACAGCAAGAGCAGGAGCAGGAGGAAAAGGAGAAGAAGACGGAGAAGGAGAAGATGCTCAAGGAGCAGAAGGAGGAGATGATGATGGGCGACCAGCCGGCGCTCAGCGAGGAGGAACTGCCGCCAGGCATGGCTTTTGGAATGGGCTTGCCCCTCAATGAGGACGAGGATAGCAACAGTGATGCCTCCAATGAAATCTTCGAGCATTTGCCGCACAAGAAGAAGATTTTGCCGCAGGATCTACGCACTATGTCGCCGATCTTGGAGGCCAAAATAACAACAACAACCACAACAACAACAAAAGTTTCCACAACAGAAGCACCAACAACAGTAACTGATGCGCCAATAATTACCACACCGAAAGCTGCAGACACCACAACAAGAAGCAAGGTAAAGGAGACAGAGACAGCAACACCCACAAGGGAGCCCATTACAACAACAGTCAAGGCAGCTAATACAGAACCAGAGCAAGAGCAAGAGCCTGAGCCTTCAACAACAACCACAGCAACAACCACAAGCACAGAGAAGCCTAAGCCAGCCACGACGACGACGACAGTGAAGCCACAACAATCAACTGCAACAACAACGGAAAAATTACAACAATCAACAACAACACTAAAATCACAGCAATCAACAACAACAGAAAAGCTGGAACCCTCAACAACAACGGAAAAACTACAACAATCAACAACAACAGCGGGCAAACCACAAGAATCTACATCGACAACCGAAAAACCTGAACAATCAACAACAGCAGAGGGACAAACTTCACCAACAACAACAACAACAGCAGCAGCAGCAACCTCACCAACAACAACAACAGCTACACCAACACTGGCAACAACAGTGGAAACCACTGCTGGAATTGCAGTTACAAGCCGAAACGAAGCCAACGGCAACATGGCCCATCCCATACACCCCTCGCAGCAGCAGCATCATCAGCAGCAACTGTTCGAGTTGCAGCAGCAACAGCAGCATGCCACGCATGTCAACGAGTCCGCGGACAACACGCGCTTCATACCGCCAATGCTGCTGGTGAAGTCGCACTATGTGCCGCCGTCGAAGCATGCCGGCGAGCATGCAACAATTACCAGCACTCCGTCGGGAGCCACGACAGTGAAACAGGCGGAAGCAGAGCAGCCATCAGCAGCCACGTCATCGAGGGGAGTGACAGCAGCCGCCTCAGAGGCAACGGCAGCAACAGCAACAGCAACTGTACCACCAGCAACATCAAGTGTGACGGCGACAACAGGTACAACAGCAGCAACCAAGACAAGCGTGAAAGCAGCTGAGGAGGCCACAGCAACACCAGCAGGAGCAGGAGCAGGAGTAGAAGGAGCAGCAGTGACAGCAACTCCAAGGCCAGCGGTAATTGCCAGTGAAGCGCCAGCAACAGCCGCAGCTAATGAAATCAAATCGAATGCCACACCACCGGCAGCAGCAGCAGCAGCCACATCAACAACTGCAATTCCCGAGAAGCAGACCAGGCACAAGCAGGACGAAGGAAACGCTGAGGAGACGGTGAAAACTGCCGCCGAGGAGGGCGAGCCACCGGAACAGGAGGAGGCAGCCACCACGCGCCACAACTTCCTGGAGGAAACCGAGGCGCCCTTCAAGCCGAACCGACGACGCTCGCTAACCAAGCCGGAAACAGTTAGCTACTTCAAGAAGATCCTGGGCTAGACACCACCCACACACCCCCACACCCCCACACACACCCCGAGGACGAGGAGCAGCAGCAGCAGTAGCAATCCGCACTAGTAACCGTAATCGTAATCGTAACAGTAACCACTGTTAACCCATAACAACAGCCACACAGAGAGAAAAAGAAAATGTAGGAGTAAGTTCAGCGCACACAGAGAGAGCTCCTCCCGAACTTGGCACGTAATTGGTTGCGAATCACAGAGAGGTGCCTCGAACCCCAGCCCAGGCCCAACGCATTCCAGGCCATTTCCCAAGTCCCAAGTCCCATGTCCCATGTCCCCAGTCCCCAACCCATAACCCACATCCCCACATTCCGGCCAAAGTTTTGCTGGAAAGAGAGAACCGACGCAGAAAAACCCACGCCACGTCCCCCGCTCCCACTGAGCTTGCGTTGTCTCCGGCAGCCATGCCGGAAATCCAAGCTGTTAGTCAACGCCAGGCGGAAACGCAGAGAAAACTCAACTCAACTAGACTCGACTCCACTTGCCAGAGAACCGAATATGTCAATTTTTCACCGGAAAAAAGAAAATGAAAATGAAGCCAAAGACAAACGAACACACGAGAGATAGGGAGACGCAGATACACTTGCAGATATCACAAGGAGGATAGCACTGGAGAAAATTCCCCAAGGTAGCAAGGAATAATAATCAGATTTCATGAAATGGTATTAAAAAATAACCGAAATTAAATTATTTAAACATTTGCACTGCTTTATTAATGAAGAAACAAGACAGCTGTTGGCAGCTTTCACCCTTTTGGGAACTCTAGTTCGTATTTTGATTTGTGTTAGAGAAATGTAAGGTGTAATTTTAATTGAGTTGAGACAATTCCCAGAGTTTTTCCCGCAGTCTGCAGTCATTGGGAGTCTGTCAAGGAGCAGGTAAAGCAGGCGACCAACACGAGGGGAGGAAAAACTGGCGGTGGGAAAGCAGGAAAAGCGGGAAGGACTTGGGACGAAGGACAAGGGAGTGTGTGCATAGCAAAGGCCAAATCTAAAGTACGATAAATACTAAAAGAAAAGTGTTTACAAAACGTATACATAAGGCGTCTGTTTTGGATTTTCGCTTACTCGGCCTACGATTCCCAAGGAAATAGAGAAGGAAAAGTGGGAGAAGCGAGGAAAATTGCAAGCTGGAAATCTCTCAGCAGCAATTTTACTTGAACTCAGCTTGCCACTTGTCGCATTTTCCCTTTCCACAAAAAGAAGCCTTCAACGAGATCAATTGAAATGTCAGCACTTTCTAGAGGTCTTAAAAGTGTGTTATTTTATTTCCCAAGTCCAAAACACTTGAAATAACAATTTTAAAAGCCAATAAACAGCACTTTCAATTAGTTCGTACCAAGATTTTAATATTGAATATCAGATTAGATTAGTTTCCATTGAAATCCCTTTACTAGCTACATTTTCCCGTGCATTAAACGGTTTCACTTAAAGCCTCAGCTTGATTTTAAACCCAAAACCTAACAGCTTTTTGTGCGAGTAAATGAAAATCCAGGAAACAGAAGAGCGCCAAGCAAAAACCACATATTAATCTATAAATTATGAACATACGAAAACATAGATGTGTTTGTTTTTTTTTTTAATGTGTGTGCAAAATAGTCAAATACAATTTGTGTAAGTGAGGAGGGAATCCAAAAAGGAGAAGAAAGAGAAGAGCTGGACGCTGGTCATTGAGAAATTTTGAGAAAACTACTCCGAATGATTACGGAAAATTGGCGGAGCGTAAGGAAAATAAAATGAAATGAAATGAAATATGCGTTTGAAAGAGAAACGGGAGGCACACTTAAGATTAAGCTACAACTTAACGAAACGAAAGGAAAATAAAACCGAAATCGAGAAATGAAAAGAAAAAGGCCGAGAAAAGCCAAGGCAAGTCCCTCAAGCAAATGAGGAAAGGCAAAGCACTTGATGTAGAGAATTATTTGTAGGTACTTGAGAGTAACGGGCAGATTAAAGCGGACACGCTGGGGCCCTCCGGCGACGGCGGTAAATATGCGGCAAAAAATAGTATAAATATAAACCAAGTAATGAATTATGAATAAAAAACCGAAAAACCCCTTCAAGAAATTAAAAATGCCGATGCGTTTCACTCTGGGCGAGGGACGGGGGCCGGGGTTGTGGGAGGGTCTGGAAAATGCATCGGAAAAGGGGCGAAAGCCCAGGGACAGCCATTGAAAGGCGCTGGCTTAATAGCTGCCGGCTTTGTCGCTTTCCTGTCACGGGCTAGTTGCCCCGTTCTCGGTTCCACTTTCCTTTTTTGCCGGCGATTTTCCCTTTTCTTTTCCGTTTTCCTTTTTCATCCCTCAGTGTGTTTGTGTTTTCTTTTTTTGTCTGTTTCTTTTTTGTCTTTTTTCGCTTTTCTTTTTTGTTTTTCGCGTGGATGCGGCGAGTTCGCGACGCGTGAAAAGCGGCTGGAGGCGTATTTTGTAAATTGAAAAGCACGAGGGCCGGCCAGCGTCCAATGAGTGCCCCTAACGAAGTGAGGGGTATACCCTCCGCCGGCCCGGCCTGTCTCAGGGCAATATGCGGAATATGCTAACCATGGTCGCGCCTCGTGTCGTATGCGTAATATTGCGTATACGTTTCATTTAAATTGAGATTTAAATTGAGATTTAAATGCTTTGGAAATCTTTGGAATACTTGGGAATAATACAAACAGTAAGTAATGGTTTTCATAATTTTTGTATGACATTTTTTAACTCATTATTACTTAATTATTCATTAAATATTGATTTGCATAAAGACTTGTTCTCTCGTAAGTTTGAAATAAACATAAATATATGGTAATGGCTTTATAATAGAATATTATTTGTGCATTTTCTACTTTAAAAGTACTTCTTGAATAATTTTATGGATCACACGGCGTATACGTAATTTTATAAAGGTATATAAGGAAATTGCTTTATATTTATCCTATAAATCAACTAAACCTAAAATAATTCCGATAAAATAATTTTTAGTACTACTAAATCTAAATAAATTAACTTTTTAAAGTAATTATTATCAAGCCAGGGGATTATCGCTACAAACTATGGTATTATTTATAAATATTATAAATATTTTTAAAATACTCTGTTTAATTATTCATAAACTAATTTATTCCACATTATTTTTATTTGCTATTCAAATTTGTAAACTCTCGAAAGCCGTGCTGCCCGGCATACCCCTGGGTTCTCTGGCCAGGAGCCCGGTTTCGTTTCAACGTAAGTGGATTGTTGGCCAAAATGGTAGCCCAATGTCCGTAATTCGCTCCGACGGAGGACATCGCATGGGTGGATGTGGGTGTGTGTGCCCAACTTGAGCATTCCGGGGCTTTGGTTTTGGTCCTGGCGGGGTGCTCTGCTCTGGTCACTGGCTCTGGCTCTGGCTGGAGATCCTGCTCCTCGGCTTTCTGCTTGCTTTCTGAATTTTTGCCTCTATTTTTTTCCCTCCTTGGTTCTTTTTTGCTTCTGCTTTTTGCGTGCCGCATGCAAAGGGCAGTCTGAGCTGTGGGAACCGAACTGAAAATAGCTGAACAGCAGGGGGCGTGGCCCTGGCGGTGGGGAAACTTTTCTAACATTCGAGAAAACACCGAGAATACTTCACGAGTTTAACGGCCAGACATTTTCGGACCATAAGTGGATTTATTTTTCCTTAAATTGCAGGAATATCTGAGAGCTCTGCTAATATGTTTTGTATATGGAATTTAAGGTGATAATGCACTGCGACACCCTACCCCGGGAGCAGGGCACTCGCCGAATTTATTACACACCCTGCAAGCGCTTTTATTTCATTTCAGTCAATGGCCTTTTGGCCTTTTACGGCCAACTCGGGCAGCAAATTAAGTGCAGCCGGCGCCGAAGGGGCTCCTTCTCCGCAACACACACTCCCGTCCACACATGACAACCATTAGGCTGGAAATTAAATTTTTTATTGAGCCAAAAGAAGGAGGCTGGGCCGTAAAAGGGAGAAGCGGCGGCTGCAAAATTTCAAATTTATATCAATTGCGGTTGCTCATTGACGCCTCAAAAGGCTCTTACATCCCGCAGTCGGAGTTAATTGAATTCCGCCGCCGCAGCCACCCAGCCACATGTAAGGACTCCGACTACACCTGGCTGCAGCTTCATCCGCAGCTACCTGAGCCATTAATTATGCAGGTGTTCGGTTCCGGGCATCGAACTTAATCAATTTTGCAAAGGAAATCGCAGCCCACAGAAGTCAGGGAACTCTGCAGGCATTCACATTCACATTAAAGACAGCAGCAGCATCAGCAGCACGGCTGATCTAGACCTGTCCTTAAAATATCGATATTATTGAACAAATATCTCATTTTTCCTTTAAATTTCTCCGATATATCGAACAGAATTTCGATTTAAAGCGCTTAAATCGCGAAATACAAATATCGACTTGTCGAGCGAAGACGTAAAATATCGATACAGGATCGACGTAACGATATTTTCTGCTATGGCTAAGACAAAATTATAGCCTTAGCTTAATAAATAACTAAAAGAATCTTTTCCTATAGTCATATATCTAAGTCAGAAAGCATATAAGACTTGGGAAATCGATTGGCATGAATGGTATATATATAGAAAATGCATTTTTAAGTAGAGACAACTAAAGATCATCACAAGTAACCACGTTATCGCTCGCGGCACTGCCCCGATGGGCAGCTATCCATATCGATATCGATTGCTGCGCCGTTAATCACCGCTGAATTGCTATCGTCAGATGACGGGGAGAGGAGGCGACAATTATCCTAATCCCGACGTTCTCGAGAGCGCCCTGCTCCATGGGGAGGCCCACTCGGAGAGGCGTCCGCAGAGGAAATGTAAGTACAAAGTGGATTCCTTGACGGCTGCCTCGGGGGCTGCGTCGCGTCATCGAGCTGCAGTCAAATGGCAGTAAACTTCAACTGTCCTACAGCGCTGTTGTCCTTGTTGTCCTTGCTGCTTCTCGCTTCCTCCACCGACGGCCACAGCGATGGCGATGGCGATGGCGATGGCAATGGCAATGGCAGTGGCAGTGGCAATAGCAACCGGATACGGAACCAATTTAACGACGCCATTTCCGCGCGCTCTGGCGACCAAACGTCAGCCATGCAACTGCAAAATCTCTGCGGCGACCATTGGCATCATGGCTGTGGCAGGACCGGCATCCTGTCTGGTTTTCCCCTCAGAACGTGCAGCTTCATGCCCATGCCCGTGCCCGTGCCAGTGCCAGTGCCTGTGCCGTTATTGATTTCCAAATTAAATTCCACACGCAATGATAGTCTTTGCAAAACATTTTATTGTCATAAACGGTTTAGCAGAAATATGAAACTAAGTTCCGGGGCCTCTCAAAGAGCCAGAAACATTCTTCTGTGCGTTCTCGGCTTTCGTATATTTTATAAACGCATGTAAATTGCATTAACGAATAGCCGAGAGTGCATTTAATCGAGTTAAGCTCAAAAGAACCATCCGATGACAATGTCAGGCTGCCTTTATTTTTGTTTTCTTTGGTCCGACTGTCATGCATTTGACATGTGCACATTTATGGCAAAAATTCTGCCACTGAGCTGAATAATTGAAAATGTGTCAAGGAAAATTGTGCTCAGTGGGTAATTATTAAGCTTATTTATGGGTATCAATAATAATTGCTTCTGTGCTTCTTTAGACTGCTTCTTCAGTCTTCTATTTCTATTCCGTCTATCCTGCTGCAAAAATTACTCATACGCAAGGTTGTTTTTAAGAATGTATATTCATTTTGGAAATAATAAATAATAAAATGTGTAAACTTACCCAAGAAAGTTTATACATAATAACTTGCTTCAAAGGAGACTTGCAAACTGAAAAGAGGTACAAAAAATCTGTTAGATACTATTTCTTATTTATTTTTATAAAAATAAAATAATATTATTATTTAGTATATAGAAACTCTTTCTGTAAACTATTTTCCTCCCCCATATCCCAGATCCACCCATGTGTTTCAGCTCGAGAGCTGCTATTTGCGACTTGTTCTGAATTGAATTTGAGACCCTTCAGAATGTGTTAGGGAATCGCTCTCTATTTCCGCTTGTGTGCGATGCGATGCGCATTTATTACTCGCTTTTCCGGTCTCGGCCGATATCAGCCGCCGCCTTGACTTGGCCGCAATCGTTTAAGCCGCTGTCTTGGCCAGCCGCAAGCAAACCGAGAGCATGCCCCGCAAATTGCCGCCAAAGAACATTGCCAGTAACTGCCACATGCCACACTATACACTTATATATATATTTCAATAGGGCTACACTTGAACAAAAGAGATGCATTGATAATATATTAAATAATATTTATACTAAAACTTTTTACTTCCCACTTAAGCCTGAATTTATATGACATTTTACAGCCATAAACTTGAGTAAAAAACCAGGAGTTCAGTATATATTATCATTTGAATAAGAACGAGGCTTCAGTTGCTATGTGTCGGGAGGAAGGAGGCTCGAAGAAGGACCAAGGACCTTGGCAATTGAATTCGGCATCAATTCAGGACGCTGCCCGGCGATGACAACCCGAACAAAGAGCCCGGCAGAAAAGTGGAAAACCAAAAATGAAATGAATTATGTTAAGCATGCAAATTTGAATAAAAACAAACAGAAAGTGACAGGGGAAAAAAAGAGAGCTCCACTGCAAACTGGGTAAAAAACAAGAAACACAAAAAACGAAAATAAAATAAAACAAGAAAGGAAGCTAACTTCGGCACGGCGAAGTTTGTATACCCTTGCAGCATACATCTATATGATATAACCATCCGATTTGCATAAAATCAAAACCGAAATTCTGAAATAATATAAAATGGCTTTATCTCTGAGCAAATACAAATATTATATGTTGAAAAACATTTTATAAGACAATTTTTTGGCAAAGTAAATCTTAAAAATGTGATAACTAGGCTAAAATACATTAATTTGGATTCGGACAACTGTTCTGAGTTAGTTTTTATAAGTCTAGTAAATCTGCATACTCAATTTCAATTTATTTTATAATTAATTTTTTTGTAATTTTTTTTTACAACTTTAACAATTTTACCCAACAAATTTTCAGAACAATTTTTTAATTTTTGTATTCTACCAAACATGGTTAGATCGACTCGCCTGTTGATGCTGATCAAGAATATATATGATTTATAGGGTCGGAAATGACTCCTTCACTGTGTTGCAAGCTTCTGGCTAAAATTGTAATACCCTGCAAGGAAGGGTATAACGAGGCGTATAAAAAACTGCCCGGGACAAGGACACGGACATGGCGCAAAATCAACTGGCAATTGCAATTTGCCGGGCCGTGTAAATAAAATATATTTTAACAACATTTACCATATGGCCGGGCAGGGAAACGTGTGAAAATATGTTCGCCAGCTCGCCATGGAAATTAATGCCACGGAGCCAGAGAATAATATAAAGAAATATTTATAAAAAATATATGCAAGATTTAAAATCCATTCCGCATAGATTAAGAAATTTTCTCTCGCTTTGTAAAATAAAGACATGTTTTAATAAATACGCATTTATTGTTTTATATATTTAAATATGATTTATTTCAGACGAATATTAAACTTTTGAAAAGTGACAAATTATACATATAAAAGTCAATTCTTTGAGGCAAAATATGAACTTATTATAAAAACAATCTTATTCAAAAACCCTTAAATAAATATATATAACAAATATATAATAAATATATTTAAAGCTATGTATATAAAATGCTTAATATATATAAAAAATATAATAACCCAGCTGCTGCCAGAGAAAGCCAAGGTTACCCCAGATAACCTCAAGTTCAGACCTGCAAAGTAGTGGAAACCTGATTGAAATTCTATTTTGCTTCGGCTACCTTTGAAATCAGTGCACTGGTCCATCGGTATATATATCGGAATACTATATATATCCTGTTTTATTGCATCACTGCGGTTCGGTTCTTTGGTTTTTTGCCGCAGTTGGAGCTCCTCGCTGCCGCTTTGTCCCGCATTTATTATTTATTGTATTAATAATGCAGCCGCGTTGAAAATTTCATAATGTCCGGCAATGTCATTCGGGCAGTCAGCAGTTGTTGTGCCATCGCTTCCCGAGTTCACTATTTGTTGTTTTTTTATCATTTCCTTTTTTTTGTTTGTAAATGAAGTGTTTGTTGCATTTCTGCGGATGTATTATTGCATGGTCGCATGAGCAGTTGACACTTTTGTTGTTGACTCAGCTGCGGTTGCTGCGGCTCCGTTGCAACGCGTTGACGTTGATGGGGATGTTGATGGCTGCTTTGGATTGCCTTGATGTGGCCTGGTTGCCCGGTCAGAGGGACAGCGCGACAGCTGGACCACAAAAAAAAATATATATATATGGAGCATAGAGCCCAGGAAAAACCAGAAAACGGAAATCCAGTGAAATCTAGTAAAGTCAGTGCCATTACGACATATGGCAGGAATGTGTAATTTATTTATATTCAATTTCCGGGCCCAGGATATTACCTCAAACAAGTAAAGTTCTGATTAAATATAAGCTTCTTTCCTGTGTGGATTTCAAAATAATAATAATTATCGCCAAGTAAACACATTTTCTTGGGGAGCAGAGCTTATTCCCATGCAAGTTATCATACGCAGTGTGATCCCTACGAATATTGGGCATACGCAGCGTGAACAAGGGATTTTTTTCCCAAACAAAGAACGAGTTTAAAAAAAATAAATAAAATATAAATATATAAATATAGTAATTATAGGGTTTTAACTAACTTTTTGCAGAAAATATTACAGTTTTTTTAAAGTGACCCATAATATATATTCATTTTGAAATTAAGCAAGCCTGAGATCATGTAAAAAATATACTTCTCACTATAATATGTATACACATATTTCCTATATAATTTCCGTTTCTCATAATTAAAATATACAATTAATTATATTTATCCACTTTAAATGTTAAAACTGCTTTCCAACTTAAACTAAATTAAGCCTGACCTTCTGTAAATAATTTGAGTTTTGAAAACATACACACTTATACATCTATAGTTCATTTTCGCACTCTAAGCTCTTTCGCGTGGGTGCGTGTGTGTTCGGAGGTGCATGGAGTGTGTGCCTGAGTGTGTGCCGCGGTGTGTGTTGCAGCATCATCATAAAATTCAATTAAAGCGAGACGCGCACAATCAAACAAAAGATCAAATTAAATGCCGGGCTAGCAATTTACTTCGCCGATGTAGGGGGGCGTGGCAGGGCTAACCTCCGGAACAACACTCCCACACATGTGTGTGTATGGGAATATATGAGTGTGGACACTGAGAGAAAGAATATATACTTCACTTGGTATTTTATAAAATCAATTAAACAAAAGAACAACAGTTATATTAATGGTTAAATAATTGAAAATCAGTATAAAGATATATCTATATTGTTTTTAAACCTATAAAAAATGCAAGATTGAACTGTTAAAAAATAAAATGAAATATTTATTGTACCTTTTTTATGATGGACATTTAAGTAAGTAATTTCAGTTTTTCATGTAGAATATTTTTCAAAGAGACTATAAAATTAACTTTTAGCTTCATTTCTTTCTCAGTGTAAAACTGTACATGGTGTGTGTGTGTGTGTGAGTGTGTGTGTGTGTGGTATAGACAACGGCACGCATTGCGGTTTAACGCGCTTTTCATTACATTGACGGCGGCGGTGGGGGACTTTCCGTGGAGCAAGGATGTTCTTCTGAGCCAAGGAAGCTGAATGCTGAATGGCAGCCCAAAGGAACATCAAAGGCGGTGGCGGCCACACACACACACACCCACACACGAGGAGCATGGAGGCAAACAAGGACCCTGGCAAGGCAAGAACAAGCACAAGTTGCTGCGGTATTTTTACGACCATTTCAGCCTCGTAATGGCAATCCAAAAGCTTGTACAGACCCTGGCACAGGGTTGGACCGAAAATCATATAAAAGTCATTGGGACTTAGTTAAGCCAGCGATATTAACAAATGCCAAGGAACAACAACAGGAAAAAAAAGAAAAGAAAGAGGAAAGGAAAAGGAAAAACAGGAAAATAGAATGGGTATGCGGATGATAATAAACCAGGCCAGCCGCAAAAGCAGCCAGAGTTCAGCGATATAGCGACACTAAAATCCACATGTTACAAAGGACATTTGCGGCAGGCCTTGGCCTTCAGGCCCCCACCCGAAACAGGAACCCAAATCAACTTGGGAGAGCAAAGTACTAGGGATCTTAGACACACAGGATTAACAGGGGTTCGTGGTATTTTAATTGCTATAATTAATCTAAAGGTTTGCTCAGTTCATTTCTATTAGAGAATGCCTTGGTATTATTTTAATGCAGTTTTGATAACTTAAGATGGTGTATGCAATTGTTATATTGTCAAATCTAAAATATTATAAGCATTGTTGTATAGAAACTTTAAAGCATTCAAGTATCTGTCCAATCGAAAAATGTATTTATTAAAAAATGTTATTTCCCTTTTTCCGATCGTATTGATCCGATTACATTTATCTAAAATATATTTTTATATTTTTAGTTTTACATTTACAGCTTTATATATACATATATAACAGCTATAAGTTATACCCTGCAACAGTATAACAAAATACTTATTTATGATAGACTTTTGTTATATATTTTTCAATTCGTTGAGGCCATAAAGAAAGGTTTTGAAAAGGTCTCTGCAAAGACAAGCACCCATCCTGATTCTACAGCTGTTTCTAAAGTTTCCGAATCATCCTGAAGCTCTCTTTTTCTCCCATACATTCAATATAGTTCCAAATTGGTAAAAACATAGCTTGCCATCGCTCCACCCATAACTCCCTGATCACCGCCATTCGTCACATTCAATCGGTTTGAAAATCGCTAGCCACAATCCAGGAGCCATTATCTTGGCTCGTCTCCTGGCGAGGTGTTATGGCGATGACACGAGCTTGTACTTTGTAACCAGCCCCGCCCACTGATGTCCCCGCCCCGATTTATCCACTTCCCATTCTCGCCGGCGGCGCCATCTTGCGTGCCAGCAATTACAAAGTTTTCGGGCGCTGCATTTAATTACGTGGGACGGGGCCATCCCGCTAACCGGCTAACCGGCTATCGGACATCGGGCATCGGGCATCAGCATTTGTTATAGTCGCCGGACAATGTAGCAAACTAATAGCTGACCGCTCCGGGCGATTTCTGGGGTTAATGTTGGTGGCGGAGGCAGGAGGCAGGAGGACTGGGTGCGGGTGCGGTGTGGGTGGGCCCAACGAGCCGCTTAATTGAATGCCGTTGGCGAGAAATGAAAAAAATAAGACGGAAAATGCACGAAAAACAGACTGAAAAACAAGTGGAAGAATTTTGAGGCGGCTATAGGGACTTTCGAAAGGCCCTTTGTCAGGGTTTTAATAAAAAAAGGAATGGAATATTAAAGAAAAATATTAATTTTTATAATTGTAAATTGCTAAATAATATGTTTGAAAAGTTATATAATAATAAGAAACTGCTAATAACTTATGGATACATTTTGTATTACCTAAAGATGTGATAATTTTTATTTATTATTTTATAATTATCTTAATTATTTCTTGAAATATATAAAAAATATATTAATAACTTAATGATCCCAAGCAATAATATACTTCTTGTTATATTTTCTGAATCATATTTAATTTATTGCTTAGGAAATATAATTAAACTTCCTGTGAATTTATATTTACCAATAAAAGTAAAATTAAGGCTTAAATTAAGTAATTAAATCAAATATACTTAATCCCCTTATTCAACTCCATATACCCCGTGAAAAATAATAACAAAAACGTGTTAGGAAATGCCCAGAATTATACATTATTTTATACATTATATTTAGTCCTGGCAGCCAATCCTGTTGTCCCAGCGTTTGGCTTCGACTTTGGCTTCTTCCCGCCGGCTGTTTGTTAATGGCACAAGCTCAGGCAAATTTTCTATGTTGGCTTAGACACAGCGAACGGCCCAGCTGCACCGTCGCCGCCACAGAAATTGGCCTTTTTTATTGTCTTATTGTGTAATTCCCCGCCAGCCGCAGCTGCTCCTCCTTGGCAGCGCGACCAAAAGCCGCAGCATTTAGAACCTTTTGGCCTTACACAGGAAGAAATTCAGATGAAAATGGCATCTTATATGGTACGGAAATATATGAATATTTTGTACAGTACAAAGCACTCTCTCCTTGCCCTGGTTGGCCCCTCCACTTATTCGCAGAAACGTAAGCAGCCGCATTATGAAATGCCAGCGGCGGTTGCTGGCCATTTTTGGTATTTTGGTAACTGTTAACGGTAAAAGCAGCACCGAAAACCAACATGGCGGACGAGGCGGAAACGGTGAACGGTCAGAAATGGCGTTCAAAAATTACGAAATGCAAAAGAACGTAACATATATTACGCTAAACAATACCACTTGAAATAATAAAGTAAGGAAACCTCATTAAGGTTGCTGTGTAAAGCAGTCGAGTATTTATGGGAAATTTTTTAACTTAAAAATTCATTAACCCACAACTATAATTTGCAAATTACTTTAAAATATAAGAACTTATTTATAAGTGTCCTTAGATTTAAATAAAACTTATATTAAGTGCAATTTATAAATAAACTTTACACTTTTTCAAGCATTTATAGCAGAGTTCCAAACATTACGTATTCGCACTGGTGTAAATAGTATGGAAATTTTAAGAAATGACTGATTAATCATTGATTCATTTAGGATAAGGTATACAAACCTTAACTTCATTTCATTTATTTGTACTGGCCAGAGTTGAGATTGGAGTCTTTATTTTTTGTATATGATAATAATTCGACGGAATATGTTAAATATTCCATATTTATGGGTAATTTTTTAACTGATACTGATACTAGCTCACAAAGAACACCAAAAATATATATATCTTAAATTATAATAACCTGCCAGGGCCTAAAAACTGTTTCACCAAATCAAAAAAATAAACAAAGGGCCTGAGAGTCATAAAATAAAATATAAGCCAACAGAGTATCAACTTCCCTTCCAACTATCCACAAAGTATCACTCAAAATAAAGCACTACAATATTCTATTTTGTATTTGTTTTCAAAATAACCCGACCACCGACAACTTTAAAATACGTATTTATGGGCACACGGATTTCCCTTTAAAATTACAAAACAGTCCAGGTGCTGCTCCCCTGTCGCCCCTCATCATCGGAATCCCCTCTTTGAGTGTCTATTTACGTCTCAAAATATGCAACGTCACTCGCCCATCATTCCTCCGCCTCCTCCGCAGTTGAGCAGGATGTAATCTCGTTAAAAGCTCCTCGAATAACAGCAGAAGCATCGGAAAATGTTCTCCTAACCGACTTTTGATTTCGAGGGACGAAAGGAAGGCGTTTCCCCCTCGATTAGGCTCTGACAGTTGATCCTGCAGAGAATACACATGCAGGGATATGTGTGCTGCTCCGTGGCATCCCTTTCCTGCCTGGCCGCAGTTGATAAGCTGCCTAAAATGAATTATGCAATAGGAGCCACATCAATATGCAATATGCAATATGCAATGTGCAATATGCAATGTGCACTGCTTTCAGGCGACGCGACCAGCAACAACATTGTTGTGGGCGCCGGGCCACTGTGGCGAGGAGTACACCCACTTGGAGGATATATAGCCACTGCCGCGATATGCGACGTTGAACAACATTGTCACTGGTCCTGTGGTGCCAGTACACTAAGAGAGAGGGGAAGAGAGAACAGTCAGGACACTGACAGGGCAGCCCTGCTTTGAGCAATTCAAAGTCCTGGAAGGTGGGATACACCACTATAAAAACACTTCAAGTTTAGTTAAAAATTAAGGGAACTAAGAACAATATTTATACTCTTGTTTCCTATATTTCTATATTCTTCACGTAAATCCCTAACAGCTAGCCATTTCTTTCAGTGCAATCACACAGTTTTACAGCTGTGCGTGGACTGGCAACGCATTTTAATGGCGGCTTAATTAAGCGTTGCATTTTGCGTGCGGCTACCCAAAAATGGCACCGGGAACAGGGTTAAACTTTCAGCGGAACGCTGTCACTTCCCCTGCAATTTTGCAACCCCTTTCTTCCCTGGCACCACCCCCCCCATATTGCCACCCCCTTAGGCATCCCGCCCTTGAGCGTCGCATCGCCTGTCACTAATCAAGCTGCGTTGCCTGTCAATTACGGGGTCCGCGGAGACAGCGAACAGGAGCTGCCTGCTCTGGCAGTGCCTTGTGGCCTGATAATGACGGATAGATTGATAAATGGACTGATGGAGCGAAGGATAGATGGATAGATGGGCAGATGGATGGACGGAAGGATGGATGGATGCTGGGTTGCAGGATCACGCCCGCAGGGATTGCAATTGGCATCGAAATGGTAAGGGGATCGCATTACCAGCTCGTCAGCGAGATTTCCAGGTTGGATTGCTACAAGCAGGGAAAACCTTTGGAGACTTAAGAAGATAATGGTGATACTGGTGACCCTGATATGATACTCGTGGGAAGTATATATGATATGTATGTGATTGAGGCTTTCCCTTTTGTATCTGGAAACTAAGCCCGCAAATCTGTAAAATGAAGTCGGAAGCAGGAGCAGAGCAGGAACCAGGAGCAACAGCAGAAGCAGCTTGTAGATGGTTCTGGGAATTCTCCGTTCCACTCGCAAGGCGTTAGGCGGTGCGACAATAAATTGCGGCTTTGCCGGCGACATGAAGATGCTTTCTCGAGTGGCAAAAACAATCAGCGAGCAGGAGGAGGAGGAAGAGGAGGTGGGCACCCAAGAGTGGGAAAGGACCACATTAAGCACTCATTCGAGTACGAAGTATCGCACAAACAACATCACCAGCGGGAGTAAGGACACTTTGGCACTGCTAGCTCACAATTTATTGTTCATTTATTCGCATTTAGAATACATACTCTGCAATATGGAACGACTCAACGAGCACTCAGGGTCCCTTCCTTCCTTCCCTCGATTGCTATAAATTTCAAATAGATTTTTGCATGGCGCTGATTGCATTGGCTTGTCCGGGCCCCGTCCCGCCACTCCTCGTCCCCATGGACGTGGATTTTGGATACTGGTTCTATTTCTGGTCCCTGGTTCTCCGCTCCGCCCGGCAGTCCCCAGCCCCAGCTAGTCATAGTCATCCCTGGCCAGTCATCCGTAATTTCCCGAAACCGAATGGAAAATGAAATGGCGGCGGCTCCCCGCGACCTCGCCCGCGCCATCCAGCAATCATCAGGCAAAACAATGTGTACTTAATTTCCTTTCAAAAGCTGCTCCAAATTGCACTGAGAAAATGTTAATGTATACGATAAAATGTGTGAAATGAAAATTTCAATTTTTTTTACAATACAAGGCCTGCAGCTACACCTAGTGGGTACTTTGAGGCTTTCCTAAAGATGAAAACCATAAATATATATTATAGAATGTAAATATTTAAATTTTTCACCATGTACCCCACCTCCACCTCCTCTGCCACGGCTGCTCATTTCATTTTGTTTCGTTCCATTTCATTTGAAGCTCTTAATGCTTCAGCAGAACTCGAACTCGAACTCGAACTGGAACTGGAAGCCGGCGCGTGTTGAATATGAATCATGCTCTCCGAGTGCTTTCCATATTGATTGGACGGGCAGGAGTCCAGCCTGGGAGCCACCTCCTTTTCATAGTTCACCTGGCGGTCACATCGCTTGCTTTTCCCCCTCTTTGCAGGCATTATTTTCACCCCACACCTGCAGCAGGAGCAGGAGCAGCACCTGGAGCATCAAATATTTTTCAATTTGCATTCCTCCCCCATACATCATACCCGGGCATCCCCCGAAATATTTAAAAGGCACGCTCGACGCTCTTAATTAAGCTTTCTCATGGGGGGCATGCAACAAGTACAACTCAGCGACTCTGACATATTGCATTTTTCACCATTAAAACTTTACTTGTATCACAATTCATACTCTTTTATTAAAATTTGTAGTAATGATTATACATTATTTATTTAAAAATCATTGCTTCACCTTTTTATTATTTATACTCCGGGTTCTAATTGCGGAAAACACAACGCCGGATTTGCCATTTTCGACGCCCTCGCATTCATTTCATTTCAGATTTTCCATATTTCCGTCACGGCGGGGGGGAAAATCGTGGGGGCCTGTAATTTTTTCTTTTGCTTCGCTTGTGTTTATGCAAATATTTGTATTCCATTTGCATTTCAATAATTGAAATTTTTTATTTAATCAGCGCTCTATCTCTCTCCCCCTCGCATTTATTATGCGATTTGCGGGGCGAAAAAGAAGAGAATGAAATTTTTGTGAACTTGATTAAGCATGGGGTCGGGGTCGGGGCACATAATCCACAATTTGTTTGCCTAACTCTTGACACAGCTGCTGGAAAATGTTCGGGGAACTCGGTTTTCCTTTGTTCCGGAACCAAACTGCGTTTCATGGGGGAAAAGTAATTATTTAACATATGGGCTATCCTCTGGAAATTACAACCGCGGCAAAAACCACAAAAAATGCTCTAAAATTAATATTTGTAACATAGTAACTTTAAGAAATGTTTCAATAGATCAAATTTGAAAGCCTTTATCATATTCTAAAACAAATTTCGAAATATTAGAACGCAAACTCGCGCAACTCACAATTTTTCATTATTTTGATGAAAAACACCATCAAAAGATGATGTTGTGTTTTGATAAAAATCTCCAAAGCAGAGAAACTATGCTTGGACTTTTGCTTTCTATCATCACTTGGAGATTGCAAAGAGTCAAAAGAGATCACATTTATACTTCTCTAATATGCTTAAATAGTAAAAAACATCACGAAAAGAACGATGGAAAAAATTTCACGTGCGACACCGATAAAAATATTCATAAAAAAAAACTACTTTATATTTTTAAGTGAACTCAAATAAATTATTAATTTGAATTGATATATAATACATTAAAATTAATTGCATTAAAATCTTTCATCAAGTTTCGCTGAAATCAGGGCTTGAACTGGTTTGCGAAAAATTTACTTCCGTTTGTGTCACGTGCGAACTCGTTACATTTTTGTAATTATCTTGAAAACGAACAATTGTTCGAGATTGACCTTAACACCAATTATAGTGCTAACCAAGAACTATAAGTTTCAAATTTTGTAAAATTAAAATAAAGTCTTGGCACATGTTTTTTTTCGTTTGAATGCGTACAAATGTCATGTGCGACACCAGAGAATTGCCCATATTTGATAATCAAATAAGTTATGATGATTATTTTTGGAGGAGTAAATATACCCTTAAAATGTGTTTATTTTTATATTTACTCCTTAAGAGTTCTTTGACACCGTAAGTCCAAAATAATAACCATAAAAATGTATTTAAGATTCAAATACTTTTCGTATTAAGCAAGTAAATTATTCTACTGTTTTTACTGAATAAAATTCGATATTTATAGATTCTTATTTTTCCCTAGATTATTTCGCTAAAAAAATGGCTGTTAAAGACCACACTGCGTATGAGCATTTTTTTCAGTGATAACCCTGCGCATGTGGAATGCAATTTAAAAAGCGATTTTTTGCCATTCATTAAAAATATTAAATAGCTTCGTTCAGTCTAGTATATATGTTATGTATTCTCCTAGAGGAAATACTATATAGTAGATGCCAAATTCAAGGAATTCATGAGAAAGCTAAGATTTTTGTGTTTTTTGGGGCATATTTTGTCTCTTTGTTAAATATATATTAAATTGTTAATAATATAAAAGATCTATAAATACATATTTCCAACTTATATATCTTTTATCGATAGAATACATCGACAGCTTTGCCCATCCCCAAATAATCACATAAAATTCTTAAATATAAATTCTTAAATTCTTAAGCTTGCCGCATTGTCGCCATTTAACAGCTTGCCTTTTGCTGTTTGCCGGTTTCCGCCCCTGAGTTTTCCCACGCCCAATTTCTGAGAGTTTTCCTGCCTTCGAACTCTCTTCTTTGAGTTTTCCCCCACCCTGAATTTCCTCCTCCCCCCAAAACAAACTTCCTGCAGTCGGCTGCCTTTCTTGGACCTCGGCTTATTACGATTATTATGTCTTTTATGGCTGCGGTCTCGTAGCAGAAACCGTCAGATGCTCGTGGAAATAGCTTCCATAGGCAAATGCCACCAAGTACAGTGCGCGGCGAATGTGTATGGCCATGCCAAGAGCTCTTGTTCAGACTTGGCATTCAACAAGATAGGTAACGCTTTACGATCCTTTTTTACAACAAAACTTAATAGTAAAATCTGGAATTTATGGGTTAATGAATATCATAAACTTATTATTATTATATCGAATATAATATCATTTATCGCTTTAAATTTGTAAATTTCCTGGAAAATATCGGTACATCTCTTCGCTTGGCCACCACTGTCGCCTTGCCAAGGCACTGGTTGCTTTGCTTTCCATCTAACATGCTGGGAAACCGCATCATCAACACGGCCGACATCATCGCCGTCACCATCATCACCATCAGTCGTGATACGCATCGCGACAGGTTCGCTGCAGTTCCCCTTCTGGCGAAGGACCTACTCCAGCGGAGTTCCCCGTCCCCGTTCCCGCCGAGTGGCGTCAGTAGATTGGAAAATCATTGCAATAACTTCCACTTGTTTGCTATCCTCCAAGCTCTGCGTGTGTTTCCGTTTCCATTTGGGGTACATAAGGAAGAGAGTTTACGTTTCAGGATCTTTCTTTCTTTATAAACTGTTACGTGGCTTTTTCACTTTCTTAAAGAAAGGGAAGAGTTGCGGAAAGGAAGGTTAAGTAATTACTTAACATGTCAGCTTAAGAAAATAGTAAAAACTCTGTTTCAGGCAGTCACTTCGCTCTGCCTAAATGTGGGCTGAAAATTAATTAAAACTGAAACGCTGAGAAATGTAAATAAAAATCAAGCTGAAATCGACTTAATGAGCAGTTGCAGTATTTGAAATTCAGATTAGGCCGACTTGCCACGCCCCTCGAAAGCGGGAAACCCTGAAGCCCCGCCTGCGGTTTCCCCAAAATCCCCCTAGAACCAGGAAACCCCTGAAACCTCCTCCTTCTGCCTTCCTTCTGCTGGCAATCCGCAATTGAATTTCTATTGATTAACAAACGAAACGATTTGATTTCTCAATGGATTAATTCGAGCGTTGATTGGGCTCCCCCACATACGTGCATATATGTTTGCACTCCGGCTGGGAGCTGCTGGGAGCTGGCTTTATGGCACGTATATTATATTGATTTATCGCCGTGTCTGGCACATGGATTTATTTGGCAAAAACAACAATTAGCCGGCCCGAAATGGGAGTGTGCTGAAATATATACTCTATAACTGACTTGATGATGCATAAAAAACAATTTTACGCAAAGCGGGAGGACAAATGCGGAAAATAGGAAATGAAAAATGGGATAGGGGATGGGGGGAGACGGGGCTAGAGCAAGGGTGTGCGTGTGTGTTGTTTGGACAGACAATTGACCACTCAGCACATCGTTAGGATGTGCCAGGGTTACCGAAACCGAAGGAGTTTCGGGAAATCATGCTCAATCTGGGGTCCTGGGGCAGCAGCAGCTGCAGCTACCATTTTGTTTTTGCTGTTCACATCTGAAAATTTATGAAATTCCTCGCCTTCATCTTCAACTGCGTGTTCCTTGGTCTCTTGAGTGTTTTGTGTGTGAGCACAATGACATATCAAGCAGCCGCCACGTTGGCCAGCGCCAGAACTGAGAGAAACCAAGGCAAGGAGGGCCTCAAGCTTATAGCTATATTTATAAATAATATTGTTATACTACACATATTTAATTGTATATATTATATTCTTTAAGGATGTACGCTCCTTACTTGTAAACAAATATTACTCATCCTCCCCGTCGACCAGATGAGCAAAGCCCAGGCAAATCTGTAAGCGAAAAAACCTCAAAAAACTAGGAGTTACTCCATCATTAAGCACAAAATACGAATACATACAAAAATAAAAATAAATACAGGGATATAATACAAATTTAATTTGTTCCTTCCTTTAGTTAATTAAATTTTTCTTTCAGTGCCAAAAAACAATGAAAACAAAGGATAAAGCAAGCCAGAAGAGGCAGAGACACAGATACAGATACAGATAAGAGGAGCCCGGGGTGAGGAAGGACTAAGAGCGGGCATGTCCTTGTCAAGGGTCGTTGAGTAAAGTGTATTCGAGTGTGGAATATAACGATTAGTTGAATCAGCTGCCACTTCTCCCACCTTCCACCGCCACTTTGACTCATTTCCAACTGCCAAACCAGAAAATAAACAAAAATACTAAATAAATAATATTAATTTCGCTTGAGTTTTAAAATCAGTTAATATTCCTCAACTTTCAAGCCCAAAGTTGTCATTAAATGGGCAAAAATTATTCTTATTTTTATTCAAACAAATCCTGGCGCTTCCTCAATCCTAAACATTCTTTGAAGAACATTTTTAGCCTAACTTTTGGTGTCATCTGCATTCGCTTTGCATGAGGGGCAGAGAGGAGCAGAGGGTTAAAAATGTAGATTGCCATGGGCGGTGATTGAGAGGGGGCGATTTGGAGGGTGATTGGGAAACTAAGGCCATGAATAAATGAATGAATTGCCCGATTTCGATTTCGATTTCAATCCTATGGCCCTCGCACTCCCCCCAGAACAACTATTTACATTTCTCAGACCTGTTTTTACACTTCTTTTGTTTCCCATTTAAATTCCTAGGGCAATCGGAATTCGGTGTTTTGATGCAAAACAAAGTTTTGGCCTTTGACTTGCAGCCTCTTGATTGTCGAACGCATGTTGCAGAGCCCACTTTCTGCGTGTCCTGCTCTAGCAGTCAGAAAAAACTAGCCACGAAATCAAATTCAAGGGAAATGTCGTACTGTTATCGATAACGCTGAATGCCTTTTATTTAAATTACCGTAGTTATCGATTTATTCAATGCAATTTCAATATCAATGGTAATCTTAGCACTGCAATATATACATATGTATTATCAAATCCTCTTATTTAGCATATTTTGTAGGTGGTGATGTAGTAAATTTCCAAATAAATAAAAAACCTATTACTTTAAGTTCGATTTGTACCATAATTATCGATTTAATTAAGAAAAAATCGATATTTTTATTTGCTTCATTTCACAAGTCTTTCTGTATTTTCTTTTATAATTGTTAAGATAATGATTGAAAATATAAATTTTCTTACTTTATTGTTAAGACTGTGATCTAGAAAGCATGATTTTTTTGTAGTGTACCGCAAACAACCGGAATCGCGCGACAGGGCAACATGGCGGGGACATGAAGGTAACTGAGAATGAAACCACGCACGCAGCCAAACACATTGTACGCTCCTCCGCCCCACAACTACTCCCTGCACTTGTCTCCTTCTGTCTGCCAGTTGTCTCCGGAGCCGAGGACATCTCCCCCGTGCACATTAGTTTTTATACAGAATCAGAAAAAGGGAGAAGAAAAATATGCATTGATCTTCGGGAAAACTATGTTTTAAGAAAAAATACATTTTTTGTTAGCTACTTACTGTTTTCTATTTTAATTTTAATATTTACATCATTACAATTATACTTATTAGGTACTATTTTTCTCCCAGTGCCTCCTTCTCTCCCTTTGCACTATTTTCCGCAGCTCTTTCTCACTTTTCCGACCATTGCAGAAGACATCATGTTGCCTATTGCAGCCATTACTCAAGCGACAGCAACGGGTGGCGCTATGCTTCCCCAGCTTTTCTTGTTTTTCTTGCTTTCCCCCACCCACTGCCTCCAGGCAGCAGCCCCTGGAGGACACCAGCCTCCTTCTCCCCCTCCCCCCGCCGTGTGCATGCAAACACGTTTCTGATTAGGAATCAACAAAACCGACAACAGCAGTCGGAAAAGGACCTGTTCCTTCAGTTGCTTCTGCTCCCTGGGCCAGTGGAGAGCAGATAGCAGATGCTATATTCAAGGAGGGGGAAAAGCACGGGAAAACTAAGGGAGAAGGGGGCGTGGCCACAATGGCAATGCCGCCAGAAAGAACTCATTGGAGAAGAAAAGTCACGGGCACTTTAAATTTACTTGCTTTGTGTTCAAGTAAAAACAAACAATAAATTAAGGAAAATTACAAAAAATAAATGTGTCTCATAAGAAATTCTCACCTCATTCAAGGTTGAATTATAAATTTAACTAATAGGAGAGATAATTATATAAATATAAATTTAAACCACAAATTTGTGAGAAAAATCAAGACAGAAATATTTTCTAAAATGAGTCAGGATTTAGGTGGAAATTTAGGGGCTGAGACTTGTGTCGGCAGCTTCAGAATCGCCGCTGAAAATGGCATTGTCTACGTGGGAAAACTGGTGAAAATAAGACCATTACCAGCCCCCCTCCTCGCCCCAAACTCCTCTTTTCAATTTCCCCCTAAACAATATGGCAAAAGTTACGAGGCAACTCAACTTTCGGTAGGAAATCCCGGCAGCCCCCCGCCCCGGCTTACATAAGTTGTCTGGATTCCCCGCCCCCGGCCGGGAAAACCCACCTACACCCAAAGTAAACGTGTTGAAATTTAACTAAAATTAATTTGCCAAAAATCAAGGCGAAAGTTTTGCGCCATTTTTGCTCTCTGATTTACTCGGACCCCCTCCCCACTCGAATATCCCTTATTTTGTTTGGTCCTGGACCAGGACAGGGTCATAAATTTCATTGGGATTTTGCTCCTCTGCCCGAGACTCGTAGTCGAGGGCCCTTTTGTCAATTCAAAGTAATTCGAAGGCAGCCAGGAGACAGCCGTGTGGATGTCCTGACCCGGGGAATTCGGGGGGATGTCGAGGGCCCGAAGAGGTGCCAGGACGAGTGCGAGTAGTGAGTGGCTGACCCCCAGGCCAGATCGATGGCACAGCTGGGAATTGGACGAAGTTTTCTTCCCCCTTTCAGAATTGCTCGGGTTTCACTTCGCCCTGTTTTTGGGGATTTATGTGGTTAATTATTGAGGCTGCCAGGTGGGTCAATTTTTTGTTAAAGCCCCGGAGGAATGTATATAAAATGACATATTTTGAAGCAATATTTACAGCACATTTAATTGTTCGGAAACTAATTAGTTGATGAATCTATATTTTATGCGTGTTTATTTGTACTTCGGACATAGTTTATTTCCAAAGCATTATTTGGGGCATATCCTTTTGCTTAAGCCTTAACTTGCTTTTATTTTATGGAAAATAAGTGTTGCACATAAAGCAATTAAAAACAATGTTAATGTAGAATACATGCTTGTCCTTAGTTTGGGTTCAAAGCGATAAAAGAACGATTTGCATATAAAGGTTTGTAAGAATAATTATTTAATTTACAAATTCACTAGAAAATTTAAGAACTAAGAACGGAAAAAACTTGAAGAACTTGCCATCAAGTCAGCCTTGAACTCCACCTGTCAAACCCAAACTCTAGCTCCCCAACACAATTCCTAGTCAGATTCAGTATACTTCCATTCGTCCAACCAGAAAGATCTCTCGTAAATATTTGTAAATTATTTGCATCATTGATCAACAGTCTTTCCAAATTTTTTAAATTTCCCAAATTATCTTCAAGTTCTTCTTGAGGTGTGTGTTCATTCCTAGTGTTGTCCTGTTCCAAATATTCGTAATCAGTGATTTCTAAATTTATTTCAGACAACATGCCAAATTGCAAGTGCTCTGAGCCAGAAACAAAATGTCCACTATGCGGACACCACCACTGCATAGTCGAGGCCGTGCCCAGGGATGACGAGCCTCGAGAGAACCGCGAGGCAGTTAGACTTTATTCCGAAGTACATGAAGCCCCCGAGTACTCTCGAAGATTTGTGCGTTTGTATACGAAGCCGGAGAGGAAAGCCGGGGAAAAGCCCCTGTAGGAGCTGCTCCTTCGTCCACTCCGCCTCCAGGCGCTGCTGAGCTCCTGCCTGGGAATGCCACTCTGTCCCGGCGACCTTCAGATGGGGATCTTCGGGGTCAAAGCTGCTCTCCGCTGGTCCTGCAAGATGGCAATAGATTTTCGAGCTTTTCAAGGTCCTTCTGCAAGTATCGTGTCGGAATGCATTGTCTGCTCTTGAAGAAGTCCACCAGGAAGCGCGGGACTCAGCTGGTGTTGTAATGCTTCAGCCCGATATATATATTTTATACTTAAAGATCTGCTAAAATACAATTTCCAAATTCTCAACAACAAGACAACCATATTGCGTTTTATTCATTTATCGACTGTTGGTGATCAAGAATATACCTACATATATATATACATATATATATATATATGGAATTAAATACTGAGATACGGCTTTAAAATATCAAATTTCTTATGTTGTAGATATAAACTATAGAATAACAAAACACGGATTAAGCAACCTGCGCCATAAGCGAGGCTTGGACGAGGATGATGGTTGCAATCGACCATCGGAGGTAGTCGAAGCAGTCACATCCTCGAAGTTGCTAGTTAGGAGGCTGCCCCTGGAAGGCCGCTCTCACCGAGGTCCATTTGGACGCCATCCAGCTTTCCTTCCTTTTCCACCTGTAGCTGCTCTTCATCAGAGGGTTTGGGGAACTCCGCTGGATCTCCTCCACTCATTGTGTAAAATTGAATATACTTCTTGTTTTATTTATAAAACGTGCAAATTTCAAGCTGCTCTCGGCTCAGTAGACTTTCACTGAATGACTGAGGGATCGGGGTGAAGTGTGAGCGTCAGGGTTTCCTTAGTTCTCAAAAACTCAAATATTGATATCTATCGAAAATAATCCGCTCACTTGAAAACTTCTGACTAAAAACTTAAAACCCTGCAAGGTCATGTGTATCCGAGTAGGTCTTGGAATTAGCGTTAGCCCCGGACTCGAGTCAAAATATATTTTCTTCCCAATTAAAGATGGAGAATAGTCGTCGTCTAGCCGATGGGATCGAGCCCACAGACTATATAGATATTACAGATGACACACCAGATTTTCGCATTACCCAATGCCCATTTTGCGATCATGAGGCTCTCGGGTGTGTTTCTTATTCGTCTTATTGGTCTGTCTCTTATTGGCACTGTCAGCAATGTGACTCCTGCGTGCTACGTGAATTAACTTTGGACCCTGAAAACTACATAGGTAAGCCGGGACCCTATGGGGCGATGCAATGACATGCACAGTAACTCGACTCACCTTTCAGTTTATTAGAACCAAAATGAAGAAATGAGATCCGAAAACCAGCACTTTTTATCACAAGATTACATTTAGACCACGAAACCTAGGTAAGCCGGGACCATATACGGGCGATGCAATGGCATAAATAGTAACTCTACTTTTTTTTCAGATAATTTTATAAAATAAAGCACTTCAAATATTGGCAACAATAGGCTTAGCGATGCTTTCTGATAAAACTAAAACTAACTTACCAAGAAAACAATAAAAGACAGCCCACAAATTGCTGCGTAATACTTGTTTCTTTAATTTGCCTTTGAAATGTAATAATTTCCAAATTCTCTAAATTAAATTCTTTTTAAATCAGTGCGAGGTTCGCAATGTAGTGGAAGTATCTATACCTCAGAGCTCGGCCCACATAATACCTTAAATTCGTAGAAAACTTTAATAACTTCCACTTTTTAAGATTTTCATTCAAGCTAAGTTTAATTTAAGGATAGTTCCTGTAATCGTTCAAGGAGTAAGCCTCTTTTTCATGATTTAAATATGAAAACCCATTGCGTGCAGTTCGATCCGGCATATCAGCATCCAGCACTGATTTCCCAGCAATTTCCCTGGGAAATGCGAAATGGAAATGTACGTAGGCGAGGACTCGCTTTGCAATTAGTTTAGTGGCTGCCAGCCCGCAGAGAAAACACAAAATTAGTGGCAGACTATAGCCAGATACCCCACCTGCCTGCGCTACTGCTCCGCCCGCATCCGGGACTCGCATCCGTCCGGAATCCGGATTGCGGTGCATTTTTCTGTGGAGCGAAGTGTGTGAAAAGTAATTTGCATATGTATTGCCATGGCATTTGCATTTATGCATGTCGACGGGCCCGCCAACGACCCCTCCCTCCCTCTCCCTCTCTGAGCCGCCCCTCACTGCGCCCCATTTTTGCCGCCTTTTCCTGGGTCCTCCGCCGTGCATTTGCACATTTGCGGTCATGTTTATGCGCGCCAGTTAATCGATTATGCACGGGCTGAGTGAGCAGCGCCGGAAATGTGCAAATGCTGCACTTCCGCTTCCCCTTTTTGCGCCCGCCCCCGCCCACGGCCACGCCGCGTCCTTGCAGTTTTTCGCGTTGTGACATCCTTTGTGTGTGTCGCGGCGAGGTGTGAAAACGGAAATCATTATCTCGTTGCTGTCATCGCTTCACTACCGAAGCCACCAGCACTCACACAATCGTTCGCCGACCCGTTAACAAACAGTTCTATAATCCCACTAAGTTGCTTCATTATCCCTATTCCGAGTTGTCCTGAAGTGTCATTCAATAGTGCAATCAAATAAATTAAATAATATTGCTCCATAATAATAATAATAATAACAAATAAATAATACATCTTTTTCGAAACTTTAAAATTAATTCCATAAACTCAACATAGCTTTCGGTATATAATTAACATATTTGGATTAAAAAGCAACTAATTAGCTAACTAATATATTTCTAAATTCTTTATTCCTTCTCTCTATTTCTCAGCTAAAATTAATGCTGAAAACTTTCAATTATTATTAGATAAGTCTTTTATTAATTACGTTTTAAGTCTCTTTATTTGTTTTAAATAAAAATAATAAATAGACTTATAATCATTTAACAAAAACATTCTTATTTATAAAATACTTATATTTCCCCTTCTGAATTTTCCCAGAATGCTTGATAGTTTCCTAAGAAAAGTTAATATAGATTATGTAACTAATTAAAATAACTTGTAACTTGTTTAAAATATTTCCCTTATTCATAAGCTTCATCGAACTTCGGCTTGGCCACTCACTGCCCTGCCTCTGCCTTCACTTATTTTTGCGGTTGTTTATTCAAACATTTAACGCCCGGGGCTGTCTGTCTATTTCACGTGTCTCGGATAAATAAATATATGTATGAAATATAGAAAATTGTGCATTTAGCCAACGTGGGCTTGGATGAGGGATGAGTGAGCCGCAACTATACCCCACACGAAATACGACGATT
Source organism: Drosophila bocqueti (assembly GCA_018151655.1). Lineage (NCBI taxonomy): Eukaryota > Metazoa > Arthropoda > Insecta > Diptera > Drosophilidae > Drosophila > Drosophila bocqueti. The sequence continues at coordinate 3,854,564 of JAECXF010000311.1, forward strand.
TAATTATTCAAATATGATTTTGCCTTTGATTATTTTAGTTTGAATTAAAACCAAATCATATGTAGAAAACAAATGGTTTACAAATTTGTACAGTAATAATTTAAAAGCAAACTAATCTTCACTTTGGTTGGAAAATAAATTGAAATACTAACTCTTAAAATAACAATAAATAATACAAATTAAATGGTACATTATTGGTAAGTAAACTGTTTCAGTTTGGGCTAAGTTAAATGTGCTGATACAGTCAAGTTTTAACTTTACACATTTAAGTGCTCATTTTAATTTTACTTAAGCGAAAGCGAGGCCAGCACTATCGATAAATAACCATCGATCTTAGGCCTCGCTTCGATTTATTCGCCCTGCCATTTGGCGATGCTAATCGATGTGCATTTGCGGTTTACATCACTAATCCTGCCAAGAGCCTGCCTCGTCCACCGCCCGGGGCGTGGCATAATCACAGGCCATTTATCAAGCATGCACTCCGGCTTGCGAGTGCGATGCCGATTGTGTATGTGTGTGTGCGGGGAAAACTTACAACACTTTGGCCAAAGGATACTGGTGGCCACAGCACATAAAGAACAGCAGAAAGAAACAGCAGCAACAGCGGTAGGAGCAGCAGGAGAAGCAGTAGCAGCAGCAGCTGCAAGAAGTCACAACAAACAGACAACGGGAGAAATTCATAAGACAGAGGGAGGGAGAACAAAGAGCGGAGAAAGGAGAAGAACGGCGAACGGCGAACGGAGAAAGCAAAACCGGAAAGTCTGAGAAATGGCCAGTTTGGGTCCGGGCAACAAAGTTAATTGAGCAAACCGGCTGGCGAGAGAGAAGAGCAGGCCGCAGTTGAAATCCAATTTGTCTGCAAATACACAAATGATGGCCCCCCACTCCCGGGTCCGGCTCCGGCTTTGGCTCCGGCTGTGGGCCTCATCCGGAATCCGGCGCCAGAGGCGCCGTAGCATCATTCATCTGCCAGGACCGAAAAAAGCTGCAAGCCGTGAAAGAAACACCAGCAGCGGCATAAGATTCACAAGAAGTGAAAGGACACAGCGAGAACGTGCTGCTGCTGGTGCTGGTGCTGCCGGAGATTGGTGCCCACCGAGGGGGGCCATCTGGTGGGCACTATCGCCGCAACAACAAGGAGCAACCAGCAGCAACCGGCGACCACCAGCAACAACAACAATAGCCAAACAGGATACGGATCCCAGCGGGCAACCAATTTCCCGCTCGTCCAGGACATCTCTCTCCTCTTTGCTTTGTGAATATTTCAAAAATTGCAGCCGCCCAAGGAGCTGCACTCAAAGGAATAGGGGCTCCTTAAGATATAATGTGATAAAACGCCTGGAAAATTGTTTTTTCAGCTCAACATTTTGCATCAAAATCACGCATACGCAGTGTTGTCTGGCATATTTTGTATATTTTAAGTTTAAGTCAGAATTTCAGTAAAATACAAGAAAATATCAGATTATAAGTAAGGGAAGCCGGTGAAAACTTTCTTATTTTGAGCGCTAAAATTGACAAGAAAAAATCACGCATACGCCGTGTGGTCTTCAACTTTCTTAATTTAAGTTTTTGTCAAATTTTCAGTAAAATAGAGGAAAATATCTAATTACAATTAAGGAAAACTGGTAGACACTGTCTTTTTTTGGACGCTTACAATTAAAAGGAAATATCACGCATACGCCGAGCTTCATAATTCGTACTTTTAACTCAAACATTTTCATTAATATCCCTTTTGAAATCACGTATTTGATTTGCAAAATTATTCCCAGTGCATTCGGTAGAACAAACTGCAAGCTGCATCCGTAACCCGCTGTCCCGTGTCCTGTCCTGACTGCAGCAGCAGCAGCAGCAGCAGCAGGAAAATCAACAAATTTTTCAGGCTAACAAGAAAGCCAGCAGAGCATCGCCAGCTTAGGCCGAAGTTGCAAGTTGCATTATCCCTGCTGCTACACCCTTTCCTCCGCCCATCGACGGGAGGGCTGAGTCAGTGGAGAGTTCCTGCCACTCGAGAGTAGAGTATACAAATAATGAATGCCATCGCTACGGATTGCGGGGGCGAGGAGCCGGTCCGATATGCATCTGGCAGCATTATGGGTAAATTTGTTTGCCTTGTAAGCATATCCTTGGCGCACATCCGGCGGGGATATGTCTGCCATCTGCCTAACAAGGCAACAACAGTTTAGTTTGCCCCACTTCCGTCTCCGTTTTTCGACTCCACCCCCGTCTGGTTTCGGACCAGCTCTAGCTCCTCCTCCTCCATGGACATGATCTGCTTCCAACTTAATCTGCATATGCGACCAAACATCTGCCAACATAAATTGCCGTAGAGCGAGCCAGGAATCAGGACACAGCTCGCCTTCGCCCCCCATGCCGCAATCAATGGGCAGCAAGCCCGAAGACAGGCATATCAGGAACTCGGTCCATTTCCACATCGACAGACATGGGACTCGCCACAAAGCTGGCCAGTTAACCGGACACATCTAACGAGCGAGAGTGACTGAGTGCTCAAAGTCCTCCAATTTCTGGTATAAATTCAAAGCAACTCTGACTGCGCCCGGGAAATGTAGGCAAGACAAGCAGCAAATCTTCAGAAATGCGATATATCCCTACAATATCTCCTGTTTGTGCTCGAGAAATGTCTTAAATCATTTCTTAAATACGAGCACTACTCTTTGACCATGTCTTGTCAGGCTATCAATTATCAATCAATTTTCACCCCACTACGGACGGGCACATCCTTCTGCCCTTCTGGTTCCTGTTTCCTGTTTCTGGTGTAAATCGAAAACGTTTCCCCACTTGGCTCGTAAAATCCGGCCATAACCCGGCCGGCATACCAAGTGCGTTTCCGTCCGGCTCGGGTCCTTTTTGCTTTGCTGATGAGTCATCAATAAAGCGAATAAAGGCAGCGCCAGGATCTGCGACAGCAGCTCAGGTCAGGTCAGGGATAGGGATGAAATATTCCCCGAATTTCAAGTTTTTACCTAATCTTTAATGTTATTTACCTTTGGATTCTTAAATGTAACAATGAAGATCTTGCTCAGGAAACCCTTCTAGTCGAGCTGAAATTCCCCCAAGATGGCTAAGGGCTCCGTAAGAGAATCAACAAATAAGATTTTAATAACTGCAAGCGAGTTACTGGATTTCCACGTCGATTGAATTTCGAGTTTCGTCCTGAGAGGCTGCCCCGCCACGCCCACTGTCCTTGCCCCTGCATACGTTCGTCTGACGATGCCCGTGATGCCTTGCAGATGCCTCCGTGTATGCTTATCCCTAAACTTTGTCACAGTTAAATGACAATAAATGTCACACAAAACGCCATAAGCACACATACTCGTACACTGCCGCCCGCACACTCTCGGCCGAGATGGGGATGTGTGTGTGTATTCATATACATGTACCCACTGATAGGAGACGACGACAACGACACGGGACAAGGACATAAAAGGCAAAAGTTGTGTTCGCCAGCGACAGCGGCGCATAAAAGTTTTCCTTTTCCCTGGCTTTTCCTTACCTTTCGGGCCCGACCAACATGATGCTCCTTTCTTAGCTTTTCCTTTTCATATATGTACGTGTATGCCCTCACAAAGGGTATTCCCTCTTTGCTGAAAGTACGGCAAAAAAAAACTAACAAAAAGAGGCACTCTTTCGGCTAATCAAGTTTTCGCTGCAGTTAGTGACACAGTTTAGAAAGGGTATATGGTTGATTCGTGGTTGGTTTTTAAATGAAATTAATATTAAATACCATTCAATTTATTTACGTGTATTAACATATTAAAATTCAAAAGAATGTGAGGAATATTAAGGATACAAAAAGCAGGTACAAGAGCCTGCATGCAAAGAAAAAACCATTGCCTACATTTCAGCGCTCTTTCTGTTGCAGAAAATTAAGAACTTTAAAGGTAGTAATTAAATTATAATTTAATTGAATTACAGAATAAATACCCCGTTAAACATTTTTGCTTTATTTTACTTTACTTTCACTCATTTCTTTTTCTTATAAAACAACTTCCCTTGTAGAGTATCTTAAAAGCCATTCTTTGAGTTTAGGTTTTATTGCTTGTTGTCATTTTATTTTTATTTGTTATCTTATTTTTTGTTCTTTCGTATTTTTACTTTTTTTGTACATACTTAAGCCCGTGACTGAGGCACGTCATAACTTGGCCGTAAAACAGCTGACAACTCGGAGCAGAAGAGCGATGTGTTACGGCACTTCACCGCCGCCTTTATCCGCCCTTCTCCTCGGTGATCTCCTCCTTTCTCTTTCTCTCCCTCTCCCCCGCCCTGCTCCTTGAGCTCTCCAACAGCTAGTTGTTTTAGTGGCTTAATGTGCTAAACAACTGCTCAAGGGGGCGGGCAGAGGGGAGGGGGAATTGAATTTCACCTAAATTTAAGGACTAAGGAAAGACACTCGCCAAGTCCTTATGTGTGTGTGGGTGTGTCTCACGCTCTTGCTGCTCTCCCTCTCTCCCAGTCTCTTTATCTGTGTGGGTGTGTGTGCGGCACGTCGAAAGCTTCCCGCAATAAAAAACATCATGCGGGTAGCTGTTGCTTTGTACTTGCTCTCTGTCTTTCCTTCTCCATTCCCTTTCCCACTCCAACTCTTACTCCCTCTTCCAGTGGAATCACACACCCAAACACAGGCACAAGTACAGTCAAACCTCGCTAAATGTGATTATTGTACTTATTAAACCAAAAATGGCTTAAACGGAGCCATTTAGAAATTTAAGAAATAGTGCTTACAAGTACACAGATAGAAAACATTCTTGAAATCAACCCTATCCATCTTAATCTTAAAATTTTTAAGTACAATTCGGGGTTAAATGGTTAAATCGATCCCGTTTTGGGATTAAAATGGCAAAATAAGCCTAAAAATGCTTGAATTAATCCCGTTTCGGGATTAAATGACAAAAATATTAAGTACGTTCATACTTAGATTAAGAACATCCGGTCTTGGGCCGAAATCGTGCCCATTCGGGATTAATTTTTCTATCTGTGTAGGTAGTAGTATAAAATTCATCATAATATGATAGCTCACTTGGGTATTAATTAGTTAAATGATTAATTTTAATAGGTTTTTACCCCATTTAAATATGTATCAAGCTGTTTATTTAGATCCAATATTATAGAAAATAACCAAGGAATAGCTGGGTGTAACGATTTTTTAGGGTTTTGTAGTTGTTAAAAATAAAGCATAGGATATTAAGATTATTAAATGATTTGGTTACTAAGTTCCATTGAATATTTACAATATTCATTTTAATAGTTAAACTATTAAATTAAAAAAATAATATATCCATTCATTATTTACTACATTAATTCTAAGATATCTTAATAAGGGCATACCAAAGAACCCAATAAGTGTTTAAAATAACTTTATTGATCATTAAATTTACAATAAAACACAATCCCTTATATGCAGTCTCCTCTGTAAATTCCATCTTCTATGTCCTGGCCCTCTTCTCGCTCAATTTGGCAAATTCCCTCATGCACTCCACTCATTTCTAGTTTGCCTACTCGAGCCTCGTTTGTCATTCACCTAACGGCCCTCGTCGTCGTCCTTTCCTCCGGTTTGTCTTTGCCTTTGCTTTGTTTCCAGTTCCCCGACAAAAAAAAAATAAAAGAAAAAAATCCTACGAGCCGAAGGAGGTCCTGTCGTAGGCTCTGATTGTTTGTAAATAAAATCGTGAGTTTTATTGTCGCTGTGCAAACTTTGATTAAGAACAGAGCGTCAAAGTATCGAGAAAGTAAACTGAAATGAAATTTTAAGAAAGCAGGACTAACAACACGGCCCCCCGACAAAAAAGGGAAAATCCCCTTCAACTAGTTGAAACTTTCAACGTCACGAAATCTGCACACACAAGGATATCAGCAGTAGTAAAAAAAAGGAGAAAAACACACCGGCACTACTGGATTCGGCAAACTTTACAAATTGAGAGAAATTGGCAGTTTTGACGGCATTTTTATTCGTATGCAATATTATTTCGTTATTTGTTCACTTCCACTCCACAGCGAGTCCTTTGTTTTGTCAGTTTCTGCACTGAAAATAAATCTACGTTCAGTCTGAATAGCTTCATTATGTCTCAATATTTTTGATTTATTATTTTGTTGAACCGATTTAAATTTAAGTCCAGGGAACTCATTTTAGGCATTACAAAAATTAACTTGGAAATTTGAACTGATCAGGAAAATTGTTCCTTGTTTAATTTAAATCGAAACTTATTGAACAAACTCGTAAAATTCATCACTTTTCACATGTTAATTTAAGGAAAAAATATTTATAAGGAAATTCGAAAGTGTAACCACCATTTTTCCCCCAAATGCTTGCTTTCTGTGTGCTCGCCGTTCTATGCGTTTGTTTTCCATTTCACCTGCGCACTTTTTGCCTTCAACAAAAAATTGACTGCAACGTGACTCGCCTCCCGGCGTGTGTGTTTGAATTCGCAGTTTTGCATTGTTTCGACAGGTCGGACAAAACACACAAATAACTGTCAAAGTTTCAATTCTCTTCGATAGTGAAGCACGATTCGAAAAAAAGCGGCAAGAAAAATAGAATCCACAGCAAACAATGGGCGGCAAGGGCAGCAAATTGAAAGCTTTCTCTATCTATTGCCCCGTAGTCTGATTTTGTTTACCCGCTTTCCACTTTTTATTCAAAAATGCGAAGCAAAATAGAATTTTGAATTGCAAAAGGCTGAAAACAATAATTTAAGTTGCCAGAAAACGAAAAATAAAATGAAAATAAAATCTGAGTTGTGATAGCTTCGAGCAGGGATGGACGAGGTTAAATGTTATGTTTTGGTCTTTACATTTTATTCACAAATAGTGAAATGTACCTGTAGTGTATGCATTAATAATGTTTGGAGACCGCAACTTCCTTGTACAAAACCCAAAGCCATTATAGCATCCCTTCCCCTGATGGTGTATTAATATTTAGGTTTGGTCTGGCTCTCAGCCCTGCTCCTTTTGTCCTCCGATAAGTCTCCCATCGCCTGTTTACTGTCATGTAAATATATACACCATATATGATATCCTGCACATCTTCTCCTGCTCTTCCCGCCTGGAGTGCAACACCTCTTGCTGCTGCTGCTGCTGCGCTCGAGTCCCGAACAATTTTAATTATTTCCATGCCACACGCAGCAGCAAGGAGTAATCCAAAGGCGAGGTCCTGCGGGACACCGCAGGCTCTGTGTGCATGTTGGCTTTAACGGGGAATTAAGTCGGGCAACAGGAAGTCAGCAAGCACAATAATTAAGATGAGCGCTCGAGGGACAATTATGTGACATCAACTTGCCAATTTTTGCCCACTCCCTCGCACTGCCACCTGCCTGATATCCTGCTCCCTCCCTCTCCTCTTGGATGGGCAGAAGGATAACAAGTGGAGGGTTAACGCCAGGGTACAGTGGTTGTGGAGGCAGCAAACTGAGCCTAGGCCCAGGAAAATGTAGAGTTTTGGTAGCGTGTACAGAAATACTTGAATTCTTGGGATTAATTAGTTTTAGTTTTATCAGAAAGCATCGTTGCCCATATATGAAGTGCTGAAAGGTAAGTAAGTTAATATGCATGTCATTGCATCGCCCGTATATGGTCCCGGCTTACCTAGGTTTCGTGGTCTAAATGTAATCTTGTGATAGAAAGTGCTGTTTTTCGGATCTCTTTTCTTCATTTTGGTTCTAATAAACTGAAAGGTGAGTCGAGTTACTGTGCATGTCATTGCATCGCCCCATAGGGTCCCGGCTTACCTATGTAATTTTCGGAGTCCAAAGTTAATTCACGTAGCACGCAGGAGTCACATTGCTGACAGTGCCAATAAGAGACAGACCAATAAGACGAATAAGAAACACACCCGAGAGCCTCATGATCGCAAAATGGGCATTGGGTAATGCGAAAATCTGGTGTGTCATCTGTAATATCTATATAGTCTGTGGGCTCGATCCCATCGGCTAGACGACGACTATTCTCCATCTTTAATTGGGAAGAAAATATATTTTGACTCGAGTCCGGGGCTAACGCTAATTCCAAGACCTACTCGGATACACATGACCTTGCAGGGTTTTAAGTTTTTAGTCAGAAGTTTTCAAGTGAGCGGATTATTTTCGATAGATATCAATATTTGAGTTTTTGAGAACTAAGGAAACCCTGACGCTCACACTTCACCCCGATCCCTCAGTCATTCAGTGAAAGTCTACTGAGCCGAGAGCAGCTTGAAATTTGCACGTTTTATAAATAAAACAAGAAGTATATTCAATTTTACACAATGAGTGGAGGAGATCCAGCGGAGTTCCCCAAACCCTCTGATGAAGAGCCGCTACAGGTGGAAAAGGAAGGAAAGCTGGATGGCGTCCAAATGGACCTCGGTGAGAGCGGCCTTCCAGGGGCAGCCTCCTAACTAGCAACTTCGAGGATGTGACTGCTTCGACTACCTCCGATGGTCGATTGCAACCATCATCCTCGTCCAAGCCTCGCTTATGGCGCAGGCTGCTTAATCCGCGTTTTGTTATTCTACAACATAAGAAATTTGATATTTTAAAGCCGTATCTCAGTATTTAATTCCATATATATATATATATGTATATATATATGTAGGTATATTCTTGATCATCACCAACAGTCGATAAATGAATAAAACGCAATATGGTTGTCTTGTTGTTGAGAATTTGGAAATTGTATTTTAGCAGATCTTTAAGTATAAAATATATATATCGGGCTGAAGCATTACAACACCAGCTGAGTCCCGCGCTTCCTGGTGGACTTCTTCAAGAGCAGACAATGCATTCCGACACGATACTTGCAGAAGGACCTTGAAAAGCTCGAAAATCTATTGCCATCTTGCAGGACCAGCGGAGAGCAGCTTTGACCCCGAAGATCCCCATCTGAAGGTCGCCGGGACAGAGTGGCATTCCCAGGCAGGAGCTCAGCAGCGCCTGGAGGCGGAGTGGACGAAGGAGCAGCTCCTACAGGGGCTTTTCCCCGGCTTTCCTCTCCGGCTTCGTATACAAACGCACAAATCTTCGGGAGTACTCGGGGGCTTCATGTACTTCGGAATAAAGTCGAACTGCCTCGCGGTCCTCTCGAGGCTCGTCATCCCTGGGCACGGCCTCGACTATGCAGTGGTGGTGTCCGCATAGTGGACATTTTGTTTCTGGCTCAGAGCACTTGCAATTTGGCATGTTGTCTGGAATAAATTTAGAAATCACTGATTACGAGTATTCGGAACAGCACAACACTAGGAATGAACACACACCTCAAGAAGAACTTGAAGATAATTTGGGAAATTTAAAAAATTTGGAAAGACTGTTGATCAATGATGCAAATAATTTACAAATATTTACGAGAGATCTTTCTGGTTGGACGAATGGAAGTATACTGAATCTGACTAGGAATTGTGTTGGGGAGCTAGAGTTTGGGTTTGACAGGTGGAGTTCAAGGCTGACTGGATGGCAAGTTTTTAGATTAGAATTTTCTAGTTATATTTATATTTTCCGTACTAAGGCACCACTGTGCCGGTGCAACTTTGTGTCGAAGCTGTGTGTGTGAGTGGAGGAAAGTTTTCTTGTTAAGTCGCAGATTGAATGGCGCCGGTAAACATGGCTCGGCAAGTGCAGAGCTCCCAGCTGCCAGCTCCCTACGCCGCCTCAGCCTCAGCCTCTGCGTCATCATGCATCCGTTCGTGATTGAGCCAAATCCAGGCTCATAACTAATTGCCAGCGTCGTGGAAAGTTTAAATTAAGTTGCGTGTCATAGTCGAAAAGTTTTCCACTTATTCAAAGGCGGCGAGGAAGCACGTGCTCCACTGCGCTCCTCGCTGCTTGAATTTAAATTGTGGAAAACACACTGAACACTGAAATGCGTCCAACTAATAAATAGATTTCATTTATTCAGACATTTAATCGAATATAACATTTTGTTTATGGAATTACCCGCACATTTGTCTGGGGTTTATCACACTTAATCTTAGGATCATTCTCCCGATGATATATGTAAGCATTCAAAGGACTAAGGCTCAGGACTCGCAGCTCAACTGGTTTTCACCTTCGCCTGCGACTGCGGCGGCGGCTGGGGCGATGGCGATGGCGCTGGCGCTGGCGACTCCTCAAAGTCCACATAGTCGGCATAGTCTCTGCGCTTGGACAGAGCCAGGGTCCAGCAGACGATCCACAGCGGCAGCAGGACCGTGGATATGACAAAGTACAAGAAGTTGCCATACAACTGGGGAGACACAGCGAAATTTATCGTTAGATTTCAAGTGTAAACGAAGACACGAAGCAGCCAACTCACCACCGAGTCAATGAGACCATAGGCCGAGGCATCCATGGCCGCCGTGGCCGCCCGCAGCATGATCTTCTGCAGCGGCAGCTCGGGAAACTGATAGAAGGTCATGGCCAGCACAATGACGTACACGATCATCATGGGGTTGAGGGTCAGCGTGAGCAGGCGGATCGAGTTCCTCAGCGTGCCGTTGCTGGCGTCCTCCTTGGTCTCCAAGGCAATCACCAGCGGGACCGTAAGCACGGCCACAAAGAAGCCCAAGGCGAAGTTGAGCAACCCAATGACGATCAGGGAGCAGCCGTAGATGAGCAGGAAGGCCACGTGCAGCAGCTCCAGGCCGCCGGGCGGCAGGACCACCACAAAGGGCAGGACAAACCCAATGAGGGAAAGGAAGCTCAGCACGGAGGTGGTCAGCGGGGCGGCGCCCATGGGTATCTCCAGGAAGTACTGCTGCAGGGGCAGCACGTTGCACAGGAAGCCGATGAGCAGCGTGGCGGTGAGGTAGATGAGCACCGAGCCGTATGGCAGTTCGAATTTCTCTGGCTCCGCATCAATGTTTTCCGCATCCTTCTCCTCCGGCTCCTGCTCACCACCACCTTCCCCCGCCGGCAGCGTGGACCACATTAGGTAGGCCTTCACAAAGGCACAGGCCACCAGGGCCACCAAGGCCGGCATGTAGTCCCCAATGGAGATGTACCGATCGTTGTTCACGATCACATAGAAGAAGAAGCTCTGGTGGAAGCGCTCGAGGAGGTTGTTCAGGCTCCGGGCTATGCCCTCGATGGCCTTCAGCAGCGGCACTGCCGCCGAACCGGGCTGACCTTTCAGCGTGGCATGCGTGGCCCTCCGGTGGGCGGCAATGGTCAGGGCATCGATGCGATAGCGATGGAACAGACCATGGTTGCCATTGGGCACGCCCGACGACTGGGTGGCCAGCATGGCGAGCATCTGACGGAGATTCGTCTCGAAGAGGGACTTGGTGTGGCGGCGCTTCTTGCGCGGCGACTGCTTGTAGCCGGAGGCAATGCCCTCCCGGGCCATGATGCGCTGCACCAGGTTAAACATGTCCAGGTTCGGCAGCTTGCCATTCAGTCCCTCTATCCGCACGTCCACGTAGTCTGTTGGATGAAGAAGGTCAAGTCTTTTCGGGGATTTTAGGGGATTTCCACACCAACTCACCAATTTCCAGGTCCTGCACTTCGATATTCAGCGCCGCCTGCAGGGAACCCGCTCGCGCCGGCAAATTGCCGGGACGCAGATACGCCTTGCTTGCGTCCAGGTCACGGTCGCCATCATGATAGGCCTCCAGCCAGGCCTGCATGCCCAGCTGCTCCTGCTCGGTGACGAGGAAGATCAGATCCTTGGCCCAATAGTTCTTCCGCCGCGCGAAATCGGCAAAGGCCAGCAGCAGCGGCACGCTGGGCGAGATGTCGGTGTGCACGGAGCTGGCGGCGCGATAGGGAGCCGTGAAGACGATGCCCTCGGTGGAGGCAATGCGAGGAGCGCGCAAAATGCCGTAGATGTTCTTGCCGTGATACTCCTTGCCGCCGCCAAAGGGATAGCGCAGCGTGTAGTTATGCGTGTGCGTCTCCAGCCCGAACTCATTCATCTTGGCCGAAATCCAGGCATGCGGTGTCGTGGACAGATGGTCCTTGCGCTCGCGCTGCAGCTCCTCCAGCAGCTGGATGGCCAGGCGATTGGCATCCACCCGGATCTCCGGGTAGACCAGTCCCGGCGACAGGGCATTCTCCGAGAGGTACGTGCCATGGTTGAACTCCGGCAGGGCCAGGCAGAAGAACCAGGCCACACCCGCCACATACAAGACAGAGCACACCTTGCGCACATGACGCGCCAGCCCGTCCACCAGCTTGCTCTGCGTCGATATCGATGGGTCGGACAGCAGGCCCATTTTCTAGCCCGTGTCCACGACGCTATATATCCTGTATCCTGTATATCCTGGAAATGACAGCGGCGACAAAGGCAACAGTAAAAGGGACGGAAAGGTGCAGCGGCGGCCCGGCTAAAATTCAGGTCTATCGATGCGGGTGCTATCGATAACAGCGCCCTGCAGCTAGAGATGACAGGCAGGCCAGGGGATTTCTTGCGATAGTTCGTTAAGCTGTCACTATCGTAGAGCAAAATAAATTGTTTTTTTAATAATTATTATTCTCTACACGACTGAATGACAAAGAGACTGAAAGAATTTACAGCTTAATATCCATCCACACAGATGTCCCTTTCGGTATGTTCAGTCAATTTGTTTTTTAATATTTAAATAAATATTTCTATCGGCGATATGCCGCCATGTATCGAAATATTTGAAAATTCAGTCATTTAGTCATATGGGAAATACCTTAAATATATAAAATATTTGCAATACTTTAAAAATAAACACAACTATCATTTCCAGTAACGAGATATTTATTATATTTACAGTAGAATAGTTGATGTTTTTAACCGAATAACTTTGTAATTGTCCATCTTAAATTGTAGTTTTTTGGCTTAGAGAAAACTTCTAATATAGAAAAGTTCAGCGAAAGTTTCGCTACAATTTTATCAACATTTATTAGACACACAGAGAAATGTGACATTGATACATATATGTTTAGAGAATATTTGCAGGGATAAACACTTGTTTATGCAGAGATATGGGACGCTGTATTGCTCCTGCGACGTTAATGTAACGAAGAAATTATAATAAACACCTATGCGGTACACAATAATAGGGTTTTTGTTTGACCTTAAGGTAGTCCCTTGCAGAATCTTCTTAGAGCACAATAATGACTTGGCTGAAGCAATCTTTAAAGCGCTCAGGCGCTACATAATGAGATGATGAATTTAAATTAAAAATGTTTCTTACGCAATTGACACTATTCAGCGGTTGCAACTATCGCTCTCTGAAAATCTCTGGGGGTCCTTAACTGGATAGCAATGCAAAAACATCAATATTTTCGATCGACATAGGATGTTTTTACATCTTTAATTTTGGTAGTTTAGGCTTACAGGCTAGACAAAAAAACAAAAAAAAAGACGGGAGGATTACTCAATCAATATAACCTCGGAACACTGCTGCGGGACAGGATCCCGCGCCGGATACTAGAAGGTAACGCCCGGCATTATCCGCGACACATAGGCGCTGTGCGGCTTCCAGTCCAGCCGATCCAGGTCGATGGTCAGCTTCGGCTGCTTGAACTGCGGCTGCTGGAGGTGGTCGTGGATGGTCTTGGCCGTCACACAGATCACGTTCTGGCCCTTCCAGTACTTGATCATCTTCATCGACTGCAGCGTGTAGATGATGTCCTCCTGCGTGATGCCGCTCATCTCGCTCAGATCCTTGATGGTCGTGTGCTCCGGCGAGCAGCGGTTCTTCATCAGCTCCAGCAGCGTGTACGCCCAGTAGCTGCGGTAGCTCAGGCGTCCCAGATCCGACAGCGGCTTCTCCGGGCTCCCGATGACGCCCTCCTTGCGGGACAGCTCGTAGCTGAAGGCGATTAGCAGCTTACCGAATCCCTTGCGCTGATGTGGCGGCAGGACCAGGATGCAGGCCACGTTGTAGTTGTCCATGGACTTCTTCTCCTTGGAAAAGTAGCCGACGATGTGGCTGCCCTCCCGGTCCGTCTCGCAGAGGATGTAGAAGAAGAACGGGTCCATGTCGAAATAGAGCACCTTGTGGTCCAGGAAGAGCTTGGCCATCAGGCAGAGCAGCTGGCAGTACAGCGGCTCCTCCTTCCCGTTCACCTCGAAGATGGAGATCTGGCCCTTGCGGTAGATCTCCCTGCCCGGCGGGCGCCTCCGGTCGCACTGGTAGAGGTGGTAGGCGTAGCTCTGGCGGTGCCGCATGTACTTCAGGCAATACTCGCACACGTACAGCGTCCGCGACTTGCCGAACTCCTCGGGGAAGGGACTGAAGTACCAGGTGTCGATCTCGTAGTTGCCGAACTGCAGCTTGTCGATGTACTTGATCTTGGTGATCGACTCGTGCTCCTTCTCCGCCGCCGCCTGGGTGGCCGTCAGCTCGGCGTGGCTCTTCTGCACGTGGTTGATCTCGTCGTAGCGCCGCTTCTGGTAGCGCGTCATCTTCCGGTCGCTGTAGTCGTAGCGATTGTTCTCGCACGGCGACAGATAGTAGTCTCGGTTGACTCCCGATCGATTCGGCCGCTGGACGGAGCCGGTGGTCGCCGCTGCCGCTGCCACCGCCTGCTGCTGCTGTTGCTGCAGCATCTCCCGACTGGTGCTGGGCTGGTCCGAGGGCAACGGTGGCTGTGGCATCACCGTAATGCCGCCCAAATCGTCGGCGTTGTCCGATATGCGATGCCTGCCCACCCACCCGTCGAGGCGGCGATTCAGGCCCACGTAGTGCACGTAGTACTCGTAGGGCGTGGCCGCGTTCTCCGTCGTCCGCGACTGCAGCACCTGGCCGCGGTGGACGGTGCCGTCGTCCCGCCTTATGTAGTAGATCTTCTCGGGATCGTCGCTCACGTCGATCTTCTGCATCATGGGGTCGCCGCTGATCACCGTGGTCATGGTCTCCGAGGTGGTGCTGTCGTGCTCCACGGTCATGCCGTCCTCGTCCTCGTCCTCCTCCTCCTCCACGTCATCCTCCTCGTCCTCGTCACTGCTGGTCTCCTCGCTGCTGTCGCTCGAAATGGTCTCGACATTGGCGCCGAGCGCCGTCCGGTTGGGCAGCGACGACGACGACGCCGACGAGGAGGATGGAGGCGGCGGCGGCGGTGGCTGAATTGGCGGCGGCATATTGCGCTGCCGGGGATCACGCAACGCCAACCGAAGCGGCATGAGGGCCTGCTGCACCTGTGCCTGCAGAAACGGCGGCGGCTCTTCGCCACCGTCGTCCGTCGGTGAGTCGGGCGTCTCGGGGACCTCCGTTGGCAGCTTGACCAGCGCCTTGAAGCCGAGCGGCGCGGGTATGGTGACCACCTCGGTGACAATGGCTTTGGTGGGGGCATCGGGATCGACAGTGTAACCGGTGGCCGGCACATGAATCACGGTGCTCGAGGATGGCTCGTCGTCCGTTTCCAAGTCGTGTCCTACCTCGACTTCCTGCTCTGGTTCCGGCTCCGGCTCGGGCTCGGGCTCCTCCGGCTGATCTGGTTCCGGCTCAGGCTCCGGCTCCGGCTCTTGCTCCTCCTCCTGCTCTTCCGCCATCTCCACGTCCTGCTCTGGCTCTGGCTCTGGCTGCAGTGCTTGTTCAGTTACCTCCGCCTCCGGCTCCGTCTCCGGCTGCATTATATGTTCCTGCTCCATAAGTACCTTCGGCTCCAATATTTCCTGTTCCTGTTCCTGTTCTGGCGGCTCCTGCTCTACTATCTGTTCTTGCAGCGGCTCCTCCAGGGGCTCCGGCGGCCTCTGTGGCAGTGGCGTCTCCTGCTCGCCCTCCTCCACCTCACTGATGTCATCGTAGCGGGAACTACTGCCGCCGCCGCCGCTGGATGAACTGGAGGTGTTGCTGGGACTGGTGTCGCGTCGCTCTCGCTTGCTGGGCTGCTCGCCCTCGGCGGACGTTTCCGTCGTTTGTGTATTGTTGCTGAGGTCCAGCGACAGCTCCGCCGATTGATCCGAGCCGCTGACATCTAGGCTGGCGCTCAGCTCGGCCGCCGCATCCTGCACCGGCGTCCGCGGCGGTCCCGCCTCCACCTCCATTGTGTAAACATAGCCAGAGCCCTCCTCCGACGGCTGTTCCGGCTCTTGTTCCTTCTCCCCGTCCAGCTGCCGCTGCTGCTGCTGCTGCTGCTGATCCGCCTCCTCCTGCTCCTCCACGTGGCCAACGCGCGTCTGTTCGAGCTCGGCGTCGGACATTCTTCTTATTTACTTGGAAATCAATTGGAAATTGCGCCTTTTTGTTAGACGAAAGAAAAAATGCAAAACGCTTGGCGGTTGTGATGGCACTCTGGCGATAGGCGAAGTTATCGATGTTAGCGCAGATTCTAGACTTTTCTTCCTTCGATTAAGTACAGTGAGTGCTCGGTAATAGCGAACTGCAAGGAAAATAAAATAATTAAAAATATGCAGTTAATAATTTATGATAACACTTTCTACAATTATTTATGTTAAAAGTTGAAAAAATACACAAAATATACAGACATTTTTAACTATTCATTTAAAACAACATTTATTATCGGTTTTGTTTTCTATTTAAACAATTTAAATGCAGATTAAATGATATATCGCTTTATATGAGATTTATAAAAAGTTCCTTTAGTAAATATTTGCTTAGGGAAAAATAGATATAGAAAGAATCTCTAGAATACGTATATATTTTTTAATTCATTTTTTTCTGTTGGATTTTATTATATATTTTTATTGCAGTTTAAATGCTATTTATGACATACGACATTCTTATTTAGATTTTAAGAGTTATTGAGATTTTCCAGTCATATATTTTGTAATATTTTAATAAGATTTTAAATTCTATAGAAATTTGTAATACGCTTTTCTCTCGTTTTTTTGGTAAATTATTTTTTGGTAAAATATTCGCTGACATATATAAAAAGGATCTTTTAAAAGTTGTATAACCTTTTATTCAGTGTAGTATTATCATATAGTTTTAATATATATATCTTTTTTAAGTTTTCATTTCATGGGCCTAGTAAAAACCAGTAAAAACAATTTTCCGAAGGCATTTTTAGTCTACTTACCCTAAAATAGCTATCTTTCTTGCTATATTTTCTATCAGGATTAAATCTAAAGATATATATGTGTATCGAAATAATCGGAATTCATCCTATCCCAGTAGAACTCCGCACAATAGAGTACCCATGACTAGAGTACCTACATTGGTACCCATGATAGGGTTAGTGAAGAGTACCCATGACTAGAGTACCTACATATGTTAATATACTGTCAGATATATGCTATATCTGTTACATAAACCAATCCAAAAAACATTGAAATATTTGTCGGAAATTTTTATTGAACAGCTATCCTACGGAAATAACGCGCAAACAATTATCGGTAGATTTATGTGTGTAAATCGCTAAATACAGACAGCTAAAAGCACATTATGAATTTGGAATTCTTAATTCTTAGAAAATCGTAAATGCATCGATAACAAATGAAGAGGAGGTGATGCATGCAGAATGCAGAATGCAGAGACCATCGCATTGCCCCCGTCATTGCTGAGTATACGTCAGATGGCGGGCTCCGTACCTATAGCTACATATACATATGCATATATCAATATATATGTGGGTCTCGTATGGCCACTGTTCGACGTGCGTCGCGTAAGGATTAGATTTGGATATTCCATCACATCAAGTATTCGCCGGCTGACTAGGATCCCGGTTATGGCTCCCATCCCTTCCCCGCCCGGCTGACTAGCGCAGGGGCAGCTGTCGGTGCTGTCCCCGATCGTAAAATAGCAGATATGCCGGCACGCTGAGCACCTCGTCTATGGTCACCTCCCGCACAATGGTGTCCGATGTGTAGAACCAGCTGAAAGAGGGAAAGTCTCAGTGTCACTCGGGGCAGTGGGGGAACGACAAGACTGGAGGCTCACTCACCGATGGGCATTCCGCAGGGAGCCGCGTCGATAGGTTACAAAGTGACCGCTGTTCGCCTCGCCCGAGTGGACCACCACGGCCAGCAGGCGGTACAGGTTCTTGGGAAACATTGTGCCGAAGCCCTCGCCGCCGCCCAGACCATTGTTCATCGGCAGGCTGCTGGAAAACAGCGACATGGTAGAGCCCCAAGGGGTGCCAGCCTGAAAAGGTGATACAAATATTGATGATTAATAATTCTACTGGGAAAATCTGATCTCCGCACAAAATAGAAAGAGAGGGAGTCATGTTTCCACTTTGAACTTTGATTAAACTTGCTATTTTTTGGGTTTTAGCTTGCCTTCTGCTGCTCTCTGGGCACAAATTTGGTGTATTTTCTCACCTGACTGTTGAGATGAGGCTGCACGAAGCTATACGGCGCCATCGACAGGCTCTCGGGGAAGTGCACAAAGTCCTGGCGCTTGCACACCTGCCCGGTAGGCAGCCAGACCGTTCGCGCCACATGGATGCACAGGCATGCCGGCAGCTTGGCGAACGTCACCGACTTGGTGTGCGTGGTCGTCTCGTTGCAGGAGTCGCACTTGACGTCGCTGAGATCCTCGGACGTGATGTAATCGCTGAGCAGGTGGCCCAGGCTCTGTCCACTGCGCCGTTGCGGCGGCAGATTTAATGTGATGCTGTCGAACTTGTCGTAGCGCACCGCCGACTTGGAGCCACATCCGTTGCAAACGATCTGGGCGCCCATGGCGCCCTGGAAGGGATGCGCCACCTGGCTGGGCATCATGTTCGACCAGATGGACACGCGCCCCGGGCCGCGATGCAACCGCTCCAGCGACCGGCACGAGCTGGACACCCGTCGATTGAGGCCCTCGCCCATTTCCTGGGACTGCGGCTGCCTTGGTCGCGACAGCCGCTCGCCGCCCAGCGTCGGCGTGGGCGTGGCCAAGGCATCCACTTCGCTGGTCAGCGGAAAGCCGAACGGCGTTCCGGGCGAAACGGCATCGAGCAGCAGGGAACCCAAACGGTCCGAGCCCTCGCGCTCGCACACGGAGGCCGGAGAGTCCGGCGTGTGGGCCTCGGAGCGCACCAAGCGCGTGAGACTGGTGCTCTCGTCATACTCCATGTTGAGGAAGTCGGTCAGCATGGCGCTCGAAGGCCGGTTAGGCTGGTCCCCAATGCCCCGCTGGCTGGCGCTTGGTCCGGCAGCCATGGCGCTTATGGGTCGGAATCCGCCGACGGGCGTGGCGGTGCCCAGGCCAATGCTGCTACTCGCGTCATCGTTGTCCGCGCCCGGGCCCAGCGGCAGGGCGTCCGACAGACAGCCCAGGGGCTGCGGCCGTATGGCCTCCTCCTCCAGGGAGGAGAGCAAAACGTGGAACAGCTCGTGGGCATCGTGCTCCTCCTGCGGTATCACCCAGCCCAAGGCGTTCAGGGCGCGCAGCACGGCGCCCGGAGAGTGTGGATCACCGCGCAGCGTGGCATGGGTGCCGTTCACCACCTCCAACGTGTTCAGCATCGAGCTAATCAGGCTCCGGCGATCGGGGGAGGCGCCGTTGTACAGCTGGAGCCAGGCGATGAACTGAGGACAGGCCGCCAAGGCCTGCAGCAGGGTGTTGAGAAAGCAGGTGCGCCCAAAGTTGTGCAGTCCGGCGATTTGGCCGCGACGCTGGCGCAAGCGGGAGCCTGTCAGATATGCAATCTATGAAATTTGGGAAGAAAACTGCATATTTGACACTCACCCGAGGGTCCCCAGAAGACAAAGGCACCCACAACGGCGGCCACCGTCACTCCGGCGGCCATCAGAATCTTTTCGCTCTCCATTTGGCTCCTGATCCTGGTGCCCGTCTCTTCCTCACTTCTTGGGGGGTTGCAAAAAGTCCCAATAAACGAAACTGGAGGCGCGCTTACAGCATGGACTCCTCCTCCAGACTGGGAGCTCCGCTGTGTGTAACAAGTGTGGCAATGTTTTCTATTCGGGGAACGCACAACAATTTTCCAACCATCAAAAACCAGAAATTTTGACTGAAAAAGAAAATTTTGTGTCTGCTCCTTCGCCTTAGAGGTTGCCACCCTGTTCAGACGCAACGATATGGGCTCGCTACCAATTAATGTGCGATGGCAACTCAACTATCGATATTTTAGAAGAAAGTCGGTAAAATGAATGCTAGTATGACCGTATTATACAAATATTTAGTTCATTGGTATATATCCGGGAGCAATAACTGACCACACTAAAAAGAAAAAAAAACAAAGAGGAAAACGAAAACATAACAACAAACAAAGCTGGCGCTGTGTGGTCGTCAGTTTGAAAAGTTTTTATTTGGAAATTGGTCACAGTTTGTGATAGGTGTAACACTCGGCAACTCGGCATGCAAAAGTGCGAACAAATTTGGGAGGAGAGCGGAGCTAAGGGACAATTTAATTGCTAAATTTGAAAGTGATTGTGAGGTGAATCAAATACCAGCGCGGCACTTAGTCCCATTCTGGAAGCTTCTACAGTTTTCTCGACTGGTAAGTTTGGAGAGTTGATTAACCAACTACCCCCCTCCCACCACATTGGACGACGGCCTTGTGTCCATTTCCCAATTTTTCCCCAGCTGAGAATGCTGCGCAATAGGCAAAGCAGAGAAGAGGGAAATAACAAATACACACGAGACTCTTAATCGCTGCTCTGTTTTCGCTGGCTGCTTTATTGCGTCGTTTGTTTACGTCTCCCCTTTCGCTCGCTGCTGGCGTTGTGCAATTTGTGCTCTAATTTTCTGCATTTAATTTTGGAAACTATGTCAAATTGCATTTTCTAGCTGTTTCGAGAATATTCGAATTTATTCGAGATTATTCAGTTACACTCTCTTCACGTCTGGCTGTGTTTTTGTTATTTTCTTTATTTGCCTTGTTGCTGTTCGTTTCTTTGTTCCACACTCACACACCTGTTTGGCTTCTGTGTGTGTGTGTGTGTGAATGTTAGTCACGTTTAACGGCTTTCCCAGCTTGGCTGCATACAGTGGTCATTGCTTAACCCTTATTTTGAAAATAAGCTTCAATGTTGCGAAGCTGAACTGAAAAGCTGAAACTGAAAAGCTGAACTGCTTAAAAATATTTGTTTCTAATACAATTTATAATTATTAATATTTTGTAAAATCGAGACAACAGTTTTTATTGGAACTTTTTCTGTGACCGCCAAAACATAAATAGACAACACACAAAATTTCAAAATTATTTCATTTATTCTTGCACAATTTAAATTGAGAAATTTTTCCGAGAAATGTATACATTTGTATTTATATGTATGTTTCGGGCATTGCTAAATACTATTTCGAAAAATTGAAAACAGACATTTTTGTACATTAAACACATATTCATATCGATTTGCAGATGTTATTTAATATTTACTAAACTAATTGTATTATCTGATAAATTGAAATCATATTATTATTATAGCTTTGAATAAATTCTAGATATTTGATTATCAGATAGGAAATTATTAAAAGCTTATGTACCGATTCTATTTCGAACTCGAATTCCATATTTATTATAACTTTATAAATAGAGGTTTTTCTTTGTGTGCCTTATATCCAATAGCCACTGTATTTGAGTCCCCATTTCGTACACTTCCCAGGCGAACCACTAACCCCCAGCGGAGCTTCGACGAAGACCTCGAACAAAGAACAAAGAAAGCGCAGCGCAATTGCAGCTGCTGGCAAAAACAAAAAAAATAATAAAACCGCTTCGAACTGGTGATAACCAAATTTGGCTTTGGCTCAAAACCAGTTGCTCAGATCTAAGATCTGCGACGCATTTCCGCCTTACCTGGTAGGTAGCAGAGAGAACAAGCCGCTAGCATGGATGCCCAGGGGAACGACGGTGGACAGCCGCAGCCGAAGGACGAGCATCGCATCCGCACGGACAGCGAGAGCTCCGTGGATAGCCTGACGCGCTTCGTGCTGCCCAGTTTGGACGGCTCGCCGCCCAAGATAGTGACCTTGGACGAGGTGTCCAGCATGTTCAAGGACCTGCGCAACATGGAGCTGGCCCACGAGATAGCCCTCAACCCGGACTTCAAGCTGCAGCAATATGAGCCGCCGTCGAACAGCCTGGAGGGTGCCATCAAGCGGAATGTGCACAAGGCCTTCTGGGAGCTGCTTCGCGCGCAGCTAGAACGCCAGCCGCCTTCCTACGACCAGGCCATTCGCCTGCTGGCCGAGATCAAGGAGACCTTCCCGCAGCTGCTCTCCCCGAACAACGAGCGGATATTGGTCCACATCAACGAGGTGCTAGACGAGACCGTCATTCAGCAGCAGGCGGAGCGGGGACTGCTGGACTTTCGCACATATGCCAACTTTGTGATCAACATCCTGTCGCGCTCCTGCTGCCCGGCCAGGGACGAGGCCGTGGCCAAGCTGAAGGAAATCGAGGATGTGGTGGACACCTTCCGCAGCATCTTCGAGCTGATGAGCCTGATGAAGCTGGATATGGCCAACTTTATGCTGACGCTGGCGCGCAAGGAGATAGCCGCCAACTCGGTGGAATATGAGAAGCAGAAGTTCAGCAAGTACATGCGCGAGTACATGGGAAATGGTGAGCCTAAGCCCCAAGTCCATCTTCTTATTCGAAAACTTTTAAAATCCTAAATTGCTCCCTGCAGGATATAGCTTTCCGGCCACCGAGGACTGGCTGCAGCGCCATCGTGCCGGCAGCAATGTGGACGAGACTATATACAATGCCTACATACAGCTCATCGACTATCCGGCGGACAAGGAGTTCCCCGAGCTGCTGCGCATTGACAAAGATCGCTTTGCCGGCCTGAGCTGGCGCGCCCAGCGCCTGATCCTGTGCGCCTCGCTCATCTCCATTGCCCAGAGCACGCCCATCATCTCGCAGCGTCGCGAGAATCGCCTCGAGCTGTCCAAGCAGCTGGACATCATCGTGCAGGATGTCAAGAACCAAGAGTGAGCATCCCCATGAGGTCTTGTTAAATATGTTAAAAGTTAATTGTGATTGTGATTGTGCTTGCAGGCAAGTAGCCACTGCCATTGACAGCTGCTACGAGCAGATACGCGCCTTTGTCAACCAGGCGCTGGAGAAGGAGCAGCTGCCGGCCATGAGCGATGCCGACCAGGCGGCGCTCAAGAATCAGGTGCTGAAGCTGGGCAACAAGGCCTCGCCGGTGCCCAGTTTAATGGGTGAGTGCTTGCCTCTCCTTTGTCGTGGTCTTTTCCCCATAATGAACACAATGTAATCCATATTCAGCTAAGCGGTTGGATGGCTATGTACGCGTCGCCTTGCGCTCCAATGGCGGCATACCGCCGCCGCCAGCCGGCTTTGTGGATTTCCAGGAGGAGCTGGTTGCATTTATCGCCTCGTTCCGGCGTCTGGTGTCCTACAATCATGCCGTTTTCGGCGAGCACTTTCACCGGATCCTCAACAAGACCCTGGCCATGGAGCCTGAGGGGGCCGAGGCCAGTCCGGCTGGCGAGGGAATAACCACTGGCCAGGCCCAAACCGCCAAGCCTTAAGCAGAACTCATTTACACCCAAAGCACACACACACACACAAGCCGCAGGAAGAATCTGAAGGAGTTGGAGCTGGAGTGTTGGCACCAGCCGGAGCTGAACTTGGCGCAGAGCTCCCCGCAGGAGAAAGAGAGAGAAAGCAACCGCCCATCTGTATCTCCCATTTCGCTGACGAGAAGTAGAAGCCGAAGAAGGAGAAACCGAAACCCCTGGAAAGCAAGACCTCGGGCGGCGAGAATTGTGCTCTGGGGCGACTGTGATAACAAGGAAGAAAAGGAGAAGAGAAACAAAAGGAAACTAGGAAAGATGGAAAGATGAAAAGAAGGAAGAAGGAAATCAGAGTTAGGCATAAATCCTTTCGTGGGGCGGAATTAATGGAGGCTCCAACGTGCTCGCTTCCCCGTTGAACTCGGACACAGCTAACGGTCTTATTTTCCCCCTATTATATCGACAAACACTAAATAAATAAATATATATGTATACAATATGGACACTAACCCTGGACTAACCGTTATTCGCAGGCCTAGACCCTCTTAGGTCCTACCTTAAGGCTAACCCCCAGTGATTGGTGCTCTCTTGGATCGACAGTGAGGCGTTGCGTGGATCGTGGCAGATATATATATAAATAAGATATACATTTGCTTAGTTTATCTAGTTTACCGAATGAAATTGAATAAAATAACTGAATTTAAACTTGAACTGGTCTGTTTGTGATGGGTTTCAAATATATTTATCTATCGTAAGACCTGATTGAGGTTAATTTAATTATCTAAAGTTAACAATGAGTTCTAAACCAAGAGCTTTAAGAGCCATTGCAGCTTAGTTTTCTTGGAAAAGTTCTTTTTTTGAAGGGAATTTTAATTTATTAATGGTATTACGGGTTTAATTATTATTAGAATTGTTTAGTTTTTTAACTTGTGTTTTTATTGTTATTATTTAACGCATTCCATAGCATCAATAGACAGACACTAGAATTCTCAACTGGATCTAAGCGCAATCTGGCAAATAGTCTTTAATTAATCTATTTACTTATTTATAATAAATATATACATTTATAAAATATATATATTATTATACATTGATTTAATCAAGAAGATTCTATTAAGATCCTTTTGATAATTTTAGTATCATCCTTTTAAAGGGCCTTCATTTTCTTATAACAACTTTCCTAGTTCCCAAGATCAGTAGCTTTTCAGTAACTAGTCACTGATATTTCAATATAATTTAAAAAGAAACACCAAATATTAAATTAAAATATTTTCTAATTTGCATATTTTGGATTTTAAAGCCCGGGATTACCACCTTTGGGAGATGAAAGCTTAAGTCTTGTCCTCAAAACCCTCAAGAGAAACCCTGTATTTCAGCGGCTTACAAAAAATTGACTGAGAGATAAGAAATCGATTTCCTGGACTTCGTAATCCCGTTGTAATTGGTATTTTACTGGATTAAAACCATTTTCCGATCGGCCGATGGTCACATTATCACCCCGTTTCAAAGAAAATAAGCTTAAAAAAAAACAAAACAAAATATTAAGAAAAAAGAAAACCTCAAAAGAAAATTGGCGAAAAAAATCCCAAGTATATCGGATTGTTCCGGAATAAACATAGGCTGCCACGCATCAAGGAAGGAAGCTTCGAAAAACGATGAAGATCAAGACCCGGAGGAGTCTCTCGTTCGCCGGCTGCGGCTTCCTGGGCATCTACCACGTGGGCGTCGCCGTCTGCCTGCGCCAGCATGCCCCCCACTTGCTGCTGGAGCGGATTGCCGGCGCCTCCGCCGGGGCTTTGGCCGCCTGTGGCCTCATCTGCGATCTGCCGCTGGAGGACATGGCCGGAGATTTTCTGCGGGTCGTCCAGGAGACACGTCGTCACTCGCTGGGCACCTTCAGTCCCTGGTTCAATCTGCCCGAGTGCCTGCTCGAGGGCATGCATCGGCGCCTGCCGCCGGATGCCCATCGGCTGGTGAACGGACGTCTTCACATATCCCTCACCCGGGTCAGGGATCGAAAGAATGTGGTCATGTCGGAGTTTGGCTCGCGCCAGGAGCTGCTCCAGGCCCTGATGTGCTCCTGCTTTATACCCGGACTGTCGGGCTTGATGCCGCCGCAGGTTTGTAGCGATTTCGATTTCGATTTCTGCGGCATTCGTGATCCCATAATTGCTTCCTGGAATCCCTAGATCCGCGGCGTGCGCTACATGGACGGCGCCCTGTCGAACAACCTGCCCCTGCTGGACGAGCACACGGTGACCGTGAGTCCCTTTTGCGGGGAGAGCGACATCTGTCCCCGCGACCAGAGCCCGCACCTGCTGCAGCTCCACCTGAACTGGGCGAACAACAAGATCCGTTTGTCCCGGCGGAACCTGCGTCGCGTCCTGGGTGTCCTGTTGCCGGGACGATCCGATTTTATGGCCAATTTCTGCCAGCAGGGATACGATGACACCCTCCACTTCCTGCGCCGGCATAGCCTGCTCAGGGAGGGCTACAGGCGGCAGGATATCGATATGGTTAGCTGGATCCGCAAGCAGGAGGAGATCGAGGCGAAGCGGCACGAGCAGGAGCGGCACCGGAAGAAGCCTCGCGAGCAGCAGAAGGAGATAGTGGATTCAGATGGGACACCAGAGGGTCGTCTTCAGGAAGAGTCCAAAGATCATAATAATAACATTTCCAAGAGGATTCAAAAGCGCCAGAAAAAGAACCAGAAGAAGGCCAAGACGCCGGAGAGTCAACGGATGAAAGATGTCCGGGATAAGGAGCAGGTTGATAATGAGAAACATCTCAGGCTGGTGCCAGAGAATCGCCACTACCATGCCATGTCCCTGCTGAGCTCCACCTGGTCCCTGCTCCGTCGGGTCTTGGCCGCTCCGCCGCTGGCCAGGCACTTGGTCCAAATGATGGCCGGACGTCTTGGCAGGAGTCTCTCGCTTTGCGAGCAGCCGCACTTTGACCTGGCCCTGATGCAGGCACGCGGCTCCGGTTCTAGCTCCGTCTCCTCCTCATCCTCCTCATCCAGCTAGACCCCACCTGACGCCTCTGTGGCATTGATAACGCCGGTGATAAGAGCAAAGTCAAGGCCAAAGCAATGTGCGACGCCGACTGGGGGAGATCAGGTGGCAATGCAGGAGGAGTATGAGGAGCCCCACTGAGGCGCCAATAGCTTTATCAGCGATCGGGCAATCGATCAGTTCCCAATTGAGCTTAATTTGCTGCGAAAATCATTTTGTAGAAAATATATGTTGGTGTTTTTTAAGTGTTTTTTTTACCACAACAAATTGACAAACGTAAATCAATTCTCAATTAAGTTAAATAATTACACAAAAATACATGTATTTGTTTTTATAACAATCTTTGTAATTTTCATAATAAAAATGTATTTTTTGGTACTTGTTTTAAGTGCATTTTTATCTCTGGAATAAAATTACAACTTGGGAACCTAGAAATAGATTCATAGATCACAATTCTGTCGAATTCTGTAGAATCTCCTAGCCCCCAGAGACTAGATATGTATCTGCAATATATCCCCGATATTGCGAGGTTCGTGACGCACGGCAAAAGTGCAAGAAATGCAGAGGGAGATGAGAGAACTCGGCATAATTCGCACATAATGCTGACCATAATGCGCCATAAACACAATACTCAATAATACTCAAAAGCGAGAGAATGAATAATAAGAATCACGCCACTTTCTGTACTTTGAACTCTCCCGATCTCGCTCTCCCCTGGCTCTCTCCGGCTCGCTTGCACTCCCGCTAATGGGGGACTGCCACGCCCCTTCCGCCGGGCTCATCCTGAGGCTTCAAGCCAGGGGCGGATGCTGTCAGGGGTCTGATCTGAAACTATCTCAGCTTGTAGAAGGTACCTTGAAAAAATATGTATATCGTTGTATAAATGCTGGATTATCCAAAACTATGGAAAGTAATTCAGGAGAATTAAGAGATTAATCGGATAATTTAAAAAAATACTAAAGCAAGAAAGTAATCAATTTGTATCTGCATACCAATAAATCTACACAAACGGAATTCAGACTCGCGGGATTACAACCTCGACAACCTCGAAACTGCAAGGACCTTTTCCAGCTTTTAAATATAAGTCATTATAGAATTCTTGGGGGGGGGGGATTGAAATAAATCCAGAACCCGCCACTGGCTTAGCCGCTGGCTCTCTTCCGCTCTCCCACTCTCTCTCGCTTTCCGAGTTAATTTCTCCCCGCTCTCTTTGTGCTTTTATTAAGTCATTCAATTTTTTTATAGCACTGCCTGTACGTCAAATTCTTGATTACGTTTATAGTTAGCCCTTATGGGTCTCTCTGGCTCTCTGCCCCTCTCCAGTCCCTCCCCCTCCGATTCTCCCCACTCTCTTTCTCCGCGATAAGGGGAATTGTCGTTGCCAACTGAGGGACCAGAAGAAGACCGGGCCTCGTCATCGGTGAGGTGCGCTTCGGGAAGAGTCTGAGTCTGGGGTCCAAAGTCCGACTCCATAACATCTTTGAGTACACCTTGCGGTTAGCCTTAACGATCACTACCTTCACGATGATGGAGTACACACAGAGAAAATGGGGACACGAACTAGGTGGAAGAATTGATCTGGAAGGGTTGCTGATTGGAGACAAGATTTCCCAAAGGGTTTCACATAATTCCCTGAAGTTCCTAACTTAAAAACCCGCCTTTCTTGTCTGCCGAAGACATTCGATGTCTGCGTCTGCGGTTTCGGGAACCCGTCCAACTAGTCGTCGCCCTGGGATTCCACCGCCAGACATGCCCAACGAAGAAGCCCTTTTCTGGTGGCGGAGACTCATGAATATTTCGTAGCCCCAAAATGCATTTAGCAAAACTCGAATTTATGCCAAGTATTCTGGAGATTGATTCCTGGATTCCGTGTTCCTCGTGGACGTGGAGCAACTACAAATCAGGAGGAGGAGGAGTGCCAGCGGAGGAGGCAGCTGAAATTCAGACGACGACGTTGGCCAATCTGAAAAAAATGGATAATTGCCCGGCCATTAACGCCGTCATTATCGACAGGGACAGGCAGAGATGCAGAGTCCAACGACGGCGGTGGTACAGTGTGCACCCTGACAGTGGGACCTTGGGTATATTATATTTAATTTTTCTTTTGTTTAGATATGGAAAATTATGGCTTACAGTTTAAACCAAGCAGATTATCAACTCTTCAAAAAGGTAGCAATGAACTTGGCAGACTCACAAGTCACAAGTCACCACTGCTTCCATGCAGGGGTTTTGGTTAATTCAAATGGAGGAATAAAATAACTCAACAGGTTTTAAGAAAATGCATTGAAAAACAAGTCTAAGAACGACTTTTAAAATCCCCGAAAACTACCTTCTTTCTCGTTGCTATTTACAATTACAATTCATACGAGAACGCACTTAATTATCACATGTTTGGAAATATATACAGAAATATACGTATGGGAACCTTATCTGTTCTATAAATTCCATTCGCTCGCCTCTGCCTGAACTCTGCAGTGAACTCCCCCCATATAAATCAGCGGACCGGGGAACGCTGTCTCGATAAGGAGACCAATCAGATAAGGGATCCACAGAGCACATATATGTAGTTCCAAGCACTACCTACACTCTCCTCCTTATCGTTCGGTGGTGGAGTTGGGGGAATAATTAAAGATGCTTCTTGTTCTTCGTTCCAGTTTTGCGTTGGTTTTCTCTTCTTTTTATTATTATTAATAATATTTAATAGTATCAAACTAGTTGTTGTTTAGAGCAAACATTATGGCTAGGGGTTCTCCATACAAGTGTGTGTTGTGTGTGTGTGTGGTTGGGGTGTGTGTCTTGTGTGTATCATATATATATTAGGCATAATTCATTTTCATTAGCAGTTAGACACCATCTGGTCTTAGGGGCTCCCAGAGAGCGCAGAGAATAGAAAATAGCTTTAGCATTAGGATTACGTATACGTATAGCTAACCCACACTATCTAGGCCAATGTGTGTATATATTTATATATATATCAGGGTATATATTTTAGTATATATAGTATGTATATTATATTCAATGCAAGTGGCACTTTGGACGCCTTTTAGCACAGCTAAAATCGACGAAGGATCATCCGTCTCTTCTCACTCCCGATCTCTCTCTAAGGACTACAACTTACAAGCTACGGTGGTGTGTGGTGTGTGTGCGGGTGTGCTGAGGGCTGGCTATATACTTCAAATAAATATTTACAAATCAAAGGGAGGCTGCTGCACACTTATTTCTTGTTCTAAGATCCCCTTTTTTTATATAAAAATATTAGCTTGTGCAAAAAAAAAACAAAATTATAAATGTATAATTAAGAAAAAAAAATATGGGCGGCGTGGGTCTTAGGGTATGCGTGCAGATGTGTGTGAAAGAAGGTAATATCTAAGCTTCAGATATATGTATATATAGGCATATATCATTACTGAGACGACGCCGCCGCTGGTTTGCTCTTGGCCACAGCCGCTGCCGAGGAGTTGACGTTGCTGTTGCTGCTGCTGCAGATGCTGCTGCTGCTGCTGGTGGTGGCTCCGCCGAAGGGCAAACAGTTGTCACTGCCCAGCGTCGACTGCTCCACATTGGTGCCCATCGATGAGTTTATAAAGTTGATGTACTGGTGCAGCTTCAGGGCGGCTATCAGGGAGCTCAGATAGTCGTTGATGTTGCCCTTCTGGACCTGCTTGATCTGTCGGGAGACATTTCGATAGACGCGACGCGAGATCTTGTTGGATAGCCGTCCAACCGTCTGGACTGTGTGTAGGACTGGATCCTCGCTGGCGGGAACTGGCACTGGAAATTGTGTCGAAGCAAAGCAGAGACTGCCATTAGCAAACATTCGGGGTTCACTTGGAGAGTTATGTTAGTTTCTCATGTTATTCAATCAAACGTTTTGGGTTAGGGCGAGTGTGAGTGGGGTGTGGGGTGTGGGGTGTGCTTGGGTGTGTTCGTTGCTTTTTCTTTTAACGTGTGTGTGTGCTTACCATAAACTTGTTGAGTTCCCTATCGATAATGCCTACGATCTCTGGATTTCTTCTAACGTACTCAACAATTTCGGTTATGATTTTCAAGGACATGGACAGAAATACCGTCGAGGCGGCCACTAAGAATCTATCATCAATCTCTTGATCGTGATCCTGGTCGTAGCTCCTCTCCCCAACAACAATAACTAACGAATAGGCGCGGAAAAGAGATAGAGAGATAGAGAGAAAGAGTTGATTAATTTCGAAAATTAGTCACTGGCGGTGTTAATTACAGAGTTTTAGTTGGGATCAGGATCAGAATCGGGATCAGATTCAGGTTTAAGTCTAGCCCTAAAGCTCGAAACCGAGAATATTTCCTGCATTTTAAATCGAAACCGAAAGTCCGTTGTGAAAGTTACTTAGATGTATCGGATTTTTGTTCAGCTCTCCCCATTTTTCAGAGTGTGTTGCAGACTTTATATATTATTCTACATGCTTGATTAGTGTTCATGCTTTTCTACTTGTTAGCTATTTTTAATTTGTATGCTTAGTGGAAGTCAAGCCAGTGTGTGTTAGTAGAAGCGAAACGAGACGAACAGAGGGGAAACGAACGAGCGAATCTGCACAGATCGGATCGAAGGGGTTTCTTAGGGAGGAGGAGGAACTTACTGTCATTTTCAGAACTCTTGCCATTCTGCACGACGGCATTTTGTTTATCATCTGAGAATTAAAAATATTTACGATTTATTTTTAGAATTTTGTTTACACACCGCACAAGAAACAATAAAAAAAAAGGAAAACAACAGGGGCTGTGGAAATGGAAGAAAGCCAAAAGAATATGTTTCTTTTCTCAACTTTCTATCACATAAATTGGGTGGTGCACCTCGTCGAGTCATTTAATGAGCTTGAAAAGTTAATAATGAACTAGTTTTACGGCGCTTTTTCCAACGATTTACAGAAGTTACTTTGGATTGATGCAGATTTGAATCAGAATCCGGCATGGAAAACTCTGCCAAGAGGTAGACACTCACCATTATCCTCCTCCACGTCGGACTCGCACTTGGGGAAATAGTACTCGAGCAAGCGCTCGGCCAGCGCTGTGGTTGTGTCCACACCGTTGACGGCCAGGCTGCCGTATTGCGTAGCCAGGACCTCGTTGGCCTTCTGCCAGGCAAGATCCTTCAGGGAGGCCGCCTTTTGCTGGCCGGCCGCCTTGAACTTGACCACGCGCTCCAGGTGCGGCTGGACCACATCTATCACCTTGCTCTTGGCCTGGTTGTAGATCTCCTGGGGAGTGTCCTTGATAATGGGCGCCTTCACCTCCAGCTTGTCAATGCCCTTGACCAAAGTCTGGTCCACATAGGCGATGGGTCGGTCCAACTTGGTGACAAATGGAGCTGCTGTCGTCACGGCGCGGGTCACACAATCCTCGGCAGCCGTCAGGGCCCATTCGAAGACGCGGTTCTTGCCTGGAAGAGTACAAAGCAGAGGATATTGATGGATTTGTTGGAAAAGTTCTGAAATTGTTCGGTAGCCAGCTGCCACATGTGACTGGAGGCCTTATCAGTTGTTGCAACAAAAAGTAATAAAAGCAGCAGCGCCGCCTGGCAGTTCTCACTGATAAGCAAAAAAACTGCGCAGTTCAGTTCAGTTCAGGATTGCAAGGCGCCCCCCACATGCCACCCCCCACCCAACCCTCCATGCGTTCGTTACGATCTTTCTCTATCTGTCTGTGGCGACGACGCCGAGTTTCAGACCTTTGATAGTTCGTCATTCCTCAAACACATCATCCAATAAGAGGCTGTGCGTGTGTGTGTGTGCCAAGCACCGGAATATCACAAACAAGTCGAAAGTCCAATCAGCAACAGTGTTGCCAGCTGCTAAGAGGCTAGTTTCCAGCCAAGTCGTTGGATATTCCACAAGTTTAATATTAACTGCGGCTTTTGGTGAATCAAAATTGCAAGTCCTAATCTACTTTATAAATTCCAAGAAAACATGCCCGTAAAAGTTTAACATATATGAATTCGAAAACTAACTGTTACTAAGTCATACAAGGAAGGATAAAGAGAGATGGAAGAATAGACTCAAATTATCTTTAAAAGTAATGTCAATCAAATTTCAGCTTTTTTGTAGTTAGCTATGGCAACACTGCTCGCCGCCAGTGGCGTGGCCATTGGGTCTGGGTCTGCCTCTGTGTTTTTTCTTTCAAAACAAGCCCCCGTCGCTATCGGCGTCTCTGCGACTGCAGCCTACGTGCGGTGGTCCGTTTCTCTCTCTCTTTCTGTGTCTCTATCCCTTGCTCGCACCACATTTTTCTTTGGCCAAGTTTTATTATGTAAATTTCGAACGAACTTTGTACGCCGCGCGTCACGAGGGCAAAGTGCCGGACGTAGGCTGTTGTTGTTGTTGGTGGTGCTAGGTCATGGCTGTTGTTGTATTCGCACTGCTGCCGTGATTTCGATTATTGACCGCCTGCTTGCAATCAATTAACATCAATTGAGCCTAATTCCCACCCATTGCCGGGCAATTAAAAACTCCGCCGAGTTGGGCTCCGAATTCGAGATTCGAACTCGAGCTCGTATGCGAAATAAAATGGCGAAGTCGAAGCAACGCAAACGCAACGGTTTCGGTTTCTGTTTCGTTTTCGGTTTCGATTGCATGCGCTATGCATTTGCCATTGCACATTGTTGTTGTTCTTGTTGTGGTTTCTGTTTCGGCCTCTCTTTCGGTTTTTGGTTTTCTGTGCCGTTAGGCGGGGCGCCCCGTTACTCGCTCGAGAAGTTCAATGCACTTTTGCACCGCGCTTGTCCTCCATTTCAACTTACCTTTTACTTTGCCATAGACATCCTGCGATTTGTCCCACGCCGCGTTCACCACGGGGAGCTTGATGATCCGCTCGAGGGACTCGAGGTGAGGCAACAGGTCCTTGGCATCCTTGGGCTGATCTTCGGCGAGTGTTCCGTTGCCGGCAGAGCCATTGCCGGTGGCGTGTTTCTGATCTGCACTGGCCATTATGTTTTTCTTTAAAGTTATGTGTGTTCTGCTGTTTTCACTTTTTTTCGGCTTTCTAGTGTCTTTTCAAGCTCTTTCGCTTGGCACGTCACGTCACTTTTCTCCTTGTTTCTTTCACGAACGAAAAAAAAACGTACAGCGGGTTAAGCGAGGCAGGGCAAAGTATGGCGGTCAAAAGGAACTGTGGAATACGTGGAGCGCTTTTCTATGTTAGGAGCACGTCCGTCCGCTGGGGAATTTGAATTAATTTTTAATTTTTGATTTTCCGATCGCTTGCATTGCTATATATAGGTTTGGCTCTCTCGAAAGCGAGAGAGGGAGAGTGGGAGAGCGTTAACGTTTCTGAGGGTTTTTTGTAACTCCACCGCTACTGGTCACACTGGATTTTTCCGCCAGATTTTGAGCTTTTCAAAGAAACGGAACTGCGATGTCGCATAAAAGTAACAATAAATTCGCAAATTTAAATTTAAAAACAGCAACATCGGCACCAGCCGAGCATATTTTGGTGATTTTAATAGCTAGAAAATGCTAAATTTGGCCATATATATTTTAGTTTTAATGGAAATACAAAAAGGCGAAGCCTTACAAGCTAAAATTAATATCCTAAATATAAATATTTATAGAGTGCTTTTCTTTTGTGCTCTCACAAATAGCTGACTTGTCAACACTGCCAAGCCACTGAAATAACCGTTTGTGAGCTCTCTTCTTGAGACGTGAGCCAAAGAATTGTATTGAGCAAGAGAGTAGTTGTTTTTATTTTTTATTTTGCCTCTAAAATAAGTGTGCTGAAAAAATGGGGGGCAAAATAGATGAAAAATATAAATAACTTTGTATGCATGGATATTCATTGTATTAATTTTGGTAAATAAAATGTTTATGAAGTGTTATTACAAGCGAGAACTTGCTGACAGTGTTTATGATTTGTCCCCAGAATACTAATTATTTAGAAATTACAATTATTTCGATTTAATAGATTTAGAAATTTTTCAGGTCTTGGGGTTTCCGTAATTTCCCTTGGGTTATTAATTCTTTTCTTGTTCTTAGAGATGCTTCGGGCCTTGCGGTTTTCCAGCAAAGAAACCCATATTTAAAATAAAATATACGAATTTTGACTGAATTGAATATTAATTTATTTGTTTAAATTTTTAGTTATTGCCTTTCTTTGGGCCCTGCCATTCTTCGGCAAAGAAAGAAAGTGCGAGGGAGTGGGGGAAGCTTGGGCCGAGGGAGATAGCGCCTGTGTTTGGTCGCCATGCTTGACAACTAGATTAACAATACGCAGTGTTGTCCGGGCGACAAACAAAGTTTAGATTGAAAGTACATTCCAATAGATGTCGGTCTACATACAAGCGCACGTACTTATCAATGGCCAATGAGCAGCTCCGCCACGCAAATGCTTCGTGCGACCTTTGAACCCCCTGCCACCGCATCGATAATACAAATGTACATACATTGTGCCCCGGCACTGCACATTCACTCTCGCGACTACTCTGGCTCTCTTCCCTACGTAATACTCGCCAAATGCTGTGTAATTCGCTTTGCATTCCAAAGTCCGGCATTTGAGAAAATGAAAACAAATTACCAGAACTAAGGCAAAGCTAGTCGCTCGATCACGTCGCTAGACTTCGATGAAACCCTTAGTAATGTTTTCTTATGTTTTTATTAAGATTGTTCTAAGGTTTCATCACTTTTCTGCCAGTGGTTCCTGAGATTTAAAGGTTTAAGCAAGAGGTAGCCCCATTCTAAATCCAGAACCCATCGATGGATTTTTATGAAGTTCTGGGTACTGTTGTATTCAGTACTTATAAGGTTGGGTCCCAGATTTCAACGGAATCCCCATAGTAGTACTGGAGCTGGAAGAATTGGAAATGTATTAAAGCTTACATTTTATTATTTATAACCAAGGTAGTACACAAGTATTAGGAAGTTGTACAAGGCATCTAAGTGCCACAATCGAAATGGGTTAATGTCCTCAGAGAATTATGCGCTCTATAAAGCAATTATGTCTGTCTGATAAGGCTTAAGCGGCCAGACGATAGGCTCCCGGCCATAAATGCGCATATAAACCAGGCCCTCGAGATTTAGAAGGCTGAACCCAAGCCAAAGTCCAGCCGTGTCGTCACAGCAATTGTTTATGTTGTAACAAAGAGGTGCCAGGTGCCACTTTCGTTGTTGCTTATCACGAAATGGTCTGCTCCCGGGTGCTCCAATCACCGATATCGCCGTTAATTGTAAATAAACTATGTAACCGAGACCCTGGTTCCCATCGTTCTCTAGACTCGACGTTCCATAGGGGGGACTTTGAAATCGCAGTATCCCAATGATTTTATAACATTAGACGTAAGAAATCACTTGAAAAACGTTGGGCAATTTGATTTCGATAGCGGATAATAGTAATAAATTGTATAATACGATCCCTAACACCATAACGATTTGTAGTAATATTAATTTGAGTCAGAGCGCATCATAAAGTTTAAATTTCTTAATGGAAGGAACTCATCGCTCAACTGGATGATTAATAAGATCATGTCGTGTGGTTTTCTCATTTCATCAGCCCACCTAAATCAAATAATATTGGAATAATCCGATTAACAGTCACACGTAGACACAAGACACACTATGAGGAGAGACTATAGCCAATGTCTGCTCCGCAGCAGGCCCCGTCATGGCATCAGTATATATATATATATATATCAGTATATATACGCGTATAGCGCGGCGTGT
Source organism: Drosophila bocqueti (assembly GCA_018151655.1). Classification (NCBI taxonomy): domain Eukaryota; kingdom Metazoa; phylum Arthropoda; class Insecta; order Diptera; family Drosophilidae; genus Drosophila; species Drosophila bocqueti. Next base: position 3,890,533 of record JAECXF010000311.1, read on the forward strand.
TATCGGGTCGTCGGTCTGTGTGGGTATTTTCCCGAATGGTTAAGCCTAGAATTCCGTTGGATTTTGGACATACTGTCCGAAATCGCATCTAGGGGTCACTTCTTCAAAGGCCTATGGGCATGGTCTATATATAGAAGGAGGAAACTCAGCCAGGTAGCGATGACATATAGACGGACTTTGGAGCGGAGGCGTGAGTGAGTGAGTTCCTCGAAATATATAGTAGGTACGGAGAAACACATGTGAAAGGCGAATGAGTCGCTTGCTGATTTTATTTAGTTTTTATTTACTTTTTAGTCGTTGCTCTGGATGGGACGGCGCTGATAAGGGAATAATTTTTTTATACTCTGCCTCATTCATTTAATGCCTTTGTTTTATAATTGTCGCCAGTTATCGTTATGAGGTTTAAGCCTTTAAGCCACTTATTAAACGAAGTTCGCCACGCCTTATCGCAATCTAGTGACACACGGGGTTCAAATCGCTCTAGAGTCCAATTCAAGAGTTTGATTATATTTCTGAAAATCATTCCACGATAGGCTTAGTCTGAATTCCTTGAGGGTTTAATATAATTGTTCGTTACTGTTATTTCTAACATTTCTGGTTAGCTGGAAATATCTCAACAAAATTCATTACGTTTATTAAAGCCAGAGTTCCCTGAACCGAAGTTACTGGGGTTGTCTCTCTTGTAACTTGGCTTTAGCGTCTTCTTGCCTTCTGAACTTTGGTATAGGTTATGTCAGGTGTAATAACATTATTACGGATATAGGTTTGATGGCGAAACTCTCAGTAAAGTTACGTTTCCTAATAGATTTCCCCAGAGGTTGCCTACGATATCTTACGATATAATTCTATTGATTATTAAACACATATATATATATTATAATGATGATGGTACTGGGGGTATCTGCGTCATGGGGCAAAACCGCAGAGCAGACGGAAAGGAAGAAAGAACCAGAAAGAACCAAAGAACAGCACCGACAAAAAGTCGTCTGGTTGAGTTTGGACTTTGGATCCCCCACGACTATGACGCCGACTTGGTCGCTGAGGAAATTCGTTGTCGTCGTTGGAGCGTGTGTTTTGTTAAAGAAAAAAACAAAAAGAAGCAGAAGGCAAACCAGAATCAAATGGAACTCTCTGACTAAATTTAGACAAGATCGAGGAATACGTCAGCACGCGTAGATAAATAAGTACAAGTACAAGTGTTTCGCACAATCGTCGGTGCAAAGCTTATTTGCTTTTAAAAGTCGTCCGATTCGCAGGGCCCAAAAATAGAAATATAAAGCAAATTTTGGGAAATCAACAATCGCAATAGGAAAACACACTGTGAAAATGTAATAATGAAATAAATTAAACTGTTAGTTATAAGTTTTTTATATATTTTTATAGCCTCGCAGTGAAGGAGTCATTTCCGACCCTATATATCATATATATTCTTGATCAGCATCGACAGCCGAGTCGATCTAGCCTCATTGGTAGAATTTTAAAATTTTAAAATTTTTTCGCAATTTTTATTGTTAAATTTTTTAAAGTGTAAAAAAAAAATGAAAAAAAATTAAATTTAAAATTAATTTGAATTCAGTATGCAGTTTTATTAGCCTTATAAAAACTAACTCGGGGCTGTTTTCCGAATTCAAATTAATGTATTTTTAACTGAGTTATTACATTTTTAAGATTTAATTTGCCCAAAAATTGTCTTATAAAATTATGGATAAATATTTAAATTTTAATACTCCTTTCGGGGTATTATAATTTCAGTCAGAAGCACAAAACTCAGTGAAGGAGTCATTTCCGACCCTATAAATCATATATATTCTTGATCAGCATCGACAGCCGAGTCGATCTAGCCATCTTTGGTAGAATTTTAAAATTTTAAAATTTTTTCGCAATTTTTATTGTTAAATTTTTGAAAGTGTAAAAAAAAAAAATGAAAAAAAATCAATCTTAAAATAAATTGAAATTCAGTATGCAGTTTTATTAGCCTTATAAAAGCTAACTCGGGACTGTTTTCCGAATTCAAATTAATGTATTTTTAACTGAGTTATTACATTTTTAAGATTTAATTTGCCCAAAAATTGTCTTATAAAATTATGGATAAATATTTAAATATCTGTACGGATATTTACATTTATAGTGTACATATGTACATATATATTTAAGTGATTTCCGAGACTGAGACTGATAGTAATAATATAGTTCTTGCTTCACGCATTGAAGGCGTGAAATCGCTATCGCCTCCACCCCGGCCGTTTACTTCCGTTTCTGTTTTTCGAAATTGCAATTTAATGCCAAATGGGTTAATATATGTATGTATGTGCATCGGATTGAATGAATAATGATGAATAAAATTAAAATTAAATTTTCATTGAGAGTCTCAAATATATAATTAAATTAAAGAGTTTTTATTAAAAAAAAGTTAAGTGATCGGTGCACTGCTTACCCACACTGCTTTCTTTTTATAAACTAACGGTCCGCCAATAGAGGGAGTCCAAGCAGTTTTCAGAACTGAATTTTATTTAAAATCTCTTAAAAAAAATATTAAATTAATAAAAAAATAAGAAATCAGGAAAATAACTAAAACTATTTCGATACTTATGCGGAAAACGGGGTTGTATTTGGAAAATGAGAAACGCAAAGATATATTTTCCAAAATTGAATTCAGACCTTAAAAAGTATAAACTCAAAGTTATCATTGCTCTAAGTTTAATAATTGGTACATTATTGCCACAAAGAAATCCTAATTATAGTAATTAAAAGAACTTAATGGGAACTCTGCAAGCCAAAGCCTGCACACGTTCCTCGAAATAATGAAATAATAATAGTGTTAAAATTGGGTCAGTTCCCGGAACCTGGGCACCTGTTGTGCCTATTTCCTTCCCACCAATTGACCAAAGGATACTCACAGGTAGTTGTCTGCGAGAGCTTGACGTGAGAGCTTCTTCGCTATGGAAAACGGAACCATGGTCACCATGTCTACGCCGGCCGCCGTCTCCTATTCTGACTCCGACTCTGAACCCTCATCCGGTTCCGGTTTCTCGCTGATCCTATTGAGCAAATCAAATCCCGTCTTTGGCTGCTATATGTTCTGGACCAGTCTGCTGGTTCTGAAGATGCTGCTAATGTCCCTGCTCACCGCCCGACAGCGTATGAAGACCAAGACCTTTGCCAACCCTGAGGATGTGCGGGGAGGCCTGGAGGTGCGTTTCGGGGATCCCAATGTGGAGCGAGTGAGGCGGTAAGTTGCGAAATCCTTTTCTTCCACCAGAAAATCCATTGAGGTAATTTGTAATCTCTTTTTAAGGGCCCATCGCAACGATTTGGAGAACGTGTTGCCCTTCATTCTGATGTCGCTGGCATATGTGGCCACTGGACCTAATCCCCTCACAGCCCGCCTGCTCATCCGCATCGGAGCCGGTGCCCGGCTGCTGCACACCGTTGTCTATGCAGTCATTCCGGTGCCGCAGCCGGCTCGTGGATTGGCCTTTTTCACCACCTTTGCCATTACCTGCTTCGAGGCGGGCTATGTATTCGTCTGCTGCTTGAAATTCATTTAAGAAGAGGAGTAGCTTAAAGATACCTTCAAAAATCGTAGAATTTCGCCAAATATTTGATTATTTACGCGGTTAAATATACATTATTCAAGTCGAAAATGAAATAACATTTGTGGAAAAGAAGATTTAAATTAAATAGAATTTGCATTGCAGTTAAAAAATTCTACATTTCGCATAAAATAACTCGTTTTGCTTTGTTATTGCTTCGCTTTTTTATACATTTTAGCTCCCCAGCTAGGTTAATCGTAAGTGCTGGCTGCACAGCACCAACTACTCGCTTCGACGCAGTTCATAACCAGTTTGGCCAGCTTCCACATGTGCTCATGGAAGCTAGGAGCGCGTCTCCGCTCAGCTCAATCATTTACCCGAGTCGCCTCGTAGCGTAAACAAGCACAGCCATCACAATGTCCGCTCCAGCCAGTACCAATGCCAGCCAGCCGATGCCGCCGTCCAAGGAGATGTTGTTTACCCTGGACAACCCCGTGTTCTGTTGTTATCTCTTCTGGGCCACGGTGCTGGTGGCGAAGATGCTGCTCATGTCCCTGCTGACGGCTCTGCAGCGTTTCCGGTACAAGGTAGGTTAGCCATCGCTGCACTGGCTTAAAGGTCATCATTATTCCATTCCATTCGCAGCTGCTGGGGCTCGTTCCACTGGCGCTGCGGCGCAAGGTAAAGCCCTTTAGTCATCACTAAACCAGTTTCTAAAGAATGTCTGTTTGCTCTTTGTAGATCTTCCCCAACGAGGAGGATCTGTTCTTCAAGAACCTGGAGGTGCAGTTTGATGATCCGCATGTGGAGCGCGTACGAAGGTGGGTGTTGTGGTCTCAAAACGACATGTTCTTGCTAACGTTTCTCATTTGCGTTTCTCGCAGGGCCCATCGCAATGATATGGAGAACATCCTGCCGTACTTCATCATGTCCTTGATCTATATTAGCACGAATCCGAATGTCGATGTGGCCTGCAATCTGTTCCGCGTGGCCAGCGTTGCGAGGATTATACACACTCTAGTCTATGCTGTTTATCCAGTGCCACAGCCCTCGAGGATACTGGCCTTTGCCACCATGCTGTGCATCACCTTCTACATGGCCGCCGTGGTTGCTCTGCGTACTTTAAGCTTCATTTGAATAGAGAGAGGGAGGGAGAGGAGGAAGGAGGAAGCCTAGCCTTGGCTGGAGGTCACTTTGTACCTTAAATTTGAAATAAATTAACTGAGCAATGGAATCAGCGATTTAATTCATGAAAACTTTCAGAGATAATATCACTTTTTATGGCGTATTCTTTGGATTAAAATAGCAACTCACGAAGATAAACCCCGGAGGGATCATTTTGAAACAAACTAATTAGAGAACGAATTACAGCCATTCCCGAAGAATAACACCTACAGGGCTCTGGGTTTTTCGATAAATTTAGTTCTATAATTAGCTTGAGATACAACAGAAACAAAAACAATGGGAGGAGGAGCGTTTCATTGGTTCGAGGGTCTCTGGCACTGGGGACTCTTTGAACGCGATTACCATCTATCTAGATATTGAAGCCGGCATCGCGCATGCACTTCTTGTGCGCCTCGATCAGCGACGAACAGTTCTCCTCGCCATTCTCCACAATACTGGGAAAGATGAATTAAAGGATATTAGCTTTTGGGTTGCGTCATAATGCCGCGGGAACACTCACCAGGCGTCACGTGCACGCTTGGTCTCGGGGCAGGCGCAGCAAGCCTTGCACTTGGGCTTCTCACCGGTGGCGCCGGCGGCGGCGGCATTGGCGGGCTCGGCCGGCGGAATGCTTGGATTAGCCGCTGCCTGGGCCACTCCGACTCCCTTGGACGAACTGGCTCCCATTGCGTTAGGATATGTAGATGTGCGTGTGGGTGCTGCAAGCTAATGAAGGGTAGAGGTTTCGCTTTCGCTTTCCTCGCTGTTTGTTTATGTAATAAAACTCACGTTTCGAGACGAATATTTCACCACAATTCGGTTTATCGGCGCACACACAAAACAGTAATATTCAAGTTCACAAAACAGGGCTGTCAGGTGTCGGTTTGACTGACGTCTGGGGTAGGTATCGTTTGAACAATCGGCCCTCACAAATATTGGACTATGAAATGTGCCCTAAAATAGCCATTAAATATTTAAATTATTATAATACAATAAATATAAAGAGGCATGTGAGCATTAATATATTATATAATTTTTGTTAACTGAAACTAAAGAATGAACGTGTGGTTAATTCGAAAATATGACAACCCTATTATGAACAGAACAGAACAGCTGTCAGTAATCGATTACCATAAGCAACAGTGTTGGTTAAGAACCAAATGAGATGTCAACAAAGATTATTTTGTTTCAATATTATTTTATTTATTTCATGTTTTTAGGCTATTTCCATTTGGTCGCCTGTCGTCGTGGCCTCCTTTGGCGTCTCCTTGAGCCGCTGCAGCATGTTGTGCGAGACGAGGTCCAGTTTCAGGTGCTGCACACTCAACGCGCTGCCGTCCCAATCGCGCAACATTTTTAACTTCAGCGGATCGCAGAGATTCAGCAGCTCCAGGCCGCCGGTGCGGTACTCGCTGCGCTCCTTCTCCAGCGTAATAGTGATCACATCCTTGCGGGCGGCATGCTGGTTCGCTCGGTGCTTTCCAATCGACTGTTTCAGGTTGATCTGCTCCAGCTCCTCGTCGAAGCGCGTGAAGTACAGCGCGATCAGGTCTTCGAATTCCTGCGGGCTCAGCGGTGCCGTGCGGTCCTCTTCGAGTTGGCCCAGGAACCAGCTCAGCTTTTCGCCTGTAATATTACTTTTGATTGCATGGCCAAGACGCACTTTGTGTTTGTTGTTCTGACGACGTGCCTTCTTGCCCAGCGCCTTGGTCTTGCGGCTGTTGGGGTGCTTGCATTTCTCTAGCTCCTTGCGCAGATTAGTCTGGTATTTAAAATGGTTTAATCATTAGTTTATTTTTATTTATTTACTTTTAAAACTTGCCATTCTTTCAGCGTTCACGTTGCTTTGATGGGGCTGCAGTGTTGGTAAATACCGGGAAGCACATGCTGCGGTCCCGATAAGCTGGATCGCTAGGGATGGACACATGTTTCGCCTGGCCATGGTTTGTGGAATTTTTACATTGCGCTTTTTTATGGTTTATTATACTAGAATTTCAGAATTCGAATGAATAATCAAATTCTATAATTATTTATTAGCATATCTAAATTACCTATATCAACTTCTTAAAACAATGCTAGCACTCGACTGATCGTGCCAACACTGCTATCGATTGCTGTTCCCCTTGACCACCCCTAGCCAGAATCATCTGTTCCAAACACACGCACACACACCTGCTCGATCGCCGGACATACGAACCGATCCGCGACATTTTCCTCGTGCATTTCCAGGCCCCCAAGTCCCCATCAAATGGCAACCCACCTGCTTCGGAATGGCGCTACCGGCTGGCTGCTAAGGAGCTGCATGTCCCGCCCCCAGGCGAGTGTGAGTAGCTCCGGCAAAGTGCCATCCCAAAACACAACACCGAAGCCTGCCTGGGTGTTATGTCTTATGTAATCTCACAAACACCTAGCGGCAGTGCGAGCGGGAGGGCAAGACAACTCTGCACTTTTCTAATCTGTGCAGTTTTTGTTGTTTGTGCCCGGGAAAAAATACTTTAATCAAAGATCAGTCTGTGGCTCGCCAAAAATAGGGTTTTTAAAATAAAAACAAATATAAAATATAAATCGGAGTGTTTTATAGCACATTCTTCAATTAATAGGTCAATCGGATTGTGTTTATATTGCAAATAAACCTTTAAACTATTCTAGTCTATGTTGGAAAAAAGTACATTTTCCAAAATTGTTATCAATAAATAATTAATCCATTAAAAACGGCAAGAAATTACCATTTTAAAATGTTTCATACATTTTTAAAGAAACTTCAAAATATAACTTGGTATTAAAAATTTAGGAGTACACAATTTTAAAGTTTAAATATTAAAAATGTTTTAAATTTATTTTAATTGCATTTTTCTTCAGCTAAGGCGCTGCTTGCACTTGACCACCAGTCTGGACAAGAGGGTGTCCTTTAACCTAAGCGACATTGGCGAGGGCATCCGCGAGGTGACCGTCAAGGAGTGGTTCGTCAAGGTGGGCGACACCGTCGAGCAGTTCGACAATCTCTGCGAGGTGCAATCGGACAAGGCCTCGGTGACCATCACCAGTCGCTATGATGGCAAGATCACCAAGATCTACCACAGCATCGATGAGATTGCGCTGGTCGGCAAGCCCCTGCTTGACTTTGATGTCGTGGAGGAGGATGGTGATGATGAAGAGGCAGAGGACACTTCGTCCTCCTCCGAGAGTTCTGCCAGCGAAGCGGAGCGCGCGAAACCGTCGGAGTCGGAATCGCAATCTGGCGGCCGTGTGATTATACCCGCCACGCCGGCGGTTCGTCGTTTGGCCAAGGAGAATCAATTGGATCTGTCCAAGGTGCCGGCCACTGGCCGCAATGGTCGTGTGCTCAAGGGCGATATACTGGAGTATTTGGGTCAGGTGCCGCCGGGCACCAATGTGCCACATCCAACGCTGGCGCATGCTAAGAAGTCAGCAGCTCCGGCTCCGACTGCCCCTGCTGCTGCTCCTGCGCTTGTGGCAGCCGCTGCTGATCGCGTGGAGGTGCTCAAGGGAGTGCGCAAGGCCATGCTCAAGTCCATGACGGAATCCCTGGTAGGTTCTGACCTCAAAATTAGGTTGGAAGAGCTGTTGATACCTTTTCTCTTTGCAGAAAATCCCTCACTTTGCGTACAGCGACGAGATCGACATGACCCAGCTGATGCAATTTAGGGACCAACTGCAGGCGGTGGCCAGGGAGAACGGCGTGCCCAAGCTCACATTCATGCCGTTCTGCATCAAGGCCGCTAGCGTGGCCCTGTCCAAGTATCCCATTGTGAACAGCTCCTTGGACCTGGCCAGTGAGTCGCTGATCTACAGGGGGGCCCACAACATTAGCGTGGCCATTGACACGCCCCAGGGACTCGTAGTACCGAACATCAAGAACTGCCAGGCGAAGAACATTATCGAGATAGCCAAGGATCTCAATGCTCTCGTGGATCGCGGACGCACTGGCTCTCTGACACCCACGGACTTTGCTGATGGCACTTTCTCGCTGTCGAACATTGGTGTTGTGAGTAAACTTGAGATTTCCCGGCTGAGAATTGTGTTAGAGCCTGAAATACCTTTCAGATTGGCGGCACCTACACACACCCCTGCATCATGGCTCCCCAGGTGGCCATCGGAGCGATGGGCAGGACCAAGGCAGTGCCGCGCTTCAATGACAAGGATGAGGTCGTAAAGGCGTACGTGATGAGCGTCAGCTGGTCCGCCGATCATCGCGTGATCGATGGCGTGACAATGGCCAGCTTCTCGAACGTCTGGAAGCAGTATCTGGAGCAGCCCGCTCTCTTCCTGCTGCAATAGCGGGAAGGAGGCCCTACTGCGAACGGATGATGAGGCTGTTCCACCCACCCAATGCATTTATTAGACACTATATACGTATATATTTTTGATTCTTTTCGTAAACTCTATGAATGAGCCAGGCCATCCATGTGCCACCATATCCTCCCCCCAAAAAATGTGCATTTATAGGAGGCAGCTGCTCTGAGCGGCTCCTCGATTACTTTAAGCTCCTGGCGCACATGGCTGGCTCGCTCCACTCCTTGTTAACCTGCATTTAATGCCAATTTGTGGCTTTAGCCTACAGTTTGACTGTAGGCGTGCGTGTGCATTTATTTTAAAGCTTTGTTTTAATGGCTGTCCAATAAATATCCAGAACGGTTTATGTGAATATATTCGCCCACATGTGACTACATTATGTATTCGTACCCGAGGGGAGCCCTAAGTGGGTTGTAAGGTATTTCTAATTTGCTTACAACTTCTGCCCTTGTGGCCTTTTCATGCTTGGCTAACCTGTGGAACCTTTCGACTTGGAATTAAGCCGCCTCATTCGATGCTGGATGAGTGTCCTGGGAATCTTCGGAATTTGAGGTTTGGCTGAGTTCTCAGTTGTTGGCTCGAATATTCCCTAAAGGCTTCAAAAACGATACCAATTTTCCCTAATGCAAATTAAGCGATTCAATTGAATATTTTAATATTTATTGCCAGCCAAAGTGTGTTATTTTTATACCCTTGCAGGGCATTATAATGTTAGTCGGTGAAGGAGACATTTCCGACCCTATAAACCATATATATTTTTGATCAGCATCAACAGCAGAGTCGATTTAGCCGTGTCTGGTTCAATTTTAAAATTTAAAAAAATTTTTGACTTTTTTAAGGGGTTTAATTGTTAAAATTGTAGAAAAAATTAGGAAAAAAATAATTTAAAAATAAATTGAAATTCAGTATGCACTTTTATTAGCCTTATAAAAACTAACTCAGAACAGTTTTCCGACTGGAAATTAATGTATTTTTAGCCAAGTTATCATATTTTTAGGATTTAAAATCATAATGAAACTTAACTTATATAATTCCAGTTCTACTTCAAGCCTTATTTTACTATATATTACAATTACTTAAAATGAATGATTTTGCCACGGTATACAAACCTCGGAAGTTAGTTACCGAAGTTAGGTTTTTTTTTTATTTTTTTTATTAAAAACAACTGAACATAAACTAATATTAATGTGATTGTGTCATTTAAGACCTCTTTAATGACCATTTTCCAATAAAAAAGACCCATATAAGCCATGCAAGTTTCAGAAGATTGTAAACTTAAATTACTTGCTGCTGCTGCTGCTGCTACACGAGTACATATGTACATGCTTTTCAACTTTTTGTTTTGCAGCATGTGTAATTTAATTTGGGGCTCCATTTAGTCCGCTGGCAGCTCTACTACCATTCCCGCCATTCCCGTCATTCCCCCAATTCCGCGAATCCCCGTGGCCTCCACTCCAAGCTCCAGGGCCAGGAGAAACACACGGTCACCTTCCCACATTCATGGCAATCCTCACGCATACGCACCGAGCACGTTACTTTCCTCGTGGCAGCAGCCGTACCACGTCTGTGCTGTCGGCTTTTCACATCGGCAGTAATAACTGGAATCTAGCTATATACTATATGTAAATCAGCATAATGTTATATATACTTGTATGTACATATATGTATCTATAGGGGTTCTAAGCTCATTCCCAAGATTCATACAAGAGTATACTCTAATATATATATATTCAAAAGCCGCAACCAGTTGGGAATTCTAGCGGCACACATTCCGAAAAAAGGCCTGAAGCAATTCGATTTTGTTGGAAACCTTATTTTAGTCTTAGCATACAAATAATATTTGAAAAGCTAAAGCTAACTCGAATGGGGAATAAACCCCCGAAAAGGCAACACCGCTGCGGCGTCGACTCGACGTTGGCAGCGACGTCAGCTCAGCGGGACATGCGCAGTGGGCGGCCTCTGGACGAGAATCCAACAAGTGCGGCACGGACTGCTGTTTGGGCTGCCATCGGCTCGGCCCAGTTTCAGCCCCCAGAGCGTAGGAATTTCAACACCACCACGCATATTGCAGTGGCGACCGTGCGGGGATGTGGCACGGCGCTCGAGCAGGGACGGGGCTTTGAGTGGGGTTGCACAGAGATAAAAACAATATAATTAAAAATTACCGCATTCTTTTTACATTTTTGAAAACATTTTTGAAGGTGTTTCTGAAAAACATGCTAAATGGGTTTGCTATGTACAAACATACATCCTTACAGCCCACAGAATCATCCGATATACACAAATTATAATGCATTAGTTAAAGTACAAGTATCCCACGTTAAAAAATTCGGATTTCTGATTTGTTATTAAAATTGAAAGTAAAAACCCCATAACTTGGTATTTTTTCCATTATTCCAGCATTCATATTAAGAAATAAATAAAAGCGTCGAACAAAAAATTAAATACCCCTTTCTTTTAAAAGAAGTGTTATGAAATACATTTTATTTAATTATGAATTATTTAAATCATAATTATTTGTTTATATTTTGATAACAAAATCTATAAAAGCGATTATTTTTGATTCCGCTACAATTGCAAATCTATTTCCTGCCTTTCGCTGACATTTTCGATAGGAAAGCGATATTGAAGAGATTATTTCGGGACAAGAAAACGAATAAGCTATTATGGAAGTGCAAATTTCAAAAAGTTGCGGGTATATTTTTCCCTCTGTGCGGCTTGTACGCTGCTGCGGCATGGTGTGTGGTGTAGTGTGGTCGGTTGGCTGGCGTCCTTTGGCTCTGCTGTTTGGCGCGACGACTACGAAAATCAGTCACACCACGGCCAGCGCGCAGCAAGCACAGCCAGAGCAAAGCAGGAGGCACCAAGGCGCAGCACAGGAGCGGCGAGAGAGTCCTTCGCCTGCAACTGACCACGAGAGCTAAATCGAGCCCGAGCCCGTGCCTGAATCCTGAATCCTGAGTTCTGAGTCCTGAGCCTCAGAAAGCAGCCCAAAGACAGCGCTCTGTCAGTTACTGTTCCGTGGCTTGATGTTGTTTTTTTTTGCTGTTTAAAGAACACCCTTAACAATAAGAAACAAGAGGAAATAGTGATAAATCAGCGAGCAAAAGAGAGAGAGAGAGAAAGTGAACAATGTCCAGCAGAATGCAGTGGAAGGCAACGTTGATTAACTGAAATAAGCACCAATAATTAGTGGAATAAGAGGTAAGTGGAAGTGAAAGAAGTCCCAAAAAAATACACACACACACACACACACACACGTGTGTGTGTATAACATTGTTTTTGTGTGTATTTTTTTTTTGTGGTTCGTTCTAACGATTTTTCCAGTGACCTTGTTGCGTACGCCAGAGCGTACAAATTCGGTGGGGGAGTGTGAGCCTGTGTGTGTGTGTGTGTCACTGCTGCTTAGCCTTGTCCCTCCCCCTTTTATCCACATACACACACTTGCTTATGTGTACGAGTATGTGTGTGTGAGTGTGCCTTCTGCGCATATATTTCTGGGGCCCGAAATTTCAGTAGCATACTTTTCAGAGCTCGAGGAATTTATGCGGGGAGTGTTGTATTTTCTTTCTTTTTTGTCGGTGAACGAAAAACTCGACATTCAAGGCATTTCACTTAGCATATTGCTTGTTCCCGGTTTTTTTGTTGTTGTTGTTTTTGGCATTCCAAACAGCGTGTTTATGTGTGTGTGTATACGCTACAGCTGGGGCCAAGTTGATAGCTTCGCAATCTAAAATTAAAAGCAGTTGCTTTAACTTGTATTTTATCTTGAAAAGGTTAAATCTTGTTTGTTTTCTCTATGTGTTTTAATAGAATATCACTTTGCTCATACCATATTATTTGCTATGTGGAATTTCCGAACTTAGTCTTTTATTTTATCATTATAATTTAATAATTTAAAGTTGGCTGTTTTATCATACAAAATAATCCTGACTATTTTATCTTATCTTCACTCTTAAGTATCTCGTACTGTAGTCATAAAAACGATATACATATATTATATACAAATTATACCTTCTCTATAATAATATTATTTATTATATAAAAATAACTATTTTATGGATACAGTACTTAAGCTTACTTACTTAAGCTTATATTTTACCATTTGAAAATTTATAAACCCTATATGGTAATTATCAGATTTTCTAAACATAAATACATATTTTCTTTATTATTAATTCATGTTTTACCATTTAAAATCTATAAAACCAATCATGTACCTAATTTTAAAGGTTTGATATTAACTAAAAGAGTTATCTTTGATTCTTGGGTCTCGTAAGATATTAGAGATCTCTAAGAATTATCCAGACAAGAAATTAATCTGTATTTAAAATATATTACAATTTCAATATATGTATAATGTAGGTTATTTGCGTTACTCCAAGGCATCTCCTTCTCCTTAAGCAAATTAAATAAATACACCTTAGTCTAATCTGCAAGGGATTCATCATTTGAACTAGTTTAAACAGCCCTAGTGCCTTGATAGCCACCGTAGTGTGAGGTACACATATACGGCCGGGAATGTTGATATCCGAATGATAAGACCCACTGGGCATCTGCCTTTGTGGCCTGGCCTTGGATGTGCGGGCTTATCTATGTGTGTATGCGCTGCCCCGTGCTGTGCTGATGATGTGGCTTCGGCTTGTTGTCAGGGAATGCAATTGCCGAGCCTTCTATTGATTTTATGATGTGCCCCCAGATGGAGGAGACCATCTCCGCCTGGCTCCCGGTTGCTGCCGGGGCACGTGCACTTCCACCTAGTGGAAGTGGGAGTGGAAGGTGGTTGGAGCACGGAGTAGGGACGCGGTGTTGAAGGGAAACTGCAGGACTGACAGACTGGCAGACACTTTAAGTGGCTTGAGTGGTGACAGGAGAGCTTTTTAGAACAAAAGGCTGCAGGAGATGAGCAGGAATCCCTCTGCAGCCATTCCTTTGAGCCTTTCCCTTTTCTTCGTCACGCTTAAGTCAGCGGCGGAGGAAGGCCACTGCCTGGGGACGCCTTGCAGGAATATAAATGCGGAATGCCTGCCAACTACACGTTGAGAAATGCTTTTATTCGCTTTTTACGGCATTGTTTGCAACTTCCTTTGTGAAATTCACACAAAACAGACTTGTGCAGGAGATGCATATGCATTTCCGGGCTATGCTATCACTTCCCGCTTGCCAGGCATTCCCTTAAGTGTCTTTCGTTAATCAGAGGGAAACTTTCTTATAAATACTAACTTTGCTGGTTCTTTTTCCAATATTTTTCCCAGAAAACTCCTTCTTTTCGCTTGCTAAACCCGCAAGTATTATAATACGACTCTCAGGCACCAGAACTTCTCAAGTAACTGACCAGCAGACCGTCCAATGGGATGCCATTCGAAACCTCGCAACCAAAGGCGGAGAACGTGGCCACGCGTCTCATCTCCGGATGATTTCATTTTTCGTTTAATGACAGTTCCGCTCCAGCACTTGGCCCCCAAACCCTTGGCTATTTTTAACCTCAATCGAAAAGGAGCTACGAGTGGGAGGGGAAATGGAACTGGTAATGGGAATGGGAATGGGAGTGCGCCTGTCACGTCCAGGCTGATGTCATTCCGCGGAGTCTGCGGTCTGTGGGCGGCGCTGGTTGGGAAGGCATCCCTTCAATGAGTTTTCCCTTCTTTCTTTTTTGTTGTGTCGGGTAAGTGCATCTGTAGCCTTGACATGATTCGCCCTGACGGCGACGGCCAGTAGTGGGTGCCAGTAGGTGGCTGGGTGTGGGTGTGGGCGGGGCCCCAGTGGTCCACTGACCAGAGGAATGTGTGCGAGCAAACTTTTCCCGTGTCCCTACAACAAGAGGGCTTGGCAAACACTTTGCTTTAAGGACTGGAAAATACATAGTGCTGTAAGCTAGGGACGTTGTCCTTGGCTTATAATTCCCCAGTTAATATTCAGGGGAGTTAAGCTTAAGCACATAATGTAGCCAATGAAGCCCTAGCATTTCCAGTTCATGTGCCACAATTTGTAACAAAAAATAAATAAATGTGTCCCTTTTTTAAGAGAAGGAGAAGGAAATCAGAACCTGCTAACAGGAGGCCATATTTTGTATATATGCACATCCCCCGATGGGGATATCAAGGTCCTCGATTTGAGGGGTTTTAGAGAGAGAGAGATAAAGTGGGTTCCTTCGCGCCTGCACTCAGCAGTCCCTCGCCAAAGGCGCCTTTAATTGGTGCTGAAATTACCTGACTTGCTCTGAGTTGGAATTGCTCTGAAATTGAAGATTAATCCGATGACGGACGACGATGGTCCCCCCGACCATGATGATGAGTTTGACGTTGAGGTTGACTTTGCGTTTGGTCGCGATTTTCCTCAATTGGCCTTGGGGGCCGCATCAACGTGGCGCATTATCGAGGGATTGGCATGCCAAGTGCTGGGCTCGTTCTGTACTTCTATATAGTACATATATATTTTATTGGCATTCTTGGAAGTCAGACCGACGACGCCCACAGGAAGCCCGCTGACGTCAATGGGGGCGAGGGATATATATTCACAAATGGTGATTTAAACTTTAATTTTATATTCTGCCTCCGCTTTGACATTCAATTCGCTGGGCTTTGGCTCTGGCTTCTGTTGCCTAGCTCAGTTCCCAGTGCTGGTCTCCTTGGGATGCCAAACCGATTGTAATGCCAGCGGCAAGGTCATCGGGCGAACAAAGAAGAGGCCACAGGAGAGGTGACTGACTGGCTTGAACCTCCGAAAAATTTGTATTCGTTTCGGCTCCAAGGGGACGCGAAGTGTTGTGGAGGTTAGGGGGACATTTCAGCCATAAATTGAACTTTAAATGAGTGTCAGAAAAGGGGGAAAGCTGTATTAAATAGTTTGTGACAATGTTGTTCCATTTATTTTATATTTTAAGACATAAAAACCTAAAAAATAATCCGTAATAACGTTAATTCCCTACCTGTTCTGGCAACTGACAGTCTCCTTGCTCTCCTCTCCTTCTTAGCACTCACAATCCATCTGCAGGATGTCGGACCAACAGAAAGCCTCCCTGTGTCCCCGGCTGGTGGACTACATGGCCATTGTGGGTGCCCACACAACGCCGCCGATGCCCAAGGGACTGCAGGGCCTCAAGGCCCCGCCCGTGCAGGTAACCACTTACCATCTTAGCTCATGTATTGGACTTATCCTACATATATTCTGCGGACTTAGGTGCCGGATCTGCTGCGTCGCTACCCGCCCTCAGACCACGCCGACTTCCCGCTGCCCCTGGACATGGTGTACTTCTGCCAGCCGGAGGGCTGCACCAGCGTTGGGCCGCGACGCACTGGATCCGCCATACGAGACATGACCTCCTTTGTGTTTGCCCTGACGGACAAGGACTCGGGGAAGACGCGGTACGGCATCTGTGTCAACTTCTACCGGCCCATCGAGCGGCCCAGCACGGTGGCAGGTGGGGCGGGCGCCGGCGGTGATCGTGCCGGCAATGGAGGACCTGGTGGTCATGGTGGGGCCGGTGGAGCCGGAGCTGGCGGCGGCGGCGGCGGACGTGGCGGCAGGCGGTCGTCGGCCTTTCGCCGCGAGTCGTGGCGAAAGAGCATGGAGCGGAGCTCGGACTCGGCATTCAGCAGGCAAGTGTTGTGTGCTTGCCAGGGGAGTGGCCACCTGGAGGCAGGGGGGACTACTCCTGGAGCGACGTCAGTCTAACGTATCTCAAACCATTTCCATAATAGTTACGGCCTCTTAACTACTTCTAGCGACTACAGAAGTAACGTAGCGCCCAGCGATTCGGACCGTGAACTCACCTCCCGCCGGGACTCCGACCAGCAGCGCCTCCACTCGCACCAGTCGCAGTCGCACCACTCGCAGTCGCAGTCCCATCATCCGGCGGCGGTGCCGAAGCTGGGCCTGATGGCCCCCTCCGCGGACTCCGAGTCCGGCGGTAGCCACTCGCCGTCGCCGCGCGCCTCGCGGAAGCGGACGAAGCTGC